>OY725184.1:1245000-2445000 GCA_963241965.1 Tortrix viridana | reverse complement strand
GAAATTTAGTATGGAAACAAGGCATGTAGCAATTGAATCTTTGTTAGGACAGGAACAGAGAAGGGATCATCAAATTAACTTTTTGAGCTAATAATGTCAGCGAGGAACCGACGCCTGACCCTGAAGATAACACAGATCAACTATTTTTTGTTATTGTACAGAAATTATATTAGTAAGTAATGAAGAAAAATGAGGCCATAGGTGTTAAAAATTTATCATCCAATGTGTTCTTAAACTTTGATGCACGCGGATCACTTTTAAGATTTCTAAAATTCTACGAAACATTTTCGAAAGGAACAACCATATTTCTACAAACATTTTTATTTTTGGCAAAATCAAGTTTCAAAAAGATTAGGGTCGGGGGGTTGATCGGAGTGAAATTGGCAACATGACATGATCCAATTTTTACCTAAAACTGCTGCTTAATGTGGTAGCTGCCACTTGAGAATATTAAAGTTCCACCAGTCAAATGTTTTTTTCCCTACCTATATACTCTACTCCTAATGGATTACAATAGCCTATAAACCATTATTTCCCAGAACGGCCTGTTGTGCTATGCTGAAGAGATGATGCGAGCTTTCGTATCGGCTCTGGATGCAGCCGTTCAGGACGAGCTTGACGTGGCCGCACAGGTTTCCGACGAGGAGTGGGAGGCCATCAGACCCAATAAAGCCCAGAGGAGGGATATGCTGCTTAAGCATATGCAGGTAATTTGAGTATCAATTCTTCTTGTTCTTCTTGTGATGCCTTTCCGACTTGCTAAGGTTGGCAATCAGCTCACCTTCCCTTATTCCTCGTGAGACGAAACAGTTGAGCAGCACGTTCTGATCATTCGTGCATAGGTATTTGTAGCCTATCACAATAACTGTACCTATAGCTTAGCAAAATAGTTTGATAAAATGTGGGGGCCCAATTGCTGCAGCTTATTGTGGTGGTTGCATTTTGAATACCTACAAGTATACTCGTATTACGAAGGGAAGCGGAAGAGAGGAAGACCAAGGAGAATGTTCATGGATCAGATAAAAGAAAAAGTAGACGTCGTGTCGTATCAGGCTCTAGATAGAGAGTCATTGCTCCACCGACAAGAGCCTAGCTCTTAAATTTAAGAAGAAGAGAGACGAGTATATTGTAGGTGGTATCTAGGGGTAGTTGGTTTCTGGCTACGTCTTTATCTCACATAAAATTGCCAATCACCCTTTAGGCTTTAGGCTGACGTTGGTCGCTGACATCGGTCGAACGTGCGAATGTTCTATGGGACACCGCATAGCGACGCTGATGTCCGCGGCAGATTTCAGCGTAGGAGGAATATAGCCTAAGACATACTTTCTAGCTTATTATTATCGTGCCTCATTGCCAGCAACACATCGCAGCGAATAGCAAATGTGGAAACTGTTCGACGTGGCGCGCCATCGCGGCAGACACGTGGGGCTCCACGTACCGGGGCTACGCGGAGTCGCAGACCGAAAACGAAACTTCGGGCGTCATTGACAAGTTGGAGCTGCTGCAAGTGAGTTCTAAGACCTTTCTTATGTAAGATGACTAACCTAGATTGATGAGCGCCGGTGGCCTAGTGGCTGGTCGCAATGTTGGCACGTCTTCCACAATGTGGACCGATCATCTGATAGGGATCGGAGGAAAGAGTAGGATGCGAGTAGCACAGGACCGATCACGGTGGAGATCTTTGGGGAAGGCTTATCTGCAGCAGTGGACGTGTTTCGGCTTTAAAGCAAGACACACTTTGTGTGTCAGCCAGTTGGCCAAAAACGAAACAGTTTCAAGTGTAGATAGAGATAAATAAAATAAACCAAGATAAAATAGATGCTTGTCTTATTTTTTCAGGTAGGTTATTGGCGTCCAAACGACGGAATAAAGTTCACAGATTCCCTGTTTCCACACATAGCTCACGGTTTCAGAGGAAAAGTCCTTCCCATAATTACTTACCACGTAAGAACCATTTTATTCGTAAAATTATAGCGGAGGTTTTAATTTCCTTAGATATTGATTGGGATTCATGTATTTTTTAAATAAAATTAAGTAATTTATTCTTAATACGACGCGGTTAGCCTAGTTGGTAGTGACCCTGCCTACGAAGCTAGCGGTCCCGGGTTCGAATCCCGGTATGGGCAAATATTTGTGTGATGAGCGCGAGTATTTGTTCCTGAGTCATGGATGTTTTCTATATATTTAAGTATGTATTTCTTTATATAAGTAAGTATATCGTTGCCTGGTACCCATAGCACAAGCCTAGACCTTAGTTTGGGACTAGGTCAATTTGTGTGAGATTGTCCCTGATATTTATTTATTTATTTATATTTATAATAGAATCCTCCGTGGACAATCCTGAAGGCTAACGAGTCCGGGTCCATCTACAGCTACACTGGTTTGATATTTGATATCGTTAATCAACTCGCGAAGAACAAGAATTTTACGTACGTATTTAACGCTATTTATTACATCTGTAGTGCTCACGAGTACTATACGTTTTTTGATAAAATAATGAACTTATGTAACTAAATCGCACGAGACTTCTTTAAGTAGAGTACCGACGCTTCCAAAGAGAGGCTGTAGAGAAGAAGCACATCAGTGGTATTTTTCTTGATCTGTTTATTCAGGGTCCAAAATTTTCCTGAAAAAGTAAAAAAAATGAATAATGACGTTTTTAATAATGCTGGTTCGTTAACCATAAATTATGGTATTATTGATATGATATGTTTCAGAATAAAGCTTTTATTTCCCGGAGACATTAAAGACGCCCTTTCTAACAAGACAGCTGTTGATGTAAGTTGCTAATAGTTAACTTATGTTGATGACGTTGTTATTAATTACTTTATTACTGTACTTAAGACCAAGAAATGGGTCACAGACCACAGTCACAGTGTAAATAAATCTTTATTGTCCTGTCACGTACCGTGATTAATTTTTATTGTCCTGGGTATTTTGCTAATTTGTTACAATAGAGAATATGCATGATTTTTTTTACTTAAAAAATTAATTCATATAACAAACAGTAGGTAGAGAAAAATATTTTTTCGAATAACTATAAACATTTTGCATTGTGCTAAATTCTAGAAGGTTCTGAGGACGTTTCAACTTTCAGGCAGTGTACAGTCAGACTGCAATGTTGACCATGATGGCGGTGGCAAAGGGTCGGGCTGCATTTGCCGCCGCATCGTTCACTGTCCTGCCTGACAAGAACCCAGGTACTCAATCGTTAGTATGATTACGAGGATCTTTATGAATGGAGCAGTTTCAGTTATTCGATGTGTAGTAATTAAAACCGATGACTAAAGGTAGCATTCCTAGCGGCAGGCGGCGGTATGTGCCGCGTCGGCACTACTTATCAGTATGAATTTGTAGGGGACCCATTCCGGCACACGATTGCAATTGCCGTGCGACCAGGTTCCAGAAAGTTAAGGACTTTGAAACCAAATTTTTCGGGTTAGGATATATCCGCGTAATGAGAGTCTGGTGTAGTTTTGGCCTGTATCGAAATTATATAAGTTAACAACTCCCACGTCGTTAACTTTTAGGAACAGAAGGGACAATTTTGAACCTAACTCTGTGTATGACCCATCTGTGTATCTGTATAGTGTGTGGTGACAGCTGTAACTACAATATTTTCAAATGGCAACCAGCACATTTTATAGTAAACCTTGGATCATGTTGCAAATTTCATTCCGAACAGCGCCCTCATTTATTTGCTCGATTTTTTTGCCAGGCTATATTTCTGTAGCTCCTAAGCGGATAGACTGATTTGAACGCGTTTTTTTAATAGGAAGCTAGTATAACTGGAGTGGTTCTTAGCTAAGTATGGTGAAAGTCAGTTGGGCCGGTTAAAATTGGTTCTGAAAGTAGGGGTCGCAATTATGTGGAGATGTTTTTGTCTTTTAAGAACTGTTCAAAATTTGACTAGCGGCCGCACTCTGAGACGTCTTAACTTTGAAGTTTGATTAAAGTTGCTGCTGTCACTTTCTTTGCTATAACAATAGAATAAGACGCAGCAACTTTAATCAAAATTTAAAAAATATAGACGTCTTTGAGTGCGGCAGTAGGTTTATACAAGTTAATGTCGTTATGATATCCAGGTATAAACTATACGGTACCAGTGAGCACCCAGCCGTACGCGTTTATGATAGCGCGACCACGAGAGCTCAGCAGGGCTATGCTGTTCCTTCTCCCATTCACGACTGATGTAAGTGCCCACAATCGTCTACACTTGGGGAGTAAGCTTAAAATTATACATCAGATCCTACTCACAAACTTTTAACGATCAGAAGGTGGAAAGCGTCTATTTTCAAAAAACATTGAGAAAGATTGCAAGCGCAGACGCAGAAGTTCGAAGTTATACCTATCTCTTTTTTCTGATGATGACCCCTAAAGTAACTTATAGCTTTTTAGAAAATAAGATTAAACGCAGATCTATTGTTGTTAAGTACATTCTCGTAGGGATTCGATCTTGTTTTGTTTTTTTCTCATTTTGTCTTTTATAATCCTTTTTTTTGCAGACCTGGCTTTGCCTAGCCTTTGCAGTGGTGCTAATGGGCCCTACCCTCTACGTCGTGCACCGTCTCAGCCCATACTACGAAGCCATGGGGGTCACGAGGCAAGGAGGCCTAGCCACCATACACAACTGCTTGTGGTATATCTATGGTGCCTTACTACAGCAAGGTAAGGAATTACAGGAAATATTGACAACGCTGATAACCTAGTTGGTAGTAACACCTACGATGCTTGGAGTTTCGGGTTCGATTCCCGGTCATGGCAAATATCTGTGTCATAAGCGCAGTATTTATTCCTGACTCTTGGATGATTTCTAGGTATTTATATATTATTATGTATTATTATATTTATCATTGCCTAGTGCCGGTATCCTTTCATTTGGGCGACAAACGTTTCCCAAACTGATTCATTTCCCAAGCGTATCATTTGGCCAACTGGTTTTTTTCTAAAACTGTAAATATTACAGGATTTATTTGAGGACCATCGTGTAGAACCCTATAGGTTAGGTAAGGTTAGTTTTATAAAAATCCTGAAATATTTACAGTTTCAGAAAAAAGCGGTTGGCCAAATGATACGTTTGGGAAATTAATCAGTTTGGGAAACGTGTTTCGCCCATTCATTAGTAGCCTAGCCATTGTACAAGCCTAGAGGTTAGTTTGGGGCTAGGTCAAGTTGTGAGATTGTCTCTACATATTTTATTTATTTATTTTGATTTTATTGAAGCAAACCACTTATAGGCCTTCCACAAGGTGGACCGACGATCTGATAAAGATCGCGGGAAACCGCTGAATGACAGCAGCAGAGGACCGATCGTTGTGGAAAATCTTGGGGAAGGCTTTTGTCCAGCAGTGGACGTCTTGCGGCTGATGATGATGATGATGATGAAACCACTTATAATCAACGACTGTCTAAAATATGAGATTGAAATTAACTCTTCAGGTGGCATGTACCTGCCTCGAGCGGACAGCGGTCGGCTGGTGGTCGGCACGTGGTGGTTGGTGGTACTTGTGGTGGTGACCACCTATTCCGGCAACCTGGTGGCCTTCCTCACGTTCCCGAAGCAGGAGGTTCCCGTGACCACGGTGGCAGAACTCCTGGAGAACAGGGCTCTGTACACCTGGTCCATTAGCAAGGGAAGTTATTTGGAGGAAGAGTTAAAGGTCAGTTTTTCGACTGCGATTGTTAGTAGATAACTTATTAATTAAGTACCCGAGCACGGGCTTCCTTCTATCGAGTAAGTAACGTTAACGTATCGTTATCGAGGAAATATATATGGCTATTTGAAGAGATTGGTTCTCTATTAATTTACAAATTTTCTTTCTGAAGTTGGAATGACGTGTTTATTTCAGAATTCAGATGAACCCAAATACATGTCGCTCCTTAGAGGCGCTGAATTAACCACGGACACTTCTGGTATGGAAGGAAATCTAGGAGCCGGTAAGTTTATAGCATGTTTTAGCTAATCAAAATAAGTTAAAACACGAAATTTAGTACCTTATGTTCAATGAAATAGGGTCTGGTTGGAATAAGCCACGATTGTGTCGATGCACCTGTTTTAGAACCATAGACATAAGGGCCTGTGCACTCGGCGTTTTTGAACGCGCAGAGGACGCGCGTCATACGCACTGAGACGCGCAGTAAACGCGATCCAGTTAGCAACTATCGCTATTTACGAGTAAAGCATCGACGACGCGCAGAGTGCATAGGCTCTAACTCCATCTTTAAATCAATGTTTGAGATCTCTTTCCCTCAACGTAGTCTCATATCAAGTGAGAAGAAAAAGGTAATCATTAGTTTTGTTGTGTTACGAGTCTCTCCTAATTCTGAGCGGCTAGCACAACTTTTTTTTCTCGCTTGTCGATCAGTGCGTGTGACTAGTAATTAGACATGCGAGAACTAAGAACTATGAACTAGTCGCGGACAAGTTTTAATCCTACTCGACCCAGCCTATAATGTAAGTAATCCTCTCACGGCTCCTCATCACGCAGGGTCTCCCATGCTCTCGCGCGTGCGCACCGAGCGCCACGCGATCATCGACTGGAAGCTGCGACTCAGCTACCTGATGCGAGCTGAACATCTGGCCACCGACACCTGTGCCTTCGCTCTTAGTAAGAAAAACGCCTGCCATTTTGGAAAAACAGTTTTCTAGTATTTTCACTATATAGGTACACTATCGGCACGTTGAGGTCACACTCACTTTTGTTCACATTCAGCGCGGCCGCACATTGGGCCACTAGTGGCCGCCACTAGACGCGACCACTAGTGGTTCGGCTAAGCCACTAGATGCAGCCACCTATCGCGGCCACCGGTGGCTGAGTGGCAGCCACCAGTGGCTATTGTTTATTGGAGAAGCCAGCGACTGTGGCCGAGTGTGCGCGCGAAGCGAGCGACAAAACGCGGCCACTAGTAGCGAGCGCGGGCGAGTACCGCAGCTTGTGGCTCAGACGCGGCCACTCGAACGCTCGGTGTGCGCCGATGCTATACAAAATGTATGAAAAAACTCGTCCGCAGCTTGTGGCGGCCACTAGTGGCTACGTTGTGGTCGCGACTAGTGGCCCAATGTGCGACTGCTCTCACTCCTTCGTTCATTCACTACCTTTGTTGCATGTAGCTGTGTGCGTAATCATTCACCTCAACTCTTGCGCCGACACCTATAGGTACCTTTTCGAAAAAGATTTATATCTGCTTTTACCTTAATAGTTTAAGGTCAGCCATAAAGACTTAAGAGACCAATGAAAAATTACAGTTAGGAGTCCTTTATGTAAGCAAAATAACTGCGGGCTTAACATGCATGAGCGAGATAAAATTTGACAGGTGTTAGGAAAATGAATACATCTGTTCTATATACTAACGTAAGACATAACGCTTAAGGTTTAAAATGAAACTGTCTCATCCTGACTTTTATTACTAAACGACTATAGCGATTTTTACATTTTCATAGCGATTTTATCAAGACGGGACACTTTTATTTTAAACCTTAAGCGTTGAGTCTTACGTTAGAATATGGAATAGATGTATTCATTTCCCTAGCACCTGTCAAATTTTATCTCGTGCTTGCGTGCTGGGGGCCTGCGGGTTTTGGTATAGAATCCGAAGTAAAAATACGATTTGTTATAGGTGCAGAAGAATTCTTAGATGAGCAAGTGGCAATGATCGTCCCCGCCGGCAGCCCCTATCTGACCGTGATTAACAAGGAGTGAGTTTCTCAGGACATTCCTCATTCCTTCAATCAATTTCAATTTTGCTTCTCATAATAATATTCTTGTTCTTATAGGTAGGTACACATGTCAATAATAGCTATTAAATGATATTCATAGAAACAAGATAGACTGTAACAAATTGGAAAAGAGGCTCAGTTGCAATACAATTAACTACTAGCTTTTGCCAGCGACTTCGGCCGCGTAGAAGTCGTTTATCGCTGCTCCCTCGGGAATCGTTTAATTTTCAGGGATAAAAAGTATCTTATGTCCTTCCCCGGGATTAAAACTATCTCCACACCAAATTTTCTGGAAACTGGTTCAGCGGTTAAACCGTGACAGCGTACCTAACAAACTGCACGCAATAATTATTTGTCAACTGCAATGCGCTCCCGGAAACTGCGAACTGTGGGATGGGTGTAAAACTACATTTATTGGTCGTTTCCTTAATTATAGCAACTATTCGACGACGCGGTTAGCCTAGTTGGTAGTGAAGTGACCGTGCCTACGAAGCTAGCTGTCTCGGGTTCGAATCCCGGTATGGGCAAATATTTGTGTGATGAGCGCGAGTATTTGTTCCTGAGTCATGGATGTTTTCTACAAGGTGGGCCAAAAGAAGTCATCCGATGTTGTTTGACTCTCTTTTTTTGAATTGTTACGCAAAAAAATAGACACGATTATTCCGCGTTCTTGGGGAGTGTATCGCTCCATGGCTTGTTCACTTGTATTTTGCATCTGTCAAGTCCACAAATGTCAAAACAGATTTGACATTGGCGACTTTGCAAAAATGAGAGCATCTTCCAATAGGGTGATTTCTTTTGGCCCACCTTGTATGTATTTAAGTATGAATTTCTCTATATAAGTATGTTTATCGTTGTCTAGTACCCATAGTACAAGCTTGGAGCTTAGTTTGGGACTAGGGAAATTTGTGTGAGATTGTCCCTGAGACTTACTTACTTATTCGGTCCGATATCCCAATATTTGGCTGAATATAGGCCCGACGCAACTTGCCTCTTTAATTCCAACCTCGTTACTTTATTCGCTTGTCAGAATAAACCGCATGCAGAAAGCAGGGCTCATCGCGAAGTGGTTATCTGCTTACCTGCCGAAACGCGACCGGTGTTGGAAGACCTCCTCCGTGATGCAAGAAGTGGACAACCACACGGTCAACCTGAGCGACATGCAGGGATCGTTTTTCGTTCTGTTCCTTGGTAAGAACCTCTTTTTCGGTAAGGCCGCGGAGCGTTCGAACCGCCCCACTTTTATATCACGAAAAAAATGTGACGTTCTCAATATAAAGGGACCTTATGGAGGCAGGCGGTTACGCCGTTTTTAGAACTGTTACCATAGTATTAGTATAGTTACAAGAATAAGAAGAGCGTAACTGCCTTCCTCCATAAAGGCCCTTTATATTGAGAACGTCACAAATTACGTGAAAATAGGTAGTCGTGCTTAGGTTCTAACATAATACCTAGAAAGTAAAAGCTGTTTGTAATGTTACACGTCATTTTTTTCGTTACATATGTATAAGCGAGGCGGTTCGAACGCTCCGCGACCTTACCCCTTTACCCTGAGAGAGGGGAATGGGTTTCCTTCATCAGTATTTCCTGGGAGAGAGCCAAAAATGTAGAAACTATGGGATCTTTAAGACAAGATTGAATAGGCTGATGGTGGATGGAAACCAGCTAAGCCCACCCTTGACTTTGCCGTCACGTATCATACTATAAGATAGAGTAGATTGAAGTGTAGGGTGCTGCGTTGAAATGACAACTCAAGAGTCGAGAGTAAACTGTTTTTTTATTAGAAAAGGTTCTGCTTATATACTAGAGTTTTGATCCATTTAAGGAAGTCGTAACATGAATCATAAGCAATAAATCTTAATAGGTATTAATGTCAAGGCATATAACATTATTCAACATATGTTTCATAAGTATCAGCTGTATAACTATCAGCTGTTACAATGGTACCTCACTACAGCTTTCCTCTTTTTTTTTTGAGACAAAAATTGTAACAAAAACTATTTTTGGCTTATACTTAATTACTTATGGCTATGGTTTACATATGTTCTTAAACTATCTTAATACATTCTTAAGCTATGTTATTACATGTTTCTTATATGGCTATGAAGTGCATTGTTGCATTTTGCAATGGTTTTGCTGTTTATATGTTTTGTGTTATTGATTTCTCTTTTATTTATGGAGATAGCGGTTCCTTATTTGGATGGCGGTATTTGATCATCTGTCTCTGTTATGATTTTATTATTTATCAATCTTACTAGCTTCAATATAGGTAAATATAATAACTAAAGTGTGCAGCAATGGCATCACTTTGACAAGGTACATATCACACACACTTCACATTTTTATATGTGGTGGTGGTTTTATACGTGGTCCGTCGACCTTACTTTATAGTTCAGGATACAAGGATATTTGTTTTGAGTGCTTGCTCAATACACATAATACCATTTATTATGTAATACATTCAGGCAGTTCTTTTAACACATCCTTACTTTGATAAACATTCCTTGTGTCCATGTCTCCTTACAATTGGTAACTCGACCAAATCATAATATGATGACAAGGATTCCGTGCCTGCCTTGTATCCGTGTACCTTGCTAATACCTATTCATATCAATTTGCTCAACAGCGCATCTCGTGCAACTGTTGATAACAATTAGTATCATTAATAAATAATTATTTTTTTCTTCTTGCCATCTCTTAAAACACATTCCCAATTGCTATCAATTACTCATACTCAATGAAAACTTTAGCTCATAAAAATTTCAATAGCTCTTAGGTGACCAGTCTAATTGCTTGTTGAAATACTTATTCAAATTTTATTGTATGACGTGGTATGACGTAATCTCTCCTCCTATCCCATTAATGTGAGTTGTCTTGGATGTCATATGACCACTGGCTGTTTTTGCCGCGTCATATGTTATCGCGCTTAGGCTTGCGCCCGTATCAATAAACCATATGTGCATTGCGCCGTTTATTGCAAACTGAACTGAATTCATATGGCAATACATTAGAAAGTCGCTGTTAGGGGCAATTTAGTCTTAACTTCCTAATATCCTACTACAGTTATTTTAATTGTTTATATAACTTTTGAATGGAAGTTATTTATAACTTTTTTGTTACATTTACTTAGTACAAATTATTTAGGAGAAAGGAACAAAAGTAGGGGTAACCTAGTTGTCTTGAATTGGTACCTCCATTCATGTTGTGGTGGTGTGGTGCTGTTGGTGTTGCTGCGTGACCTGTCGCTAGATGCTGCTCCGGCTGGTTCCGCATCGTTGCTGCTACTGCTTGCCGTGAGATTTTCTTACTGAGGCTGCGGTGGATCGGATTTCAGCTGGTTATTTACAGCTGACTGGCTGGACTTGGCTGGCGGGCCGCCTTGCTGGCTCAGCTGACTGGGCTGGCTTGCTGGCTTGGCTGACTTGCTGGCTTGGCTGGCTTGCTGGCTTGGCTGTCTTGCTGGCTTGCTGGCTTGGCTGGCTTGCTTGCTTGCTGGCTTGGCTGGCTTGCTGGCTTGCTGGCTTGCTGGCTCGGCTAGTTGGTTCTTCCAAGCGGCGTCCAAGTTGAAGCTTGGGCTGCCTTGAGCAGCCCGACTGGCAGGGTCGCCATGAAGCGTAGGGATGGCCTCTCTACAGCTATCCTGGCAAGGTCGCCATGAAGTGTAGGGTGCTGCGTTGAAATGACAACTCAAGAGTCGAGAGTAAACTGTTTTTTTATTAGAAAAGGTTCTGCTTATATACTAGAGTTTTGATCCATTTAAGGAAGTCGTAACATGAATCATAAGCAATAAATCTTAATAGGTATTAATGTCAAGGCATATAACATTATTCAACATATGTTTCATAAGTATCAGCTGTATAACTATCAGCTGTTACAATGGTACCTCGCTGGTCAGTCATTTATAATAACAGGTCAGTCATAAAAAAAAACTGGTCAATTGCGAGTTGGACTGTCGGGTTCTCTAAAAAGATAACGTTTTGAGGAATTTATAACATTTCGCAATTAATAGCGGTACCGTCAACTGTGGCAACTTTGCCTAACCGTGGTAATTCCCCCGTCGCAATAAGTTGCATATGCATCGAAATATTCGATTGATTCTAATTGGATACTTTAAATAATACTCACGCATAGTGTTTTCATTGCCGATAATATCACAATTGCGTTCTTACCACGGTTAGGCAAAGTTGCCACAGTTGACGATATCGTTTTAGGGTTCCGTACCAAAATGGTAAAAAAGGAACCCTTATGGTGAGACTTCGTTGTCTGTCTGTCTGTATGGCACAGCAGTTTTTCTCAGCAACTACACAAGCTATTAACTTGAAATTTTGCATAGTTGTATAGTCCGCCGTCCCAGGCCTAAAAATGTGTATCATATAACTAGCCTAGGAGACATGTATAGTGCCGTAGACCTATACCTACAGAAGCCCAATATCCATTTCTTACGCGTCAACTAGGAAGCTCTTGGAAGTTATGAGGTCCGAAAAAACCGAAAATTTGCAAAAAACTGTATCACATTACTAAGTTACGACAGTACTATCACGTGATACCCGGTACCACCAATAACCCAAAAAACCATTTCTTACGAAGTTTTCAGGAAGCCAAGTGCGAAATCAGAAGGGTCAAAGTTTTGATTTTTTGCAAAAAAATGTATCATATTACTAAGTCACGAGAGTACTATCCGGAGTTAGAGGAGGATCTAAATAAATAGAAAAACCATTTCTTACGGCGATGCTAGGAAGCTTTCTTGAAAATCAGAAGCTTTTTGTTCAGTATGAACACCCATCGCCCAAGTAATTAATATTAAGTTATAGTCGTATAAATTCACGTTCGCTGATTGTTTCAGACTAATTAGGAATATTTTGATAAGAATATTACTATTTGAGTATATAAACATTGAAAATCATTTGTAAATTTAGAAAATTTCAATGTTTTTGGTCAGTAAGAACCCTATGCAGAGGAATGAGAAGTACAAGTATTAGACGTACCCAAGCACATCAGTCTTACGTATCAATTTTTACGGTTTCGTACTCGAAGGGCGCCCAACGGGATCCAGTTAATATGCCTACGCTGTCCGTCCGTCCGTCTGTCTGTCTATACTGTCTATACTGTCTGTCTGTATGTCTATATAAAGAGCTGTATCTTTTGAACCGTAATAGATAGCGGGTTGATTTTTTTTTCAGAATATGTGTGTTTACGGCGGATTTACTAACAAATAAAAATATAGCAATAAAGTTAAATAATAAAGGGGGTCCCCATACAAGGAACGTTTTTTTTCAACATATTTTTATTTTTGTTATATCGTAAAAACGGTAAAACATACAACAGCACGGTAGCAACGGTAAAACATACGGCAGGTTATACAGAAGACGGAGGAGTATAACCAGCCATTATACTAAGCTATTTCGCCGGTAGTACACCTCCGCCGCGAAACCGCGAAACTGTAGCGGAATCATGATATTTAATACGAAATTTAACTTTATTTCGTTGCCAGAGTTTCGCTACTACAGTTCCGCGGCGGAGGTGTGCTACCGGCGTTTGTGGACTATGAGAAAGCCTTTATGCAATCTCTCTGGCGGTATCAAATTGACTATTAGTACATGGTGTTTGCATTGGTGCATGCCAGTCCGTGTTCTTAACCAAAACTAGAACCTATACATCTGCAACGCGGAGTGAGACAGTAAGGTGTTAAATCTGTTCATTGCTGCGTTGGAAACCTTTTCAAGCTTACTTACTTGGCATACGTATCGACAGCGACTACCTGGTGAGTGCACCTGCGATTTGCCGACGATATTATAGCCATGGCTGAGCTCCTGGACGATCTGGTTCTGGACACAATGCTTGATGGCCTCATTAGTTTCTCAACAAGTGGGTCTCAAATAACGACATCTAGCTACAGCACGCAGCAAGTAGAATACAACTAAGGCGACTAAATTCGGGCAGCGCCACCAGCGGCAAACAGCTTAATTAATGTTCAACAACGCAGTATCGAAGTTGTCCTAGTCAAGTTGCATACATACAACTTTCAACTTCATCCTAATGGACTTCGATCTCCAGGCAAAACACCCGCCTAGAAAGAGATCTCTCTATTAGCCTCTCTTCTACATTGGTGGCCCCGACGTGATTATTTATTTATCGTATGGCACTTAGGAGATACTTTAAAACTAAACAGATAGATTATATCTACATTGGTGACCCTGACAATGGACAAATTACGCAACCTTGATGACTTTCAAAGACCATGACGCAGTTTTAAAGCAAGCCAGATAACCCGCACTGTGCACCACTAGCATACTGTCTTATTTCTATGCCTGGCCTGATGTCTACAGTGTGCATACAACTATCACTCGACAACGCGACTGCGTTACACTACGAAACTCACTGCGTATTACGACGCGACTCACTGCGTCTTAACGCAACTCGCTGCGTACCTCGACGCGACTCACTGCGTCTAAGCGCGACTCATGCGTCTCAGCGCGACTCACTGCGTCTAGCCTACACGATTCACTGTATACTCCACTTCACTCCTCTTCTCCTGCTACACTTGCCAACGCGGCTTTGAGCACTTCTGGAGGCATCAACTGGCACTTGCAAGCGGCCATTCTACTAACAGACTGCACGCCGTCACCACTATCAACCACTGGTCTCAAAGGGGGGCTGGTGTAGCGACAAGCGACACTTAGCTACAGCACGCAGCAAGTAGAAGACAACTAAGTCGACTATGTACGGGCAGCGTTACCAGCGACAAACAGCTTAACTAATGTTCTACAACGCGGTAATGGACCGCGGTCCCCAAGCACGACACCCGTCTGGAGAGAGATCTCTCTATTAGCCTCTCTTCTACATTGGTGGCCCCGACGTGATTATTTATTTATCGTATGGCACTTAGGAGATACTTTAAAACTAAACAGATAGATTACATCTACATTGGTGACCCCAACAATGGACAAATTACGCAACCTTGATGACCTTCAAAAACCATGACGCAGTTTTAAAGCAAGCCAGATAACCCGCACTATGCACCACTAGCATACTGTCTTATATATATGCCTGATGTCTACAGTGTGCATACAACTCTTACTCGATAACGTGACTGCGTTACACTACGAGACTCACTGCGTATCACGACGCGACTCACTGCGTCTTAACGCAACTCACTGCGTACCTCGACGCGACTCACTGCGTCTAAGCGTGAATCACTGCGTCTCAGCGCGACTCTCAGCGTCTACCCTACACGATTCACTGTATACTCCACTTCACTCCTCTTCTCCTGCTACGCTCACCAACGCGGCTCTGAGCACTTTTGGAGACATCAACTGGCACTTGCAAGCGGCCATTCTACGCTTAGACTGCACGTCACCACTATCAACCACCGGTCTCAAAGGGGGGCTGGTGTAGTGACAAGCGACACTTAGCTACAGCACGCAGCAAGTAGAAGACAACTAAGGCGACTATGTACGGGCAGCGTTACCAGCGACAAACAGCTTAACTAATGTTCCACAACGCGGTAATGGACTTCGGTCCCCAGGCACGACACCCGCCTGGAGAGAGATCTCTCTATTAGCCTCTCCGTATCTCTCTTCTCTAACTCATAAAAATCATGTCTAACTTCCGTGTTGTACCCATTCCTCCGTAAGTTCGGAACTCTACACTCGAAGTTGTTGATGATAATATTTATTTTAGAAAGAGGTCAACCGTCATATCCATCTCGGCTGGGCAGCGTTCGGTACCTTCCTACGCAGCATCTTCTCGTCCCAATTACAGTAGATTCTCAAGAAAAAGTCTTTGACCAGTGTGTACCTATTGCCAGAGATGACTTACAAAACACTCGAAACAAAGACGTGGTCCTTAACAATGGGTCTCATAAGAAGGCTCAAGGTAATAGAAAGGGCTATGCTGGGAGTATCTCTGCAAGATCGAATCAGAAATGAGGAGATCCACAGAATAACCAAAGTTGGCTACAAAACTCAGCGAGTTTCAAATCTCAATTGGCAGTGAGCTGGCCACATTGCATTGTAAGAAGAGGTTAAGAAGACGGACTGGCAATTGGCATGGTGGCATTTTCTTACAAACCCTTCAACACTTTAATGTCCCAATAGGTTATTTGTGACGTTTCGCAGGTGAAGGTACGTGGTGTGGCCACCGCCATAAGATACCTTTACCAGTGAAACGTCATATTAGATACCGCTAGAGAGATTGCAGTATACCCCATGTCCCGATTACATCAAGGTTTTCACATAGTTCACAAACGTTAAGCATAATGGCTGGTTATATTCTTTCGTCTTCTGTAAAACCTGCCGCTTCGTATGGATATGGTCTATGGTATTGAAACCTGGAAGTCAACAAACTTGCATGCGAAACAGTTCGAAATGACAAATGAAAACAGCTTAAGGTGGACATTCACGGTGGCCCTTAGCCAAGATGCCCATCGCTAACTAGCGTTTCTATCCGTTTCTTTTAAACCAATCGCGTCACTGGTAAATCACGTGACTTCACGTGATCTACCAGTGACGCGATTGGTTTAAAAACGAAACGGACAGAAACGCTAGTTATCGATGGACATCTTGGCTAAGGGCCCTATCAGTTAACTGACGTACATCCAGAAGCTGACCTTGAGTTCGTATAATTTTAACTTAAGATTTCACATTCACGGTCAGTTTTTGGATGTACGTCAGTTCAACTGATCAGTTTAACTGACCGTGAATGTCCACCTTTATAGATATGGGTTAGAAGGGATGGGTCTGTAGTTCTTTAAACGGGTATTATCACTTTTTTTAAAATAACATCACCATACCTCTGCCATGTTTTGCCTCGCGTAGTCTTGCAGTAGTTGAAAGAAAAGCAGGATATGAACCTCGCATTAAGTAATTTATTAAGGGCTTATTTACTCGTATTTATTAAGTTAAGAGTAAAATATGTTGAAAGTGATGTTACGTTTAACGGCTATTTCTGACAATTACATATGACAATAGAATACTGATGATTAATTAATTAATTCTAGGCTGATAGGACAGGATTTACTTAATATTATGCAGTTTCTGTTGGGAATAAGCACCTCTTTTATGATTGTTTTGTGGTAATAAAAAATTGATACTATAATTGGTAATAAGACTGATTATAACGCCGTCTGTCAGTTTAGTTACCGTTGTCGGTTTGTGCATTGTGAATATTGTGATACCTACATTGAACAATTTGTAAGCTAAAATTGAAGGCACATATTATGATAAGAAAATGAATTATAAGAATTTAAAGTAGGTGTATTTCATAACAAAGTGGAACACTGGTGAAATAAATATAATGTATTTCAGACGCATTTCATACGTTATAAAATGGGTCACTTTAACATTTTAATTTTTCTTCTTTTAGGTAGTTATCAGTTTTCGTTACGTTGTTTGTTTCTTATATTTAAGACTTCGAGACTGCAGTGCAGCTCACACAATTAATATAACTTCCCTTCAGGTAAGTTCGTTTACTTTGTAATTATTAAATTTCGTTTACTTTTTTATTAAACATAAATAAATATGTTGTTTATTAACCTCTTTCATTACATTTTATTTATTGGGTGTGTCTAATACATGTACTTTCTCATTATTTTACATAGGGTTGTTACTCACCAAAAACATTTCAATTTTCTAAATTTTCAATCGATTTTAATTGTTTATAGACTCAAATAGTAATAACCTTATCAAAATATTTCTAATAAGTTTGAAACAACCCGCGAACATGAATCTCTACGGCGATAACTTAATATAATTACTTGGGCGATGAGTGTTCATACTGAACAAAAAGCTTCTGATTTTCAAGAAAGCTTCCTAGCATCGCCGTAAGAAATGGTTTTTCTATTTATTTAGATCCTCCTCTAACTCCGGATAGTACTCTCGTGACTTAGTAATATGATACATTTTTTTGCAAAAAATCAAAACTTTGACCCTTCTGATTTCGCACTTGGCTTCCTGAAAACTTCGTAAGAAATGGTTTTTTGGGTTATTGGTGGTACCGGGTATCACGTGATAGTACTGTCGTAACTTAGTAATATGATACATTTTTTTGCAAATTTTCGGTATTTTCGGACTCCATAACTTCCAAGAGCTTCCTAATTGACGCGTAAGAAATGGATATTGGGCTTCTGTAGGTATAGGTCTACGGCACTATACATGTCTCCTAGGCTAGTTATATGATACACATTTTTAGGCCTGGGACGGCGGACTAATAACTTGCGTGCCCGCATCTGTTTTTAGTAAAGAAATATGAAATCTAAATATATAAAAGAAGAAACTGACTGACTGACTGACTGACATATCAACGCACAGCCCAAACCGCTGGGTCTAGAGATTCCAAATTTGGCACGTAGGTTCCTTATGAGGTCTAGGGGTGCACTAAGAAAGGATTTTTCAAAATTCATCCCCTAAGGGGGTAAAAATGGGGTTGGAAGTTTGTATGAAAGTCATCCATTTTTGAAGATAGAAACGTGGAAATTGGTATTAAGGCTACTAATTACAAATGAAAAATACTACCTTCAGCGATTTTGGCTAAACTACCCCTAAGGGGTTAAAATGGGGGGTTACATTTTGTATAGGGGTTTGGATATTTTTGAAGTTAGGAACGTGAAAATTGGTTTATGGACTACTGTTTACAAATAAAAAAAGTACTACTGGCAATTTTGGAAAAACTACCCTTAAGGGAATGAAATGGGGGGTGGTAGTTCCTTTTGGAGTGGTGGTTGGTCCTTTTTGAAGTACGAAACTTGAAAATTGCTATAAAGAATACTGTTAACAAATAAAAAACGACTTAAGGCAATTTTGGATAACTACCCCTAAGGGAATGAAATGGGGGGTGGTAGTTTGCATGGGAGTTAGGTCATTTTTGAAGTTAAAAACATGGAAATTTGTGTATAGGCTACTGCCAACAAATAAAAAATTCTATTTTAGGCGATTTTGAAAAAACTACCCCTAAAGGAATGAAACGGATGGGTGAAAGTGTGTATGAGAGTTTGGTCAATTTTGAAGTTAGAAACGTGAAAACTTTTAAAAAGACTACTTTTAACAAATAAAAAACAACTTTTGGTGATTTCGGATAACTACCCCTAAGGGAATGAAATTAGGGGTGGTAGTTTGCATGGGAGTTTGGTCATTTTTGAAGTTAGAAACATGGAAATTTGTGTACAGGATACTGTAAACAAATAAAAAATACTACTTTAGGCGATTTTGAAAAACTACCCCTATGGGGATGAAAAGGGGAGGCGAAAGTGTGTATAGGAGTTTGGTCAATTTTGAAGTAAGAAACGTGAAAACTTTTAAAAAGACTACTTTTAACAGATTAAAATAACTTCCGGTGATTTTGGATAACTACCCCTAAGAGAATGAAATGGGGGATGGTAGTTTGTATGGGAGTTGGGTCATTTTTGAAGTTAAAAACATGGAAATTTGTGTATAGGCTACTGTCAACAAATATAAAATTCTACTTTAGGCGATTTTGAAAAAACTACCCCTATGGGAATGAAACGGGGGGGGGGAGAGAATGTGTGTATGGAAGTGTGGTCAATTTTGAAGTTAGAAACGTGAAAATTGTTATAAAGAGTACTCTTAACAGATTAAAACAACTTCCAGTGATTTTGGATAACTACCCCTAAGGGAATGAAATGGGGGATGGTAGTTTGTATGGGAGTTTAGTCATTTTTGAAGTTAAAAACATGGAAATTTGTGTTAACAAATAAAAAATACTACTTTAGGCGATTTTGAAAAAACTACCCGTATGGGGATGAAAAGGGGAGATGAAAGTGTGTATAGGTGTTTGGTCAATTTTGAAGTTTTAAAACAACAAGGAAATTAAATGGGGGGTGGTAGTTTGCATGGCAGTTTGGTCATTTTTGAAGTTAGAAACGTGGAAATATGTATATAGGCTGTTAATAAATAAAAATACTATTTTCGGTGATTTTGAATAACTACCCCTAAGAAGATGAAATGGGGGGTTAAAGTTTGTATGGGAAGGAGGTTGGTCCTTTTTGAAGTTAGAAACATGGAAATTTGTGTATAGGCTAAATGAACAAATAAAAAATACCACTTTAGGTGATTTTGGAAAAACTACACCTAAGGGGGAGAAACGGGAAGGGTGAAAGTTTGTATGGGCGTTTGGTCATTTTTGAATTTAGAAACGTGGATATAGGTATATAGGCTACTTACTGTTAATAAATAAAAAACACTATTTTCGTTTTGAAGTTAGAAACGTGGAAATAAGTTTATAGGCTACTGTTAACAAATAAAGTAATACAACTTTCGGTGATTTTGGATAACTACCCCTAAGGGGATGAAATGGGGGTAATATTTGGTCAATTTTGAAGTTAAGGAACGTGAAAATTTATTTTGGCTACTGCTTACAAACTAAAAGTATTACGTTCGATGATGTTGGAAATACTACCGTAAGGGGGTAAAATTGAGGGTGTAGATTTGTTAGAGTTTGGTTATTTTGGAAATACGTTTCTAGACTACTTATTATATAAAATATGAGTTTTCGAGTTTTTTATCCCAGACAATTTGATAGTGTCCAGGGTAAAAACGATAAACGACTTACTTAAGAAGAGGAGAAAGAGGTACTTAATAAGTTTGGATGTAGGGAGTAATCTCCGAAACTACCCATCCGATTTCTAAAATTCTTTCAGTGATATTCAGAATGAGGTTTCAGGGTGGACATAGGCTATATTTTAACTTATAACCGAAGCTAAGCGAGGGCGGGTTGCTATACTTGATATTATATAAACACGAAAGTAGACAGTACTTTTGCGTCTGTCTGTCTGTAAAGCTTTCCCTGCTAATTCGCTGAACCGATTTCGATGAAATTTGGTATGGATATAGCCTGAGTTTTGAGGAAGGACATAGGCTACTTTTTATCTCAGAAAATTGAACAGTTCCCGAGAGAGCAGTGATAAACGACTTCTACGCGGACGAAGTCGCGGGCAAAAGCTAGTTAATTTTATAAATAGAATGTGGGGTTGAAAAATTAAGTGATTTGATTATAGCAAATGGGGTGTCATAATGAAAGGGATTAATTTGCACAATTCAAAACTATTTTTTTTATAATTTTCCATGACGTACTTTTTGATATATAACCAAAACTGTTAAAAAAATGACCGTTCCCCCCTTATCTCCGAAGTTTATGAACTGAAAAATCTGTAAAATACCTAACTTATAGATAAACACTCATATTTCACGGGAAAAATAAAACGAAGTGTTCAAAATTTATTTGTTTCTGAGATCCACTTTAGCTCCTGAATTATTGACAGAGATTTTATTAATTATGTAGGTATCATATGATTCACGGAGAACGTCCGAGTGGCTATATATAAATCACGATGCGTACTAAGTCGCCAATCGTGTTTTAAACTTAAATGACAATAACAATTATAATTTATTTGTAGGTACATGTTACACACATACAAATCAAAGGCTAAAGTGATTTTTCCATACGAATTTAATCTATATTTAGTCGACTCTTGTCCTAATCGACCTTATTTACGGACACCAACACCATTAATCTAAGGTCACCGACTACGGCACACGAGTAGCGGCGTAAACAACATGCTAAACACAGCCGGACAAACAGACTTAATCAATTCGCTATATCCTCGAGGCCCCATGTCCCACATATAGGACAATTGTCAAAATGACTTTTAACTTTGGTTGACTGACATAAGATTCTGTTTCGAACTAGCGAAACGTTGACGTAGGCCTCAGGAGGAAGAACAAGTAACTGAGGTGCTAATCCTTAAACAGACCACTTTTTAACTTTTCATCGGTTAAACGAATTGAAAATTAACGGTTTAGGAATTACCCACTTGAGGGCCTAGACAAGGTTACGCAAACTAAAAGATTTTCAAAAACTGATATAATGTATGAAGAATGAATGTAATGTATTATGAATATAACTGTAATTATTGTAATAATATGAAAATAAATAAAAAATAAAAAAAGTTGAGCCCATCGCTCAACTTTACCGTTAGCTTACGTCAATCCTATGCATTATCCTTGATTTCGAAAATCGTTAAGGTGGCGACTGACTTGTAACAATTCGGTGTAATGTATCACTCGCGGTCCTTTTCTAATAGTTGCGTTTAGATAGGGACCGCGAGTGATACATTATAGCGAAATGTTACAAGTCAGTCGCCACCTTTAAATTAGTTATGCATCTTGTCTAGGCCACCTTATGGCTTAGCTAACAAGGAAAGGTACCCAACTGTCCGGCTCCGATTTGATTTATTTTGATATAGGTACCTATGTTAGTGAGTAGCCTAAAATAACAGAGATGTATTTTTTTTAGCTGCCTAATCTTAACCTATTGGGAGAAATTGTCCTCCAAAGTACTGAAAAGTGACTCAACCCTCAACTTCTGTAGTTTTTGTTTTTAGTTATTTACTGGTTTGTTTATGTCTGAGAACATGAAAAAGTAATGAGCACGTGTTTTGTTATATCGGCTCAAACTCAAATATAAAACTTCGAAGGGTGTTTTTTTAGCAAAATTTGAGCCGATATGCACTATCGACAAAACATACGGAATTGACTTAAGCTGCTGACATAACTGATCGCTAGCTAACGGCAATCTTACGCATAATGTTGTCGATGTTGACTTGGCCCAAGGGCCCGTGTCAAACACTAGTCGATGTGCTGCTACGTTATTCTGTTAACGCATCGTCGTTCAGTTCTACTCAGTCGATGAATAGCCGGCGAATTTACGTCGACCTTCAAGGTGGGTAAATGACATTCAACTGCCTGCACATTCATTTAGTTGCTGGTTTCACAGCTGGTCGTCTGTGAAACCAGCGCTGGTTGTGGATGGTGCTGTTAAGGAAGGTGGTGTTTTTAAGCTAATTTTACGCGATTATGACTACAAATATTCTGCCCATATCATTCTGGTCAACAAAGTAAATAAGGTTTCCGTTTTTCAGTATTTGGTACGGAACCCTAGAAAGGGAACATAATGGGAAAATATATACTAAAACAATGGTAAATAGCATAGAGGCCCGTAAAATTAATAGTGTAAATTAAATAAATTAAGGGCTGGATAATTTTCCAGGGTTTTTCTCTGCATCATCGGTGTTGCTGATAGAGTGGTTCTACCACCGAAGGAAGAGCAAGAAAGAAGAAGTCGCTATCAAGCCTTACGTCGAATAAATACCATCATACTAATTAAACAAAACAAACACATTAAACGTAGTTTAATTTAATACTAAATTTTTATTTTAACGTAAAGGTTTATTTTTATGAATAGGTGAACTTTTTAGGTCCACACGAGGCTTAGTGGCTTCATGAAACTTCAAAATTGAATATCTTATACCACACCGGGAATCTTTTCTTTACTCTACTTTATGGTATTTGCTTAATAATGGCCTTGCATCTCTTTCGTTTGACATACCGAATGAAGGAGACGCAACTACAATATTTGACAAATAATAGCCAAAGTTGCCGGCATTAAACGAAAAAACCATTAAAGATGATTCACCCGTTGAGTTCCAAGTGGTGGTTAAGGTCACGTGCGGAATTTAAAAAAACGGGCAAGAGCATGTCGCAAAAAAAAATCACAAATATTAGCACATTTTCTAATTAAAGTTATCTTCGCTGATTTTCTGTAGGTATAAAGATTTTAATCGTCTTTAACTCAAGAACCAATAAAGTATATTATTATGCCCTTACTAATAAACGTTGAGTAACCGCTGAATAGTTATACCATGCTTTGTCCTTATCTGTCATTGTGACATTTGAATTCGACAGATAAGGACAAAGCATGGTATAACTACTCAGCGGTTACTTAACGTTTATCTTCTAACTTATTAGTAAGGGCATTAGTCGTGATAGTTTTCCGTTTAAATTCGTTATATGTGATTTCATTTAAGATATTTTTCAGATTTTTGTTACTTGTAGTTTTGACTGTAGGGGGGGGCGGGCACATTTGAGAAACAAAAATTACCTTAAATTAAACCTTAATAATTCACAAACGGATCCCTTAATCGAAAAATTGTTTTCACAAACCCGCAATATTTTTGAAAGACTTATCCAACGACACCATGGGGTAAACGAGAAAAAAATACCATCCTCACTTTACGTGTAGTGTAGTGTACTTTAACGATATATTTTGCTAACGTTAACGTCGGTCAGCGGGTAACGTTAGCAACTTTTTAACGATAAATCAAGCCCGGAGCCCTTAGCCAAGATGCCCATCGCTAACTAGCGTGTCTATTCGTTTCATTTTTAAACCAATCGCGTCACTGGTAGATCACGTGACTCTTCGTATTAGTGAGTTAATGACCACAACCACCACCAATGAATGACCATCTGTGATGAAATAAATCTAGGTGTAACCGGGTAAATTTCCGGGCGCTTCAACCGCCGTCATTAGTGTCTTCAATATAATGGCGAAATCAATGAGACTACAGCAACTTATGCTGATCGAAACTACACCCCCGGTTCTGCTTCTGTTTACATCAGAAGTTGCTGGTAGGTGTCATTGATTTCGTCAATATATTGAAGACACTAATAACAGAGGTTGAAACGCCCGGAATTCTACCCAAACCGAGTTAAAAATCAAAATGGAGGAAAAGATATGGCTGAAAATAGTTCTTCTTGAATTTAATTTAACAGGTAGGTACAAATGTTGGCCAAATTTCGCATTTTAAATACAGCTTAGCTTGTTTTAAAAATTCTAGAATGCGCACTATGAATTCATATCCATAGTGCATTTTCGGGTGAATTTAAGGGCGTTTCAACCGCCGTCATGACACTATGTCACCAAATGTATTGACGAAATCAATGACACCTACCAGCAACTGATATAACAGAAGCAGAACCGGGGATGTAGTTTCTATCAGCATCAGAAAATGCTGTACTGTCATTAATTTCGTCAATATATTTGGCGACACTATTGACGGCGGATGAAACGCCCAGTAATTCACCTTTTCACGTATTGACTGCATGATCAAATCAAATAAATCATCATCATCAGCCGAAAGACGTCCACTGCTGGACATAGGCCTCCCCCAAGGTTTGCCACAAGGACCGGTCCTGCGCCGCTTGCATCCATCGGTTTCCCGCAATCTTAACCACGTCAATCAAATAAATGGTTAATCTAAATTCAAATAGCTGTGATTCCATTTTGAAAGCGATCCAAGACAACGAAGCATGCATTTTAGGATAACCAGGTATGGTGTAGTGCATGAACATCACGCTTGAATAGCGTGATACCGAAATTGCCAAAGCAAAATCATTTTAAATGGAAGTTATTTAAGTTTAGATTGGTTTAAAGTCGTTTGAAGCTATTTTGGAGATACATTAACATACTCGTTTAGTCGCTATGGGGTCATAGTGAAACCAGATCGAGAAAGGGCGAATCAAAGTCAATGAACTTGTAGGGGGATCACGCTATCTCCCACTGTCAGCGGCCTTCACATGCATATACGAGTTAAAATTTGACAGGTGCTAGGGAAATAAATACGTCTATTCCATTTTCTAACGTAAGACTTAACGCTTAAGGTTTAAAATAATAGTGTCCCGTCTTGATAAAATCGCTATAAAAAAGTGAAAATCGCTATAATCGCTTAGTCATAAAAGGTAATAAAAGTCAGGACGAGACACTTTTATTTTAAATCTTAAGCGTTAAGTCTTACGGTAGGATATGGAATAGATGTACTACCTATTCATTTCCCTAGGACATATCAAATTTTATCTTACAGAATTATAAAATATTCTAAAAGCTCATAAAATTGGGATGTCACAGAAAAAAAATTGGTCAAGTGCGAGTTGGACTCGCGCACCGAAGGTTATCCGTATTTAAGTCCGCACTTCAAAAATATATCTTCTATATGTACAGTCAAGGGCATTAATATCTATACAGCCATCGCGTCAAATATATGTATACATGGACCTTATTGCCAGTGGCATAAAGGCGTATAGATATTTTTGAGATCTTGGGAACGTATATATATTTATGCCCTTGACTGTACTTTAATTGTCAATTTCTCGAAAACTATAATTTTTGAACTGAGAAAAACTGCCGTGACATACAGACAGTTCCTTTTTTACCATTTTGGTAGGGAACCCTAAATAGACTAAATTAGTTAGTGTGTTTGTTTTTTTAATAACATAATTTGTTCGTCGTGCATTTTATAGATGACCGCATCACTTCAGATTTTAATATGTCAGAAACTAAAAAAAAATAACATTATGAAGAGCTCTACTGATGACATGTTAGTGAAATGGCTATTACGGTTTATGGCTGCGAATGTTTTTCGAATTTTATTAGGCACTGTATGGTAATTCTAGTTATCAATGAATTAGGAATTATTTTCTACGACCACGTGGGTCACCTGATGGAACGCATACCTACATAAGGGCCTGGCCACTTTGCGCGACCGGCTGAGCGGCGAGCGAATTTTATAATACATTGCGTGTAACATCAACTAAGCGCTGCGCGGTGAGCGTCTCGACCGAGCAGTGAAGAGAGAATTCGCTCGCCGCCGACGCCGCCGCTCAAATTCGTGAACTATGAACTTCGAAATACGAACTTCGTCTATTGCTATCCTTTTTTCTCTCGACGCGTAACTAATTCGCAAGAAAGTGACGTGGCGATTCGAAGTTCGAATTTCGAAGTCCATAGTAATGGCCCTGGTCGTAACCGCCCAGGAGCCCCGGCAGCTCAGCAAGGGTTGTCCGTCAGTCGGTCTATAAAATCATTATGCGTATTATAAAAAGAAATAACTATAAAGAGTGATTGGGAAGGCCTATTCGTCCAAAATTTCAGGCCAATCTAGACTATTTATCATAAGTCGTTGTTATAATTGTGTAACTATAATATTTTTTATATTAAGGACCTGTTTCACAATCGAGAAGTAAATTCATCTGTCAAATAAAGATAGCACTTGTTTGCGTATTTTCAATTGTTAAAAAGGAAACGAGCTTAATTTATTTGACAGATATGCCTTGACGATTGTGAGTCAGGCGGTCAGCCAATTAAAGTTGGCAAAATTATTCGGCTTGTGATTATTATGCGAAATGATAGTTATGCCAAGTAATGTTGATACCAAATTATCATTCGAACAAAGATTTTTCTAAGAAACTTTTTATACGAAGTGCGTTTGGGACAGTCAATATTATGCGAGACATTTGCATACATCTATGCTACTAGGTATACCTTTATTATTAATAAATCAATTAGTAGAAATAATTATCACTGCACTGTATCATAGGTTAGATAAAAAAACTTGATTTAATCCTACGTGTGCGGAGATGAAAAGATAAGTTCTGGTGTCTTCGAATACAGTCCAAAAAAATAACATAAGTTAAAATTTGAGCACGGATCCGTGCCTTAGCATAAGAGCTAAATGTATAGCGTAATGAATGGCTAAATTACTACAAAAAAAAATGACACACCAAATGTATTGATCAAATTTCTAGCATATTTAAACTATATGTTACCTAAATTTTCTGGTAAAAAATTATAAAACATGATGGAAAAATCCTGGAATAGTTTAATATGATTTCAAGCACGCGCTGTGTGTGTGCAACCGTATATGACGTCACAACTCACAAACCGGTGCTACATAAATACCGGCGGAAACCGCTCCGCCACAGTTGGGCCACGCTCCTTCACCAATCGGCCGTCGAAATTGTATTCTCGGAGTATCTTTTTTTATATTTCCGCTAAATTGTATGTGTCAATGACAAGATCGAAGAGAAAGTTCGCGATCACCGACAAATTTCTCCCAAGGTCAGTTGATATAATAAGATATAATAGTAACATTATTGTTGCGTTCAGATGCCCTTAATGCAATTTTACTGAACTATTTTTATCTGTGGTATTTTTTGGTGTAAGAGTCATATGGCGTAAGGTCTTATGAGAAAATGGGTCTTTTAAATGTTACTTAAGTTTCACTTTTAAACTTGACCTTAGGGTGAGAAACCGAGTTTTAGTGGATGCTTTGTTAAACCTATGTCTTAATACTTTAATCATTTTATATCTAGAAATAACCTAATGATGACGATAATATTTCGGTAGTGACAATGTTATCATTGGGTAAATATAGAATTAATTAATTAATGTTTGAAAACCATTTGAAAACGTATAGAGAGGTCTACAGGTTGTCCCAAAATCGGTAGGCCACATTGACACCGGAGGTAGGTCAGCTTAAGAGGTATCGAACCAGCCTAACATAATATAATAAATGTGGGGATAATCCGTAACACATTTCCATTCCGTTAAAAAAAAAAAAAAAATCTGGTTCAAACACAACAGCGTCTGGTTCGGTCCGTCTTAGGCTGGTCTACCTCCAGTGTCAATGTGGCCTACAGATATTAGCACACCCTGTATATGTCCTGCAGTAGACGTCGACGATGATGATGCTAACAGAAAAAGAACCGCATAAGTATCTTGGTTTAGTAAAAGGGCCACAAAAGTATAATTTGAGCTAAAAGTTGAATGATCTGCTCTCGCGCCGATCTCGTACTCTCACCGGTGTACAAGCAGCTTGTTTAAGTGCAGATACTGCTTTCTTCGCATTTTACTATATAACTTAAAATACGCTACGTCTTTTACTGATTGGTATAAGGCTAGAATAATTTCATATAGCGTTCCTGAAATTACGCTACCTGAGTTATACATATATTGGAATAGGTCTCAATTTCCGTATCATTTGCATCATACCAATAAGTACTTCAACATAATGTTGGATACATTAAATCGCATCAATTCTTCGTGGAAATCTAAAGAAACCTACGGGTCATATTGGAATAAGAACGAATCCATAGCGAGATTGCAGGCATAATTAACAAAAATCATGTCTTTAGAATTTTCTTCGCTACTTCCAAATTCTTCCCGGGATTAATTGAAACCCTTGATCACTATTCTTCAAGAACTTCCTCTTATAATACTAAATTAATCCATCCACGATATCAATGTACCTATGTAATCGGGAACACGCAATCTTCCCTAGCCATGAATGCTTACTTGATGGGTATATCAGATGTTTCGTTTGGCGCCCTTGTTGAACATTGCTGCCAAAAGACGTTCAACAAGTGGAAACATTTGCATTTTCCTTTAGTGAAGTGAGACAACAAGTGATTTGTTAAGAAAAATTGTTGAGTTTTTAATCAACAGTTTTTCTTGTTGTCTAAGAAAAAATGTTGTATTTTCGTGCATTAAGTACGGAGTGCGCCGCTACTGGGGCTCTACTTTAAAATTCGAAGTTCGAAGGTTCGTTAGCACCATTCCTTTCTCTCGATTTAGTCTCGATTTTCAAATTACGAGCGCAAGGGATGAGAAATGCAAAATTTAGTTAGGGTAAGGCTTTGCCGTCAGACAGAAGTAATACGCGAATAATGATCCGTACATTTGTTAAGTTTAAGTAATAATGAAGAAAAAATTACCACAGCATTCTGCCAATCTTTTTGTACTTGCCTATAAATTGACTTTACTTTAAGGGTTACAACAACCAAAGAACCCGGAATCCAGGGCAGTAATTATCGGTGTCTAACTCGTCTGCTAATCATTAACCGGCGAACATAAGTTGTTCAGTCAGCTGCAGAGAAAAGTAACCACCTCTGCATACAATTTACTTAGCCGGGGGGGGTTACTTTTCTCTGCAGCTGACTGTACCAATGCGAAGCAAGGAAGGAAGGGTTAGATACGTACCGACTTTGGTTGCATGTTTCGTTGTACTTTGAAATCTTCCTAACAACGAATGAAAGGAACGCCGCCTAAATTAAACCACTTAAATATTTTTATTAACATTATAAAAAAAAAATATATGAATAACCTATGTATGTATCTATAAAAGGTTCAAGTAACTGGTGGTTAGGGCTGCAGAGAGAGGAACCTCCTGGCAATACGCTACGAGTAGAGTGCTACTTTCTGTGTCTGGCCCTAGCTAGAGTTTCATGAGGTGTTGTTGGTCGGAACCTCGGCTTATTCATTGTATTGTAATGTAAAAAATGTAAGTGTTACAAACTAAGGACATCTGTAGAGGTGACCCAGTCTTAAGAAAATTTTCGCCCTACAGAATGCTGACGTCGACAAGCGGATCGATTTTTGAGGGGTAGGTCCTTGTCTCGCATAATATTGATTGTCCGAAACGCACTTCGCATAATTTGTTTCGCAGAAACATCTTTGGTCGAATGATAATTTGGCATCAACATTACTTGGCATGGCTTGCTGTGCTGTGAATGCTGTGATGACAAATCGATCCCAAGAGAGCGTAAAACCATCATTTTCTAGAACCGGCGCCGGCGCGTATTTATAGTACGATAGTTATACACCGAGAGAGCTATGCTGGGTGTCTCCTTGCGAGATCGAATCAGGAATGAGGAGATCCGCAGGAGAACTAAAGTAACTGATATAGCTCACCGAATAGCAAACCTTAAGTGGCAGTGGGCGGGGCACATTGCTCGTAGAACCGATGGCCGTTGGAGCGGCCTTCCACAAGGTGGTCCGACGATCTGATAAAGGTCGCGGGAAACCGCTGGATGACAGCAGAAGAGGACCGATCTTTGTGGAAAACCTTGGGGAAGGCCTTTGTCCAGCAGGTGGACGTCTTGCGGTTGATGATGATGATGAGTTATACACTTCAGACCTAACAAGTATAAAATCGGTTTATCAAATAAAATATGAACGTCTGATAATTAGATTTTTTTAACGAATCATTAAGGCTATATTAATTAACTGATCTTCCCTCAGATCCCCGTTTCAAGTCATAAGAACTCATCTCAGACGCGTGTGTCTCAGTCAAGTTCGGTTTATTATTACGGCCGTAAACACTAAGGAGAAATTACTTTGACCAAATAAACGAGAAGGTTAAAGTCGTGTCGTACCAGAAAGTCAAGCAGTTGACAGAAGACCGGAACGGTTGGCGATTACTCCACCGACAAGAGCTTGGCTCTTAAATAAGGAGAGAGAAAAACACACAGGTGTTCTTTGATTGTAAATAATTTGACCAAGAAATATGCTTACTTTTTTCCGAATTGCTGATAATAAGTAATTTAAGTTACCCTTCAAAAGCTCTTTTTAAGGGTTGCATAACATTAAAATCTTGTGAAACCACAAAGCGAGCGGAACCGGTTGGGAGACTGCCATCCTATGCAAATGCGGCCGCGCCACGAGGACGGCACGTGAGACACTGTAATTCCACTGAACTTAACACAAATTCTAGGCTCCATTTTCCATACAAAATTGATTCAATTTCAACTTCTTGGCACCGATCACGTCTATAAACATTATAGGTAGATCACTTTTAAGGTGTGGTGTTTGTTTGTAGTGGTAAAGACAACACAACAATGTCTCAGAACTAAATTATCGTACACACATGTCACGGCGCTTGTGTATGATTCTATGTTAGTTGCGATCGTCATCGGTTTATATATGGTTACACACACGTATGAAGATGCAAGGCTGAAGCGATTTGGATGTGGGTAGGTCTCGATAATGGTAATTGAAGTAGTTTCGTAGTTGTTGACATCGTTCGCGACGGATTTAGATAAATAGTCGAGGTTTGGAATGAAATAAATAAATAAGTAAATAAGTATCAGGGACAATCTCACATAAATTGCCCGTCCCAAACTAAGCTCTATGCTTGTACTATGGGTACCTAGTAGAGACCGCTAGCTTCGTAGGCAGGGTCACTACCAACTAGGCAAACAGAGTCGTCAAATATTATTAGAGTAAGCGAAGTCAGATCAAGTTTAAACACACCAAATAAAAATCACCAAACATCCATCAACTAAAAATCTATAGAGTTTATAAGAATATTTTGATGACCGCTTAGACATATGGGACAGCAACGACGACTAAATCACGCGATTATGCCACCTAAGTGCTATAAAAGAATTTGGATTGGTTCGCTATATACTTAGCGGCATCGCAACCGCAGATATGTGAAGACGCAAACGCACAGGCGTGCCGGAGGCGGTTTCAGGGCCTACTGGGTCGCACCACGCCGCTCCGCACCGCCTAAAAGCCTATATTATTATTATTATTATTCAGGGAGCGGCTATTCAAGGCTTAGATATCCTAGTATCACTGCGACCAGAGTTGATATATTGTGATCGCCACAACCTACAGTTCTCCGCTAAGCCCTGTTAATTCTGGGAATTGCAGGACTTTTTTGGCGCCGAGATACTTGATCTCCTCTGGGCACATCATGTGCTTTACCAATGAGGAGCTGCGGTGACGCATTATGGTCGGGCAGACGGTGAGAATGTGCAGGGGTGTTTCCTCCGCCAGATGGCAGTCTGTAAAAGCCTATAACACTTTTGCACGTTTTTAATCGGTCCAATAGTTTAGAGGCTAGCGTGGAACATCCGATTTTTGGTCACATACAGACATAAACTGTTAAAATCATTTACCCTTCTTTTGGCTTCGCTCATTCGGGTGAAAAGTTCTCAAAGTTTAGATAAATTGTAATTAAAAGGCGGTTTAACACCGCCCTCCATTTGAGTAAGCGCCTCATGAATATTCGGAGGCAATCTTAACCAACCCCAATAAACAAAAGTGCAGGATTACCCAAAGATACGAGTATAGCACGTGAACGTGGGATTTAAGTTAAATATGTACTTGGAATTTCAATTGCGTTTCAGGTGTAGAGCTTCTTCTTTTTATGGATGGGTTGGGATCTGACCTTCACATGATTAAGAAATAATAAAATGTACTTTTTTGTAAGCTCATATCGTTAAAAATACAGTATACTAACTAGCTGTGTGTTTACAAGCGTTATAAATATTTTCTCAACTGCAAAAGAAGACTGTTGAGTTGTTTCTTACATTTTATCGGGACACTGTGTACCCAAGCAGCACACACGCTGTATAAGATCTTATACAGCCCTTGAAATGCTGAAAATAGAGTTATAATGGCTGTATAAGCTCTTATATAGCTTTTGTGCTACTTAGGTACTAGCTTTACAATTTAATAAATAATAAATAAATAAGACAGAGACAGTCGTAGACAAACAAAGGCTTCAATCACAAAACATCTTCCTTTTTAAATAAAACAAATCAAAGAAATGAACGCCTACATTGAGTCAAAGAGAAAACTGTAGAAGACAAAACAATCCAGAATCAGACACTGGTTACATTATTAATATACACAAATCAGTAATCCCCATTGACGTAAACGAGTCCTAAACTGGTTTGCTGATGACAATATGGAAATACTTGCATCAGCCCTGCGGCCGGTTTGGACGCTATGCAAATGGGAACATGGTTTTATATACGGAGCTAGGGATAGGTACTTACGTAAAGAAACAATAAACTGACTGAGATTTACGGCAGTTACTTAATTATATACTTACACTCGGCGTAAAAAATTCGCACGTTATAAAATGTTGACTTCAATCAGTTATAAATCCTAATTTATCTAGCGATCATTGTTTTGTACGGGATTCCGTCGTCGATTGAACGATTCGTGTTTTTAAGGGCCATTAATTGTACTATCAAATGATACTTGAATGATGAATATTAATTAATAGGGTACAATAATTTAAGAGCTATATTCGTTTGAAACTAAATTTCTTACTTGTGCAATTTTTTTGACGCCGTGTAGGTAGTTATTGAAATTAATCTTGATTTTTATTGTGCGATAGGTGAGTTCCGGTGTTTAGAGAACTTAAATCTAAACAACTCACTTTTCAATTCGTCGACAAAGTATTAGCTTAAGTTATGCCGTGTGCTCATAAGCTCATTATGTAGGGTGAGGTTCCTACTGCTTTGGAAGAGCTGATTCTTCGACGAAACCGACCACCATATTAAAATACCCGCACTTAAGTGTTAATAATGCTCTAACGTGACAGCTTAGGCTCGTCGTTAACAATCTGTCGACGAATTGAAAAGTGAGTTATTTTAAAGAATCAGCTGTAATGCACGAATATCCAAACATTATAGTTTCATTAAAAAACATATATTTTAAGAGTGACATGTCATACAAATTGCATTCCTTATCTGAATTAAGAGATGGTCAAAGTCAAAACCTCTCATGCCCGCCCTCCACTGCGAGCGGAGCGGACTCCGTATGGACTGCGTTTAGCTTACAACGGTGATTTCAAAGGACTTGCTCGCTTATAAATTCCTTTTCGACATCTTTTGATAATACCGCATTCGTGCAAGGCGGCTTTATTTGACTATGTGCCGCCGCGCCGCGCGGTCAGAGTGCGGTGTCCTTTGAGCATTGGCAGCACCCGTACACTGAACAATAAATATGACCTCTCGGTGACGACATTGTCGCTCGAAATTAAATAGGTACGCGCATCTCACCCAAACGTGACCGAACGCAATGACGCTGCGGCCCCGACTCAATCAGTACGAATCAGTCCCAAGATGCAGTTTCGTGTGCGTGGCTAGCGCCACCCACAGCCGTACGGACGCGTACGCACAAATAAAAGCCGCGCGATGTACCTTTGTTTGAAGTTGGACTACTTTTCTATCTATACTCTGGCTAAACGCAGTCCGTATGGAGTCCGCTCCGCTCGTAGTGGAAGGCGAGCATCATTGTCTGTTAAAATCGCCTTCTGCAGTCTTCCATCAATCGTTGATAATGCGTCAGGAACCAGTCGCCAGTCGGCTATAAAACAGAAGGACCTGTGTTAATGTATAAACAACAATATCATTTCTATTTTAATTGATTGTTCCATTTTCACCATTTCAGGCTCGCTAAAAACCTCTGTACCCGCAAAGGAAGCCGTAGGGCTAACACCGGAAACCGTCTGGAACACGCGGTGCTAACCCACATCCAGCACGTACCCTAGCTTCCTCAACCTCCCCCCCTCGCCCTACATCACCCATCTCGCTTACTCCGGCACCGGCTACACACGCCAGAAAGAGATAACTGCAAGCATGGCCCGCGGCGACGAATGCAAGACTGCCTCTAAGGCTAACTACGCGTGCAAGAATTTGGACGTCGCTGGTCCAGTGAAGTGAGTTGCGTAATTTTTTTTAAGCTGATGGCCTAGAAGCCAACGCTTTAATTTATTATAAGCATTTATTTAACTTGTAAAAAGCCGTGGTAGCCTATAATGATTTAACCTGCCGACTCTTAAGCAGAGGGTCGTGGATTCGAACCCGCGCCGCACCTCTAAGTTTTTCGGAATTTATGTGCGAAACATAATTTGTAAATTTACCATGAGCTTTTCGGTGAAGGAAAACATCGTGAGGAAACCTGCACACACCTGCAAAGCAATTTGACGGTGTGTGCGAAGTTCCCAATCCGCACTGGGCCCGCGTGGGAACTAAACCCTCTCATTGTGATTATTTTATTATTAACTTGCAATGTTCGTGTATACAGTAGTCGTCAGTTTCAAAATTTGCAAGCAATTGGTATATCTACGTAACTTTGGTGACAATGCAATAATATGGTACTACGGAGCTGGTCTGATGATACAGGAAGGTGGCCATAGGACCTCTGCAGCGAAACAAGTTAGGCCCGCCGTAAAATCGGCAACAAAAGCTTGTCCCAAATATATTTTTTGACAGAAACTTATATGTATGCCAAATTCCAGACAAAGAAAGCGAGAGCTATATAACCGGTATAACCCTATCCCTTTCACTGCCAGTATACCTAAGAATAAGATAGGAAGTGTCACCAAATCGTTAGGTAGATGTTTACACACCCACATGCAAATTCCGCTATAATATAACATTACTATGCTCATTGAATTACATAACGCACGCAAAATGCTCGTCAAGGATAACAGCATTTACATGCATTTGTATATCGTATTACTATTGATAACAACCAATGATAAAGGGTCAAGTTTGTTTGCTGTGTTGGCTGTGCTTTGTAAAGCTATATGGAATCGAATTCAACGTTATTAGTTTATATTATATTTAAAACCCAAGGAGCACACAAGCTGTATAAGAGCTTATACAGCCCTTAAAATGCTGAAACTAGAGTTATAATGGCTGTATAAGCTCTTATACAGCTTTTGTGCTACTTGGGAGCCTGAGTTAGGCGTTAAATACTTTTCATTTGGAAATATGCTGAGGATGCAATGAATCCCATTACTGCAATGATCTTCCCATTAATTTCCATACTAGAGATAGAGGCGTCGTATTTGAATGCATACGAACAAAACTATCAATCAATCAATCAATTTGTATCAATCAAACCTCAATTCAATGCAATCCAAGTCAATTTGTATTGAAACTATTTGCAAAGTGACCCGTTTTGCTCAGCTGTGCAGGACAGATTCTGTATGTAAATAAAGTTCAGTTGTATTTCGTGCATCAAACTTCTTCGAAATACTTCTCATGAATGATTACTTCCTAGAAATTGTTAATGAAAAAAAGCCGTGGTAGCCTAATGGTTTGACCTGCCGACTCTTAAGCGGAGGGTCGTGAGTTCGAACCCGGGCTCGCACCTCTAACTTTTTCGGAATTTATTTGCGAAAATAAAATTTGTCAATTTACCATGAGCATTTCGGTGAAGGAAAACATCGTGAGGAAACCTGCACACACCTCCAAAGTAATTTGACGGTGTGTGCGAAGTTCCCAATCCGCGCTGGACCCGCGTGGGAACTATAGCCTAAACCCCTCTCATTGTGAGTGGAGGCCTGTGCCCAGCAGTGGGACGTATATATAGGCTGGATTATTATTTATTATTATTACTCCTCCATTACTCCTGTAACTAATAACTTTTCCTCATTCCTAGAAAACAGATCACCGCTCCGAAGAAAGACGAGAAGCAAAAACCGAATTACGGTTCCTACGGACCGATATACAAGGACAAGAAGCATTTCGGGGACATGCACTTCTGCTGAGGCCGGGACTCATCGCTCATCATGTCACGAACCATATCTGTATTATTTTATTACCGCCAATAAACTCATAAAACTTCACTTCGTGTTTGTGACAGATTTCACTTCGTATAATCAAAGGGTAGGGCTTTCTAATTAACGTATCATGTATGCATATTAACATATTAAAGCTTCATCATTTGCAACGATTTTTTGTTATACCTGGCCCCCTAACAAGCACGAGATAAAATTTGACAGGTGCTAGGGAAATATTCCATATTCTAACGTAAGACGTAATGCTTAAGGTTTAAAATAAGTTTCCCGGCTTGATAAAATCGTTATAAAAAAAGTGAAAATCGCTAAAGTTGCTGAGTAATAAAAGGTAATAGAAATCAAGACGAGACACTTTTATTTTAAACCTTAAGCGTTAAGTGTTATGTTATGTTTGAATATGGAATGCATGTTATGCCCGCTGAAATACATGACTCTTAGGTTACACTCTTTTTTTTTTAGATAAAGGTAAATGAGGGTTACCTGATGAAGTAATCACCATCGTCCATGAACACCAGAAACTCCGAAAGGGTGGTCGGTTCCTTGCGTCTTTTTAGGAAAATGACTCCTTTTATGAAGGCCCCAAAGTCATAATTCGGAATGACCAGAGAAGGGAGTCAAGGGAGTAGATTTCACAATTTCATCAGTTGTTGTAGGTTGTACAGTTAACGTAATAAGTAAGTATGTAATGACTTCTGTATGTCGTCGTTTTAACGTCATGTTTGAACAGCCATATCATCAATACATAGTATAAAATGAAGTCGCCCTCCGCGTCTGTCTGTCTCTATGTAGGCTTACATCTTACAAACTACGCAACAGATTTTGATGCGGTTTTCACCATCAGTTAGATAATTCTTCACGAAAGGTTTATGTATATAATAGAACCCGGAGCAAAGCGAGGGTGGGTCGCTATAGGCTCCGAAGCGAGGGCGGGGCGGATAAACGGTTCCACGGTTAAAACTCACGATTGTAAGCCAGAACGATCTAACATGCAGTTTCGGACTCGTAGGACTCCTTCATCCTTCAGGGAATGAGTGCGTTCACGACGGCGTTGCAAAACGCTCGACAGGCAACGGGGCGGCGTTAAATGTCCCACGTTAGTTTAAATGTTATACCCATATGAATTTGTCAAATCGAGTAAAAGTGACGGGTAATTAAATTAAAATCTACTAACGCCGTTGGTACCTACCGCCGTAGGCACCTACTCGTATTAATACGCCTGTACATAATTAATTAAAAATCTCAAGGTTCGTTTCACTCCATAATCTTAGACCCTAGCCACGTTTTAGAATAAAACCTCAAATCAAAAAGTTTGATTGAAACTATTATTAGGGGCCTGGCGAATGTATGTGCAAGGGCATCTAAACTTTGTTATAATGCAGAAGGGACCATGCCCCCAACCCGCATAACGATAATTAGTTCAACAGGAGACCGAAAATAATGCCAGTTTACAATGTAGGTTTATTAGCCCTAAGGTAATGTTTCCATAGATAAAAAACCACTAGTTCGTGCCATCTGTGTTCTAGGGCGCCGTATTAATAAACTGACTCAAGTGAGACGCTCGTCTCAAGACACGTTAAACTAAACGTTAAGTCAATAACCGTTACTTCTGACGTGCCTTGAGACTCGAACAGACTTGATCTCGGTCATCAGTTTATCAATCAATACGGCCCTTATAGCCTAACAGTCTAGCTGCAACTTGGCCCTTGACACGCGAAAAGGAACGATACGGGAATGATGACATGTTTCATACATCTCTGAGCATTTGTTTGTTGCTGCTGGCAGCTTGTGGCCGTCGCTTTCGCTGCTGCGCAGTCATGGGAAACCCATAAGGGCCTGGTGACTTTGCACGACCGGCTGAGCGGCGAGCGAATTTTCAAATACATTGCGTGTAACGTCAACTAACCGCTGCGCGGTGAGCGTCTCGACCGGGCAGTGAAGAGAGAATTCGCTCGCCGGCGCCGCACAAAGTCGTGGCCAGGATGATTTTCCACTACCAACTACTGACTCTTGTATTAGACAGTCCTCTTTAACTACATCCACCATCCAAAAGAAAAAATCAGTATAAGAGTATGACGTCCATATGCGCATACTGCCTTTTTGCTTTGGTCGGCTGTCCAGAACAAATGCGTGCAATAGCTCACGGGATTTTACTTCTTTTTCACTCGCACTCATGCTCTCTTACGCTAGTCTAACTGACTTAAACCGGACTCAAAAGACTTAAGACCTATTGCAATTAAGTTACAGGCGTACCTAGTTGGAGATAATCGAGAAAATGCAGCATGTGCTAACCAGGCGATAAGACAAAGTTGGAGCACATTTATCTTAGGGATAAGTTATGACTGTCTCACGCGAGAAAAGCAGGAAGGGAAATTCATTTAGCTTAAGACTGTATACGTAAGCGTGGTAACATAATTCTGGTAGGAAATGAACAACAGTTAACGGAAAAATGATGCTGGGGGCTGAATAAAAACATTGTTTCATGATAAATGGTATTTTGAAGTATTTTGAAACCTATTTGAAGAAGAAGAAGAAAACCTATTTACCGGGACAATTACAAAATTTTACGCGATTTAAGAAAAAAAGCAAAACAGTGCAGTAATGGATTTTGTATGAAACATTATTGCTCCAGAGCAGAACAGTGCTGCTTTGTGCTCAGTAATTAGTGCAATTATGATGATTATTGTAGTTGGAAGAAAAATTAATTGGCTTATTGTATTGGCACGTGAAAATAATTTTCAATTAATAAACCAGCACGGTCAACCTGACTAGCACACTGAAAGTCACCTGCAATGAATAAACTAGAGTAGTTCCCGACAAAATGGCTGTATTTTTGTGGTTTTGTTGCAATCCCGTGAACTTTCGACGATCCCAATTACGGCAGCGGACAAATGGAGATTGTGCCGCGATATGGAACAAACAGTCGGGCGGGACTGATTGGTTATTTATGAAATGTAGCTTTTGTACGGAACCCTCGGTTAAAAACGGTAATAGCACCTATTATGGACAGTGCAATATGAACAATCCAATAAATATAAGATTCCGAGATGTATATGTTATTGTTAAATTAGTAGTGTTAGCGTTAAAATTAGATTACATTGAAATTAGAATGAAAATTTCAGTATTGCCAAGATTTTTACAACCAAAAATATTTCAATAATTTTTCAATTTGTTTTTTTTATGTTTCTTTTTGACATTTTATATTATATACTCATCGTTTCAAGTATCCGCAATAGTCACGTGGTATCGACCGCTGCTGCGGCCCGGCACTGCGCGCGCAAACAACCAGCAACCACAGTCAGCTCCGCACTAATTAAAAAAAAAACTTTAAAAAGTCAGAACATGTTCCCAGTTTGAATTTCCGATTGGTTTTGTTCTATTTGGGGGATTGTGGGTTGAGTTTCCTATTTTATTTTTGTAGTAGGTATAACAAAATAATAATCCGGCTATCCCACTGCTGGAAAAAGGCCTCTTGTGATGAGAGGGTCCAAGCCTCAGATCCCATGTGGGGCTAACACGATTTGGGGACTTCACATAAGGCATATTGCCTCACGATGTTTTTCATACACCCAAGAAATTAATTACTATATTCAATTCCGCACATTTTTCGTAAAACCTCAAGCTATACCTACGAGTCAGATTTGAACCCATGAATCCCAGTAGCCTTTGCGTGATGACGCGTGCTCTAACCACGAGGCTATCACGGCTTTTGTAGTATTACTCATTACATTATAGTCTGGGATTTAGTTTGAGCCAATATAAAAAAGAAAAACTATATTTATCAAATTCTACTAATATAATAAATGAAAAATATACATTTATTATTAACATCACAAGTTTAAATTTTTTTATTAAAAAAAGTTTTTATAATAAATAAATAAGAAAAATATTAAAAGACAACAGGGAAATAATTTGATTTTAGATAATATAATCAAAATGTTTTTTTCAGCATGATAGCGCGTTGATGTCTAACTTTTTACTGCTACGGGCTTAGCATGCATGCACGTGATAAAATTTGACAGGTGCTAGGGAAATTAATACATCTATACCATATTCTACCGTAAGACTTAACGCATAAGGATTAAAATAAAAGTGTTTCGTCGAGACTTTTATTGCCTTTTATTACTAAGCGTTTTTATACGGTATTGCTAGAGTAATGAAATAAATCGTTCAAATATATTAAGAGCCTGTTCACACCTAGCGTTTTTGACCGTGTGTCAAGGGCTAAAAACGCTAGTGTGCGCTCTAAGCTAATCTATTCCATATTCTAACGTAAGACTAATAAATAAATATAAATAAAAGTTATAAAAGGTAATAAAAGTCAGGACGAGACACTTAATTTAAACCTTACGCGTCAAGTCTTACGTTAGAATATTGAATTAATGTATTAATTACCCTAGCACCTGTCAAATTTTATCTCGTCCATGCATGTTAAGCCCGCTAGAGCTTCTGTTTCAGGAGGCATGAGCTCCTCGTTGAATTTTCATTATAAGGGTTATGCTACGGTTTGTAGGTCCCGTAATTAAGGTAAGAATGTAGTTATGTTTCTTAAAGTCGCCTCATTTTTAGGATTCCGTTGTCAACAAGGAACCCTATATTTTCCGTCTGTCCGTCCGTCCGTCTGTCTGATCGCGGTTAACTCAATGACTCTTAGTACCACAAAGCTGTGATTTGGCCTAGTTATGTATACATTTCAATTAGGCCGAAGACAAAGTTATACACATATAACGAATTTAAAAGGAAAACTATCACGACCAAGTAGACTTTATTGGTTCTTGATTTACAGACGCTTAGCTTAGAGCGCACACTAGCGTTTTTAGCCCTTGACACACGATCAAAAACGCTAGGTGTGAACAGGCTCTTAATATATTTGAACGATTTATTTAATTACTCTAGCAATACCGTATAAAATCGCTTAGTAATAAAAGGTAATAAAAGTGTTTCGTCCAGAACACTTTTATTTTAATCCTTATGCGTTAAGTCTTACGTTAGAATATGGTATAGATGTATTAATTTCCCTAGCACCTGTCAAATTTGATCACGTGCTTGCATGCTAAGCCCGCTGATTGTTTCTTTGTATTTTGAGTAATTCTCTTGCCCGGTTTTATTGTTATATTCCTAGTATGAGATTACATGGTAACAGAATCCAACTGAATAAGGTAAAGAAAACCGACCAACCGCGAGTTGGACTCGCGCTCCGAGGGTTCCGTACGTAAGGCACTTACAGAAGTGACTTAGTTGACGTTTCTCTTAAAAAAAGTCGGAAAAACTAAATATTGCCGTGGAAAATGATAGTCCATACAACGGTCTAAAATAGCCGAAGTGCAACTGCAATGTCAGTTAAACCGTCAAGTGCGTGTTGTACCTTTACCTAGACATTAAAATTAAAAAGCGACATGAACCTGTAAGAAAATTAAATTAATTATTTCTCTTTATTCTTCAAGCTTCAGTTATAAAAAGTTAAATGGTTGCGCCGGATCGCGTCCGCCATCTTACGCTTTTTAAGCTGCTGCCCTGGCTGGGCGAATACTACTGTCTCCTGCGTGTCGCCACCACACGCAACTCTAGCGAAAATGTAACGTTCTCAATATAAAGGGACCTTATGGAGGCAGGCGGTAACGCTGTTTTTAGAACTGTTACCATAGTATTCGTATAGTTACAAGAACAAGAAGAGCGTAACTGCCTTCCTTCATAAGGTCCCTTTATATTGCGAACGTCACAAATGATAACCTAAAAATTTATAATATCATACACATAATGTTTTAGAGCTATACCTCATTTGATGTTATAATATAAGGAAAAAAAAATGTACCATTGCTTTACAAATTTTATTATTGATTGATCTTTGTGCGCGGTAAAAATTTCTATAGGTACAGTCAAGGTCATAAATATGTGTACACATTTAGTACCTTGTCACTTTAATCGCTGTGACATTCATATAGCAGTTTAAACATGACATTAAATAGACAAGGTACTAAAATGTACACATGTATGACCTTGACTGTACGTATATATAATTTTAATTTTGTTGCACTAATAATTAGTTTCTGAGAAAAAGTTAAGTGTGACATACGGACAGACGGACGGACATAGCGAAACTATAAGGGTTCCTAGTTTGACGGAACCCTAAAAACGGTTAGATGGGTTTCTCGCGTGATTTTGGTTTCGTGAGCTCGATTATGGATTAGGTTGACTGAGATGAAGTAGTTTAAATGAAAATGGTGTGGTATATTGAAGCAATTTAGACGTTGTGTTGAAATCTTTGAAGTTTTTTAAATCAAATCAATACTAAATACCTAAGTTAAATAAAATAAGTACAATTAATATTAGAGGACAATGTCACAAACTAAGCTCTAGCCTTGTATTATGATAACGATAAACGTAGATACTTTTATACGAAAAACATGAAATAAATAAAAAACATCCAAAACTTGTGCACAAATACTCGCGCTCATCACATAAATATTTAGTTATTTTTATCACAATGAAAAATCGGGGCGTTCCTTATTGTACCAACAAAACAATTCAAAATTAAACCCAAAACCCAGACCCTACGAACTTCAACCGCCCCAAACCCGGCTGTTGCCGCGGTTGTCCGGCGCCTCCGTCAGACGCCGTATGGCCGAGCGCGGCAAACACCGCGTCGCGCCGGTCCCGGCGCCGACAAAGAAACAGTACGCGTACGTACCCTGTCCGCGCTCCGAGGAGGTGGGCACCGAGTTCGCCTTGCAGCTGAGGACTCAGGCTTTGCCGCCTCTGCCAGAGACACCACAAAAACAGGGTGAGTGTTTGTTACTGGCTGACGAGAAAGTTTTTGTGGCCGTTTGTTGATGCTAAATAGCGGATGTGAAAAAGTTTAGCTGTTATTTCAGTGACAAAAAATGCGCGTTCGAAATTATCATGTATTCTAATTGCAGATGTAAGGTAAAAGCACTTATTATGGACAGTGCTCCAGTTATGAACAATCCAATAAATATAAGCTTCCGAGATGTATATGTTATTGTTAATTAGTAGTGTTAGCGTTAAAATTAGATTACATTGAAATTAGAATGAAATTTTCGGTATTGCCAAGTTTTCTATAAACAAATGTTATTGTTCATCACTGGAGCCTTGTCCATTAATAGGTGACTTCACCTTAGGTACCTAAAATTGTTATTTCAGTTTAGTAATAAAAAGATTCTGTCAAAAATTTCATTTTTTAAAACAAGCTTTTGTTGCCGACTGTACTTTTTTTGCGCAGTCATCATCTGCTTGTTAAGACAAATCCAACGAGCCCAAACTCGATGTTATGCATTGTTTTAGTACCGAGTTCCTGTGGCCACTTCCAGCTCAGACCAGCTCCATGGTACAATATTATTGCATTGTTACCAAAGTTGCGTAGCTATACCAAATTTCAGCTCAATCGGACACCGGGAAGTGGGTCAAATTTAACTTGTAAGATTCCATTACAGACACTGGGACATGTGAAACTAAATAGAAGCTTGTAAAATGGTAAGCGTTGTAACATTTTTTACCGGAGACTAAATTTACCTGTCTAATTACGATAATTATTAATATAACCGGATGTTAAATGTCTGCAAACAAAAATTAAATAGGTAACCCGTTCACCCACATTTTCTATAAATAATTCTCACGTACCTATTTGCATCATTTTAGCATTTATTTTTACGACTCGCGCGTAAATGTAAACAGAATAAAACGGTGATTAATTTTGGAGATTGTTATGACAGCGTCCAAGTGTCCAAGATGGCGCTACCGTCAGCAGCTGTCATGGCGTTTCCCGCCATCGTGCGTTAAAAGTGAACCATTCACTATACTACAACCATAAAATTAATATTTTAACCATTATTATGATATTGTTATGAAGATAATAAGAGCTCGTCATATGATTATAAAAAAAAACATTCATGTTTTAAATTTGGTAAATGAGTGTGTTATGAATACGACACAATTTTTTACACACAGAGGGATTTTAGGACAGCATTTTTTAAATCAAAAATATCAGCTGTCCAACCTATTAACAAACAAGTTCTGTTTTATTTTATTAGGCAGCCATTGTCAGATTTTGCAGTCAACCCTTTGCGCTAATTATAGGTAAACCCATCGAATTCCGTGACTCGCTCAATTCCGTGGTAGCAGAACCCTGCTAATAGAATCTAGGAACTGAAATACGACCGTAAACTTTTAAATAGGCTATAAATAAATAAAGGGTGTATTTTAGGTCCCAGATTCGACCTGCAGGGTTCTTTGACGGATTATAGAACTGCTACCATACTCGATATAAGTAGTGGATCACGCTGGCACGCACTCTGTTCGGTCTAGTACTTTAATGCATTTGAATGAAAGGGACAGCGAGAAAACTTGACAGTATATATTTAAAATTACAGTCAAGGACAAAAATGAAGACGAAAGTCAAATAAAAACCGGTCAAGTGCGAGTCGGACTCACACTTCGACGGTTAAATTCCTTACCGCCCGACTCGCACTTGGCAGATTTTTTATTATTTGTTATTTTTTTAAAGTTTGCACTATTCAAACCAAATTTGACGCTTGCATCCGGACCTATCACCACGGCGCAAATTGCAAGTTGGTGTACGTGTTTATATTACCGTTTCTACCGTCGGGTAAAAATAGAAAAGTTTACAATTACGAGTGAGTTTGTTTCTTTGTTACGTTTTCACTGTTAAACCACTAAACCGATGAAATTTTAATAATAATAATAAATAATTATTACCTATTTTACCTATTACCTATTGTAGCATCATAGCTACATGAAGCGTCACTTCTATACTTATGTTAATTCTTTGCCATTGACAACCTTTTTATGGTTGCAACTTTTCCTTGACCGTTTTGCCTGTTTGATACATGGCAGGTTATTTGTTTTCTTTTAATTTGAATTTCAAATTTCTTGATGGGTTCGCGAGAATATTGAAGTTGTGTCATTATTTTCCTGATCGCAAATGAATTCGGAGTGAAATCTATGTAAAAGTTCACAAATTTTGGTGGAAATTAACTTCAATTTATAACACCATTGATTGATTAATGTTACCGATCCTAGTAACAGTGTTTATAAAAGTGTACTGGTATTAATTTGCCGATCTCCATCTAAATCGGGTAAGTTTGGTTGTTATTCTCTCTATCGGTTTAGGTTCACGTAGGTTTCAGTATGTATAGGTTGTGCTTTTTCAAATTGCAGCAAGCCGTACCGGCTAACAATTTATCCTACTTCATGAAAATCCGATTGTACGAGTGCGGTATGAAGCCCGTCTGCGATTAACATCACGGCGCTAGAAGCGTGTCGTCGGCAGCAGTGTCATACGCGGTCTATTAGAGGAAATTCTACATTACGCCGTTCCAGGATTTTTCAAGATAACCTTTTAAAATTATTTCTATAAATCACTTCAAACCAACTAAAATGAATTCAGCCACGTCTTAAAACCTGTTGTACGATAATAGTAGTATTTGTTTCGTTAGGTTTTTAAATGAGTGAAAGTACTTTCCTTCATAGGGACCTTAACTAGACTAGATTTAAATACAGTATTTTCATAGTCTCCGGTTAGAATTCTCTTTAGTGGTCGGTTAACCAAGTTTTTGGATTAAACTAAACGATTATTGTTTTGATTATTAAACCACAAAATTTAAAGCTTTAGAGTCTGTGATAAGGAAGATAATACCTTTTTATATTTCTTTGCGTTACCATCATATTGTATTTTTACAGAATTTGTCGCTTATTTTTAAAATATTAAAAATTATAAACTTTACCCTTTTAAAACCTCTTTTAATCTATGCCTAAATTGTACGTTTGCATTTCTTTACTGAAAAATGCCTAATAATGTGATCAGCCGGTAATTGCATTTATTATCGTTTACATTACACTATATAAAACAAAGTCAGGTTTAGTTACACCATTTATAACTCAAAAACGGCTCAGATTTTTATGAAATTTGGCACACAGGTAGTTTATTACCTGGATTAACATTAAAAAAAATATTAATTAAATTTAAATTGTAGTCCCGGGGAATTACATAGGATACTTTTTATCTCGGAAAATTTGACAATTTCCGAGGGAATAACGATAAACGACTCCTGCGCGGACGGAGTCGCGGGCAAGCTATTTTTTATATATCCCAAATAAGAACATAGTAGTTATAAGTTTTGAATCCCGTACGAATATCAAGGAGACTCAAAAGCGGTTTTATACGAAACGAGCCCGAAGGGGAATCCGCATTGCGTCTGCCGCCTTGATACCGGCCTTCGCGCCTAGCTAGTGTCACATAGAGATACAATGCTTGTACACACAATGTCGCCGTTCATAGCATTCAATAGTAACGACATTTGTAAAGGGAACACCTTGTTGTATAGTATCTGAACTATCTAACGGTTAGTTTAGATTCTAACCTATAGGTACATGCAGGGTCCGCATTGCGGGGCTAAACGAGATGCATTCTGAGAAGGTTAACGATCATCGAACTCAAAGAAAGTGTAAGATGACGTAAGCTGCTGTGTGGTCGCGTCGGTAGCGTAAGTATTACATACAATACAATAACTCTTTATTGAACACCACATACGGCAAAAACAGTAAATACAACAAGAAAGAGAACTGTTACATAGTGAGTCAACAGGCGGTCTTATCGCTAAATAGCGATCTCTTCCAGACAACCTAACAAAGCAGAGAAGATTAAAAATAAAATTGGCAGGCGTTGCAAACTAAAATAAACAAAACCGGTTAATAACAAAATATACATAAACAAATATATAAACATAAATAAACTTTAACAATAAATATATACATAAATAAGTACAAATGTACTACTAGGTATAAAGAGTAAAACACATGGAAAAATAACAATGTCAGCTACAACAGTAAATGGAACAGAAATAGGAGAAACAAAAATAAAAAGGGAAGGAAGACAATTAAGGAAGTGATAAAAGATGTTCTTTAAGACGGATTAGACGGACGACGGAAATAGAAGGCGATCTTGCTTGCCTTAATTTCAAGGGCATACCACATACACCACGCATTGACAGACTAAATTCAAGCTATTGACACTTATAACTTACAATACGTAACTGCGACATGGTACTAAAATGTAAAGCTACTATGAGTTCGACTGTACCTTAGTTTTTTCGAGACTAACGCATGGCAATAAATTTTTATATAGGTATAAAAGATAGATAGATTATATTTCAGCATGGGTGTTCCGAATTGTTTTCTAATAAGTGACCAACAACATTAAAACTAATTCTTTTTAATACTAGCTTTAATTATTTTAGGGTAAAAAGCACTAGGGTACAAAGACACGACACGCAAGCTATACTAGAAATATCAAATTTCCAACTAGATAGTGCAGTGAAAGTCCTACTTAAGCATGCAGGGTGTGCGAAAGGACTAACCCTGTTTTGAAAGTTTAATGGCCCTGACCATGCAGGGCTGGCCCCAGGATACTGGCTGATAAGGGTTTAGGGAAAAGGCTTTAACGTTTCCAATTTTGCTAATGTCTATGCTAATGTCAAATTAAACTGACGGATGACCTTTCATGTAAGATTTTTAACTATAGTTACTGTCAACTGTGGCATCTTTGCCGCTGAATATTGTATTCCATAGGGAAATATCGATAGAATCATTGTAATTATTATAATAAGGAGTATGTATGTTACGTTTCGTAATCACGCACTTAACTAAATGTTAGGGCATTGTATAACCCTGCCATAACTTCGAGTCATAATTCTAATATGTCAAATTAATCAAGTTAGCGACCGGATAATGGCTTAGATGGGTCATACACAGATTTAGGTTCAAAATTGTCCCTTCTGTTCTTAAAAGTTAACGTGGGAGTTTTTAACTCATATAATTTCGATACAGGCCAAAACTACACCAGATTCCCATTACGCGGATATATCCTAACCCGAAAAATTTGGTTTCAAAGTCCTTAACTTTCTGGAACGAGAGACAACTTTTGTTTCTGTGACTGTGTATGACCCAGATAGATAAATAAAATATTGCTTCATTATCTGATTTAGTTGGACTTATTTACGTATAGGTACGTTTTTTTAACGTTAATACACAATAAATAAAGATAATGTGAATCAATTTACCCTTAACCTTACATTTATATTAAGTAAGAATTTAATTATGTGTAAGTATTAAACTTGACTGGACTGCGGTTATAAGGACCATCTGGCTCTCACATGGAATAGCCGGAAGTAGGCTATTTCAGGAAGTAATGAAACAACGTCGTTTCCGCTTCCTGGCGGGAGATCATGTAAGGGAATATCTATTGTGTTCCTTTGTCTATGGTAGTGCTTTGCTAGGTAGTTCATTATACACACGTGTTGCCTTAGTTAGGCCTCGCACAGACTACTAGACTGCAGACAATTTAGTCGGCCAATTGTGTTCTCTCCACAAACTTTGTAAAGATGGATAAGGACAACTGTATAATCGGCCGATAGAAACTTATTTACGAGTAGTTTATGTTTATATGTTACGAATAGGTCTGTAAGTAAGTTAAATGAGGATCTACTTACGAACACACGGTTAGCCTAGTTTTTTCCTAATATAAAAATTGAGGTAAAATATCTACCAATTTTGCATCAAAAGTAAAATTTTATTTTATTGTCTCAACAAGAAAGGTTTAGTTATTTCTAAATGTACGGAACTAACAAAATTAAATCGGGATAATTTACACAAAGTTTTTTAAGGTACCCAACGTTTTATTGGCTTATTCTTATTAATTTATTGCATCCATGGTATTTACCAGCATTTCGATTTTTTTATGTCCCCGGACAACTGGCCTAAAGATACCTCACTCCAAGAATGGTATATCTATAAACGTAAACCCCAAAACACCAAAAGAACTTTTTTTCGTTCAGAAAGTCCCAAAACAACGTAAAACTAACTTATTCTATCAAAACGTCCGAGGATTAAAGGGAAAACTGTCTGCAATAAAAATGCTTTATCCTCATTTCATAGCCCAATAATAGCGATGACGGAAACGCGGTTAGACATAAGTGTACACGACTCTGAGCTGTTCCCCCCGGAGTTCGCAGTGCTGCGCACAGACCGCACCGGCCGCGGCGGCGGCGGCGTGCTACTCGCCGCGCGAGCGCCCTACACCCTGCAGCGACTGGACTGCGGCGCGGCATTGCAAGATGAAATTGTGTGCGCTCTCGTCACGAAGGGACACCTGCGCTTCGTCTTCTGTGTGGTCTATCTAGCGCCGGGCATACATCAAGACAATTATTATTCCACCTTTTCATGTCTAGAACGCATTATGTGTGATCACTCTTTACCGACTGTTATAGTAGGAGATTTTAATTTGTATTCAGCATCAGCGTCTGTCCAAAAAGATTTTCAGCTCTTCCTATCGTACTGTGACTTAGTTCAACAAAATGACGTGGTAAATAGTCTAGACCGTGTATTAGATCTAGTGTTAACAAACAGAGCTATCTCGGAGGTATCGGTTAAGGAAGCCGTAGCTGGCCTAACATCGTCTGAGCGGCATCATGTCCCCCTTGATATAACTTTCTCTTGTGAAACCCTATTCTCCGACACATTACCTCGATCAAACTTCCGCAACAACAATAGTAATCCTGATGTTAGGAACTTCCGTAAAGCTAATTTCCCACTTCTTTACCATAGACTTGCTAACTCAGACTGGTCCCAAGTATATAATTGCGATGATGTTGACGAATGTGTTGCATACCTGTATTCCATTATAAATAATATAATATCGGAATGTGTGCCATTAAAAAATAAAAATAATACTAATATACGGAAAACCTATCCCCAATGGTTTTCAGCTGAAGTTATTCATTTTAACAATTTAAAGAACATGTATCACAAGCTGTATAAACAGACAGCTGACCAATTATATTATGCATTCTTTTCATATTACAGAAAACTCGTGCAAATCAAATCTGAGGAGTGCATGATATCATATGTAGAGCGCATACAATCGAATATAATTCAAGATCCATCCACGTTTTGGTCTTACGTCAAGCGCAACCGCAAATCTAACCAACCTGCGTCCTTCGGCAGCATGTCGTCGCAGGAAGTTACAGACGCTTTTGCTACGTTTTTCAGTAGTGTATTCCTACCGACGGCTCCCTCACTGGATCTAGCTGACGCATGTGCGGCCGCAGAGGCCGATGGTTTCCAAGAATATCTTCGGTATATTCACATCGAAGAGATAACTGAAAGTGATGTCCGCAAAGCCATCAAACGCTTGTCACCCAAGCAAACCCAGGGTCCTGATGGTATCCCCCAGTTTGTAATTAGAGACTGTTGCGAAGCATTTATTCAGCCCCTACGATATATCTTCAATCTCTCACTTCAGACGGCAACATACCCTTTGCCGTGGAAAATTTCAAAAGTGCTTCCAATCCATAAATCTGGCTCGAAATCTGTTGTTTCCAACTACAGACCAATCGCAGTGCTGTCGAATTTTGGGAAAATATTCGAATCCATAATCTACTCACACGTGTTCAAGCAACTCCAGGGATGGTTTTGTGAGGAGCAGCATGGCTTTCTACCGAGGCGTTCTACCACGACAAACCTCTTGAACGTAGTAACATTGATCGCTAATAATATGGATCAAAAGAGACAGGTTGACGTGGTATATCTTGACTTCCGGAAGGCCTTCGATAGAGTGGATAACGACATTTTGTTGAAAAAAATTGTCAGTGCCGGTTTCTCTCCTACCTTGCTTGAGTGGTTTGTCAGTTATTTTTCGGAAAGAAAGCAATATGTTCAGTACAATAATTCTCTATCGAAGGTATTCCCAGTTACTTCCGGAATTGGCCAGGGGAGCAATTTAGGTCCTCTGCTCTTTCTTATTTTAATCAACGACCTTTCAGCCGCAACACGGAATGCTACCTGCTTATTGTTTGCCGACGATGTTAAGCTGGCTCTACCCGTTAGTGGTAGTGACGACTGTCTGAATCTGCAAGACGACATCGATAGTGTTCATACCTGGGCTCTCAGAAACAACCTGACCCTAAATAGGGAGAAATGCTCAATCATGTCATTCACGCGAGCACGCCGGCCCTTGCCTCACAACTACACCTTAGGAGATGGGCCCTTGCAGCGCGTCTCTTTGGTTCGGGATCTTGGTACATGGTTCGACTCGCACCTCGAATTTAACACCCATATCATCAAGATCTCTGACAGTGCGAGAAGATCCCTAGGATTTGTTATCCGTCAATCTAAATTATTCGCCAATCGTAATGCCATGACTGTACTGTTTAATGCATATGTTCGAAGCCGGCTTGAAACCAATTCCGCTATATGGAGCCCCCATGAACAAAGATACGTACTAATGATAGAAAAGATTCAAAAAACGTTTATCCGGTTCTTATATAAAAAATCTCATGGGTATTATCCCTACATGTATCCGACCCTCTTTATACTGGGAATGGTAAATTACACAACCCTTGAAACCAGAAGAGATATGCACCTAGTAAAGTACTTCTTTCAGCTCATTCGAGAATATATTGGTAACGTATCTCTTCTGGCCCAAATCTCACTGCGGGTACCACCCGTGTCGAGCCAGCAACTCCGTCCTCGCCGTCACCCACTGTTCGCCGTCCCAGCGGCACGCACGCGAGCACTAGCGCACTCTCCACTTCACCGGGCCTTGAGGCTCCTAAACGATATCCTGGATAGCGACACCCACCTCGACATCTTTTACACCTCTGAGTCGCGTTTCTATGCATCAGCCAATCGGTACTTGGAGACAACTGTTACCTTGAGCTCAGTCACAGTATAGGTACCCAATGCTTAGTTTGGTACCGAACATGTACTCTAATTTCTCATTTATAATTAATACGTGTAGCATGACTGTTAGTGTTAATTAAGTGAATTTTAATAAATAAATAAATAAATTTACAGAGGTCTTACAAGGATAATAAGGTACTAGACATTTTAAAAGTGCATTGACGACATGAGTCGTATTAACCATAATAAACAAACTCCCAAGGCAGAACTAGTGCGTACTTACGCTTGATTTAATCTTACGCTGACATCGGTCGAGCGTAAAGTCGGTCGCGTATGACACAGAGAAGTCTCGCAGTGCGAAACCGATCGTTGTACATGTGTGCTGTAATTTGTCTATTCGACTGCACTGCACACGCGCGTACAGCCCACCGGTCGGCTTTGCACTGCGCGCGCGATGGTGGTGCACAGCGCGTCAGCGCACTGAGCTCGGCGCTGACGAGCGAGAACGACGCGCGCCATCAGTGGCGGGTTTCAAATTTCAATCAGGGACCGGAACCGCTTACCATTAAAGGGGTTTTCGATAGGGTATTTGATAGACATGTTTTTACAAACCCCAAGGATGCGTTAAGCCTATTGTCGACATAGTCCAATGAAAGGGCAACCAAACGATACAGTTTAAGCGCTAACCCAATACCAATACCTGTCATCTGTTACCCTTTTTAAATTTCATCGAACGGTTTCAATCTGTTTTAATCTCTATACACAAGTATTTCGACTTATTATTGCACTACCTAACAATTGAATGGGTAGCGGCTAGACAAGAAATCGCCCGAATGCGCAAAAAAGAGAAATGCGATCAATAGGTTAATACCCAGCTAATGCTAAGTGCTTAAATATTAAACTACTGCACCCTAATGAACTTGGTAAGTTAACTAGTTCAAAGGGGTTCCCCTAACATTAAGGTAACACGATCATAGGGTAACCTCATCGATTGGGTAACCAATGATAGGGTTACCCTATCGATAGGGTTAATCAAATGAAGGGGTTTTCCGGTCCCTGGTTTTAATAAACCTGTCGCGGACGTCAGCGTCGCTATGCGGTGTCCCATAGAAAATTGTGTTTATTCGTACGCTCGACCGACGTTAGCGACCGATAAGACAGCGTAGGAGGAAATCAAGCCTTAGTCTTGTAGGTAATAGTCCATTGAAAGCGTTTCAAAACTAACTTCCTTCTTTTCAGCAATCTTCCATAAATCACAGATTATTATGTCGATAAATAACACCCTATATTTTACACTTATAAAATACAGGATGATGAAGTGCTCTCAAGATTAACACATTTTTCAGCCTGCAGCCTTTGGAGGAGCTAAGTAGCTCATTTATTTATCTTTAACACCCTTTAACCTGAGCATTTTCTGCCTATTTATAAGGCGAGGAAGACGTCTTGTCTTAAAAGATTAGGGTTTGGATTTTGCGTTAAATTGCCAAGCTTTATATGCCTCACAGATGGCGATAGCTAAGTTATAATACAGAAAACCCTTTTTCTAGTATGTACTAACTGTCTACCTACTAGGGAATCAAAAACTCTGTTTCATTTGCAAAACTTGCTACCAAGTTTTACCATTTCGTTCTGTTAATGTATGTACCTACTTAGTAAAATACCAAATTTATCGGATATCAAAAACAACACAGTGTATAGCGACGCATTAAAATAAAAATAATAAATTAATGAAGTTTATTGAGAATATTGAAGGTAACGAATAGCTTATTCATACATTAAAGATCCAAACCCCAAAATCGCGTATTTTTCCTTCCCATAAGACTATAAAAGTTCCGGTGGCGCAGTAATGTTCGGAGGAGTACTTTGAATCAACTCATGAATAAGTTAATGAGTATGATAAATTAGGCGGTACAATGCACAGCCTGTCACTAAACAGAGGATCTTATTTCCTTATCATTACTAAAACAGTGATGGCATATGGATCTGAGACATGGTCGTTTACAATGGGCCTCATAAGAAGGCTCAAAGTCACTCAAAGGGCGATGGAAAGAGCTATGCTAGGTGTCTCCTTGTGAGATCGAATCAGGAATAAGGAGATCCGCAGGAGAACTAAAGTAACTGATATAGCTCACCAAATAGCAAACCTTAAGTGGCAGTGGGCGGGGCACATTGCTCGTAGAACCGATGGCCGTTGGAGCGGAAAGGTTCTTGAGTGTTGACCACGAACCGGGAGACGAAGTGTCGGCAGGCCTTCCACAAGGTGGACCGACGATCTGATAAAGGTCGCGGGAAACCGCTGGATGACAGCACCGATCGTTGTGCAAAACCTTAGGGAAGGCCTTTGTCCAGCAGTGGACGTCTTGCGGCTGATGATGATTATAATCATATATATATATATATATACAGGTGTCCCATAAGTCGCACGTCACAATGAAACCTGAGGTAGACCAGCCTAATACGGACCGAACCAGCTTATTTTTTTTTAACGGAGTGGGAATGCGATACTTTTATTTTCAACCTTAAGAGTTATGGCTTACGTTAGAATATGGAATAGATGTATTCATTTTCCTAGCACCTGTCTAATATTATCTCGTGCATGCATGTTAAGCCCGCTGGGCCCGTATTATCGACCTCGACACAAAGCTCTAGGTTTGTGCTATGGGTAGGTACTGCAACGATTAACATAATATAGAGAAACATACAAACAACAACAAATACTCGCGCTCATCACACAAATATTTGCCCATACCGGGATTCAAACCTGGGACCGCTCGCTTCGTAGACCCCTGCTAACTACCACTACCAACTAGGCTAAGCGCCATATAGCTCTATATCTTTCACTGACTGGAATTTGGCAAGTTTTATGAGCTCGTAATACGTCCTAAAGTGGACATAAACATTCTAGCTACGCCAGTAAACTAAGTCGTAGTGGCTAATGTTTCACAAGATAAACTTAACAATGTAGTTGTAGTGCTTAGCTTGATCATTAGTAAAGGATCTTGATCAACACAGGCCTTTGTAAGCCTAAAGGGAGGCCTCAACAACTGTCAATTTCTACAAACTTGCTAAATGATAATAAAGACTTTTTGATTTTTTTTTATCGTCAATTCCGGGAAGTCATTTGTGACGTTCTCAATATAAAGGGACCTTGTGGAGGCAGGCGGTTACGCCGTTTTTAGAATTGTTACCATAGTATTCGTATAGTTACAAGAATAAGAAGAGCGTAAATGCCTTCCTCCATAAGGTCCCTTTATACTGAGAACGTCACATTTAGAATGTTAAGTGCAGACCATAAACGCACTAGCGAAGCAAACTGAATCGCAGCCTGTTTGTAATGCGAGCAGCCCCAGTATTATGGTCGCTTTTGTCGTGGTGGATAAAGCATCCGTCACTCTCGCACTTGCATACGGGTCAGAAAGTGACAGAAGTTTTATACTACTGAACATAATATTTGCTGTAAAAAACCACATTTACTTTTTTTAGATGTATAAAGCACCGTTATCGCTTTATTTCGTTTTGACCTTTACGTTTGTAGCAACTGCGAAATTGGAAATCAAATATGCTTAACACGTTCAAGTTAAAAATTATTATTCACAATGTAGTTCCACTAAGAAACTTTACAAAAATCAACTCCCAAAGGCAAAAGCCGATACCGATTCAACTAACTTCGCGAGAAACTACAATGAGGCTTACACTTTGGTCCATTAGCTACGTATACGTAATACCAGCCATGTTATGCTAAGGATGAAATCACATCTATCAGCATCGAATCGCATTTAGCTGGATAATTTTGGACACACTATACACATCGCAAGCTGCTAAAGGGTGCTATCGCATGCTTTTGTCTCCTTGCTTTATCATGAATGAGCATTCTTCAGTTTATGTAAAATGGATAGCTGCACTTATACGCATTTAATGTTGAAGCTGAATCGATGCGGAAGGGTGAATTGATGCGGACGCATCTTCATACAAAATTACGTTATTGTATTACAAAATGCGATTCGATGCTGATAGATGTGACTTCACCCTAACATTTCGGTGGCGAGCTCGTCAAAGAAGATGGTTGACTGTCAGTAAGTATACATTACATGTTCGTGCGTATCTCCTTAGTCGTACTTTGACCCTGCTTATATGTGTCAACCAGTGAAAATTCTAGAAGAAATTACAGAAAAGTTATTAAAAAAACACCCCGTGTATATTACGTGCCTAACAATACCCTCGTTCCGAATTAGCCTGACACAATAAGGCATTCACCCTGTATATCTGTATATTGTACGCAGATGAGGTATATTTCCACCTCGGGTTTTAAAACCGCATGTATAACCGTCTATAACGGTGACATGGCGGACTGATGAAAACGCCAACCGCTCAGGGTTGACGGCTGTTTGTTTTTAAAAGTCAACGTGAATTGTGTAATTTCTAAAGGTTAGGGTTGCCCTTTCAAGCGTTGCTCTCATTTTTAGAATAAGTTACTTATATAATTGAATGACATATAACATTTTTGTGGTCTGTTGTTTGTGTAGTATTTTTAATTAAATAAATGATATATTCGTTTATGCAAACTTTACAAGGCATCTATTTTCACCGAAGGACTTACTTCCACCGGCGACGCAGTCTTGATCGCTGTAAGCTGAACGTAGGATTTTATTATTTTAAAGGATTTCAAGACTTAGACACAGACTGTTCATTTCATTTTTTATTTTCATCAGGATGCATTGGGGTTATTCCGTCTGCGGGGCAATTCCGTAAAACAGGCGTTTATGCCCATTCAAAATGGCGTCACGCCACCGTCTCTTTTAAAAACATAGAACTGAAAAGTTCCCCTGCTTTATCGACAAAGTTAACAACGGCGGCGTGCCGTTCTAGAATGGGCATAAACGCCTGTTTTACGGAATTGCCCCGCACACGGAATAACCCGAATGCACTATACATTTAACCGGTGGTGTACTAATTTACTTAATAAAGTTCGCCAGAGTACACATGCCTCCGTTTACGTTCGCTAGTAAGTAAAGTTCTCTTTTTACACTTAAAATGTCGCTATGTGTTGTAGTGAAAATAGTTGACAACCCTCGGAACAAGCCGCGGTAATGTAGCTAAAACGGCGCTGCGTCGCTTACCTGCATTGTTCCCCAGAGTCGAGTGCTCATCGACAAAAAACGTAGGCAGTTGCCACTTGACTAATATAATACAGCCTGTATAAGGTCAATTATATAACCTTGCAATTTTACTTTTTTAAATATTCATTTTGTATCTTGTATTTAGATACATTCTTTTGGTATCTTTGTAATTTGTAAATACTTAGTTTGCTAAATTACTTTAAGCTCCTATGCAATTTTTACATAACGGCATCCTATCATAAATATAAAACTGAACGCACCCTTAAATTTTTGATTTATCCATCTGTCAAAAGACTATCTATGGTATAGTCGTGTTGTATTTCCAAATTTCATCTAAATCCGTCCATCCGTGTAAGCGTGAAGAAGTAACAAACACGCAAACTTTCGCATTTATAATATATACTGTGATAGTGTGATTGAGACTTAAGTTAAACCAGTTCTTCAACTAAATAACCCTTACAAATTAATAAAAACAATCGTTTTCTTTCAAAAAGTATGTTATTAAAAAAAAGTAAAAAGTATACGTAAAAATACGTATTTTGTATCTAGTATTTCAAATACAGTTACAAAAGTATCTTGTGTCTGTCTGGTAACTCAAATACTTTACTTGCAGGTATCTTGTATTTTGTATTCCAGATACTTTTTATGGGGTCTGTTTATATCTGCGAATTGAAAAAAAAGGGCCTTAGGAAATTTAACATCTAAAATTGTAGCGTAAACGATTATTCAACAATTACACCCGACCCTCTCGACCCTAGATCCGAAAAACTAATAGAAAAAGCTGCCTAGGTTCAGACCTAGATTTGGACTGATTTATTCCGCGCTCAGCAGAATGTACGGCTTGCTCGACACGAAAATACTTTACATTTTCACTAACCGTTACTTTAGTTTAAACGCAGTTTAAATAGGTTAGGCGAGTTTTGTTTTAATAGAGAAGTAAATAACTTATTTACTTACCAGCTTATTGCATCGGTATTTACTGGTCGCTGACTTTACCTTAAGGCTAGTTAGTTAGGTTAGTATTTTAGTCGAGTAGCGAATACATAGACGAGTTTGGTTTTCACGTTTGAGGCGTGAAAAGCAAACTCAAACCAAACTCGTCAATGTACTCGATAATCGACGAAAATACTAATGTGAACTACGTTAGGCTTTAGGCCGTAAATTCAGAACTGCGGAGCGGGCAGCGGGGCGTTGTTGTTTTGCGTGCACACTGGTCGCTGACTATGAAAGACTTTTATACTTCCAGTAGGTCAGCGACCAGTGTGCACGCAAAACAACAACGCCCCGCTGCACGCTCCGCCGTTCCGAATTTGCAACCTCAGGAGCATACTCTTTTCTCAAAGGTCGACCACGCGGCTATGGGCTTGGCCAATTCGGCTAGATTTTTTTTTCAAATAATCCTTGAAGTCCGAGGAAGGTTCGTATGAAGAGAAAAATGGGGAGAAATGGGAGGGGTAACTTTAACCGAAGCGAAGCGAGGGCGGGTCGCTATTATACAATAAAAACCTAGTTAAATACAAAGAAAAATCTAATTAGTCTATCAATCAATCAATCAAAATAATTTATTGCCACATAATAAGCATATAGGTACAGTTACAACTTTGAGCAAACCACAAATAAAATAATAATAAATTAACTAAATTACACCATACATACATTTCACATCCACCCATCTCACAATCAGACATTTCAAACATTCAAAACAAAAACAATACAAAACAGAACAGAGACACAAAACATTGAGGCAGCAAAAGGCTCAGGCACGATTTTATATCGCAGCGCTGATTTTGCACCTGCATTTATGAAAGAAAAAGGATATTAGTTAGGTTAATTTAGGAGTATATAGTTTACAAAATTGATGTTACTTACAGTTTGAGTTAAAGTTTATAAACATAAAGTCTATTAATCGATGTTGTTCTTTGTACTACCATAGTGAACAAGTTTTGTAATGATAGATTTGCACAATAACCGACACGTCGAGGCAATAATTGCTGTTGAATTAACGAGCGCCCTGACCATGATGTATTGCATCTACGTTTAATTTACGTTATGGCTCCGGACTGGAGTTTTTGTGCCTTCACGATGTTTTTTGCTTTCTTTGTTTTTTATAAGCAGAAGTTTTATTAATTGTCAGTCTATTTAGTAAATAAATTCACCCCTTTATTTTAAATGCACTACTGGATATGCCTTTTGTAATCGATGAAAATTAATATAAAAAGGAGCGAGATCTCTTTGGTCAAGAACGAACCCAAATAATAGGTACAAAAAAAGACAGAAGATGACACAGCAAAGTAAAGAGAAGGGATTGAAACCAATATGGTTTTTATGACAAAATAGAATGTTTGTCTATTTCTTTTGCAAGCACGAGATAAAATTTGAGAGGTGCTAGGGAAATCAATACATCTGTTCCATATTCTAACGTAAGAATTAACATTTAAGGTTTAAAATAAAAGTCGATACCACCTGCAAGAAGCTTTAGTTTTCCACATGTTATTTATTCAGTGGATATCCCAGAATTCAGGATGGGTACGTGTCTTCAAATATACAAGTCGGTAAGCAAGAATTTACACGGTCATGGCTCTGGAGACTTCCTTGCTGTTATTTTTCAAGCAACTGCATTGCGATAGACGAGTTTGGTTTTGAATCAGAAATCTACGAAATAAGTTCACTTGAGGATCTAGGTCTTCACATGTAGCTAGTACCTAGCTGATGGATATCTCAAGATTGAAAATGGCTGGGACTTTGACCACATTTACCATCAGGCCCCCTAGCATGCATGTACGAGATAAAATTTGATAGGTGCTAGGGAAATGAATACTTCTATTCCATATTCTAACGTAAGACTAACGCTTAAGGTAAAGTGTCTTGATACAATCGCTATAAATATATGAAAATCGCTATAGCCGCTTAGTAATAAAAGGTAATAAAAGACAGGACGGTCTCGTCCTGACTTTTATTTTAAACTTTAAGCGTTAAATCTTACGTTAGTATATGGAATAGATATTTCCCTATTTGCGGAGTTCCTATAGCCACTTTCCGCCTGCATCATCAGACCGGCTCCATGGTACCACATTACTGCATTGTCACTGAAGTTACGTAGGTATACCAATTTCAGCTCAATCGGATACCGGGAAGTGGTTCTAATTCAGCTGCAAGACTTGACCTTAATAATAATAATTCAGCCTATATACGTCCCAATGCTGGGCACAGGCGTCCACTCACAATGAGAGGGTTTGGGCGATAGTTCCCACGCGGCCCAGTGCGTATTGGGAACTTCGCAGATTTGACCTAAACAATTAAAAATCCACAAACATCGCAAATTAAATAAAAGCTTGTGAAAAATCCGTAGTCTACAATAGTTCATTTTCATCAAATTATTCAAATTTGCGCTCTACTTGCCCTGTCTGTATGCTTGCTACTTGTAACATTCATTATGCATTAACTGCAGTCCATAAACTGCACTCAGGTGCGCCTCAACCGTCTCTCGGGAGCCATCGGTTAGGTATTACCGATACTACTGGACCACGGCTATTATTAACAATCAGGTATTATAGTATAGTATAATTAATAACATAGTAACACTCAGGGAATAAGCGGAAGATTGGCTAAACAAAAATAAACCATACGATTGACGTGAACTCTAAAAAGGTTATCTATCGGTTTTCGCAGTTGCGTAATTAATAATTATAGATTCGATATTTTACCCGTATACGGAACCTTAATTTTAAAAATGGAGAATGAAATGTTTTGTGCCATAACACACTTTAAAGTCTGTAATAATTCCAGCAACAAGACGCGAGAAAAAAATAATTCAAAAGATATAGGTAAACTAAAACCCGTCTAGCGACTATAATAAATAACGCACCTTTACAATTTTTATGGACTATGACACTCGCACGTTTATGACGAATCAAATGATACCCCGTTTATTAAAATTAGTCCAATAGTTTAGGAGCTAGAGTGGAACATCCCCATTTTTGGTCACATACATACTTACATACATACATAGAATATTAAAATCATTACCCTTCTTTTGGCTTCGCTCAGTCGGGTAAAATCCTTTTCACATTATTCTTTTTTTTTGCGTCGGGTTCCATAGTGGCTCAACTATTAAAGTCCAAAGACCGTATAAATATGTGGTAATTATGTAGGCGTCTGCAGCTCCAATGACAATAGAATTATACGATGACCTTGACTCAATGCAGTTAAACTTGCGCACTGTGTAACCTCCTTTTAGCAGAATTGTCGTCGAACTTATTTTCACCGTTACGGCGCTTTTATAATTTGCCGTTGAACGCGGCCCGGCACGGTTTCGGCATGCCGGCGCCGTGGACGGTAAACTAAAAACGTCTCTATACAATTCCATACATTTCAGCCCCCGCTTGTCCGTGACGGCGAAACCGTGCCGGGCCGTGCCGGGCCGTGCCGTTCAACGGTAAATTTATTAGGCGCCTGTATGGCATCCTACTTTATTGTGCTTTAATATCGCACAAAATGACCCCGCCATAGGGTTCCGGTCTGACAGGTCAAATTAAGTGGTTTTTATGAAGTGTCAAAACGACACAGCTTGTATGTAGATTATGAAGTAGGTACATAAGTATTATGCCTTCACGTGGGTGGGGTACGTCATAATACCATACTCAATTTTGTCAACAGGTACTTTAAAAATCCAGAGAATAACAAATAACTTCCGTCTTGATATTTTCGTGACGTTGCCATTCGTGCTCAGAATAAAAGTGGAATTAAATTCAATTCAGTGCAGGAGAACCAAAATCACCTACATAGCCCATCGAATTGCGAACCTTAAGTGGCAGTGGGTGGGGCACATTGCTCGTAGAACCGATGGCCGTTGGGGCGGAAAGGTTCTAGAGTGGCGGCCGCGGACTGGAAAGCGAAGTGTTGGCAGTTCCACAAGATTTGGACCGACGATCTGGTGAAGATCGCGGGAAGCCGATGGATGCGAGTAGCACAAAACCGGTCGTCGTGGAGATCCTTGGGGAAGGCCTATGTCCAGCAGTGGACGTCTTGCGGCTGATATGATGATGAAGATGATAATGAATATTCAAAATTCGCAACATGGCCGCACCATTAGAAATATTAAAGGGTATAATTTATAAGTATTTGCGACAAAACCACGCTTACATCTTTTACCAGCCCGCTGAGCATTGCGAGCGGAATCGATTTGGCGTATATTTTATTCATTGGGCCAATTGTTTCTCAAGCCGAACCGTACGCTGCAATCCGCTTAAGGTGGTTTCAGATATGTGGTAAACCAAATAACATAGAGCTATGAGAGAAAGAGCGTTCTTTCTTAAAATTATAATGTAATCGATCGTATTACACCAAAATATTATACTATTAAACGAGAAACATTTGTATATTGTAATTATATATTTGTACACACTTTCTCGACAATGGCTCTAACGATTTCGATGAAAATTGAGACATGGCGGTTTACGGGGCAAAAATTCGATCTAGCTAGGTCTCATATCTGGGAAAATTCGTTTTCCCCGTATTTTCACGCAAGAACCCGCGCAATATGGTTCATAATTTCGGGGCGGCTGCCGCCGTCTGAATAGACTGATGGTTAAAGCGTTGGCCTACGACGCAAAGACGGTTCGAACCCCAGTTATGGATCGATTTTTTTTGATTTGTTTTTGTAAAGAAAATCGATGAAAATTCGACGCTCGGCCTCCCTGGTACTTATAATGTAAACATACATCAAAATATCAAACCGAACCAAACAGTATCTAAAGAAACCAATAAACGTATTATTGTATTATTATTGATGAGTAAAATTTACCAAAAAACGTCGCCCGTAAGAAAATCTTTTGACCTTCCATTTTAAGTCATAAAAGAATACGGATAACTCGTTTAAAATGACAAATGTGAAAGACAGATAAGAGTTCTCACGCCTATGACGCATGACGTCAAATATGAGTGCCCCTAATCGTAAACAAGATCACCGCGTTACTTAATTTTCATTAATACTTTATTCACCGGATGAGATTCAAAACTCGACTTCCTTGACTGGTTTTTAGACACTAATTAATCGCAATAGAAATAGCAATGAATTTATTGACAAAATTTTACCTTTATAATAGATCGGCGGAAAAGTATTTTCGTATTTGGATCGTATAAGTTGTAATCAAACCTCTTCGTCTAGACTAAATGTACCTGGCTGGTTTTAATACCATTAAAAGTCAACATTCTGAAATACAATAAAATTTAAAAAAAAACTGGTTCCCGGCATTTTTCAATTGTTTTTGAGCTATCAAAATGGACGTGTGTGACGAAGAAATTCGGTACATTTTAAAGTTTTATTACAAAAAAGGCAAAAATGCGACTAATGCCGCGAATAAAATTTGTGCGGTTTATGGACCTAATGCGGTATCAATAAGAGTAGCACAATTGTGGTTTAAGCGTTTTAAGTCTGGAAATTTTAGTGTGAAAGATGAGGTTCACTCTGGACGCCCTGTTACTGATAAAATCAATACCATCTATGAAAAAGTGGAGCAAGATCGATATATTAGTAGTTACGACATTGCTGAAGAACTGGATATTGATCACAAAACAGTGTTAGGCCATTTACAAAAGTCTGGGTACAAGAAAAGCTCGATATTTGGGTGCCACACGATCTCACTGAAAGAAACCTAATGCAACGTGTTTCAATTTGCGATTTATTGTTAAAACGAAATAAATCCGAACCATTTCTAAAACGGTTAATTACGGGTGATGAAAAATGGATTACTTACGATAAGAACGTCTGAAAAAGATCGTGGTCGAAGCATGGACAAGCTCCACAGACAGTGGCAAAGCCCGGCTTAACTCGGAACAAAGTGATGCTGTGTGTATGGTGGGATTGGAAAGGAATTGTCCACTATGAGCTTTTGCCGCCGGGTAAAACTATCGATTCTGACCTCTACTGCCAGCAACTCATGAGATTAAAAGAAGCCGTTGAGAAAAACCGGCCGGAGTTAATAAACAGAAAGGGCGTAGTCTTTCATCATGATAACGCCAGACCTATAGCCACCCAGCAAAAATTGAGAGAGCTTGGCTGGGATGTGTTGATGCATCCACCGTATAGCCCCGACCTTGCTCCATCGGATTTCCACCTGTTTCGGTCACTTCAGAATTCTTTAGGAAGCATAAAGTTAATATCAAGAGAACACTGTCAAAACTACCTGTCAGATTTTTTAAATCAAAAATCTCAGAATTTCTACAGCAATGGAATCATGGCACTACCCACAAGATGGCAACAAGTCATCGATCAAAACGGCATGTACATATTATAAATAAATAAAAAATATAACTTAAAAAAAAATTGTTTTTTTTTTGTACGAAAAATACGAAAATACTTTTGCCCCGATCTAATATAACAAAAACAAAATACAAATACTGACAAAACACAAAGACAACGTGTAAGACAACTATCAAAATTTGTCAAATAGGGTACCTACCTACAGCATATACTGTGTCGTGGCCAGTCACGACCCACTGCGCTGTTTTACAGTAATACCTATTTTTGGAAAACACTTTTTCAGTAGGTATCCTGGTAAAGAAAATACATTTTCCGTGAATTCTAAATTTAATTGTTTTAATATAAAATTGCTCGTGATAACTCCATTGTCACCATCGGATCGCCCGGGATCGCCTCAGCTAACAATGGTCACGAATGAATTTTTAAATTTCATTCCGCAAATTTTCACTGCCCGCGTTTTATGGGTTTCGTGCATTAAGAAAGTTCTCGACGCGGATGGAATACTTAAAGTTAGAGCAGTTGCAGCAATTCAATCGGATATTAATGTTTGTTTTGATTTGGTTAACTTTTTAATTAAGCACACATTCCGTTTAGAACGGAATACGGGGACTGAATTAAAGGCGCTAAGTCCAATGTCACAAAGTTGAGAATGTTTCAACTAAGTATTATACTCTAATCCAATAGCGTTAGTCCGCGACTTCACCTACGTTGAACACTTTTAACTTTATTTCCTTTCTTTCTGGATAAGTGTTCTATTTTACGACATGACACTACTATGACTAACTTACTAGATATGGACTACTTTTCTGACTTTCATTCAATTTTATTTAGGCTTTAACGCTTCATTGAAAGGCAAACATACAACGTCCCAACATCCTCACAAACTACGTTTGTTATATCAGTAGAATTAATAAGATTTATTTAGCTGTACAAAGGTTCTAAGTATAATAGTTAAAATAACTAAAAAAAAAGAGAAGCAACAAGAATATTTGATAAATGACAGCCAAGTGAAGTGCCGCCATTGTGTTAATTCCGCGCAGGTCTGTCAAGCTCATCAAATACATACAATGTCGAAACGAAACCGATTGTAATTGATTGGCCGCCGTGCCAGGGCGCGCGGTCCCGGCCGTGCCGCCGCTCAACGACGACTCGTTAAGGGTCCCACAAATACAAACACAAATACTTTATTTATAACACCAAGTTACATGACAGATAGATATAATCCTGTGTATATCTAAAAATATCCCGTGTGGTGTCCGGGCAAGAATTGCACCACCCCATCTCATCCAGCAGCTAGTATCACACTCTAAATTAACAAGACAGGTAGCGAACAATAAACTAAGGAAACCACAATTTAAAAACTTTTACGGGAAAAGAACTTCAGAGTACATAATTGCGGCTTTAGCTAATAATCTTCCTAAAACGTGTAAAGATAAAATTACGGTAAATAATATAGGTACAGTACTCAAGGTGGAAATGTTAAATCAACTACATAAAAATAATTTAGGTTTTTAAATGATCATGGTTTGGAGCATCCTGTACTCGTGGACGGTAAACCGGTTTCCCCGGTCCAGCGCTCGGTGAGGGAAGATAACGCGGGCTCTGATGCACACGTAATAATTATTAATTATCAACTACTCAATTTGTTTGCATTGCGTGTTTTTATGCAAGTAATTTTTAACTAGTAGGTAACTAAGTTTAGCCAGATCTAAGTAGTATGTGTTATTCTTTCTTAAACATAATTGGCTCCGGCGGCATCGAGACAAACCTCTCTGTGGTTTAACGATGCTATTAAATGTAAAATGTGATTGTTTTTAAGATAAATAAATTAAAAAAAAAAAAAAAAAAAAAAATCCCGTGGGTGTCGTAGAAGGCGACTAAGGGAATCATACCAGAGGATGGGCAGCAGCGTCCCTCTGAACATTACAACATTAATCTGCAATCGCCAACCCGCCTGCCAAGCGTGGCGATTATGGCATCTTCTCCCCAAGGAGAAAAAACAAGAATGATCATTGTGGAAAACATTGGGGAAGGCATTTGTCCAGCAGTGGACGTCTTGCGGCTGATGACGATATCTAAAAATAATTATTATAAGTATAAATTACAAATATTCTCTCTCTCTTAATTTAAGAGCTTTGCTCTTGTCGGTGGAGCAAATTCCATTCCTCTCTCCTCTCTGCCAGCTCCTTGACCTCTTTATACGACACGACCTGCACCTTCTCCTTAATTTGGTCCATGTAGCTTCTTCTTGGTCTTCCTCTCCCTCTCCTGCCTTCAATCTTTCCCTCTATAAGGTTTTTGATAAGCTTGTCGTGCCGCAATAAATGGCCAATCATTCCTCCTCTTCTGTTCTCTATAATCTCCAATATCCTTCTTTTCTCCTTTACCCTCGCCAACACTTCTTGATTCGATACCATTTCCGTCCAACAGATTCCTTCCATCCTTCTCCAGCACCACATCTCAAATGCTTCCAGCCTCTCTCTGTCCCTCTGTTTTAGTGTCCATGCCTCGCTTCCATATAGTGCTGTACTCCATATGTTCATAATTAATTATGTATAATCATGCATTTCAATAGGCAACTCTTAAAACTCGTCTATCGAGTAAAATATATTGTTGAGACACATGCGTAATCTCATTTTAACACCATCGTGGAAGTCGCATCTCGTATTGTGTCCGGCAGCCTGTCATAGACCGATAGACCCATAACATACACCGACCTTTCCGACTTGCGCAGCTTATGTGCAGGCGTGACGAGGTGAGGGAGCCTGTTGCTGCGCAGGGCGCGCGAGGGGTTCACGTCTCTGCCGGAAGATGCCTACCTATGTGGTTGTGCGCGAAGAGAGCCACCTGGTAGATTAGTTCGCAGGGAAGAGGCATTACTTTTAAATCTTTGAACAAACTAACAATTTACCTGCCGTCCAAATACTATGAAGAAGTGTACAAAACCTTAAGAGAAACCGATAGTCTGTGAATGCTATGAAATGACAGGCCATTATCGGCCAGCAGTTTAGTCTTGGGTAGCACCGGCTTAAGCCTCGACGGTGCTCTAAGCATTTTCGAGGGCCCCGTCTCAGTTTGACCATTTGTTGTGTCAATTTTGGTCAAACAACAACTCGTTAGCAAGCGACAGGGGTTAGAACGGGTTAACACCAGCGGAGGAGGGTTAAGTTGTGCGTTTGTAATTTAAGGTCACGTCGTGACGTGTTCGACTTTTAAACCACATTTAATCCCTCCTCTTCCTGTTCTTTGTCACTTTATTCGCTGTGACAATTCATATACTATATTATACGAGTATATTCTATCATATATTATTATTATGCAGTTCCTACCTATAAAGCTACCTACCTACCTTTATAGGTAGCGTAAAATTTCCATAACAGCTGCAACCAATGATTAACGCCATACTAAAGCTCTTCTAGCACCTTCCCGAGCAGCATCCAAGCCGTATAAGAGCTTATATAGCCTTTAAAATTCTGAAACAAGAGTTATAATTATAATAGCTACATATACGAGTAGGTATAAGCTCTTATACAGCTTTTGTGCTACTTCGGTTTTATTGAATGATTAGAATGGTAAATGAACAGGATGAACAAAAACTCGACGATCCTTAATTTATTGTTGTTGTGACAGTATAAAAGTGGGATAAAGTAATGGGTGAAGAACGGCCAAAGGTATTCAATAATTAATTCAATTAGGTTACTGCCGCACTCAGAGACGTCAATTAAGTTTCAAGTTAAAAGTTAATTGACGTCTCTAAGTGCGGCCGTTAGTGTTTATGTGCTTTGTTGCATGTTATATACAAGCGGTTTAAGTCGCAATCTTGCTGTTGGTTCACAGTCCTCTTAATTTTTGCAGTCGTTAATGTTCGCAGAATGCAACTAGGCTAGGAGCATAGTCAGTTGTATATTGCAGTTTCGCCAAACTTTGTTCCTTTCATTTGGAATGTACTTCATGGGGAAATTGGGTGCAACAGGTGGAATTACGGCTTCCTTTATGGCCTGCTAATGCTTCCTGAATGTTAACTAGTTTTTCAGCGTGTTTGCAGTTTACTAACTTAAGCGTTAATGGTACCTATAAGTGTACCATTTACGGCCGCTTGCACAATCTGCGTTAAATATGTTTAATGCTGGACACGCACGGTCAGTTAAACTGATCAACAGTGGTCAGAATAGGTAGAGCTAACTTACTTAAAGTCCGATGGGAACATTGGGAACACATTATTGAATGAACATGCATCAAGTTTAAGTAAATTAGCTCCACCTATTCCGACCACTGCTGATTGGATTAGTTAACTGAAGTACATCCAAAAGCTGACCGTGAGTGTGAAATTGTAAGTTGAAATTATACGAACTCAAGGTCAGCTTTTGGATGTACGTCAGTTAACTGATCAGTTCTCTTAACTGACCGTGTGCGTCCAGCATAAGTATTAAACATATTTAGCGACATGACATTTCCATACATTCCGACACACCTTAATCTGATGATTAAAGATTTAATGCAGAAAAACATTTTCAGCAGTTATACAAACTTTAATGAAATAAATGAAAGCAAAGCAAGAATATTTATTAACTAGTTAGTTTTTTGCTTGTTACAAAATATAAGGTAATTGATTCAAAATTATATTCGCACTGAAATTTATCCACAGATAAAATAACAAAGTGGTTATTTTTGTAGGAAATACCTACTGTTAATGTTTGGTGTTTGATAAAACCATATTGATTCAAATGAAAGGAAAGTTGATTATTATCATTTCGCTATTAAAGAAAAATATGATAAGCAGTGCAACGCTTTTTTTGGTCCTGTGGTCAATTTTATAAATCTTAAATCTTATTTCAAATTAGCAACCGCCTTCAGTATCCTCTCATACACGTCGATCCCCTGCACGAACACGTGTAGCGGCAGACTCTCGTCCGCCTGGTGGGGCGCCGGCGCGGCGCGGCGCAGCGGCGAGAAGTTCAGCGCGCGCGCACCGCGCAGGAACCGCGCGTCTGTCGTGCACGGCATCGTGCGTCGGACCAGGGGAATGCCCCTGGGAAATACATATTAATTAGACTAAGGCCCGATTTTTCAATTTCGAGGTAAAACTATCTGTCAGATAAATTTTATATCAGTCCTTTTCTTTAAAGAAAAGGAAAGCGACAAGTTTAACTGTCAGATTGGAACAATCGGCCCAAAGCTAAGAAACCTACGACGAAATTACACACGTTGGAAGAGACAATGCCTGCCTGCTTATACAGGGTTATTTTTAAGTCAGTGCGCGAAGGGGTTTGGGTAAAAATGTTGTCATTATTTAAGTGAGCGGCCAGTTATACAAGTGGTAGCTTAGGATAGATCCGTTCAAAATAAACATAAATATAAATAATATATAGTGTCCCGATAAAATTGCTATAAAAAATGAAAATCGCTATAATCGCTTAGTAATAAAAGGTAATAAAAGTAATGACGAGACAGTTTTATTTTAAACCTTAAGCGTTAAGTTTTAAGGTAGAATATGGAATAGATGTATTCATTTCCATAGCACCTGTCAAATTTTTTCTTGTCCATGCATGTCAAGCCCGCTGTATAGATACCCAAGTAGCACATAGCTGTATAAGAGCTTATACAGCCCTTAACCTTAAACTGCTGAAAATAGAGTTATAATGGCTGTATAAGCTCTTATACAGCTTTTGTGCTACTTGGGTAAATACTCACATCTCCCCGATGGCAGTCTTCATGGCGACCCAGTACCGGTTGGACTGGTCCGTCGGGGTGGGCTCCACGTACGGGTCCTTGTGCTCGAACTGGCACGTCACTCCACCCCCGGCCTCCTTGCACCAGCGGCTTATCTATACAAATATTTACTTCGTTATTTGATTTGCAGTGAAACTTGTCTGATTCCAGCCAAATTAGACAGTTTTACCTGACTATGCGAGACCAAAAGTCTAAGTAGCATACATGCTGTATAGCAGCTTATACAGCCCTTAAAATGCTGAAACTAGAGTTACAATGGCTGTACAAGCTGTTATACAGCTTTTGTGCTACTTGGGAGCGTAATGATCTCTTATTAGTTTTCTTAATTTGGAGGATTCCACAAAGGTTAATCATGCACTTTTATTTAACAAGGGTTTTTGCAATGAGGTGTCATTTTTTTTGTGTGATGATAAGAATATGGTGTGATTAGAGCTAATTTGCCTAATCTTTCGCCAAAAGTTCTCGATTCTTGCTGTAACTTTAATTCTGTAGCCCTAGTAAAAACAGACAAGTCATTTAGCTCGTAATAAAAAAAGGTATAAGTCATAAACAGAGTATACTAGGGTAGAAACCCTTTTTCACTTGAAGCTCGGATTTTTTTTGCGTATACCTATGTCAACTGCCTCAACTTACACTTGCATTAAGCATAGACAAACAAGCTCTATGCTTCGATCACTGGTAACAGATAACAATAAAATCTGAACGGTTTTTGTGCTTCCAAGTAGATAATAGATGTGGTAAAGGACTTAAGGACTAAAATTAAGAAACTTTTCCATTTTATCACGAAAATTAGTCATAAATACGTTTAAATATACTGCCCTCATACATCAATAAGATAAAATAATAAATATTAGGCGGTATCTCAAATTCAATAACCGAAGCAAATTCAATGGTCACCTGTTAATAATACGGCTGCACTTGCTACCGGAGTTTAGTCTGAGATACCACCATTTGTCTTACAGCAGTGTGTAAGTAAGTAGTTAATTTCGTGTCACCTTGTTTTGCAGACACTCATTTCATCTAATGTGTCGTTTCACCGAATTTCATTTCATCGAAAGCTAATTTCTGCCGAATTCTTATTGTTTTCAGGTTATCTTAAGCATAGGTTATGTAGGTTAGGTTTGGTTAGACCTGTGACCAACAAAAAGTTATAACTCCTGCATGTGGAAATGCCTAGTCGATGAAATTAAAATTCGGCGAAGCAAAACATTCTATGAAATTAATGTCGGTAAATCAAGGGTGAACCAGTTAATTTTCGTGACAAAATGAAAAAGTTACCGTTTCATAAGTTAAGTCCTTACTACACACTTTTTTTTTACCGCCGAAAGAATAACCGTACCATCTCCTCAAAGAGCTCGTGGTTGGTACTGATTGAGAGACGAATGTCAAAGGTGGCGGCGAACTTCTCAGGAACAATGTTGGTTTGGATTCCACCCTTAAAGAAAAACCCAATATTACTACTATGTATAAGTAGACTATTCTAAAGGTAAACACTTTTAATTAAAACAATAAACATCAGTTCTCAATTGGCGAAGATATCGTGTACCGTATACAAAAATAAAAATATAGTCACATTTCAAATATGTGTAAAATATTACAGCATAAATCCACCATAATTTTCATACACAACGAAAACACTAAAATTACGCTTGATGAACTTTTGGTTTCGCCAATAGCTATTAAAAATGCAAAAGCTTCCTACATGGTTTTATTTCTTCAACCCCTTCCACACGATACAATTTGATTGCCAGTCAGATTCGCCAATTGAATTGGCTACAATCTGATTGTCCGTCCGTACGTACTCGTACATTGAAGATCGCCAATTTTAGTTTTAATTTGGTTCCTCTGCTGAACGGACTTGTGTCAAGATGTGATTCGACACATCCCAAAGGCATGGCAAATCTTTATAAAGGTCTAAAATCTCCTCCATTATTTGCCGTTCGGTACGAATGGATACATCATCGTTGCCATTATCCTCGTCTTCCATCTTGAAACCACAATAGCGAATATGCATGATTTTTTTTTGCTTTATCAAAAAGTAATTTATGTAACAAACAGTAGAGAAATAATATTCAAATTGGTCATTAAATTGTATCGTGTGGAAGGGGTTTTCAAATGAACAATACTTTTGTGACATTGACAACTTTGTAACGTGGCAACATCGTTTTGTAACATTGACATTATTTTAATTTTGGAACCTAAAACCTTGTTCCAAAACGAATATCCTAATCTTGTCTTGTTCAATTAGAAATAAATATGACGCCCACGTAGATGCCGTAACTTAACCGCATTAGTTTAAAATGCGCATTAATACCGCAAGCGCGCTCGATTCGAACAAAAGTTCCATTATCAATTATATACTACTCCTTTTCTCCATTAAAAGTGAACACAAAAAGAGTTAGTGGCATTTAATGTGTTAAATTATTTCACTCCCCATTAGAACTGACATTTAGGAAGACTAACAGTACAAGACGGCACAGTGTTTTTTGAATGAAAGAGTTTTTACACAAGTATTTTTTTATTATTAGTAACTCGAGGTAAATGGCCGTATTCGAAAAATTGCATGAGTTAGAGTCAGTATCTAGAGTGTATGTAATAAATCAAACTACTAACTACAAAAAAGATTGGGGTAATTAGTAGGCCTATAACTATATTAAAAGTCGTTTGATTTTATATTGTCACTTATTTTTAATAGAAAAAATTGCCTAACCCCTCGAACGTTGGGGTACGGCGTCATTGCCGCATGTTCTAAAGTAAATTTATTAACTATGGAAGACTAAAATTGCCCACGCTGCAAGGCTTTTTGATATCAGTATAGAAAAAAATATATCAGTAATATAATCTCATCATGCGTATTGAATAGGTATCATTTCTTGAGAGTTTTTAGGGATCCGTAGTCAAACTAGGAACCCTTATAGTTTCGCCATGTCCATCCGTCTGTCTTAACTTTTTCTCAGAAACTATTAGTGTCACAAAATTTAAATTGTGTATACGTATATAAATTTTTACCGCGCACAAAGATCAATAACTACTAGTACTAAAATCTGGAAAATATCTTTATCTATAAATATCTATAAATATCTGTACTTTACATATAACGAATTTAAAAGGAAAACTATCATGATTTGGTAAATAGACTTCATTGGGTTCTTCAGTTACATACTACTAAAATGTTTATACCTACACCGAAAAGATAACTTTGAACAGAAAATTAGCTAATATTTATGGTTTTTCCAGATTGATTTTGTATTTGTAGTAATGGCAACGGAACCCTGCACTGAGCGTGGCCCGACATGCTCTTGCGCGGTGTTTTGGTAGCCATTTGTCAAGTGTAGTATTTCGATCAAATCAACCATGTTTTTCGTACTTACTTCAAGTTTGGTCAAGTTGATGGTAGTGACGTCACCCATGGTTAAACTGGAGTCATCAACCAACATCTGCTGATACTTTTCGCGGAGTCCCATGAACTTGTTGATTATGTACTGCATCTGTAAGAATTAATACAAAATGTATACTGAGAGTTGGCCACGGAAAAAGATTGGTAGTTTATAGACTAATGAAATCCCTCTAATCAGGCAGGGTGCTATCATTATTTTATTTATATTATTTTGGGGGTAATTACTGTAATCATTTTTTGCATCCACTTCGACGTATATGGTTTTGACACCAATCGTGTGGGAAATCGAAGGAAAACAATGAATAAGATGGTACAGCATCCTCTAATCAGGGTTTCATTGCTATAAATTGCAAACATTTTTCCGTGGTCAGCTCTTAGACTAGACTTAGACTTATGGGTAGGCTAACCGTGTCGTCAAATAGACATCTCGTATTCGGCTTCTGATTTACTCTGCTAATAGCATCGAGTTCCGGATTGTTATTCTAAAGGTTTGATTATATTATTATTAATATTTGATTAAACTAAGGACTAGTTTCACAATCGACTAGTAAATTCATCTGTCAGTTAAAGATAGTCCTCTCCTTGTCTATTTTCAAGTGTAAGAAAGGGAAAGGGCTAAATTTATTTGACAGATATGCTTTACTTGACGATTGTGAAACAGGCGGTTAGTATTACGAGTATAAATAAGTAGCAATTGCTCACTGCACTTTTTAATTCTTATGTAATTAATGAATTGGATAATCGAGTCAGAGGAGCGGTATCGAACTGGCGTCGGGCCAGTGGCTGTGTTTAATGTGCTTCATATTGTCTGTGGCTTAATCAAGGAAATTATCTCGTAAATTGTTATGGTTCGATGAGCATTTGTGTTTAATAGCTAGAACGTTTGCTTAAACGTGAAGTTATTATTTGGAATCCTGTTTAAACTTTTCTTAATGTGTACTTAACCGATTCTGTCCGTTTTTTCCCCATTAGTTTTGTTTATGCGACATATATAAGCAGAATTGCTAATAAAATCCTAATTTTTATTAATCTGTCTTTCAGGTACGTTCCTGCATATTTAAAAAAGCCGTTGTTTTACCTGTATACGACATTGATAAGGTAAGAGTCAACCCAAAAAGCTGTACCCTTCCATTCCAGTACAAAATTTATACTGAGATGGAAGGGTACAGCTTTTTGAGCTTGGTTTAATTTAATTAAAAACAAGAATAGGTTATCTTCTAAGTCTAGAAATGAAACTAATATTATTTATACTGTAACACTTATTTTTTTTACAAGGAAGTTGCCATATCAACACGACTTGGTATTAGCATAGAATAGACCAAGCGCCCATTATTTTCACTTCTTTTTAACAATCTATATTAGGTTCCATTGTAACAAAAATTCCGGTCAATTAAAAAATCTTTTGTACACTGATGCAAGTGGAAAACTTCAAAATGAAAAAAAATATATAATATTGGTCGTGAGTGTACCTACCTACTTTAAGTACGTCAGAACACCGGAACAACAATGTCGTTCCGAATCAGGATATTAATTCAAAGCATTCAGCAGATGCTGCCGCATGTTCGGAGTCGGCCGGAGTGTTTGCGTAGGATCAGTTTATTTAAACTTCGCCTCAAAAACAACGGAGTGGATTGAAGTTCTGCTCAATGACAAACAGTCTTTAATAAAACTATCAAAACGCGCTAATATTCAATATTAGAGTAGTTAGTAGAGCATATTAATAGAACATACAGAATGACTTTGTATGTATGGTTTATTTTGTTACCTTATTTATTTATTTATAAGAATCGTATACATTGTGTAGCATTACAGTAAAATCATAAGATGAATAGGATGGTTAATTGTAAAGTGACATATTTGTAACGATTTATTGACATAAGGATAAACTCTATAAGGATAAACTATTGTGTTCCGGTGGGATATCAAAATATATGAAAGCATTAAGGGTATTGTGTTACTTTAAGTTAAAATACCTATAGCATAAAGTCTAGTGCAAAAATACATGGTTACAACAGGCAGGTGGCTTAAACTTTGTATTCACTACCAAAGGTCCCGGCGGAAGACCAGCGCTGGCTCCACAACCAGCAACATGCTGAGCTGGGGCCATTTCACATCGTCTGGCATTGTCAACCCTATGTTTTGATTCGTTTGTCAAGTGTGTTGGGTTCTTCAAAATGAAATGCTGCTCTACTTGTTAAACTTTGTTTATTTTTCTTGTACAGCACTTTTCTTAGTTTATTCGATAATTAAATTGGAGCGACATTGTTCGCGTCTAATCTAACTCGGGGGTGGCAGATGAGAGAGAGGCAAACGTGTGAGCGAGAGGTATGGATGTTGCTTGAGTGACGGTTAAGAAATGTGTTTTTAATATAAAACGCATACAAAGTGTTTGTTTTGTCCTAGGATAATGTGAATAAAGACTTTTCTTCTCCTTTCTTTAAAACCTAAAACTAGCACACGTACCTTGACGCCGCTGTTTTCAGGAAGCAGCATCGAGCCGTGAACAGCCTTTCCGGTGCAAGTTATTTTCACATCTGAAAATAAATCCATTTAACCATCCATCCATTTTGGGTTAAGTATATGCAATTGCATAATGATCATAACGAAACCGTTTCCACAAGTCAAGCGGTGTTTAAATTTTTCTATAACTTTAATTTAAATGACGACCGACGATAATCTAATTTAGTGCATCTACGGAAACCGTCGCGACCGGGTGCATTCGAGCTAGCTATTTTATAACATTCTAACATTTACCCCATATTCAACACTAACTTAGAAAGTATCAATAGTTTGTATGATAGGTTATTGATACAATAAACATTTTCTACTCTTTTCCGGACTTTAAAACATTCACCCGCAATCCCCGCTTAGCACAACTTTCAAATCTATCGTTAAACATTTTTGAATAAGGTCTAAGGTTGTCTGGAAGAGATTGTTATTTAGCGATAACAGGCGATCGCCTATTGTAACACTTTGTAACATTTTCTTCCGTTTTGTAATTGAATGTGGTGTTCTTGGTCGATCATAGACTTGAATAAAGAGTATTTGTATATATGTATTGTATTGTAATGTCTTTTAAGTGTTGATAATCAGGTTGGGTCACGGTTTAAGCTTTTCTGTTTAAATAGAAAACCGTGTAAAACTTGAAAAAACATTGAAAAACCAGACGCTCTCAATATTTTACCGTATTTATTATCTCTTCTATAAAACTTACAGCTACACCCGGCTTAACTAACGCCAATTTTTAAGAGTCTTTTACGCTTCTGGCGCCATTTTACGAGTGGCTTGGTTCGTTAAAAACTTGCCTTAGATCGTAAAAATAGGTCCAAGCCATTTTAAAAGGTGCTTATCCAATATGTACTAATTTAAAACTAATTTATTAGTATCTTTGAAGGCAGTTTCTAACTATAATATTTTAGTGGGCTTTGTGCATATGGTTCCTGTGGAAGACCAGCTCTGGCCTCAAAACCAGGAACATGCTGAGGATTAGAATAAATGACATTCAAACTCACACAAGGAACGTGACGTATGTGCGTCAATTTTGACGACGCGGTTAGCCTAGTTGGTTAGTAACCCTGCCTACGAAGCTAGCGCTCCCGGTTCGAATCCAGATATGGGCAAATATTTGTATGATGAGCATGAGCTATTTGTTTCTGAGTCATGGATGTTTTCTATGTATTTAAGTAGGTTTATCGTTGTCTAGTACCCATAGTACCTACAAGCCTAGTGCTTAGTTTGGGAATAGTTCAATTTGTGTGCGATTGTCCCCTGATATTTATTTATTACATAATCCTAGATTGACTCGCTCTGACCTATTCTCTAAAATCTATCAATAAACCCAGGAAGCTGACAATGTCACCCGTAATCAGCTACATACGTAGTCATTATCACGAAAAACGTTAAAATTTAACTAGGACAAACATTAAAATGCAACACTTGAGTGTCGTGCGGAAAATAAACAGTTTTACGAGTAGATTTATGCAAAAATGTGCCGGTTCGAATCGTTACGAAGTTTAAAAACGTGGTATTAAAATATCTCATCATTTCCACTATACACCACACCACAATGTGTACGTTCAATGCGGGTGGGCAGTAGTTGTAGGCTTATACTTGAAGGGTGATTCCACGAGCGTTTCAACCGCCGTCAGTCCCTTGATCGCATTAATGTCGCAATTTCTGTTGCTTTGGGTGCCATTTTCGGTTATTTTATATTGTGCCCTGAGTTCTACAAAAACAACCGAAAATGGCATCAAAAGCTACAGGAATTTCGACTCTAATGCGATCAAGGGACTGACGGCGGTTGTAACGCTCGTGGAACCACTCTTACATTAATCTTACTACCTAGGTTTAGTATAATGGACACGAAAGCAAAACAATGCCGTTATCGTTGTCTTGTACAAGCCTCTTGCTTAATTTGGGTCTAGGTCAATTTGTGGAAGATTGTCCCCTGATATTTATATAAGCTATGGTTTTATACTGCATTATAACCTAACCTAACAGAGAATTCATCCCGACAAAATCGGGATTTCTATTTTCAGAGCACATAACTTTTAAACGGCTTATCGGATTTTCATCAAACTAAGCTAAGAACACTTTCGATTGTCACCTTTCTAACAAAAAAAATATATCAAAATCGGTTCATCTGTTTAGGAGCTACGATGTCACAGACATATACACAAATACACGAATACACGTCAAACTGCACGTCACACTCCTCTTTTTGCGTCGGAAGTTAAAAAGTAAGTAGTTGATTGAATATCTTTATCTAATACAGGGTGTTTTTTTATTCGTCTTAAACATTTTGGGGGTTAAATCAGTAAGTCATACTGATCAACTTTCACTATGGGACCAACCCCGAAACCGCGAAAAAAAAATTGACCATCCCATACATTTTGGCTAGTCAGTTGACGATGTTTTGTATGGGAGGGTCAAATTTTTTTTCGCGATTTCGGTGTTGGTCCCATAGTGAAAGTTGGTCAGTACTGATTTAACCCCCATAATGTTTAAGACGAATAAAAAAACACCCTGTATAACATAACCGGGCAAGTGCGAGTCGGACTCGCGCACTGAGGGTTCCGTACACATTTGGCTGGTTTTTAGTATTTGGTGTTATTCTACAGGGTTTGTTCTATAATCATACCGACGCTTGTATGTTTTACCGTTTTTACGACACAACAAAAATAAAAATACGTTGAAAAAAAAAACGTTTCTTGTATGGGGACCTTTATTATTTCATTTTAATATTATTTTTTTATTTGTTAGTAAATCCGCCATAATAACACTATTACGGTTCAAAAGATACAGCTCTTTATAGTTAGGACATAAGACAGACAGACGGACGGACGGACGGACAGCGTAGGCATAATAATAGGGTCCCGTTGAGCGCTCTTCGGATACGGAACCCTAAAAAGGCTCTACAATAACAAGTTTTCTCACAAAAATAAGTTTTATGAGTGCTAGTGCCATGGAGGCCATCAAAGCCGTGATATTGCCTTCTAGAAAACATCGTACGAGTAACAAACATACTTTGTTTGGCTTCTTCATATGCTGTTATTTATAGGTTTATATAAAAGTTTATTACGTTATGTAAATATTATGTACTAGCTGTCTGCCCGCGACTCCGTCTGCGGAGAGTCAGTAATTTCGTTAAAAAGTAGGTAGGTACAAATAAAATTTTCATTAAGAGACTCATAAAGAGACAGACTTTCCAAAAAAAATAGTAATGTTTCCTAACATTCGTTCGCTTTTTAGTGTTTGTTTAATTATTATGTGATTATGTATTACATGCAGCACATATACACTACATTCATGACATTATTGCTTATTGCCAATACTTCATCACTCTTGACAAAACGGGGCTATCCAATATGCAGGGGCATTAATCGTTGAAGAACTCTCCTATTACTTGGCGAAACTTCCATTTCACCACGTTCATTAGGGGCTGTTCATTTATTACGTAAGACAATGTTAACCAATTTCTGATCCCCCTCCACCTACGTAAGAAAAAATAAGACGTGGATGAACCCTCCCTCCTTTTTAATCTTACGTAAGATCAGTATCTACCAAAATTGCAAAGAAAAAGTAGCAAAAATATAAAACGCTTTAATTTTTGCTTGCTTTTGTGATCTTACGTAAAAACATCCTACCCCCATGTTAGAAAAAATAAGACTTGTTCAGACCCCTTCCCCTCTAAATCGTCTTATGTAATAAATAAACAGCCCCTTACAAATGATGGGCAAAAGTAGCGTGTTGTGAAATACTTATTATTAAGGAGTTCCGATGGTCATGTCTGGTCATTAATTTCACTTTACCAAATGGTGCTTTTGGAATGTAAGTAAATGTTCTTACAGAAGTTTGAAAACCGCTGTATAAGTCCTTTAAATGTTTGAAGGGTTCCATCAATTTACCTGGGATTCCATTATCAGAAAACTCGTATTTTATATTTAGTAGATTAGAAACCAATTTTCATATATCTAACTTCAAAAATAACAAAACTTAGGGGTCGTGTTTCCAAAATCACCGAAAGTACTCTTGGTTTGTAAGCAGTAGCTTAAATACCAATTTCATTAACTTCAATAATGACTTCACTCCCATTAAAACTTTCACCTTCCATTTCACCCACTTAGGGATAGTTTTTCGGAAATCACCAAATGTTTTATATTTTATTTGTTAACAGTGCCTTTTATACCAATTTTCACGTTTTTAACTTCAAGAATCACCGAACCCCCATACAAATTTTAACCCCCCATTTCAGCCCCTTAGGGGAAGTTAATCCAAAATCACTGAGTGTTTTTTTTTATTTCCTAATAGTAGCGAATATACCAAGTTCCACGTATCTAAACGTATATATAACTTGAAAATTGACCGAACTCCTATACAAATTTCTACCTCCCATATCACCTACTTAGGGGTAGTTGTTTCCAAAACCGCCAGAAGTTATATTTTTTATTTGTTAACAATAGCCTTTATACCAATTACCACGTTTCTAACTTCAAAATTGACCAAACTCTCATACAAATTACCACCTCCCATTTCATCTCTTTAGGGGTAGTTAATCTAAAATAGTCAAAAGTAGTATGTTTTATTTGTACACAGTTAAGTAGCCTAAATACCAACTTTTACGTTTTTAACTTGAAAAACGACCAAACTCCATCATAAACTTTAACCCCCTACTTAGTCCCCTTAGGGGTAATTTATCCAAAATCACCGAAAGTAGTGTTTTTTATTTGATAACAGTAGTCTCTATAGCAGTTTCCACGTTTCTAACTTCAAGAATGACCAAACCCCCATACAAATTTTAACTCCCCATTTCAGCCCCTTAGGGGAAGTTAATCCAAAATCACTGAAAGTTATTTGTTAACAGTAGCCTATATACCAAATTCCACGTTTCTTACTTTAAAATTGACTTAACTCCCATACAAATTTCCATCCCCCATTTCACCCACTTAGGGGTAGGGGTAAAAAAGCCGTGGTAGCCTAATGGTTTGACCTGCCGCCTCTTAAGCAGGGGGTCGTGGGTTCGAACCCGGGCTCGCACCTCTAAGTTTTTCGGAACTTATGTGCGAAATATAATTTGTAAATTTACCATGAGCTTTTCGGTGAAGGAAAACATCGTAAGGAAACCTGCACACACCTGCAAAGCAATTTGACGGTGTGTGCGAAGTTCCCAATCCGCACTGGGCCCGCGTGGGAACTATAGCCCAAACCCTCTCATTGTGAGTGGAGGCCTGTGCCCAGCAGTGGGACGTACATAGGCTGGATTATTATTATTATTATTATTATTATAGGGGTAGTTTTCCAAAATCACCAGAAGTCGTATTTTTTGTTATTTAACAGTGGCCTATATACTAATTTCCACGTTTCTAACTTCAAAATTGACCAAACTCCCATACAAATTACCACCCTCCATTTCATCCTCTCAGGGGTAGTTTATCCAAAATCGCCGAACGTTATTTTTTCATTTGTTAACAGTAGCCTATAAGTATACCAATTTCCGCGTTTCTAACTTGAAAAACGACCAAACTCCTATACAAACTTTACCCCCCCTTCATCCCCTTAGGGGTAGTTTATCCAAAATCACTGAAAGTAGTGTTTTTTATTTGCTAACAGTAATCTCTATAGCAATTTCCACGTTTCTAATTTGAAAAACGACCAAACTCCCATACGAACTTTAACCCCCCATTTCTACCCCTAAGGGGTAGTTTATCCAAAATCGCTGAAAGTAGTTTTTTTTATTTGTTATTTTACGTATATGTAGCAAGTTTCGAAGGTCAAACTTCATTGGTTTTCATTTTATAGTTGTATGAATTCCAGTAATTTTAAACATAAAACCCTCTTTTTTGCGTTTTTGGATGAGATTAAAAAAAACACTGAAACAGGTATTTCTTTATTTTCATTAATAAGTATTTATTCTGAGTTTCATGATCCTAGAACAATCTAAATTTGTTTTTTCATACAAACTTTACCCCCTCTTTCCCCCCCCTTCTTCTAACATTTTCCAAATTTTTTATAGCCTAAATGTTATTCTGATGTTATTTAAATAGATTTATGAAAATTTCATCAATATCCGTTCAGTAGTTTTTACGTGATGCTCAGTCAAACAAACAAACAAACAAACAAACAAGAATTTTAAAAATGGTTTTAATATGTTCAGTTACTTAGTATAAGTCGCCCTGATCGGTTTTTTTTTTTAAATCTTCAATGTACAGACTTTTTGGTCTTAACGATTTTATTATATGTGTAGATGTTATTAGGTCAAAACATGAATAATTAATATATATAACTAATGCGAAGCCGAGCCGCGCTACTAGTAAATAAGGAAATATATGTACCTAATTAAAATTATTCTTTGTAACAAAGTGTAAGGGGTAGATGCTCTTTTTTTCTCTATGAACCCTTAATTTTTATTAGAACAAGGTAGTGATGCGTGTAATAATTCATATAATTTTTTTTATTGTTATTAAAAAGTGACAAATTCAGTTCTAGATCCAATAAGAGAAGTCAAAAATGTTTGTAGTTATCTTTTCTCATGTTTTCTTGTTTTATAGCCTGAATATATCGAGAAAAAATTGAAAAATAAATAAAAATATGTGGATGAATCAGTGTTCTATTGTCTTGATGTTACATAAATCAGACCGTCCGCAATTAGCGCAGGACAGGCACGGGCTAATGGCTTCCAGATTACGCCCGTGGGCTTCACAATTTACAAGCCAAGTATAGCGTCCAATGGGTTACTTTACACTTAGCGTCTAGTTAGGCCTTTACAAGTTGCATTCTGTAAACATTAGCGACTTCAGAAAGTGTAGAAATGATTGTTGGGTACAAGCCAAAACTGGCCAAAATCTTTGAATGCATTTGCAATGAAATTGTCTTTTGAGTTTGAATGAGTAGGTTTAGGTCTAAATGCACAATCTGTTACATAAACACCTCATGCTGTTTAAAGTATCATAACAGTTAATAAATCGTCATAACCTTTGAACTACTATATCATATGTCATAACCAACAATACTTCTTTATAATCAATGCCAAAGTCCAATGAAAATGCTCGTATTTTGGTTTATATGCCAGCGTTACACCACTACATACGTCATTCCGAGCTCTCGCTAATATGGGCTAGGCATTATCAAACCGCGTTTAGAAAGGGATTGAGCTCATATGTCATTTTTGAACTAATGCACGATATGACATTGTCAGTGGTAGATTGTGCAGATAAATGAAATTGTTATTATAGTACAATGAAGTTATAAAGTATGGAAAAAACTTCAAATTATATTACTTAAATAAAATACAAATTTTGTAATTAAGTAATTACTTTTAGAAATACCATACAAATTAATTATACCGACCGTTTAATACTTTACCGCGATTCATATTTTATACATACGTACTATTTTTTAACAGCTACGGCAATTTTATAACGCGAAAATGATTTGAATTAGAGACAGATTTGACAGATATGATATTAATTTTTTTTTATAAAACAAATGACAACATTTACCGAGAATAGAGTCCAAATATGCAAAGCGTGCTCGTAAATCTATTAATATCAATAAGTGTCTGCACTTATGAAGATATCAAAGATTGACTTATGATTATATTTAATTATTTATAAGTACTTTTGTGCTAACTGTACTCTCGAATCCCTTTTTAGAATTATTAGTCGCGGTTTGATAATAGCAGGATAACGTATTTTCTATTTGTTTTAATTTTAATCGTTTTTCTTTGCGCAATCGTGCAACTTTAAATAGGGCGCGACTTGCTTGATTAAAATGACTTTAGTTTGCACTAGTTAATCTGATAATACTCACGCCACATGCTCTTCTCCCCGTTGAAGACCAGGAACTCCTCTCCAGGGCTGGAAAGTCCCTCGTCCAGGGCAAACCCGGCGCGCAGCGTGCGGAAAGCCTCCGTCTTCACGAACAAGCCCATCCCTGCCGTGCCCCCAGTCTCCTCCTCTAAAATAAATGGTGGGTAGGCAGTAAAAGAGAAGTGTCACGACATTATCCGGTTTCTAAATTCTTAAGTTTATATGTATACAATTGGCCTAATTTTAGTGCTTAATAAAAACTTATTCCAATTCATAATTAGTCTTATTTAATGGGCTTATTACATTACGCTATCGATACCGTAATGTAATAAGCCTTTAAGCGCGCGTTTGTTTAACACTTTGGCGTGCACTACCGTGATTAGTGATCAATTAGCCATACTACTTGACGTCTATAGACGTCACCGCCGCTCAATGTGTTAAAATGCGTTAAACGCTGCGGAAGACAATCGCACTCCGTTGCGGCATACATCTCAGGCTGCGATTGTCGTTGCTTTCAAGTTAAAAACAATACATTCGATTCACTTTATACGTGACAAAATAGTGCGCGTTTTGCGCTACGTTAAGCATAAAACAACCGCGCGCTATAGTTTTAGTTTTAGTTTATTTATTATAAATTTTCTTAGTTTTGAAGTAGATTTAGATCTAAGTTTATAATTAAAAATTTCATTTATTTATTAATTTAAATGTGTTTTGTTAATGTATTATTTATGAAATAAATTTAATAAGTATAATCATGTAATCCATAGGTAGGTCGTTACCGCCCTTTAAGCCTTCGTTACTGCCCTATAAGAATCTGCTCACTTATTCAGGGGTCGGGCGAATTACAAGTTTCAAGGGCCTGGAACTGCCCTGATACGGACTTTTACCTTAATACAAAGTGTAATGTTGGCAATCCCGTTTACAAAAACGATTTAGACACCATTACACCTTACAAGAGTATGTTTTCATACTACTTTTATTCTCGGATTAATCCGAACTCTGTCTACATGCCTACACACAAGATCTATGAAAACGGGTCACTGTTCTGTATTAGATATACATATATTATATAGCTTCTGCCCGCGACTCCGTCCGCCTAGAAGTCGTTGATCGCTACTCCCTCGGGAACTTTTAAATTTTCCGAGATGAAAAGTAGTTTACGTGTTAATCGAGGGTATAAGCTATCTCCATTATTCTGCATTCCAAATTTCATCCAAATCCGTCCAGCCGTTGCAGCGTTAAAGAGTAACAAACTAACTTTTCTTGTAAAATGGCTTCTGTCGAATTGCACCCACAACATAAACATTAATTCAATATTTAACAGCTGTCAAAATAAAGCCTAGCAATTGATTAAAGTCCCGATCCCTCCGTAAACGATCGGTTAAATAGTAACAGGGGTTTTTATCCTCTTTAACAACTAGCCTCTCAATACGTCGACGAATTATTAGCCGGCGAGCTTAAGTGGCCAGTGGTACTCAAGAGTAAGCGCCCTCGCCTGAGGCTCGGACAAAAAAATGTCTCGGATAAAATAGCTTGTTTTAAGCCCTTGGTGTACAATCCTGCTGATAATCCTTGACGACATACGCAGATAAAAAAGTCATTTAGCGGTAAATATGTTATAAAAACATAAAAAAAGGCACAAAACTCTGTCTGTTGCGGTTAACCCACAGGATGTCCGCAGCTCACAGAAAGATTAAAACAGAGCGCAGATTTGCATATTATCAAAGACCTACATATTTAAGTTAACACTCATAAATACGACATGAGATGTCAGGAATTGTAGAGTTTCTTCATTATGTATATACTTATTCAAACCATGGGTAATAGTGAGGGACAGAACATAGATTCCTTAGTTTTCACAGCGTTTCTTGCCATGCGAAAAAAGCTATAAGAGATCTAAATTAAGTCAGTTTAGGTACGTATGTTATCCCTAAGAACTGATCGAAATGTTTTTTTTTTTTTAACTTCTCGTTAATGCTTTCCAAATAAAATAGGCGTACAGTCAAGGACAAAAAGTCGAGGTGAAAAAGTGTAAACATCACTCTGTCCTCGACTGTACATACAATTTGGAAGTTAATTGGTTTCAATTTTTACAACAATTTTAGTTATAATTTACCCATTTGTATAAGTTTGACACATGTTAGAAGGCGCTCACATACGTGTAACTATAAAAGACTGGTAGGTACTCGCTTGCTCGATCTTGCGGGTTTACTTGCAGACTTTTGTAAACATTCATCAAAAACATAAACACTGTGTCCGCGAATGATTTTATATCTATTACCAGCTATGTTATTCTGTTGACACATCGCGTTCACAGACCGTCTGTGAATCCAGCGACTAAATGAATGTGCAGGCAGTTGAATGTCATTTACCCACCTTGACGGACGACGTAAATTCGCCGGCTACTCATCGACTGAGTATAGAATAACATAGCTTATTATCTGTAATAGTTAACAACCAAATTCATAATGATAACCATATGAACAGCTAACCTGGCACAAAAGTTAAGTGCACAGTTCTCCTCAGCCTGATGCCCTGGCTCTTCAGTCTCCTGATGGCCTCCAGATACTGGATGGAGACACACTTCATGTCCTGCACTCCTCGGCCGAAGATCACGCCATCTTCTATTTCGGCTGAGAATGGAGGGTGCTTCCAATTTCCCTGGGGACATGAAGGATAATGAAACCGACTAAACTTACTAATATTATTGGGAGAGTTTGTTTGTTTGTTTGTTACGCTATTACGGCTAAACTGCTGAACCGATTTCGACGACATTTGGTATCGAAGTAGTTTGAGTCCCGGTCTCAGGTCAGGGTAGGCCTTAACCTGAAACCTGAGTGTCTGACCTCAGCCGGGACGACGTCCATGTGTGAGTTGAGGAGTATGGTCTCCAGACCTGGCTCCAGCCCCTCCCAGGTCATCACCAGGACTGGCTTGTTCCCGGGCAGGATGTGAGTTTGGACCGGCAGTTCTAACTCCGCCGCTTGGCCTTTGAGGAAGTTGATGCAGTCATCTGTAATTGTATAAATAAAAACATGAATATCAAAGGACAATTTACACATATTGACCTAGTCCCAAACTAAGCTCTAGGCTTCTGATATACAAATTGACCTAGTCCTAAACTAAGCTCTAGGCTTCTGATATACAAATTGACCTAGTCCCAAACTAAGCTCTAGGCTTCTGATATACAAATTGACCTAGTCCCAAACTAAGCTCTAGGCTTCTGATATACAAATTGACCTAGTCCCAAACTAAGCTCTAGGCTTCTGATATACAAATTGACCTAGTCCCAAACTAAGCTCTAGGCTTCTGATATACAAATTGACCTAGTCCCAAACTAAGCTCTAGGCTTCTGATATACAAATTGACCTAGTCCCAAACTAAGCTCTAGGCTTCTGATATACAAATTGACCTAGTCCCAAACTAAGCTCTAGGTTTCTGATATACAAATTGACCTAGTCCCAAACTAAGCTCTAGGTTTCTGATATACAAATTGACCTAGTCCCAAACTAAGCTCTAGGCTTCTGATATACAAATTGACCTAGTCCTAAACTAAGCTCTAGGCTTCTAATATACAAATTGACCGAATCCCTAACTAAGCTCTAGGCTTCTGATATACAAATTGACCGAATCCCAAACTAAGCTCTAGGCTTCTGATATCACAAATTGACCTAGTCCCGAACAAAACTTTATTACTAGGTATAGGAATAAGGATGTGTTGCGATATATTTGTCCATTTTGGCTGCTCCTATCTATTTGATGCTGACTGTACATTTAAGATTCAGGAATAATATTCGTCTGGTATTGAACCCGGGACCGTATAAATACGCATGTTGTTTCTTAGAACCGCCTTTGAAAGAATAACTAGTTTCGAAACTAGGTAATACCTATGCGGATCTATTAAAAGGAATAAAGGAATAGGTATTCCTTTATTCAGTTGGCCAGTTCTGCTGCAGGATCAATACTCACGGGCAAGGCGCTTGTAGTTTCCTTCGCCTTATAATCCTTAATACAATACGAATAAGATGATACTAAAATATTTAACGAGGGTACCGACGTCTTAACAAAAAACTGGTCAAACGTAAGTCGAACTCTGGCACCGAGGGTTCCGTATTTAAAAATATACCTTTTTATGTACTAGAATTCGTATGCAATGAGATCTATTTTGAGTTGCTTAAATTTAACACAAATTTTAAAAGTCATTTTAGTTATTTCTCAAAAACTGTAAATGTTGAATACTTCATTTTATTTTTCTAGTAAAATATAAATAATTAGTTATACGTCAGGAATTTTTCAGATTTTTTGGTTCATAAACTTCGGAGATAAGGAGGGAACGGTCATTTATTGTAAATTTTTGGTTATAAATCAAAAAGTACGTCATGGGAAATTATTAAAAAAAAATTGAAATGTGCAGATTAAGTCCTTTCATATGAAACTCAATTTGCTGTAATCAAATCACTTTCATGTTTTAATCCCCCATTCTAGGCCCCTTTTCAATTATTTATAAAATTAATTTCATTTTTATTCACTAAAAACAGATGCGAACAAATTTCAAAACTGCTGTGACATACAGATGGACGGACAGTCAATGAAGTACTTACCATAAGGGTTCCTTTTTTACAATTTAGGTACGGAACCCTAAAAAGCTGGATCTATCTAATGAAAATTGTGCATAAGACAAGTTACTTATTTAATTTAAAAGATTAACGAAAAAATTGCTTTACAATTCGAATGCCTATTTTTTATATTAACTTGTAAAATAAACAGTTACGTCACACTACGTAACGTCAGTAAATAGCATAACGTAATAAGCCAGGTGGGAAAAATATCTATCTTTTTTTTCTATCAAGCCGTTTAGCCTACAGGTCACAAATAAACATACATGCATACATACCGTTGTAGTGAATAATCAAACGACATCGTCTCAGTCGGAAAAAACTCGTATTTTTATCTTGCCTTCTCAGTTAGCATTTATCAACAACATTTAGCAGTAACTGAAAAATCAAGATATTTTTGTTACTACAAAAACATTTGTACACATAGACACTTCTGTAGAATTTAATAAAGTTATTTGGTAATAATAATGAAAGTCAAATAAGTACCTAGGGTGATATCACCCTAGGTACTTATGGTACCAGTGTCGGACACTTTAAGCTGACAGGCACCAATAATGGACACTTAAGCCTTAATTTAAAGATCATATGGTTATAAATTGATTGTTGCAAAATAAATGAAACACCCTTATCTTCTTCAAAATAAGAATCATTGTCCATCATTGGTCCTTGTCCATTACTGGTGCCATCATCCTACCTACAAAGTCTTGTCTTAAAATAAATGTAGACGCACAAAATTTCATAAGTCTTAACATCAATGGGACGTAGCTTAGAGAAAAGGATCCAATTCAACTATTTCACACTTGTAGAATTTGACATAATATTGACAGCAATAAAGTTCAAATTTAAATACATTTACTTTGTAGGTTGGATCAGGACGTAGCTTAGGAGCTACGTCCTGTTAACTTGCCATAGTTGATATCCGGGTGTACGCATCGTATTTTCAAATAATTTTGAAAATTTTTCACAGCCGGGTGACTGCTATAGTCAATAGTTTCGCCAGACATGATTACCGCTCTCTTAAATAACGAACAATAACTCAGCGCTGTAAAAGCACAATATTATATCATTTGGTTGAAAAACAGTAACCGCAAATTCAGTGCGGTGCGGACGGGGACAGCGGGGAAAAATGGATATTAGAGTGTCATAATACGAGGCGAGAAATATTCAATTCGAATTTCAAATAATGCGGCAAAAATGTAGTTCCGCATTGGATGTATTCTGGAGGCGTGTTTGAGTTTGCTATTTACAAGATTTTTTTTTGTTTAAACTAGTTAGGTACCATTCATTGCCACTATCTCGGTATCGAGTTAATATGTTATTGAAATTGAAGTCTGACGCTAAAATTATATGTAAAGCCAAAACAATTTGGTACTTTTTATCGAAGTAGATGAGTCGTTTTCGAGAATTATAAGGCAAGTGCTATTTTTGGCCAATAACATAGAATATAATAAAATTAATTTCCATACCTTACGAACCATAGTATATACTTTAACAATCAGTACTTTTTATTCTGGAGTACGGGAGTATAAAGCGAGATTTCCATAATGATTAAATTGTGTAAGTACCTTTACTGCACAAAACAAGCACAAATGGCGTACTTAGTACGAAGATTGGGTGACGACTAGTAAGGTTTAGTAAAAAAACATTAGATTAGAATAAATAACATGCGTTTTAGGTGTGAACTAAAAATAAACCTTCTTGATAGTTTAATAACTTTTTTGCAACATTGATTTGTGATCGTTAACACTGTTTTCGAGTATTCCCAACAAGTCAGGATGGCCGAGCGGTCTAAGGCGCTGCGTTCAGGTCGCAGTCCACTTCTGTGGGCGTGGGTTCGAATCCCACTTCTGACAAAATGCTTTTTGACTTTTTATTTTGATAAAATAAGAAGGTATGTACATTTATTGAAAATAGAGTGATGACTTAAAATACACTACAACAGGGTTGATAATGGTTTTACCACTAAACTTGTAGCTTTTAAAACGAGAGACTGCTCTTTTCATCTAACTATCCAAAAATGAAGACATATATTATACGAGTATTTTAACCTCAAATACTGAGACTTGAGACTGCCTTGTTCTATCTGAATGATCTGAAACGCGCGGGAGAAAATGCTGACGTGCTGTTCTATTGACAATTATAACCTTAGTTATTTCTTAAGTTTACATAATATTGTTTTTATACTTTTTTTTTATAATTTTTTGTAATTTCTGTGACAATTAACGCACTATTTTCTTTGTATAAATTTTAAATTTGTATTGGAGAAATTGAGGAATAACTTTTCCTCTATGTAGTCGGGTTTGAACCAAGTTCTAATGCTGCAGGGGTAGTCGTCTTTTTAAAGATTGCTTACTTATTTACTTTACTTAAGCTGCGTTTCAACCAGAGAGCAGTGCGAGACAGCAAAGCGGTGTACGAGAAAAATACACCAATAGGATTACTTTATTTTACTAGCCTCACACATCGCAGGTATCCTATTGGTGGATTTTTCCTCGCACAGCGCATAGCTTGCAGGCAGGCTAAACGCAGCCTTAGGCTTGTTTACTAGTTTTAATTCACATATCAATCAATTCATCATCACTTAATTGAAGTATCTAACAAAAATTAAGAAAAAAAAGTTATGTTTTCTTTATCTCTTCTTACTTATATATATGGCCGTAATTTTTATTGCAGTGCCCATCTTATCTCGTATTTACACAAATCTATTTATACTGTGTAATAAAATTGATATCAACTTTGCCGCGCCTACTCATAATAACATAATTATTATTTAACCGCATTTCAGATAAGACTGTAGCCTATATAAGTAGACATAAAGTAGACAGTTACTAGATAATTAATTGATAGTAAACAATGTAGGTACTTATGTATCTTTTAGATAATATAGTATTTATTAGGAACAAATGATATCGACGGCAGAATCACTGAAGCGACATTTTTTGTGAAATTGAGTTATTATACTCGTTGAAATCAGCTTTTTTTTCTGCGTCGTTTGAACTAGGTTTCACGACCATCAGACCACTTTGATGGCGTTAAGGTAACGTGAAAATGGACCTCAGTCTTAAAAAGTGTTACTTGTGTTAGCATTGATTTAAAATAATAATAATAATGTATTAATTAATATCTTTCCGCTGCTGATTTTCTATATATATTCTGTTAAATATTTGTCAGTTGAAAAATGTGTATAAATTTAAATATTTTAGTTCCGCTACGCGCTGACAGATGGCGAGCAGTCGGGGAAGACCTTTGAAGCTGCGCGGTGTTGTAGTCGTGAAAAAAATATTGTTCAGTATTTCGTTTGATTACATTTAATATATTTCGACTCCTGTGTATGGGCTGTCTACGGGCCTCTTCTCACACTTGGTGCGAATTGCAATTTCAATAAAATATGTGACGTTCTCAATATAAAGGGACCTTATGGAGGAAGGCAGTTACGCTTTTCTTATTCTTGTAACTATACGAATACTATGGTAACAGTTCTAAAAACGGCGTAACCGCCTACCTCCATAAAGTCCCTTTATATTGAGAACGTCACATATAATCAATGTCAATTGGGTAGGTAAAGTTTTTGGAAGAGGTGTAATTTATATTTTTTTTCGATAGTCGTCATCCTAAAGATCAAGGAACTGCGGCTCTTTTATTTTTATTCCCTCTAATATTTTAGAATTTTTTTTTTAAATTATTAAGTTGACATTTGTAAACTTTAATGACCGACAAGCTTGTTGCCTTCGTACTTAAGGAAAAAGAAAAAAAAACTCACTTCTATATCTGTCAAACTTTAATGTATGACAAGTGCTGCCACCTAGAGAGTTGTGGTTGAACTAAAGCTATACTATACAGGGTGACCTCGAATTGGTAATACAAATTCAAAGTACTACAGAGAGCTTCCCTAAACCAATCGCTTCTACGAGGTCTCACGCTTAATTTTAAAACATAAGTACTTTTTTTTAAGTTTTCTAATTATCCCATTTTTTTTTTGCTTAAATTGGTTACCCTACCATTACCTTTAAAATGAAAGAGGTTTAAAGTATTTCAAATGAACACTTTCCTCTTTGGTTCGTTATCTGACACATCATTTATGATAATAGCGTATCTTGATTAGTAAATTGTCACTTGTCTTGTCAAAGAAAGTAAGAATTTTCGTATTTAATTAAGATAGTAATTAAACAAAATGCCCCGAGCTTATCCTTATACGAATATTCAGCGAATGGATATGTTATCTTTTTATTTTACGTCACGAAGTACCGTACGAACTCAAGCATTGTTTCATGAACGACACCCTAACTGCCCAACTCCTACTCGTGTTCTAATAAACTCCATTGTCCAAAACTTAAGAGATTTTGGACAGTTTACTGTCCCAGTGCACGCTCAAGCTCCGGGCCGGCGGCCGCGGTACTCGCAGACGTTTCGGAGACGAGTTCTCGATTATTTTAGCCACCACCCAGAGGCGAGCTCAAGGGACGCTGCCGCAAGATTCGGAACGAGCCAATGGTTTATTTGGCGATTACTGAATGCTGAAGGAAAGTATCCGTTTAAATTCCAAAGGGTGCAGGATATCATATTAGCCGATTATCCTAGAAGAGTGCAATTTTGTCGTTGGCTGCTGCAAAATCTACACTTGAACATTTTATGGACCGACGAGGCAACATTTACAAGAGTAGGCATGTTCAACGTTCACAATGAACACTGGTGGTCTGATCGTGAAGCAAATCCTCACGTAACTCGCAGGGACTCCTACCAGACACGTTTCTCGGTAAATGTTTGGGCAGGAATACTGAACGACTGTTTGATTGGTCCTCATTTCATTGACGGAAATTTAAATGGACCGAAATATGAAGAATTCCTGAGAAATGTGTTACCGGTATTGCTACGAGAGGTGCCGCAGCAAAATTTGGAGGCTCTGTATTACCAGCAGGATGGGGCACCAGCTCATTTTTCCCTGCCTGTGCGAAGCTACTTGGACCATGGAGAGAGATGGATTGGACGCTGTGGCCCAGTCGCTTGGGCTCCTAGAAGCCCTGATCTCACACCTCTCGACTTCTTTTTGTGGGGCGAAATAAAAAGGAGAGTGTACGCACGGGAAACAGATACTGTGGGTGAACTTCGCCAAAAGATAGTTGAGGCATTTAATAATGTAAAAACCAATGAATTTGTTCTCCACAGATTGAAAGACAATCATAGGCGACGGGCAGAGTTATGTATCCAAGAAGGCGGGGGTCATTTTGAGCACATTTTAAAAGTTGTTTAAGTTTTACAATTTTGTATTTTGTACTGTACGTTATTCAACAATAAATTATTTTTAATAATTCACTCATTATTCAGTTATTCACTTTATCAGATAATTTATTAGGGTACCTACTTAAAACTAAAGGGTTGGATGGATATCAGCACCTAGTTTATTAATAACATCGAGTGATAGATACAGGAATGGAAATTGAGACACATTTTGTTCCTTGTCGCTTTGGGTGGCAGTGCGTCACGTTGAATGTCCACTGTCATTATCTCCGTCGTTGTTGTGACAGAGTACAAAATGGTGCGAGAATCAATTTCCTTGTCTGTACGACAGATATGCATGACGTCATGTAGGTTAACCACACTTGGGATTTTAAATTATTTTTATTATTTTGTTTTGTTAGAAAATTAACGATAATTAAGGAAAGCTAACTTTAACAACTGAGTTAATGCAATACACTATTAGTGATTAACTGAATCATAATCAAGTATTTTGTATTACCAATTCGAGGTCACCCTGTATATACGTACCTAGGCATGTACAGTTTACCACCGAAACATTATATTGCGACTCTCCATAGAACCGTTTCATAATAAAGTGACGTCTATTTTGTGCTTCTCAGTATGTCACTTTATTATGACGCGGTTCTATGGTGACACAATAACAACGTATTCAGCAATACATTTAATAATGAGAGAACTCAGAGAAACGCATTTCCGCACAGACAACGCTTGACTGACTGACATTGGACGGACACATGTTTGACAGTTGACGTTTTGTATTTTCATCAACACTCCAGAGGTCGCTACCGTCAATGAAAATGGGAACCATTCTAAGTGTGCCCCCTGCCTTGACTTGACAATGACAGATATTATAGAAGTGACAGTTTTTTTTTCTTTTTCATTAAGTACGAAGGCAACAAGCTTGTCGGTCATTAAAATTTACAAATGTCAACTTAATAACTAAAAAAAATATTTTAAAAATATTAGAGGAAATAAAAATAAAAGAGCTGCAGTTTCTTGATCTTAAGGATGACGACTATCGAAAAAAAATATAATTTACACCTCTTCCAAAAACTTTACCTACCCAATTAACTCGGCAGGCCTGCACTGCAGGGACTGCCGGCGGAATGTTAGTTTTACATAGTATGATGATACCTACTTACGATTATGACAAATCACGAAACAAAATAGGCAGTTGAAATGAAACGTTGCAGATAATTACGTTACGTGATCCCGTGAGGACGTGAGACACGCGAGTTGGATCCACGCGATCAGCTGGCATGTCTAATGTGTAGGACATTTGCTAATTAGCCACTTTGTTATTTGATATTTCATTATTACAGGTTACACTTTTACTACTGGTAGTACCAGTTTAGACAAAATGTACTTATATCTTTCTTTAGACTTAACAATATTAATATAATAATAAGTAATTTATTTCAGGAAGAACCAAGATATAAAAATATTAAAATACATTTGTCACATTACCTCCTGCCGCCCAAAAGCCTTTTAAAAGGCCTTCTGTCAAACTTCTTTTGAACTGTATATGACAAGTACCTAAGTACTGATTTCAATAACAACATTTTTGCCCTGGGCGGCAGGAGGTTACAACAGTAATATTAAACTGTAACTTACAGTTTAGGGTTCCGTACCCGAAGGGCGCCCAACGGGATCCTATTAATATGCCTACGCTGTCCGTCCGTCTGTCTGTCTGTCTGTCCTAACTATAAAGAGCTGTATCTTTTGAACCGTAACAGATGGCGGGAAGATTTTTTTTTCATAATATGTCTTATTACGGCGAATTTACTAAGAAATAAAAAAAGTGAAATAATAAAGGGGGTCCCCATACAAGAAACGTTTTTTTTCCAACGTATTTTTATTTTCGTCGTATCGTAAAAACGGCAAACATACAAGCGTCAAATTTGGTATGATTATAGAACAAACCCTATAGAATAACAAAAAATACTGAAAACCAGCCAAATGTGTACGGAACCCTCAGTGCGCGAGTCCGACTCGCACTTACCCGGTTTTTATTATGATCGCGGTGCACAGTAAGCCAGTGCTCATGAATTTGACCAGCCCAGGCGTCCGGACAAGGCGCGAGAATCCCATTGCTAGATGAGCTAATACGATCCCAGAACGCCGCGATACGCGACCTCATTATCGCAATGAAGTCGGGAACTCTTGCTTATGCATGGCTTATGCTTAAGTTCTACCTGTAAGACATAAGGTAATACTATTCCTAACCATTACATTAAGAACGTTTTGTACCTATATTAGATTGCACTAATATAGATTTAACCACTGTCTATTTACTAACAAAATGTATGTGAATTTTAAAATTAAAATTAGGAAAACACGTCAAGGTACGGGGGAAACGTGACCAGTATTATTGAGTGAGGCTCCGTCTTTTAAATTTTGCGTCTACTGTTATTCTTTACCTCTGATACCTGCTGCTTTTTAGGGTTCCGTACCCGAAGGGTGCCTAACAGGACCCTATTACTTAAGGCTACGCGGTCCGTTCGTCCTAACTTTAAAGAGCTGTATCTTCTGAACCGTACAAGATATCCCATTGATTTTTTTGCAGAATATGTGATATAACAGCGGATTTCCTAACAAATAATACAAATGACAAAAAGTAAAATACTTAATATCGGGAGTCCCCAAACGTTTTTAGGGTTCCGTACCAAAATGGTAAAAAAGGAACCCTTATGGTGAGACTTCGTTATCTGTCATGTTAGGCTCGCTGACCCACCATAGAACTCTGATAGAACTGTATCACAACGACATTATAAAGCAATTATAACCTCCTGAGGTCCAACGTCCTATATTTAGGACAATTGTCAAAATGGCTTTTAACTTTTGTAGACTGACAAAAGATTCTGTTTTAAACGAACAAAATTTGACGTGGGGTTCAGGAGGATAAGTTAAACGACTTTTAACGATTTGATTTATACCTACCGTCACATTGACACCGTTCTATGGTAGGTCAGGGTTCCATTTTGCTGATCGTACCATTTTTACAACTAACTAAAATGCATTCATATGCAAGCGGAGATGCTCTCGAAATGCATACCAAACAATAGGCCTGTTATATGCAATAACGTAATGCACTTACGGAGCCGTATTTAGGTTAATGCTTTTTTGCGGATTGCATTCCATTCAGAGTTTTAAAAGCTATTCGAATTGCATTTGTCTTAGTTCGCGTTCATAGGTCACGAACAGCTTTAACATGATACTGATTGCATGGTATTTATTTGTATTGTATTTGGAAACACTTTTCTAATACATACCTAATGTATAACTTATCAGAAATAATTTACACAATAAATGGATAAGAAAACGAAGGGTCTTTCTAAACAATAAAAAAATAAAAACAGAAATAAATTGCGTGAAACCTATTAAAATAACCACACCATGCTGCATATACAGGATGAGTCTTTATAAAGTGCACTGGGGGTTAATTCAGTAAGTCATACTGATCAACTTTCACTACAGGACCAACCCCGAAATCGCGAAAAAAAAATAGACCCTCCCATACATTTTGGCTAGTCAGCTCACAATTTTTGTATGGGAGGGTCGATGTTTTTTTTCGCGATTTCGGGGTTGGTCCTATAGTGAAAGTTGATCAGTATGACTTACTGAATTAACCCCCAAAATGTGTGCACTTTATAAAAACTCATCCTGTATATACATCATTTAACGCCATCTACCGGGTTTCAGCCGTTACTTGCACAATTCGCTTGAAGCAGACTTACCTGAAAGCTTTCAGCCTACTTTATTTTGTTATAGATGGCGCTTTTGACGAGAAAGTGTTTTAAGAGCATGACTAATTTAACCTAATCATAATAGAGGGTGTTGTTATTTTACAGGTTAGTATAGTCAAATGAGGTGAAATTTCACTAAAGTTTATTTGCCATTTAGAGTTAACAAATAATTGTAAAAATATTTCTGATTGTTTTGTATGAGTTGAAAACAAACCTATAAAGCCCTTAATAAATTCTAATACTAACTAACTACCCGCGTGTCTAGGCATTTGCTGCGATTCATTGTATTTACATAGATCTACTTTTGACAAACTTCCAGTTAAATGTTTCTTTTTTTATTAAGTGCGAAAGTAGCATCTTTAGAATAAGTGTCATTTTAAAATTTCACGGCTCACTTAATTTGCCCTGATGAACAATACATGTATGGGTGCTATGTGCTATACTATACAGGGGTGCTAAGTGGACTAATTTATAATGCTTTAAAAAGCTTAATTTAAGCACCAACCGACTGAATTATCTTTGATTCGCAATCTAAAAAAAATCTAGGGTTTCATACATCGCACACCATTTTAATTAAGATATATTATTTACCAAAGAGGTAAATAATATATCTTACACGTGGCTAAACCTGCACCAAAAAGTTTTTAACCCTTAAATTAGCAAAAAGAAAAAAGTCGGGTGTTCAAACCTCTTTAGATTAACAACAGCATAAAAAATTTGTCACAAAAAAATTAATGTTATGTTATGGCACGTGATGTACAGTGCTAGTTTAAGGGTCATACTCCAAAATGACGCCACTTGTGCCGAAAAATGGACCGGGTGGCCGCAGCAAACGAACGTTGATACAGTAGGTTTGATTGAAAATCGGGATCGGGTGGCCTTGCGTTTGTAGTCGAGGGAGGAAAAAAATCATATGAATGAGCGACGGATTGGATCCTGGTCCGATTTTTAGCGGATCCGTGAGACTCCAGATGCTTTTAGTTCGTGATTTTCATTCTTCTGATGACAGCGATTACTGATTATTCTGATTAATTGATTTCGTACACACAAAGACGGCATCCTTAATTTACTTACATGTTCAAAAAAAATTGGTGATTATCCTCATTAGCTTTATCTGCACGTTATCCTAAAGGCTGAATTGAACAAAGTTAAAAGTAAAATAAAAAGTGCCCCGACTTAAAAAACCCAAGTAATTGAATCAAGTAATAGGCCTATCGGCCCAGCCACTACTGGCGAGCGAACCCTCTCTTCATTGCACGGTTGAGACGCTCACCGCGCCGCAGTTATTGAACGTTACACGCAATGTATTACAAAATTCGCTCGCGGTCGCACAGTCGTGGGCAGGTTAGGGTTAAAATTCGGTCGAACGTGGTCTGAATAAGTCCTAGTCCTTTCTAATTGATACTTGTGGGGCCCGGGCGTTATTAAAGTTACTTAAGAGACAGGTACGAAGATTTTTAATAGGTTCGGCACATTAAAAAGCCAGTAATTTAATTTTTTCGTTGTCTTTAAATATTAAATATAGCACAGACTTCCCGTAGGTTACCCATTCATCCCGAAAAACAAATCGAACAACGTTGCGGGCAGAAGCTTGTGGGAAATAAATTTTCCGTTTAGATTTCCGATAAGTATACTTAACACATGCAAATAAGTACTTGTTATAAGTAAATAATTTCCTAAGTCTTAAACAAATTATTGTTCCTACTTATTTTTAAACACTAGCGCGCAGCGGCTTCGCCTCCGCTGCAAATTTCTTTCCCGGTGGATTTTCCAATTTTTTTTCATACAAACCTTGTCCTTACAATTACAAACACAAGTTTCTTAGTAGCATCTGAAGTTATGCGCGAACATACATTTCTTCAATTCATTTTTATTAACTTAGATATCAAGTTGGTGTTAAGTCTTTGTTGTTTAGAATTTTATATTAAATTGATAAACGATTATTCATAAACATCAAATAAATATATGTGGTATTCTCTTATATCTTTGATATCACTTACGACACCTATTTACCTATACGTACTACTTACGACACTCACCGCGTCTCCGCTTGCCACGATCCAACGGGCGATACGTATGTTACAAATATCGTCACAAGACTCTTCAAGTCCCTCTTAATCTTAAAGGCATTCTTAAGACTATCTCAAAATCAAAATATCATTTTTTTTAAGAAACAAAATAAAAAGTTTCGTATGTTTTAAGTTTTTTATCAAGACTGATTCCATACCAGTCTATCCATAATGAAACGTGTTTCGCCTAGAAGTTTCCGGGCTACCCATACTGCCCTACTAAAGTAAAAGGCAGTTGTTTTTTTACACAAAACTACTGTAACAATTGCAATCTCATTACTAGGTAATAAATACTACACTAGTTTTGTACGAAGAACTTCCTTTTACCTTAGCAGAGCAGTATACAAAATCAGTTCCAAAAATCCCGGGATAGCAAGCTCTAGCTTTAATTGTCGTTGGGTCTAAGTAAAGTACAATGGAGCATGTTGCCACTATCTGGCCCTGTCCTCAGATCAGCTCTCAGACACCATATTGCATTGTCATCGGGTTTACATAATAAATATCAATAAATAAATAAATAAATATCAGGGACAATCTCACACAAATTGACCTAGTCCCAAACTAAGCTCTAGGCTTGTACTATGGGTACTAGACAACGATAAACATACTTATATAGAGAAATACATACTTAAATACATAGAAAACATCCATGACTCAGGATCAAATACTCGCGCTCATCACACAAATATTTGCCCATACCGGGATTCGAACCCGGGACCGCTAGCTTCGTAGGCAGGGTCACTACCAACTAGGCTAAACGCGTCGTCATACATGAAATCCATGCCTGTTCCAATAATTACGTGGGCTATATATTACTTACAAGGTTCAAACCAAGCAAAAGGTGAAAACTGACGGGATATTTAAAACCTAAACTAAATTTATCTGTGATGTTATCGTCTAAAAAGTCTACCACCCGCAAGCCAACCGCAAATTACCATCGCTTTCCTATTCCATCATTTGTCACGTAAATTTTTCACCTCAGTCACAGATTTTCGTAAGTTTTCCCCGAACATAAACGAAATAACCATGACCCGATTGTTAGCGGTAATCAAGATTCAAATCAACGATAGCAAGTGACCACCCGACGCGACGCTCAGTCGGCAAAAACCGACCGCACCATAGACACGTCAGGGCGCGCGGGTAAACACTGACAGAAAACAAAAAAGATGACGCAAGTCGAATTCTAAATTCGAATTTACGCGCGAAATGACTTCTGATTGTGTCGGGTTTTTCGTGAAATTGACCGTAGTGAAAATTTGTGGAAAATTAAGTGTTACGTGTTAGTGATAAAAATGACGTGCTAATCCGTTAATAAGGTTGTGGTAAGATTTCTTAACAGGATTTACGTGATCTTTTAAGGGTTTTTTTATTAATTTCAACGTACATAAGTAACTAGATACTTATAGTTACGAAATTTTCGAAACATTCTTCATCCTTTTAAACTAATTCAGCGGTTACTATTGTTAAGCACAATGAAACAAAATTCAAATGCCCCATTTAAAAAAGTTATACGAAATCGTTCATCAAAAAGATTTGACGGCTTACGTTCTCATTTTCTGGAATTGCATCAAATCATCGAATGGAATTATAAAGTAAGGATATAAAAATTATAAGAACTTTTTTAGCCATGACAATTTTCGTCAAAAAGAATTCATATAGGTATATTAATAAGTTAGCTTTTTGAAAGACTTGCTTCTTTTCCGGCACGTTGGCTCCGTAATGAAAAACATTGGAAAAAGGATTATCTCATCGTTTTGTAATTTTTCCCGGATTCGGGAAACGGTACAAAAATAATATAGTACCTACTACTTATGAATGATTTATTAAGTAGGTACCTAGTTGATTAAAAAAACTTAATGGGATAAGAACCCCGGAAAATAAAACAGTGTGATGATGATGGTATACATCCTTACAGACCCTGAGCTAGTTGCTAACACAAAAAGTATCTCATACAAATTGGCCTAGTACCAAGCTCTAGGCTTGCACTATGGGTACATTAACGTACTTATATTTTTTTTTTGATAATGGGTTTGATCTTGACTAACTCTTGCCCTTGGAGGACGAATATTCAGTCGAAGTCAGAAGATGCATATTCACCCTAGCTTTAAATAGGTTCAGATTGTATGCATTCGGAAATACAGACCCCGGAAGCGCATTCCACTCTACTCTTTAGAGAAATACATATTTACCTAATTACATAAAAACCATCCTTGGATGGTTTGTCGGCCGGGGAATAGTTCCTGAGTCTTGACTCAGGAACTATTCCCCGGCCGACAATGCATTATTGACGCCTCTGGTGTTGCAAATGTCCATAGGTGGCGTGGCCACTTCCCATCAGATGGGCCGTCTGCCTGTTTGTCTATCTAAGGCAATAAAAAAAATCCCGCTCATCAAACAAATATTTGCCCATACCGGTAATTGAACGGGACCACTTGCTTCGCAGGCAGGGTCACTACCAACTAGGCTAACCGCGTCGTCAAGAAGGCTACCACACGCCATAAACAGAACAATTAAAAAACACGCGTGCAACTTCGTGATGAAGCTTTTAAGATTTAGTCAATATACAAATGCCGCTTTTCACAAGCTTTCAAAAGCATATTATGAAGGTCATTGTCTGTGAGTACTCGTGCGGAGCAATCTCACTTGTACAGTTCGCCATCAAATATATCTGTACAAATCAGAGTGGTCAAAAATATCTGAACATGCACTCTAACGCCTTGACAATAGAGCCGTGTTCAGATATTTGTGAGCACCTTGTTTGCTGCAATATATATGATGGCGACTGTACAGCTAGCACAAGTTGTAGGTATATTGCTTGTCGCTCAGTGCGTCTTTTTCTTTACAGACTAGATAGAGGGGGACAGGATTACGAAGCGACCAAAAAAGCGCGTGTACCTTGTGCTGGCCGCCCGGTAGATTAGCCAAGATGCATTACGCTAACTTAACGATTTTTAGAAAAACTGATGCGACTGATCGTTAGCCAACGACAATCCTATACATTTTGTCAGTTTTCGAAAAGCGTTATGCATCTTGGCTAGGCCAACAGGTGTGCTATTCTGTAAAACAACTCGAGGCGGTTGAGGCACGTTAGCATTGCTCTCTGCATGGAGATGGAGATGGATGAGATTCGTAACAAAGTTATCCGTCATAGGACTAAGGTGGTCGACATTGCTCGGAAGGCTAGCAAGCTGAAGTGGCAGTGGGCTGATCACATGTGACGAAAATAACTGATGATCGATGGACCAGATAGGTTTTGGAGTGGAGACCACGCACGGGCAAACGCACTGTAGGTAGGCCGCCAGCTAGATAGACGGACGACGTGAGGAAGTTTGCTGGGAGCGGTTGGATGAGGGAGGCCCAGGATCGAGCCAGTTGGCAAGCCATGATAGAGGCCTATGTCCAGCAGTGGACTGCTATAAGCTGATGATGATGATGATGAGGCACGTGAGGCAGAGTCAGGTACCTCCAAATTTGGCTGAGCTGCGTCAAAAGTCAAAAATGTCAAAATACCCGCGCTAAAATGTGATTAAGTAATACAGGGATCAGCGATATGAGTTTATAAATACGGGCCTTGGACACCATATGATTGCGTTGTCATCGAGTTTTCATTACGTATTCTCATACATACTTATATAGAGAAATACATATTTAAATATATAGAAAAAATCCATGACTCAGGAACAAATACTCGCGCTGATCACACAAATATTTGCCTACCGGGATTCGAACCCGGGACCGCTAGCTTCGTAAGCGTCACTACCAACTAGACTAACCCCGTCGCCAAAACAAGCATGTTAAGTTAAATAAGTGTTTGTAATAACAAGATGAATAAAACCCGACTGCATATTTTCATATTGTCGTATATTTATGTTAAAAACCACTTGTAAAATATGTTTTTAATTCAGCCGTTTTTGGGGTTCCGTACCTTAAAAGGAAAAAGGGAACCCTTATAGAATCACTTTGTTGTCCGTCTGTCTGTCTGTGTGTCTGTCTAGACTAGAACATGTGGAGGTATCAAGTTGAAATTAATATCAAATACTTAAGTCTGCAATCCCTTGGATCAGTGAAAAAATCAATCAAGTCAATTCAATCAAAAGATACGGCCGTTTATGCCGCATATTCAAGGGAATCTCAAGGGAATCAAAACCTATAGGGTACTTCCCGTTGACTTAGAATCATTAAATTTAGCAAGAAGCAATGTCTCAGAGCACAAGTAAAGGCAAAATTCCGAAAACCGTTAATTTGCAGTTACATCACATAAAAAATTAAGTCCAGTATAAACTGACACGCAGTAAGTATGCACACTCATACTACTCGTACACAGGTCAAAAACATTACGTCGTGTAAAAATACTACTCTGTCAAGAAAGTACCGGGAAAAGATCAATAATACACAAACTGTTTGTTAATCATCCAAATTTATTTTATCACCTTCAAAGTATGCTCCTTCAGAAACGATACACTTACGCCAACGAATAATCCAATCATCAAAACATTTTTTAAACGCTGTTTCCGGAATTGAATTCAGTTCTCGGCGCGAATTCTCCTTTATGTCTTCTACCGATTGAAAACGGGTGCCACGAAGTGGTAATTTGAGTTTAGGAAAAAGAAAGAAGTCGGCAGGAGCCATATCTGGTGAATATGGTGGTTGCTCGATGGTATTTGTTGAGTGTTTGGTCAAAAATTCTTTCACAATGATGGCCTTGTGCGAAGGCGCATTATCGTGGTGCAAAATCCAAGAATTTTCATTCCACAAATCTGGCCTTTTTCGTCGAATTTGCTCTCTTAAATGCCGCATAACGCTCAAATAATATTCTTTATTTACCGTTTGACCTTCCGGCAAGAATTCCGAGTGCACAACACCGCGATAGTCAAAGAAAACAGTCAACATGACTTTGACTTTTGATCGACTTTGGCGTGGTTTCTTCGGTTTCGGTTCAGTTGGAAGGCGCCACTCCGAAGCTTGTTGACTAGTTTGCATGTCAAACTCGTAAACCCACGTCTCGTCACCAGTAACAATGCGTTTCATGAATGTTGGGTCGGAATTGACTCGTTCTAGCATGTCCTCAGCGACTCTCATGCGATTGAGTTTTTGGAGAAAATTCAGGTCTTTTGGGACTAGCCGAGCGGTAACATGTTTCATACCCAAATGATTAGTTAAAATAGTACGGATCGACTCGTGAGATACAGAAAGTTCGGCGGCTATCTCTCTCAAAGTTGAATGAGGATTTTCAGTCACTATTTCCTTCACTTTTGCGATGTTAACTTCAGTTGCAGACGTTGATGGCCTACCAGAGCGAGGCAAATCTTCCATCACATCTCGACCGCTTTTGAACGCTTTGTACCACTCATAAACACGTGTTTTTGATAAAGTCGAATCACCGTAAGCCTTCTGTAACATTTTCAGTGACTCCGAACACGAAATTCCATTGGCGATGCAAAATTTAAGACAAACTCTTTGTTCAATGTTTTTGTCCATTATGAAATTCGCAATACACACTAGATATGATATAACTAAAAACAGCACTGTATTTAATATAAATAACAGATGCAACTCAAACTCCGCGCCAAAATAGAAAACAGTTGTGCCAATCTAACAACAACAAAAAAAACAAAAATTTGAATTTGGAACTATAAACAAATCATCCATTCCCGATACTTTGTTGACTGAATGTATATGAGCCCATTTTTAAGTGTAACTTGAAATTCCTTGCCAGTTTTTCTTAGATTCGTATACTATCTGATTTCGGGGAAATACGCAATCTCCGGGTGAAAAGTTTTCAATATACAGCGCGTGTGGCAGCCATTTCTCTATCGAGCTAAGTTTCTGTGTGTCAAAAAGAGACGGGACTACATCATTTTCATTTGGAATAAATATGGCCCGATCGTTTTTATGATAACTTTCCATATCACGTCAATAATAATGGCCTCTGCCTAAATGCGAGCGGATCAGATAGCCATAGTATTTAGTGCATTGAAATAATTTTCACGTCATAGCCTTTATTACCCGCAATACACACCTGCCGCCAACTTTCCGCGTATTCTGGCTAGTTGATTTATTTAGCATATCCCGCCAACTCTTAGTTATTCCTGGATAACGCCAGCGTATATAATTTCGGAAACAAACGTTTGGTGACCGACAGTGGCGCGTGAAAATAGCAAAGAATTAAGGTAAATCTTAAATGATTTCACAATTAGACTGAACCCTTAATAGTTGCTTTTGCCAACTGTAACATAACTGAGGCAACTGGGATACGAGTGCCGAAGTTAGGGCATGTTGTGCTCGCCATTGTATATAAAAAATCGTCTTTGTTAACACCGGAGTTAGAAGACTAACAGCCGCATTCAGAGACGTCAATTATTTTTTAAGTTTCATTAAACTTGCTGCGTCTTGTTCTATTGCTAAAGCAAAGAAAGTGACAGCAGCTTCTTTAATGAAACTTAAAAGTTAATTGACGTCTCTGAGTGCGGCAGTAAGTATTCGAAAGCAACGAAAGAACGTAAATAACTGTTTTTTTAACGTCGAATGTAGGTACAGAAAATGTTATTAAAGATGACGGGTTAATTTGTCGATATTTAATAATTTGTACTTCAAGACAGACGTTAAGGCTTCCACACCGTAACTTTCTATGAGATATTACTTTAAATATCAGCCGCTGTAAGATAAAATAATAACGGGCAGGATAAATAACTTACAAATTAAATCACCTAAATTATGTAGACCATAAAACCAGCGCTTCTATAATTATTTTCGTCAATAACTAAAGTTCGTCTTGTTTTATTCTCTAAACTACAAGGTGGGCCAAAAGAAGTCATCCGATGTTGTTTGACTCTCTTTTTTTGAATTGTTACGCAAAAAAATAGACACGATTATTCCGCGTTCTTGGGGAGTGTATCGCTCCATGGCTTGTTCACTTGTATTTTGCATCTGTCAAGTCCACAAATGTCAAAGCAGATTTGACATTGGCGACTTTGCAAAAATGAGAGCATCTTCCAATAGGGTGATTTCTTTTGGCCCACCTTGTATAATTCATCTTGTTGTCTATCTTTGCATTACTATAGCTATTAGTTAACTTTGAAACGATTTTGTTTTGATGGAGTTTAATCCTGTCGTAATCCAAGGATTACAAATGCGAAAATTTTTTGTCCTTTCACGAAACGAAACTTCAGAACAAGATGGTCTTCAGAATGGAGATTACATGTCTGATATAATCGTCGAGATTAAACGGTGAAAAAAGAAACTTACATTATTATAATACAATTTCTTTGCAGATTTTATCAAGTTGACACACAGTAGGTAGGAAAATACGTTCGTGAAAAATATATAAAGATTTGATAAAGCCACCCTATTCGGAATGTAACGTTTGGAGTACGTTATGCTCATAAATAACGTTAACAGGTAACGTTGCCTACATATAAAGAGCGGTTCTGAAAAGTTATGACATTCTACAATAATTTCCGATCAATTGCTATGTCGGTTAGTTGATAAGCAATAATAGACGACGCGGTCAGTCTAGTTGGTAGGTCCCGGGTTCGAATCCCGGTATGGGCAAATATTTGTGTGATGAGCGTGTATTTGTTCCTGAGTCATGGTTGTTTTCTATATATTTAAGTTTCTCTATATAAGTAAATATATCGTTACCTAGTACCAGCCTAGAGCTTAGTTTGGGACTAGTCAATTTGTGTGAGATTGTCCCCTGATATTTATTATTATTATTATTAATAAAGAATTGAGTATTGATATATTGTATTCACCATTTTTGCCACTTTGTCAGAATTACGTAATGCCTCCTTTTCTTTTTAATTTATCACTTGTACAGTCATTACAATGGAACAAGGTGAAAAAGTGTAAACATCTTTCTGTCCTCGACTGTACCTACTACGAAAGAGATCTCAAAAACAAGTATTATATTTTGACTTTTTAAAGTAGTGCCGGAATGATTTTTGGCATTGGAAAAATTTTAGGTGAGAGTATCATATCATAACATAAAGAATTGAATTACCTAAAATCATTAATGATTGATAGTGACTCATTGCTGACTATCAATCGATATTAATTAAAATAAATGAGCTCTTGTTATTTCAAGGGGGCTTGAGTGATGCCTCTAATTGATCCATTGATGTTACTTCCGAGTTAACTACACCGCACTCCGATTTCAATAACTACGTTGAATCACCGGATCGATAACCATTTAGATCATTAACGTCTGGTCCCTATATTCAAATCGCGGATAGAGAAGGTTACATCAAATTAAAATTTCACACTTGTGTGTGGCAAATGTCTACTTTGAACTCAAAGTATCCTAATCTATCCACGGTTTGTATATAGGGACCAGACATAAGGCATATCATATTTATTCAGCGTCAGCTTGACCACAAAAAAAACGAGTACAATGAAATATTTTTTCTGGAATCACAATACTTACTATCTTGTTACTCGTACTGTCTTTCTATTTGCTTAACTGCACCAAGATTACTTTTGTGATGTCAAATAAAGAATTCGTCATTTGTCAAATTAAATAAGAAATATTAAAATCGCACAAGACACTTTTAAGGCATTTTAAGGAACTCGTTGGCTATAAGTGGTTGGGTCGGCAGCTCATACAACCACGTATCACCCTTGATTCTTTGAGTTTTCATAAATATCTACAATACAAGCGTTGCGATGACGATGTTCAGTAATGAGCAGTGATCGGAATAGGTAGAGTATATTTACCTAAACTAGATGCATGTTCATTCAATAACGTGTTCCCATCTCACTCACGCATGAATGAACAAGCGTCAAGTTTAGGTAAATATACTCTACCTATTCCGATCACTGGTAATAAGCCTAGAGCCAAGCGGCATTCGTTTCTACAAACGTTAACACTACGACACTATCCGTCTCGCGCTCGCTTACCAGGCCTTAGCCAAGATGCAATACGCTAACTAGCGTTTCTATTCGTTTCTTTTTATCAATCGCGTCACTGGTAGATCACGTGACTCTTCATATCACGTGGCCTACCAGTGACGCAATTGGTTTAAAAACGAAACGAATAGAAACACTAGTTAGCGTAATGCATCTTGGCTAAGGGCAATGAACGTATTAGCGTTTCTACAAGCGCTGAGTTTGTCACTTAGCTAACCCCCCGTATGGCTACATGCCCTTAACTTGTTTAAGAGAGAGAAGATAAGAAAGAAGAAGAGGGAAGGAAGTAACAAACCGCTCGGCCCACTTCACTTTACAATTAAATCTACTCTTATTCGCATTAGCTCAACTTTAAAAGTCTCAACGATAATTAATTCTGGATTTTTACTGACGCCTATTCTGCCCTGCTAAGTTAAAAGGCAGTTAGTTACACAAAACTACTCTAATAATTGCAACCTCATTACTGGGTAATAAGGTTGCAATTCCTACAGTAGTTTTGTGTACATAACTGCCTTTTACCTTAGCAGGGCAGTATTACAAGACTCACCCTGCATAATTAAAAAGGGCGTGCGTGATTAAAGCATAAAGTAGGCCAAGGTGTGTCCGACAGTAATGTCAACCGATGAGATTTGGTCCCTGCCTACTTATTTATACAAATTAAACTATGGCTTGAAAACATGACAAAGTCTATAGTTATCAGAACCGGGTTTGTGTAATACTATTTATTTTTGTTATTAAATACCATAATATTATTAAAATAAATATAACTAAGATACACATAATTTGTAGGTACAGGTATGATTAATACAGATGGTAAGTTTACTAGTTAGTGAAAGAGAAAATTGAACTGCTTTAGTCGAATATGGATGTTCACCATTGCAGCATCAGGGCTGAGAAGATAGAACTTGGTATTTAGAAGAAAAGTATCTTTAACGCGAAATTAAAATTAATAAAACCAACCTCGCAGGGTGGGATTAACCTCTACAGCTTTAGAATTTGACGAATAAGTTAGATTAGCATATGAAAAGGCAACGATAACCTCGCATTTCAAATGTTTTCAAGCTGTTTGGGACACAGAGAAACCGACACGGATATTGGATTATAAATACAGGGCAGTCGGGTAAAATGATTAAAAATGATGATGGTATATCTGGCATCTGCTATTGATGCATGATTAGGTAACAAAAACATTTAAACATGATGACTTTTGATGAGTAAAAAAAAAATTATTCTTAAGAGGATTGTGAGGTGACGGCTTTCCATACAAACGGCGATAACGTTTTCCACCCCCTAAACGTTAACCGATTTTGACCAATTTTTGACACAGTGTCAGTCGGAACAAAAACTATGTCCGTACGTTTCGCTTTTTTTTTTTCAAAATTATTAATAAATTTCGATTTATTCCCGTTTTATTGTTTTCATACAAAAGTAATTTCGGCCATAATCTCTTTATAACTAATCAATATTTTAAAAAACGAAACGTACGGACATAGTTTTTGTTCCGACTGACCACATATCAAAAATTGGTCGAATTCGGTTAACGTTTAGGGGGTCAAAAACGTTATCGCCGTTTGTATGAAAAGGCTAGATTTTGCAGTTGGTTCACAGTCCTCTTAAGGGCAACACAGACTAACGGTCCGCCAGCAGCCCCAAGTCTGTCAGGCGGCTTGCCGGCCGATATCATGAAGCGCACCCTGTCAGCAATATTCGTACGGCCGGCTTAAAACTGCCGCTCACCACACATGGGTCGTTTATCCACTTGCCGGCACGGCACCGGCACGGCAACCGCGCGGGCACCGGCCCGGCTGCTGAGGAAGCAAAAATGTATGAAAGCCGCGCCGTCGCCGTGCCGGTGCCGTGCCGGCGCCGTGCTGGCAAGTGGAAAAACAACCATTATCAGCTTAAAGACGACAGTTTGAGATCGCATGATTTGTATGACGCATTTTGGCATAGGACAGTCCGGCGGAGATCTGTCGATACGGATCACCGCGCGCCCCAAACGTGCAGTAGGTACGAAGAAATCGGAAGAAATCGGTCTGTCAGTCCTAAATCGTAAGAGAAACGGATGGTCTGTGTTCTAATATAGTTGATTTTATTTAAAATGTCGGAATCCACTTGAGAGCTTATCTTCCAATGAATGGCTTTGTTATCTATTGTGAAGCCCGACCGCTAATTAGCAGTGCAAAATGAAACGCACAAATAAAAAAGATTTCATATGAATAGCAACTTTACCGCTTAAAGAAGAAGGTTCAAATTGCGATGGCAACGCATTCGAGATAGTACTGTTTGTACTGTTGTTTGTACTGTTACACAAACAAACTTCCTAGCTGCCGCTTTCAATTTGAAACAGTACTATCTCGAATGCGTTGCCATTGCAATTTGAACCTTCTTCTTTAAGCGGTAAAGTTGCTATTCATATGAAATCTTTTGTTATTTGTGCGTTTCATTTTGCACTGCTAATTAGCGGTCGGGCTTCACAATAGATAACAAAGCCATTCATTGGAAGATAAGCTCTCAAGTGGATTCCGAAATTTTAAATAAAATCAACTATACGATATCTGATAGGCTGAGATGGTCGGCGGATTGGTAGTCCGTGGTGCGCTTTGTAACGTAGGACGCAGTTTCAGTGTAATGAAATGTTGTCTTGTATTAAACGTTAGGAGCATAAATATTTTACATACTTAGCAATAAGCATGAATAAATCCCTACAGTTTCCAACACAATTTTATGTTTCTTAATGAAATCGTCGTAAGCTACAAAATGTAAAAAATCCATTCACTACACTTTACTCCGTCTCTGGAAAATAACATCGGAGACAATTTCGAGACAATAACCCACTTCGTAAATTCCCGATTCTTTCACGAATAACTCGTTAGCGAATGGAATGACTATTCGCGTAAAGATATTACGTAAACACCTGACTCTAGGCATCTCCGTGGGAAAATCAACATTTCCCAACAACGCTCAACCTATCTCCGTCTATCTGCTTTTCAAAGGTTATCTTATGAGAGAGATGGAAGCAGTGATATTTGTATTTGTGCTTGTAAAAGTATTTTCATTGACTAGGTACGAAGTTACATCGTTGTTCCAGAAATTCAGACGAAAGCTGCTTAAGAGATATTACGAGGCGCCACTCTGTCTACTTGTAGTACTTGTGTTGGATAAATAATTGACTCCGGGGGGCTCCAGGAAGGATTTTGTGCGTTTCTATGAGAAGAGTAGGTAAACGTTTTCAATGACGGTTAAAGTACCTCTTTAAGGACATTCACGTAATCTTCATGACAACGAGAGGACTTTTGAAGTATCGTAAGATAAATCAAGTATCGTTAGATATCGTAAGGTTTGTAGAAATTAATTTATTATTAATAATCTCTACTAATCTTGAAACTGAGTTTCGTATTAATCATCAAATCAGCTGACAAACGCTCGCCCACCAAGTTCCGCAGATTCCAATGCAATAACCAAACCTTAAAACAATTTTGGCTCTCAATTAACTCTCATAAACATATCTAGTCAATTAAATCCATCGCTAGATATGGCGCTAGCTATAGTACATTGACACGGCACGGTATCTTGGCAACAGATCTGGAGATCCAACCTACGCAGAAACAAAACCATTTCACCAATCATCACCTACGTCATGACACACAGAAGCTTAAATATTTTACGAATACTTTGTTAATAAGGTGACATTAACCTATTTTCTCGAAGTATTATGAAGTTATTCTTGAAAGTAATGTACCGTTTATATACCTTAGGTACCAACTTACAGTTTTATTTGTTTCCTTAAGCCGCAACCCTAACGGCCTTTTTGAAAACGTTATATGGGATCTAAATACGCAAGAGTAAACTTTCAATTACTTTAGACTTTTAGAGACTAGACTTTACTGATTGATAAGTCTTTCTGAATCGTTATTTTAAATCTTAAAGATTTTTCGTACCTATTTCTACGGCGCGGCCGTGCGTGCGTAACGAAAACTGACAGAAACTATGGAAATTATTTATTACTATTGTCACCAAAAGTAAATAATTGTAATTTTATCTGTAGTTCTGTCGATAAGCTGACGCCAAAAAAATGTGAACTCAGCACCGGTCGCCTCGCTAAGTGCTGATCACATTACCTTACGTCTTTGCTTTCAATGTGAAACGTCCTGATTTTCTTCATTAATAACATCAATTCTATATTTACTTGTTTCAATTGGAACAGACTTTTAATATTTCATTATTTTGAGCTCGTGGGTACGAACCCGGGCTCGCACCTCTAAGTATTTCGGAATGTATGTGCGAAATATAATTTGTAAATTTACCATGAGCTTTTCGGTGAAGTAAAATATCATGAGGAAACCTGCACACACCTGCAAAGAGATTTGACGGTGTGTGCGAAGTTCCCAATCCGCACTAGGCCCGCGTGGGAACTATAGCCCAAACCCTCTCATTGTGAGTGGAGGCCTGTGCCCAGCAGTGGGACGTATATAGGCTGGATATTACTATTTATTTTGATCTCAGCGGGGGAACAGGAAATCCCGCTCCATTCCGTTTCTTCGCCAGTACCATTGTCGGTAAACGTCTGCTCTACGACTACTTTTTGTCGCTCAAATATACCTTTCTAGTTTGTAACAATAGAAACGTACTGAGTGACAAGCAAGGTATACAATACTGAACTAGCCACTCTGGCAGTCTCAAGGCGCGTCAAAAATGACAGCTTTCCATTAACCTGATAATCTGAGATGCTGTCATTTCTGATGTCTCTTGACGCGGGCATCTCAGCCAAGATTAGTTTGTTAATACGGCCCTATGACTTAAAGTTTACTATGACTTGAGAGTAGGCACTGAGTCGGGTATCTTCCTTAAGATCACTTACAGTCGTGTCCAGATAATTATGAACGTTGTGTTTCTCCCATACAATTGCCTTCAAATATGACTTACCGAAATTGACCACCAATCGAAAAGTTATTGACCAATTATTGTGAGTTACACTTATCGTCAACTAATAAAGTAAGGTTAAATGTTATGTATAATTAATGCCTGTTTTTTTTTTTTTTTTTTTCATAAGAAAATTACATTAAATACCCTTAATAAAACTCGCCAAACTGTTACGTTTGATGGCGAGAAAACGATGTTGAAAACGTACCTTTTATAAGGATTTAAAACAATAATCTTCAGCATTCATACAAAGTATTTAAATCCCTATAAAATAAAAGGTTCCTTTTCAATCGAAAATAATTGTACTTTTTAATGGTCTAGAGGAAGTTGTAAATAACAATAAAATCGGTCAAGCACTTTTCTATTGGTGATCAATTTCAAAGTAAGTCATATTTGAAGGTATGGGAAAAACACAAGCGTTCCTAATTATCTGGCCACGACTGTTTATTTAGTAATATCATGTCCCTTGAACTCCGCGCGCTCCTCAGCTTTTTGTTAAACAACACATAAACTTTTTGTTTGGCGAGTATAAAATGACCTCAGAATTTGTAATTATAATGAGTTAACTTATTAATAATTCAAGTCAAGCTAGAATGAAGATAATGAATGATCAAGTAGAGCTTGTATTTCATAGATACCTCGTTAAATAGCGACCTTTAGCCACAATCATTTACAACGGTTAACAAGTTTAAATAATTCATAGAGATGTCTATTCATCGGGCTGTGCCAAATGGAAATCGGGTTGTTTTGCGAGGCGGTTCTTGGGAAAAAAGGGATTTCCGGGTCGGGGATGAATTCATTTTCTATTACATTAAGACTACTATGTCGTATCGCTGGCTGACAAGCGTTGTCACAAAATATCATTCAAATACAAGCCACTTCGTTTAAGATCATCTTGCTTCTCTATTGTAATCTATATCTACGTTACGGTACCAAAACTACTACTTACTGCCGCACTCAGAGACGTCAATTAATTTTTAAGTTTGATTAAAGTTGCTGCGTTTTATTCTATTGCTATAGCAAAGAAAGTGACAGCAGCAACTTTAAATCAAACTTAAAAATTAATTGACGTCTCTGAGTGCGGCCGTTATTCAGTTGACAATAAGAACCAAGTTACAGGATACGTTAAAACAAATTGGAATAGAGTGTCTGACCTTTAACCCCCGACGCAAAATAGGGGGGTGTTCTCAGTTTAACGTGTGTATCTGTTTGTGGCATCTTAGCTCCTAAACGGATGAACTCATGTGGCTTGATCGAGAGTGTTCTCAGCTAAGTTTGCTAAAAATCCATTGGCCCATTTAAAAGTAATGAGCTCTAAAGTAGAGGTCCCAATTTTGTCGGGGTTTTTATCTATTTAATAATTATATTTTTAGCATCAAATTAACGTAAGCTATGTAAAATCTCAAAGGCTGGCAACGCATCTACGATTCGTTTTCAGCTCTAGACGAGATATCTATGTGACGTTCTCAATATAAAGGGACCTTATGGAGGAAGGCAGTTACGCTCTTCTTATTCTTGTAACTATACGAATATTATGGTAACAGTTCTAAAAACGGTGTAACCGCCTGGCTCCATAAGGTCCCTTTACATTGAGAACGTCACTTATAGCTGTTTCACGAATCGGCAACTCAGGAAAAAATAGGCAGCAGATCATTCAAACCGAAGCGGTATCGCTGAAATTCACTGATGAGGGTTGGTCATGTCCCAACCCAAATCGATCAAGGGCTAAGGGGTTCAAATATCACTTGAATGCCCATTGCATTTCACAAAACAAAATGGCACGAATGCATACTTTGTTTGCGAAAACTTTTTGGTATTGGTCCCTTTGCTAACCATATGTATTGTGATGACTTTAAGGGAAAGAAAAACTTATACATAATTAAAAGTTAATTAAAAAAAACTTCGTACCAAATAGGTATTAAATACAGAATTTTTATAAAATGACTATTTTTTAAACCTAGAGTCAGGATGGTTTTCAATGCGATTCAACCGAAATGTAAATGATGGCTGATATATTTAACAATACTGTCTGGTCTTCACTAATTGAAGAAATTATAAACCATATTTTCTGAATATGTACCTATGTTATTAAAATCCAATTACCTATATCATGCCTGATTATATTTCCACACCTTGTTTAGTATAAATACTTGGCAAAGACACAAATGCAGCCACTCAATTATTATTAAAGTCTCACTTATGACAAATTATGACAACTTATTAGGCTCTGCACATAACCTGCCCAAGAAGACTAATATTTATTAAATTAACATGTTTATCTGACAGTCGCAAGGTCTCACTAATCTCTAAATGCCTACATAATGTAATAAGAGAGAGTGTAACTTCGTTACATCCGTAATAAAACTGACTTATCGGTGTTTATGTGTTTTTATTACGAACAGCGGTGACTGGGGTTTGGAGGATTCACGGCCACATCCAAAACACAATTACACGATACGTCGTCGCGTCGTGGCACGATACGGCACGACGTCGTCGATAGGCCGCGTTCCCACTTTGTCGTAACGACAAATAGACGTGCATACGGTATGATTAATAGTCGTCCACGACTTTTTTTTGCTGTGACGACCACAACAGCTAGAACAGCAGCTAGTGGGAACAGCTAGAGACGATAGCCGTCCAACGATAAATTAACCGTTACGACATAGTGGGAACGTGGCCATACGATGCTAAACTAACTATTACCCCATTTATATTACGACTAGGAGTTGATTGAGTGGAGTTAAAAAAGTTGGGCATGCTAACTCATGCAATTTAATTTCCTATGAAACTTTCTGTTGTGCGACAAAAATTAGCCATACAATTGTAAGGATACTTTTCGTCGCTTCGTTGTTTGTTTGGTTAACTACGCTTAACTATTTACTAATTTGTGTCCAACTTTTTGAACTCGGCCCGATTGTGACAATTCTCACAACACCGCGTCATTCCATGCATCGTAGCACGATACGACGTCGTATTGTGAATTTTTACAATGTACGTCCTAGATTTAAATAAAATAAAAAAATATTTCCACGTAACGTGCCACGACGCGACATCGTATTGTGTAATTGTGTTTAGACCCTATTACACTGGATTTCTTGGTTCAATATCGTTGTCAAGTAATAAGATGTAGGTACCGTAACATTAACAATATGATAACGACTTAAAAGGGATTCACTAGGGGCAATTCTCGCGACACGTGTCGCCAGCGACGTCTGACAAATCGGCGCAACGTTGCTGGACTTCACCCGACATGTCGGCAACATCACCTTCGCTGGCGAGCGACTATCACAATGTCGCCGACTAGTGTCGCGGAACATTTGTGCCCTAGTAAACCCGTGACTTTAACGATACCAAATCGAAAATACCGTTAGTACATGGTCTAATTATATCAAGATATAAGATAATAAGATAATATATTAAGATTTAGATAAGACACGAAAGACAAACATGATAAACCTCTTTGCGAAATAAGCCCATATTTAGAATAAGATATTTCGAATACTCGGAATAAGGGATTGACATAATCCTATTACTATACAACGGGTACACTTAAACCGTATGTTCGATAATATACTTCAAGCCCGTGCAGTTACTGTGGCCGGGATTATACTAATAAAATAGTTGAGCTTTTACTCAAATCATAAAAAGTTTCAAGGAATCACTGTAAGTCAACAAACCTGAGTGGTATCGATCTATTGTCTAATACATTAGAGTGTTTACGTTATAGAGTTAGTTATTTTCAACCTACTATTTGAAGCCATAAATAAAAATAAAGCCAACGTAGATTACTTGGGTAATTTTCCTGATGATTACAATCAATACTTTACCGTACAGTCAGCATAAAATAGATGTTTATTACTATGTATATGAATAAAAATGTGTAGCGATATATTTGGCCAATTTCGCTTCTCCTACCTATCTATTTGATGCTGACTGTACATGTTCAAAAATAACTTTGGTAAAAGAGTAATTGTTACATTTCAGCCTTAGTAATAATTTAAACTTTTATTTGTTGGTTCGTTTTTTCCGTTTTCGCGGTCAAACGACTACATATTTCCATAAAATGCACGTTCCAATTTGTACTTGAGTCTGTTAGAGCCTGTGCACACAAGCGTTTTTGGCCGGCGGAGCGAAATCGCGACGTGCACGCCGCGTGTTGCAGTTGTTATAACATGGTTATAACCACGCCGCGTTATGCTGGGGCCACACTAACGGGAAACGCCGTTAAAAATCAACGTCAATCGCCCTATGCGTAGTATGCTTAAGGCGATAGATTTTTATCGGCGTTTCCCGTTAGTGTGGCTCCAGCATTAGAGAAACCGCCGGCCATAAACGCTAGTGTGCACAGGCTCTTACACGGAGATGGAAAAAAGCATACTTTTATTCCAAAAATTGTACAGTTCCCGAGGGAAAAGTGATAAATGACTGCTACGCGGACGAAGTGGCCGGTAAAATCTAGTCTGAGTCTGACTCACACTTGGCCGGTTTAATAAACCTAACCTAGAACATGGTGTCACCGCCGTAAGTTTTTTAATTTATTTCTCGCAACAAATCTCAAAGTAACAACTCCAATTAAAGCTTCCAAAGTTCAACATTGGGGAGGGGCTAACGATGTTTTTCTTTGGCGCGGATAGCCGAAAGACCAATAAGTAAAGTAACCAAAAATTTAACACAACCTTGACTAACAAAATCATTACTAACTTTAATTATCACTACAAAGTACCTTACCTATAAAACAAAGTCGCTTCCCGCCGTCTGTCCCTTTGTATGTATGTACGCTTAGATCTTTCAAACTACGCAACGGATTTTAATGCGGTTTTCACCATCAGTTAGATAATTTTTCACAGAAGGTTTATGTATATAATAGTATCCAGAGCAAAGCATGGCGGGTCGCTAGTACTCTAATATTCTGGATGGGATGTTATTATTACAAACAGGTAATAGGTACTATCAGCTGAATAGAACCCTGACCCACCATAGAAATGTATCACAATCACATTATAAAACAATTTGTTTGACACTTCTAGCGATTTGATTTAAAACGTCACTGTGACACGGTTCTATAGTACAGTCAGGGTCATAAATGAGTCTACATTTTAGTACCTTGTCTATTTAATGTCATGTTTAAACTGCCATATATGAATGTCACAGCGATTAAAGTGACAAGGTACTACTTGTGTACACATATTTATGACCTTGACTGTACAAATCGGTGAGCCAAACTTGACTAGTTCGTATAAATTAAATGTCTCACGTGCATAGGCACGTAGTAGCGAGTGCATGAGACAACTTTAGTTTGTCGGTTAATACTTCGTCAACGAATTTAAAGGTTAGTTGTTGTAGAGAATAACCTTAATAATAATAATAATATTCCAGCCTATATACGTCCCACTGCTGGGCACAGGCCTCCACTCACAATGAGAGGGTTTGGGCTATAGTTCCCACGCGGGCCCAGTGCGGATTGGGAACTTCGCACACACCGTCGAATTTCTTTGCAGGTGTGTGCAGGTTTCCTCACGATGTTTTCCTTCACCGAAAAGCTCATGGTAAATTTACAAATTGTATTTCGCACATAAATTCCGAAAAACTTAGAGGTGCGAGCCCGGGTTTGAACCCACGACCCTCTACTTAAGAGTCGGCAGGTCAAACCATTAGGCTACTACGGTTTTTTATAAGAATAACCTTGCCTGATTTTAATTGGGCCTACGAGCGCACTTTCAAAATGATCGACGTTTGTTTTATGAACAAACATACCAACAAACAATGTTCCAGGTACTGAAAGAGACAGCAATGCTCCTATAGCCTTATCTTTTTCTCTAACTGAAACTTGTAAGATTTTAACAGGTCTCAATGCAGCTTCTCATTCAACAAAAAATTGTACCTAAGAAAAACTTCAACTTCTAAATCTCTTTCAGTTAAAATGCAGCTTTAAAAATGTCGTGAGCCCTAAAATGATTTAAGAATGAAAATAGAGATAGAAATCCTTCATGTTTTTTTTTATGATATTAGGTACTACAAAGATAAGATAAAAAAGATAAAAGATATTTACACGTCAAAATCTACCAGCGCTTCCCAAGAGGAGGCCACTGCTGAGAAGAAGCTTGGTTACTTGTTGTCATTGTTCCATAATAATACAAGTAATCGGGATGAACGAACTATGACTTATTTATAAACACTTCATCTTGCTTCGAACATTTTAAACACAAACAACGTCATTACCATACCACAGTGATATTTAAGATGGCATTACTATTTGATAGCAGAAGATCAATCATAATAAAAGTCCTTACACCGTAAGTAATAGCGTTACTTAAAGCAAGATTCTTCGAAATCCCAAACATCATTTCTCAGAATTAATTCTGTTGCGACGCAATTTTTATTTATAAGTTAAAAGAACTAAGAACATTAAACTGGGGCTGGGGGCGAATGGGACAGAGCTATATGACTGCTACAGCTCTATCTCTTTCACTGCTATGGCAGGTTTTGGCCGTTCTTAAAACACCTGATCTGATCAGTAAATGTCGACCTTTTTTTCCGGGTACCCATACATGTAAAGCAAAAGTATTTCTTTTTCATTATAATATCGAGTGAGGTTAAAAAAAGGCTCTTGGCCCTTAAAAATATTATGGATATAAACCCCCCCCTCACCCTTCCCCCCCCCCTCACCCCCCTCACCCCACAGTCATAACTACAAGTAATAAAAACCTCAAAAATATCTCAAATGAAAGCAAATATGTATAACGAATTTAAAAGGAAAACTATCACGAGTGAGTAGACTTTATTGGTTCTTAAGTTAAACACGATTAAAATCTTTACCTTCCGAAAAAGCTAGGATAACTTTAACTAGATTTTTTTATGTTTTTTTGGAGATTGTTGTTTGTGTTTGTAAGAATGGCGACGGAACCCTCCACTGAGCATGGTCCGACAAGCTCTTGCCTGGTTATTTACATAAATACAAACCGGACCGCTGCCATAAGTATTTTCCCAATATTAAAATCTTTCAGAAACCTCTATCCTTCCATGCACTGAAGGCCACAAACCCATTAGTGAAGAAGCACCATAAATTCTGTATTTACGGGAGCAGTCAAGAAGCCTTGCTTTGATATTTGGCTCAGATCAAACGTTTGGACGGTGTATGGGTGGAGTTGCTCGATGTCGTATGATGATTTAACGGTTCTTTCATTGGAACTCCTTCTTTGATGTACAGTATTGACGTCGCATGACGTGTATGTATTTTGAGAGGAAACGTAAAAAATGTTGAACGATATTTAATACGTCACGTTTGGCACGAATTAGCTCATTTTTTAACTGGTGTTTGGTTTGATTTTATGAAGTTATATCGTAGTTTTGTAAAGCGCTGATGTTTTCTTTCTTAACAAAATGTTAAGCTTCTACTCTAAAAATCGAATGTAGTAACTTTTTTAAATTGTGTTATTTGATCAATAACGTAACTTGAACTCAAGATTAATGGGAAGTAGATTAGAATATAGCGTGACTTATATTTTAGCTAACTTTGTGGTTTTCATACAACACGTACATTTTACAAGTCTAACAAAAGGCAAGCTTTACGAAGCAGACTATATGTTTTGATAGTGTCGTTTTGGCTTTTTTTAAATAACCAGTGAAACGAATCTGACGACACCTTGCTTATCGAAATCGGGCTATCCGTTTAGAGGCTAAACGGATAAGGGGGAACAAAAAATTATAACAACCGATTTCGATAAACGAGGTGTCTGAGGTGTCATTAGATTCGTCTTAGCGTTGCTAGTGTCACTGGGTACTTTAAACTAAAAAAAAGGCGGATAAAAAAATTGTTTTTTAATAAAGTAATAAAACTCTGACCGACCATAGAACTGTGTCACAATGACGACGATAATAAAGATGTCTAATATTACAGTCACTAAATGTAACGTTCGCAGTATAAAGGGAACTTATGGAGGCAGGCGGTTACGCCGTTTTTAGAACTGTTACCATAGTATTCGTATAGTTACAAGAACAAGAAGAGCGTATCTGCCTTCCTCCATAAGGTCCCTTTATATTGAGAACGTCACAAATGTAGGTACGTAAGTGGAAACGATTTATGATAAAGTTGTTGGACAGGTACTTCTAAACTAAAATAACTGACTTGGCTTTACATGAGATCTCTCTCACAACTTTTTACGGTAGAAGCATTAATTGAGCATTTCTAAAAAAGTTTGTAAAATTTTAAGGATTTAAAAAAACAAGCTCCGATTTAAGAAAAAATCGTAGATAGATTGGGTGCATGAAACTATGCAATTTTGACATATATTCCCAAAATGTTCGAAAACAATGTATAGAAACTTCCTATTTCGTTACCAACAATGTATGAGCTTTGGTAACAAAATAGGAAAAATTTGTGCATTTTTTATGGGACATTTTGGGAAACTATTTTAAAATTTCTTAGTTTCATTTATCCAACCTACCTACCAATTTTTTTTAATCTGTTGAGTTGAATAAAATGTAGGTACAAACTTTTTTAGAAATGCTCATTTGCAAGACTTTTTTGTACATTTTGTTTTTGATGGGATTAAACTTGTTCAAACCTATTTTACATGTCAATTTGTACAAACTGCCCTACACCGGCCAAATTATAGATAACAAATACAAACAGGCCTTGAACTGCCGGTCCCTTACTCCCTTACCATGGCCTACTAACACTCCCATCTACACAAAACGGCATATTGACCATTGAGCTCCAATATTAAATGCTACCTTAATACTAGAGAAGAACGGTCGAATTTCCGTCAGCTATAAAACTGCGTATGCGTCGTTTGACCAAGAAGGAAAAAAGCCTTCAGTATGAAACGTTTACGCTAAGTGGGTTCCGCCGTAACAAGCTGTCCTAATAGTTTTACGACAAAATTGTTAAATTTGTCGTGCAGATTTCATGTTTGTGTACGTCATACTTGATGGTACATGACCAGGTTCTGCCTAGACAGACCGACTTTTTATAAGTAACATCTCTGTCTTTCTGTCTGTCTTCCTATAGTGCCTATATTTTCGTAATACTCGATCAGGTTACCAACGGTTTAATGCACGTCAAGATACAAAACAGTTTATTTCTCTATAAGTTAAAAATAAAAAGCATTACGAATCGCCATGAAAATGAAGTCGTATCGTGACCTTAAACAATTTTTAATGTATTCTTGAGCTTGCCCACAAATATCAATCCACATAAAAGAGCCAAGCTCTTTTGTTAGAAGTCTCGATTCTGCCGTTACACAAATAATAAATCATTATGAGTGACGTTTACTTACTTCCTGTTCGTTGATGGAACTCTTTTCAAAATGGCGATGCAAGATGGCGTCGAAAAAGGCGGGAATTAACGACTAGAGTGCGGATATCCGGGGCCACACCTTAATGAGGATTAATGTTGCAAATGTAACAAAATATGTGGAATAAAAATATTTGAAATAAATTTATTACAGCATTTACTTAAGTAACAACAGCCGTACATTATACATGTTTGAGTAATACACAATGTCATAAATTATTAATCTACATTTGATTACGATTACCCTCATCAGTTGCTCTAGACTAATAGCCCTATTACACCACCGTTTCCCTGACCCTAACGAGAGGGACGCCGCAATACGTTAGACACGTATAGAGATATCTCCATCTCATTCCAACGTATTGCGGCGCCCCTCTCGTTAGGCTTAGAGAATGGGTGGTGTGATCGCTGCTTTATATAGTCCGGTCCCTTTGTTCAAACCGCGGATAGATAAGGTTACTTCAAATAAAAAATTTACACGTGTTTTATCTGGTGTTAAATTTATACTCGAGATATCCTTATCAAATCAGATGTGTAAGATAAACCCAGATTTTTTAAACCCGGATATTTAGCAGTAAGCAAGGCTCAATGGTCTCGAGTTCATTTTCAACGGCTACTAGTATTTCGGCCCCTTTGAACTGGAGCAACTATTGAGATCGGGGATAAAATATGCTTATTAGTCCAGCAAACCACGGTACAAATATAGCTAAAGCAGTAAAGAAACTACGAACTAACAACGTTCGAAACGCACTCACACAGACGCACGTGTGGATGGATGTTTTCTATATATTTAAGAATGTATTACATTTTTCTATATAATTATGTATATAGTTGCCTAACACCCATAGTACTTTAAACTATTAAGCCTTTTTAATTCAAAGACGGGCAAGAGCTATTATTGTATAACTTCGACCACACAGTATTATCCCCGATTTACCTAGTTAAAAAACCTTTTCAACTTGGACGTAGCTTAGGGAAAAGGATCCAATTCAACCATTTCACACTTATAGAATTTGACATAATATTGACAGCAATAGAATTCAAATTTAAATACATTTACTTTGTGGCTTAGATCCTTTTTCCTAAGCTACGTCCAATTCGTGTCGTGTAGATGGAACGGTAAAGAATTTAAATGTGTACGGCGATTTTCTTCGATGGGATATTCAGCGGACGAGGGTCAGCGGACCCGGAATTCCTTTTTCATTCCGTCACCCATTCCAGTTCAGGGTTCACCTAAAGAGAACGAGACGCGAATGATTGATAAAGGTATCGTAAATGATCTTGGGGTCAAATGTCAGCACCAGCAAGCTTCTATAAAAATAATTAAAAAATAATATAGAATCATCTGAGGAATATACTTAAATACATAGAATATAACGGGATGACAGCAGCAGACCGATCTTTGTGGAAAACCTTGGGGAAGGCCTTTGTCCAGCAGTGGACGTCTTGCGGCTGATGATGATAATGATGATACTCGTAATGACATATAATACGTCAAAGACTCAGGAACGCACATCGTACTCAACAGATATTTGCTCTTACCAGGAATGTAACCCAGGACCGCTAGCTTCATTGACAGGGTCACTCGATACCTTTTATATTGATACACCACGACGGATATTGCAGCAGTGAGCGTGGGTTCACACGGCGTCGTACGGCACGTTTTTCCCATAGTAATATTATCGAACAGCAACCGAATACGGTAAGAATTGTATGGAAAAACTGTGCAGTAGAATGTCATGTGAACGGGGGGTGATTCTGTTCACGTCTCGTCCTTCACATCTGCTGAGACGAAGAATAACCGGCGAATTTACGTCGTCCCTCAAGGTGTAAAATGACATACAACTGCCCGCACTTTCATTTAGTCGCCGGTTTTTTCGGTGACTTTTTATTTGAATATTAAGAATAAGCGGTGGAGAAATAAATGTCGGTATACGGTCTCTTGGGTATACCTTCGGAAATAGTTCGTCTTCCAGATTTAAAATAGCCAATCCCAATTTGTATCACTGCCTGGCCCCCCTAGCATGCAAGAAAAAGAATTTGACAGGTGCTAGGGAAATGAATACATCTATTCCATATTCTAACGTATGACTTAACACTTAAGCTTTAAAATAAAAGTGTCCCGTCTTGATACAATCTCTATAGTCGCTTAGTAATAAAAGGTAATAAAAGTCACGTTAGAATGTGGAATAGATGTATTCATTTCCCTAGCACCTGTCAAATTTTGTCTCGTCCATGCATGCTAAGCCCGCTGGGGACCTATTATGGTCAAGTTTATCGTATATAGTCTGTTCCAACACAATCATTCACTTAATTGAATTAGAAACATAATATGCAAATGTATTTCGAAACTTTTTCCAGCAATATTCGTTTGATTAACATGTTTAAGTCGAAAAGTGAGGTTATTTTGTTTAATGGGTCATACACAGTCACAGAAACAAAAGTTGTCTCTCCTGTTCTTAAGTTAAGGTCTTTGAAACCAAATTTTTCTGGTTAGGATATATCCGCGTAATGGGAGTCTGGTGTAGTTTTGGCCTGTATCGAAATTATATGAGTTAACAACTCCCACGTCGTTAACTTTTAGGAACAGAAGGGACAATGTTGAACCTAACTCTGTGTATGACCCTAATAAGATAACTAGTAGTGTATGGATTATGAATGAAAAATTCAATTTAATGAATTAAGTAATTAAAAATACATACTGATCTGTCAGCTGTGAGCTCTTGGATTTGTCATCATCAATCAGTCGACGGTCAAGTTAATAATACGTCTGTTTACATTATTGACAAATTGGATTGGAACAATATAAATAAACGAGGATAAAACATCTGTCTGTTTCTGACCAGTATATAAGTGCGAGAGGGACGGATGCCTTATCCACATCTTATCCACCGCGATAAATGCGCCCAAACCACGGGTTCTGGCTGACTAACAAATCAAACTAATGCCGATCCGTTTAAAGTTAAAAGGGCAGACAAAATTAACAAGCATCTACTAATATATAAATATTAGGCATTTAGGGTGTCAACACTGTTCTATATCGTTCTATCAGTTAATATTCAAATGACAGAGACCAATTGCAGATTTAAAGCCGTTAGCGCGACGGATGGGTGTCGCTGGAAGCCAGCCAGGACAGACCGACCTAATTTTCACATGAATAATTTACTGTCACCACTCTTATTACCTAAGAATAACGACGATTTTGCAAAGGCAATGGGATTGTTAGTAAGACTGGAAGTGGACTAAGGCGATCGTTACATTAAAGTTATTTTATGGTGGTAATTTTCGTTTAAAAAATGTGTTTGTGAGTTTTTATAAAGTTTGTCTAATTATTAATGTTACCAATTCATATCACGAAAACTTCCGCTTGTCAATTCAAATGAAATAAAATATAGATCGTATTTAACTAAACTATTTTTATTTTTTGTTTATTTTTACTTCCAAATTCTGGAATATTTTCAGTCTATACAACAAGGTGATTATAAATTCAACAATACTCGGTTCCCAGTTTTCGATAATAGAATTGTATTAAAAACAGATTTGCATTTCTCGTTTTAATAACAATAGATAAAGAAAGTTCGGTCAATGACTGTAGAAATCAAGAAATCAAAGGAGTTGAATCGCGTGCGAGTTCGCCGCTAGAGGCGCTATGTAGCGTGAGGTCTCTGAAATGTCAAATGTCATTGTTTGTGGGTGCGCTACTCGGGCTTATTTCTAATTAGAATAATGTTGTGTGTGAATATTTTGAAATACCTGAGATTAATTATGGCAAATATGATTTACGGGATTACGGGTCAATGAATATCAGTGCTTTAAAAGCGAAGATAAGAGAGGTGCAAAATTAAGCGGACTGAAAGAGAAGCTAATTCAGAAGTTAGTTTGTTTACTGTTTTTAGGTATACTTAAGGTGTCAAATATGATTTAAATGTAAACTGTTTTCACGGCGCCCGTAATAACGACCTTTGAAAGCTATACTTAAGGACCTTATTACAGTGGCGCCAACTGGTGATCACAAAACCGATAGCCCTCATTGTCGTAATCTCTTGTGCGATCTTGTCATTACATTCATTTCGAAGAGTCAGTTGCTTTTATTTTAAACCTTAAGCGTGAAGTCTTACGTTAGAATATAGAATAGATGTATTCATTTCCCTATCACCTGTCAAATTTACCTCGTGCATTCATGTTAAGCCCGCAGAGCTTCTATATCAGGGGGCTAGTTTGAAAATCGAAGTTCGAAGTTACGTTAGCTCCTTCTTTTTCTCACGATTTAATAACGATTAACGAGTGAAAGGGATCCAGTTCGTGTAAACTGATCTTGCTTCGAAACCATATGTGACGTTCTCAATATAAAGGGACCTTATGGAGGCAGGCGGTTATGCCGTTTTTAGAACTGTTACCATATTATTCGTATAGTTACAAGAATAAGAAGAGCGTAACTGCCTTCCTTCATAAGGCTCCTTTATATTGAGAACGTCACATATTGTTTTATAACGATACGACCGCCTTTACTATCAAGTGAATAACTGCTACCATACCGCAGCAATAGGATAACGTAACGGAATCACGTAACTGCTATAGCCTTGTTTGTGCCTGGGACTTGGCAGGTTTTCACAATTCATGATACAGCATGTTCTGAAAAACTAGTCTAGACTTGTCATTGTCTCATACGTGTTAGGAGTCGAAACAAGCCGCCGAAATATTCGAGGCGTGCCTTCGCACGTCACAAATGGCTGCAATTAGCCACACCGCGGATTTTGAGTACTGAATATTCCATGCATTTCAGACATCAGCGGGCTTAACATGCTAACGAGATAAAATTTGACAGGTGCTAGGGAAATAAATGTATCTATTCCATATTTTAACGTAAGAATTCACGCTTAAGGTTTAAAATAAAAGTGTCTCGTCCTGACTAAGCGACTATAGCAATTTTCACTTTTTATAGCGATTTTATCAAGACGGGACATTTTTATTTTAAACCTTAAGCGTTAAATCTTACGTTACAATTTGGAATAGACGTAATCATTTTCCTAGCACCTGTCAAATTTTATCTCGTGCATGCATGCTAAGCCCGCTGCAGTTCTTTACATTTGAAAAATTTAACTAAGTATATAGTCTAACCTTACTGTAGGCGTAGATAATATTATTTGGAAGGGCGTCCATGTCCAAGTGTCATGGAGCTTGGCAAGTAGATACTCGCTACCACTTATCCCTGATTTCAATCATACCCTTACCTCAGGGTTAAGCGAATTACCAATAACTCGATAAACGTTCTTAGAGGACATCTTTACTGTCCTTGTGTCCTCAGCCGTTTTAATATGCAATTTTGTAATTGATTTTAAGAATACTTTACGCCTACAGCAGATACAGTAAAATTAAATTACATTTAAGAGTACACTTCCATTTTATTTTGTAACTCTTTTACGTCACGTCTGCAAGGACTTGTTCAGTTAATTATTCCAGTTATGGCTTTTGACGAAGAGACCTCGTCGTGTTGTTCTCCTAGTCATTACATTTAGTGTAACGTATTTGACCTTACATTTGTAATGTTTTCATTTGTGCTAGTTCTAATAATTAATATTTGTTACTTTATTACCTTGTAATGTAACTTACTTTTAAGTATTATTGTATTTTATATTGGAAAAAATTACCTTCTGCTGGAGTTTCTTGCGGCGCTTCTTCTCCGCAATGATGGTCTTGTCCGAAGCGCTGGTAGATTCACTCTATATTACTGACGTGTAAAAGAGCCCGTATGTGGCCAATTTACTGAATAAATATTTGACTTTGACTTTGAATTGAAGAATCAAAGTTTTTGAGGAACTATTTGTATCAATGAGCCTGTAATTGTGCGTTGACTGTTCCACAAAGTTATAATCAACCTGCTAGTAATGCATACATTACATACTGTATTCAAAGATAAACATTACATGTCAAGTTAGCCTGATAGCCAGCGATCGGAAATTCGGTAAGATATTTACCTAAAGTTTTGCGGCATGAACGGTATGGAGACGGACCCAATTTAATATTTGTAATAAAATTCCCGGGCCGCCACAATACATATATATGTATTTAAGTTATTGCTTATTTATTTGAATTTATTTTCCATGCGAAAGTATTGAATTTTATTTACCTGCGATTCATTCAACCGACCTTGAGCGTAGAGTATATGTCCACGAACTAGTGTATATTAGGCGCTGACTGTACGACTATGATTTATTCATAATGACGTAATTATACAGGCTATCACACGAGATATTAAACACAGTTTTAATTACAGACCAAAATGCTTTTATCGTACGTTTTCATCGTGTGATTACACTGCGGGCTTAGCATGCACGACGAGATAAAATATGATAGGTGCTAGGGAAATGAATACATCTATTCCATATTCTACGGTAAGACTTAACGCTTGCAGCCGCTCTCAGAGACGTCAATTAACTTTTAAGTTTGATTAAAGTTGCTGCTGTCACTTTCTTTGCTATAGCAATAGAATAAGATGCAGCTACTTTAATCAAACTTAAAAATTAATTGATGTCTCTGAGTGCGGCAGTTAAGGTATAAAATAAAAGTGTATCGTCCTGACTTTTATTACCTTTTATTAATAAGCTACTTTGGCGATTTTCACATTAAGATACACGATAAACGACTAGTGCAATATAATAATGAACTGACAGGCTAAAATCGGCCGGCGGATTATTAGTCTGTGTTTACCTTTAGCTATGTTACGACAATTGTATCTTGAACTAATAATTCACTCACATCATGTGTTGCCGTGTGAAAATATATCTGAGAATGCAGTTTAATGACGGCTCTGATGGTATACGTCGCGTTGTTTGGACTCTCTCCAACTGTCAAGGTGGGCATGATCCGCTGACAACATGTGTATTGTTTTTGTTGCATAAATGCATATGCATTCCAAACGTTTGGTTTAAGCTTGATGCAAAACGATGCGATTTCACTGTTTCGTTTAAATATATTACATTAATAATAAAATCATAAATAAATATCAGGGACAATCTTACACAAATTGATCAAGTCCCAAACTAAGCTCTAGGCAACGATATACATGCTTATATAGAGAAATACATACTTAAAACATCCATGACTCAGGAACAAATACTCGCGCTCATCACACAAATATTTGCCCATTCCGAGATTGGAACCCGGGACCGCTAGGTTCGTAGGCAGGGTCACTACCAACTAACCGCGTCGTCAGTCATAATATTTAGGAGTACAATTTTTTTCAAAAGTTTTGCTTTATTATCTTTTATTAATTGAAGCAACCTTAGGGAAGAGGGAATTGGGAAACTTTTCTATAAGGGTCCAAAAAACGTAAGAGATTTTAATTACTTTCTCGGATAAATAACTCAGTTACATCTAAGTACTTTTTTGACACTTATTTTGTTTATTTTGTGTCGACGATGCTGTTTAAATGTTGTTTAGACCATACGGTTCTGGGAGGATTGAAGTCCATCTCAAGCCGGAGTTATCCTGTTATCAAGTTATCCCATCAAAATAAAACGAGAAGAAATGGCTCTTGCTCATATATCATTAAATTACTTGTTTATTACATTGTAAACATTTTGGTTAAAAAGAACCACATAAAATATTAGACTTTTCCTGAATTTTAAATCGAGCAAAGGTTTTAGGGAAAACTGTGTTTTCCTTCATCAAGCCAGGGTTCTGGAACTTGTCTCATTAGCCTGGGTCCCCGGAGGGCTATATGTATTTAAACCGGCATAACACTATACGTACAGTATCAAAATTTCACGTTAAAACTCTATAAAGGTGGTAGAGATGCCTGTTTTGTCAAGTCGTATAATGTGCCTGGAACCTAATTACTGTTAAAAAACCTGTCAAGTGCGAGACACTTATGCCTTATTTGTATGAAATATTTTATAGGCCACATCTACAGCTCTTTTTCAGATTCTTTGCCAATAAATTATTATACTAACAGCAAAACAAAGTTTGCCAAGTGACAACTTTTATACTTTTTCTCAAGAAGACTTTGGCGAGAGAGAGAGAGAAGCAAGAGACGAATGGCGAAAATGAGGGGAGGCCTTTGCCTTGCAGGTCCCCTAGCATGCAAGCACGAGATAAAATTTGACAATAAAAATGTGAAAATCGCAATAGTCGCTTAGTAATAAAAAGTATTAAAAGTCAGGACGAGACACTTTTATTTTAAACCTTAAGCGTTAAGTCTTACGTTAGAATATGGAATAGATGTATTCATTTCCCTAGCACCTGTCAAATTTTATCTCGTGCTTGCATGTTAAGCCCCCAGAATGACATCAAAACAGACTACAAAAAAAAATAGATTGTATATTTAATAATAATAATAATCCAGCCTATATACGTGTCCCACTGCTGGGCACAGGGCTCCACTCACAATGAGAGGGTTTGGGCTATAGTTCCCACGCGGGCCCAGTGCGGATTGGGAACTTTGCACACCCCGTCAAATTGCTTTGCAGGTGTGTGTAGGTTTCCTCACGATGTTTTCCTTCACCGAAAAGCTCATGGTAAATTTACAAACTATATTTCGCACATAAATTCCGAAAACCTTAGAGGTGCGAGCCCGGGCTCGAACCCACGACCCTCTGCTTAAGAGTCGGCAGGTCAAACCGTTAGGCTACCACGGCTTTTTTTAGGCACGGCAGTTTGGCCAGTTTTTAATAATCAAAAGGCATCGGCATCAGATTATTTCTAAAACTCCCAACCAACGCCATCTAGCGGTATTTGCCTGACCTAATTAGCTCTGACGAACTTGAGTGTAACGACCTCGATCAATCTGGATTCTGGATCACGTCACGTCGCCTTGGACGCATGCAATGTCAGTTATTTCAGTTCTGCGTTTGAGGCTAAAATTACATTACGTGACAAAATCCGGGAGTAGATCGTTCTGTGAAAAATATGCAATATGCACATGCTTTTTTAATGGTAAAATTAAATTAAGAGAAGTTTACATGACATGTATGTAGGTAGACGTCTGTTTTTAAATCATGCTGAAGAAGGGATTTCTACTAGTAAATTTACGTTCGAGTTTGGAATAGATGTATTCATCTCCCTTGCAACTGTCAAATGTTGTCTCATCCATGCACGTTAAGCTCGCGGTCGTGTTGAACACATCACACACCGATGTCTGAATGAATTTAACGCTTTCGAGATACGACTAAAACCTTGGCGGTGTCCTTATTAGACCTATTAATTAAGAAAAGCCGACACGGCGCCATATAGCTAATGATCATTACGTTTCGTGCCTGCAGGCACAAGATAGCACCAATACTCAATATTACCTTACATACATTTTCTCATTTTCTTGCAAAAAATACTCATTATCAAGTTCTTGGCGGTTTGTGTTAAATCTGTTTTAAGCATAATATTTCCGGTTACCTTAACTGTAATAAACGCGGATAATTACGGATTAATTAACAAGAAAAGGTCGCATATAGTAGAATTTATTTAAAATGTCGGAATCCACTTGAGAGCTTATCTTCCAATGAATGGCTTTGTTATCTTCGAGATAGTACTGTTTAAAATTTAAAGCGGCAGCCAGGTACTATTTTGTTTGTGTCAGTTACAGGGTGATTCAGGGATAGCTTTGTAGATGGTTGAGGTGAGTCTTCGTGGGAAGAGGTAAACACATCCACTTTTTCCATAAATTTAATGTCAATTAACAGCACAGAAGGAATGTCAACATATAGGAAATAGCACAAGAGATAGATCAGAAGTAAGGATAGATATAGCGAGCGTATGAAGTAAACAAAACAAGCAACGAGTCGTAACTACAAAAAAGGGCGATCGAGCGAAGGAGCGTCGTGCGCTTAGCGTCAAAGCTACAGGTCGACTAGCGGTCGCGGCGGCGCGGCCGGGATGGGCCGGCGCAGGCGCACGTCACCGCGCTGATTATTGCATACGATGCAATTGCGCATTCGCTTCGTCTCACGACAAGTTGGCATGTCAATAATGACGGATATGTAAATAAATATTTGTATTGTATGTAACTGTAAATATTATAAATATATTTAGTGTGTAGTATATATATATATATATATAGTGTATAGTGTATATATAGTGTGTAGTGTATAGGTGGGAGTTCCCCACATCACTCCCCTCCAGAGACCTGGTTAGGGGCGATAATAATTGGGGAAGCGTACTTGCCTTCCCGAACGGGTAGTTTTTACGACAGTAGGTGTCCTTTGATCGGCTAACTGATCTGACCTAATCAATTTCGGGGCCGAGGGTGCTTTAGGCTGTGGGGCTGGTACGGGAATTGGCTGATGGTAGTGATCCGTTCTATCTGATCCTAGTTCCTCGGCCAGTAGATGAGCCGGTTTTAACCGATCGATGGTTACCGTGACCGGGTTCCCCTTGATGAGTAGCTTAAAGTATTTGTTTCCCCTGACGAGTACTTTGTGTGGACCTGTGTACACAGGTGTGAGTGGGGCACGTGAAGCGTCTTCGCGGAGGAAAACTTGTTCAGCAGTTGCCAGCCCTTTAAAAACAAAAATCCTGTCCTTGCCATGTTGTGATGCTGGAATTGGTTTGATTTTCCTGGCAAATGATCGTAACCGTGCGGTAAAGTCTGTTAAATCAGTTGTACCGGTTGCTTCGGGATTGAAAAATTCACCAGGTAACCTTAGCGGTTCACCGTAAACCAATTCCGCCGCTGAGGCTTGTATATCCTCCTTGTAGGCGCTTCTTATACCCAAAAGGACATGAGGCAATACTTCCGGCCAGTTGGCATCGATATGGCAGACAATAGCGGCCTTGAGCTGCCGGTGGAACCTCTCGACAAGGCCGTTGCATGCTGGGTGGTACGCCGTCGTCCGCTTGTGGCGGAACCCGATGGCTTTAGAAAGGTACTGAAACAGTGCGGACTCAAATTGTCGACCACGATCTGTCACAATATCTACTGGACAACCGAACCTGGCTATCCAACCACTTAGTAAGGCCTTGGCGACCGTCTCTGCTGTGATGTCTTCTATAGGAATGACTTCCGGCCACCGTGTAAAGCGGTCAATAGCCGTAAGACAATATCGAAACCCTTGTGCCACGGGAAGTGGACCAATAAGGTCGATGTGAATCTGCTGGAAACGAGCGCGGGGCAAGTCGAAAGTGCCTACTGGTGCGGACACGTGTCGACTAACCTTTGCTCTTTGGCAAGGCAAACAAGTCCTCGCCCATTCTCTGCAGTCTCTTCTTACACCAGGCCACACGAAACGCTGAGCAACTATTTTAGCTGTCGTGTTACCACCGGGATGACTCAAGGAGTGCAGACTGTCAAAAACTAATTTGCGAAACGGCTTAGTAATGAACGGTCTGGGAGTAGTAGTACTTACGTCACAGTACAACGGTTTGCTACTTCCCGGTACGTTCAGCTTTTCTAAGCGTAAAGAGGACGAGTTGAGGTACTCTGCCAATTCTTCGTCTGTCACTTGCGATGAGGCTAACGCGGACAAATCTAAGGTCATTTCCAGTTCATCAACACGAGACAGGGCGTCGGCAACTACGTTGTTTTTTCCCGCGATATGCCTTATGTCTGTTGTGAACTGGGAAATGAAGTCCAAGTGTCTGTACTGCCTAGGCGAACAGTTATGTTTCCTTTCGTGGAAAGCAAAACTGATCGGCTTGTGGTCAGTATAGACAATGAAGTGTCGCGCTTCCAGCATATGTCGGAAGTGTTTTATGGCTTCGTAAATCGCAAGTAATTCGCGGTCATAAGGAGAGTACTTGGTCTGGGATGGACTCAGCTTGCGAGAAAAGAAAGCTAACGGCTGCCATACCTGGTCTTGCAGCTGCTGCTGTAGTACCGCGCCCAATGCCACATCCGATGCATCTGTCACCAACGCCAGCTTTGCTTCGCAATTTGGATGAGCGAGCAAAGCTGCGTTTGATAAGCTTTCTTTGGTCGCTTCGAAAGCTTTCAGAGCATCATCAGTGAGGCAGACAGGTGTTGATCCCTTAACTGGCCCTGTAAGGAGGGAATTAAGAGGCGCTTGTATCTGGGCAGCGTGAGGCAAAAATCGCCTGTAAAAATTGGCCATGCCCAGAAACCTCCTTAGCTGTCTAACATCCTTAGGGAGTGGAAAGTCACGTATGGCCTCGACTTTCGTATGAAGTGGCTTGGTTCCGCTCTCCGAGATCAGGTAACCTAAGAAAGTTACCTGGGGAGCTCCAAAAACGCACTTCGACACATTAATAATCATGCCGTAGTCCCGAAGCCTGTTAAACACTTCACGCAGGTGGGTTTTATGCTGGTCTTCATCCCTGGAAAAAATTAAAAAATCGTCCAGGTAACAATAGACGAAATCCAGACCTCGTGTCATTTCGTCAACGAACCTTTGGAACGTTTGGCCAGCATTACGAAGACCAAACGTCATGAAGGGAAATTCAAACATACCGAAAGGGGTTGTAATTGCCGTTTTAGGTATGTCTTCTGGGTGCACTGGTATCTGGTTGTAAACTTTTACAAGGTCGATTGTGCTAAAAACCTTACAACCAGATATGTTGTGTGAAAAGTCATGTAAGTGACGGATGGGGTATTTGTCAGGAACAGTTCGAGCGTTGAGTTGCCGGTAGTCGCCGCAGGGGCGCCAACCGTTATCTTTTTTCGGCGCTAAGTGTAACGGTGACGACCACGGACTGTCAGACGGTCGGGCTGTTCCGTTAGCCAACATATCGTGAAACTCCTGTTTGGCAATCTTCAGTTTTTCTGGGGCCAGCCGTCTGGGAGCGGATGATACGGGTGGACCTGGAGTTGTGCGAATATGATGCTGGGTATTATGTGGGATGTGTCGTTGCATGCCAGCTGGTCGTGTAATGTCTGAATATTCCTGAGAGAGCAAACGATGAAAGCTGGTTTCGCCAGTCGAAACCTTCACTGAATAAATGTCGTTACAAGCTGCAGTAATAGCTGAGGAAGACAAGCTTGTGGTGTTATCGACTAACTTTAGGTTTCTACAATCAACTACTAAATTATAATACGATAAAAAATCAACTCCTATAATTGGTTTTGTGACGTTGGCTACAACAAATCGCCAAGTATAGTCGCGGCGAAGCCCGAAGTCCAGGTTGAGGTGCGCGTAACCGAAGGTGTCGATTGATGTCCCGTTGGCTGCCGTCAGTTTGTAGCTCGTCGGTGTTCGACGCTCTCGTAGGTGTGACACGGGGAAGACGCAGAGGTCGCTACCGGTGTCGACCAAAAACTGCGCCTTCGACCTTCTGTCGGTAACAAATAGGCGACCGGAAGAGACAGGGCTGTCGGCTGCCGCCATTACCGAGGGCCCGACGCGTTTCCCGAGTTCCCTGACTTGCCGTAATCACAGGGCTGGAGGCACTTGGTTGCATTCACCCCATGCCGTGAGTGGTACCAGCAAGTGGGAAACTTCCTGTAACTGGACTGCGATCTGGTGCGGCTCTTGGAACGGTCCTGCCTCCTAGGCTGTGGGCGATTTCGATTATTGGATCGTGACTGCCGGTTCTCCCGAGTTGCAAGAGATTGTACCTGCTTCCTGAGTTCAGCGATTTCCCTTGCCATGGCATCCAGGCTAGAACCAGGCGCGTGGCTAGTAGCAGCAACTTGCGGCGTCGACGGTACGATTGCGTGGATCCTGTCAGCGAGATCTGACAGTACACTCAGGGTGGCTGTGGGTTGCGCTGCCAGGACCGATTGAATATTCCAGGGCAATCGGCTTGTCCACATGGTGCGCAGGAACTCTTCCGATACTTGTGAGCCCGCTAGATCCTGCAGGTGTCGCAAAAACTGTGATGGCTTGCGGTCCCCCAGTTCTTCGTGCTTGAGAACTTGCTGTGCCTTCTTCTCGCTCGTGTTGCCAAGACGCTTAATCAGCTCGGTCTTCAACGTCGTGTACTTGTCTGCAGCCGGCGGACTCGTTATTATATCTTTGACCTCCTTAGAAAACTGCCGTTCCAACTGGCTAATGACGTAGTGGAATTTGGTCAAATCGTTTGTAATTCCCGCTATTGCAAATTGACCTTCAATTTGAGAGAACCATATCTCTGGTTCCTCCGGCCAAAAAGGAGGGACGCGAACGCCGACTTTAAAAATCTCGGACGACGGTAATTGTGCCTGAGCAGTAAGCGGTGCAGTGGAAACACTCTCTCCGGCATTTTGCCTGAGCCCGTTTTCTTCGTCTAGCAGGGTTTTAGGCATTCCCACTAAATAACAAGTATAACTACGTACTGTTCTCCTGGTTTTCTTCCGCTAGTATCCTGTGTCCAATGGGGGTCACCAGTGTAGATGGTTGAGGTGAGTCTTCGTGGGAAGAGGTAAACACATCCACTTTTTCCATAAATTTAATGTCAATTAACAGCACAGAAGGAATGTCAACATATAGGAAATAGCACAAGAGATAGATCAGAAGTAAGGATAGATATAGCGAGCGTATGAAGTAAACAAAACAAGCAACGAGTCGTAACTACAAAAAAGGGCGATCGAGCGAAGGAGCGTCGTGCGCTTAGCGTCAAAGCTACAGGTCGACTAGCGGTCGCGGCGGCGCGGCCGGGATGGGCCGGCGCAGGCGCACGTCACCGCGCTGATTATTGCATACGATGCAATTGCGCATTCGCTTCGTCTCACGACAAGTTGGCATGTCAATAATGACGGATATGTAAATAAATATTTGTATTGTATGTAACTGTAAATATTATAAATATATTTAGTGTGTAGTATATATATATATATATATATAGTGTATAGTGTATATATAGTGTGTAGTGTATAGGTGGGAGTTCCCCACAGCTTTCTTATCGTAGTATAGTACGCAAGCACGTCTGCATAGTTCTCAGTCGCCACCAAGTAACGACATCGTTTGCTTCACTGTGTTTTATTCTGGATATTTCTTTAATTTGACCCCTGGCCTACGTTTTATTGGATTTAGAAACTATTTAGAACTTTTATAATTTTTATGATTATTTTTAGTTAGGAGCTTTTAATGCATGTATTTAAAAAAACGAGAATTATATTTAAACGATATCGATACTTGGTAGCGACTGAGAACTATGCAGACGTGCTTGCGTAATATACTAAGATAAGAAAGCTATCCCTTGAATCACCCTGTACCTGACACAAACAAACTTCCTGGCTGCCGCTTTCAATTTCAAACAGTACTATCTCGAATGCGTTGCCTTTGCAATTTGAACCTTCTTCTTTAAGCGGTATAGTTGCTATTCATATGAAATCTTTTGTTATTTATGCGTTTTATTTTGCACTGCTAATTAGCGGTCGGGCTTCACAATAGATAACAAAGCCATTCATTGGAAGATAAGCTCTCAAGTGGATTCCGACATTTTAAATAAATTCTACTATACCCGTATTTAGCACAATTAATAAAATGTTGTAAGTTAGTAGGGTAGTTATACCGGGTGAGTCTTTATAAAGTGCTCATATTAAAATGAGGGACATTAAATTAAATTTTATCGACTAAAAAAATGTTTTCTTTTTATTTTTATTATTTTTCTTTTTCGTGTTTACATGTGGTACACAGTTGCAAAATGTATTTTTTTTCAAGAGTCATAAAAAATTAAAGTAAATAAAAAATATCATTTTTTTCGTCGATAAAATTTAATTTAATTTCCCTAGTTTTAATATGTGCACTTTATAAAGACTCATCTTGTATAATGTCGATCAAACAGATTGCATGTAGTCATTACACGACACTACACAATGAAATACAGATACTACATGCCGCCAATTCTACTTTGACAATGACAGGTGATTTATGTGACAATTCGGAGTACATAGCGTAGCATATAAGAAGCCCAGCTCCAAATTGACATTTACAGGTGAATAAGAACTTATTGACACCTGTCACATTTGACTGTCAATTCGGTAAAATAGGGTTCATACATTTAAATTATCAAAGAACGCTGGTCTCGTTATAATGGTCTAGCGTACTAAATTGTAAGGAGTGCTACGAAACGCACTACGCCGTAGCACGTAGCACTAAAAATGCATGTAGCAGGCCTAGCGTAGGCCTGCTACGGTTTACCCTTGAATCACCAGCACTCATTTCATTTAATGTTTTACTTTGTCGAATTTTCATTTCATCGACAGCCATTTCCACGTGAGGGAGTTATAATTTTTTGGTGGTCACAGGTCTAACCTAACCTAACCTATGTACGTAACACATCCTTATTCCTATAGTAATAAAGATGTGTTGCGATATATTTGGCCACTTTCGCTGCTCCTATCTACTTGATGCTGACTGTACACCTACGCACATAATCATAAACTCGTCGACCTTATATTCCTTTTATGTGGCAGTGAACTTCAAACCCCGCGATTTGTGAGCCTTTACTAATGCTATCTCGTTCTAAATGTCACACGTAATGCGCAAGCGTCTGGCATTTAAAAATCACGCAGAAACTTAATACTTGTCCAGGCTCTTAATATATTTGAACGATTTATTTCATTACTCTAGCAATACCGGATAAAATCGTTTAGTAATAAAAGGTAATAAAAGTCTGGACGAGACCCTTTTATTTTAAACCTTAAGCGTTATGTCTTACGTTAGAGTATGGAATAGATAATATGTATTAATTTCCCTAGCACCTGTCAAATTTTATCTCGTGCATGCATGCTAAGCCCGCTGATGCATCTGCCCTCACCTCTCCTACTGTTGTTGCAGATGTTGCAGGCTATAATGTTGCAACATGGTGAACTAGATGCAAATGAGTTTAACCTTCCATCACTAACTTTCTACGTTATCTATGAGTGGTATCCTTATCAGCTCTTATCATTCCTTCGTTGTTATCAAGAGTTCCGGTTCCGCTCCCTGAATAATGGGTGATTTTATCTTGCCGAGGTAACTTTAACCTGCGTTAGTTTCTTGCATAATTTATACGAAATCTATTTGAATGTAGGTACGAGTACTTTTATATTATTTACTTTTTCATAACTTTATTATATTATCTCAAGTCCTATATTCCTATAATCCTATATTATATTATACTTATACTAGATTGTGCCAGGTATTACGTAGGTAAATAACCTAACCTAACCTAACCTAAAGGCTAATCGCGTCATCCTATGGATGGTATTTATCGTATTCCTTACCATTTAATTACCGTTTCAGTGCCTCGTAACACGGAACCCTCTGCGCACGAGTTTGACTCACACTTGGCTGGTATTTCGAGCATTCATATTCATTTATTGCGTCCATGGTATTTACAGAGGTTTTACAAGGATAACAAAGTACTAGATATGGACCCTATTAGGGTATAGAATGCTATAAGTTATTACAGCTAATTAAAAGATACATTAGCCAAAATATTACAATTGGTATTATTAATATAAACCGTGGGAAGGTAATATAAAATTATATAACAGAGATTAAATATTTTTTTACATCTAAGCACAGGTACCTACCACTTAAATAACTAATTAATTTTGTAGGTATTTTTGCACTCATTTTTCAACAAGGAATTTTTTTAACCTAATTATAAATATGGAGTATATTTTCTCATACTGCTTGTAACATAATTTATCTATATCTTTATCCTAGCTCTGCACGTACAGTCGTACACTCTAACAGCAAATTCGCAGCAGCTCGTGCAGTAAAGTCACAAAAAACAAAGGAAAATCATTACACGTGTCAGATCCTACATTGGGCTGTTTATACTAGTAAATAAGTAGCTCCTGGGGCGGAGCCGAAATGGAAAAGGCGAATTGCTATTTTGTTATCAGAAAAATAAGTTTTTGACATAAAGAAAAACAAAGGCTACAAAATGGTATAGTGGCCTTGTTCGTTCTTCTTTTTGGAGTTTCAATTCTTCACAAATAATTGAATTGCTTTTGATTGAAAAAAAGAAAGAAAGAAAAAGCATTTATTCAGTGACACACAGCACCTAAGTACATAGAGTAAGTACAAAAGAGTAATAATACTAAACTAAATCACAATACTGAGCTTAAATAATACCTACTTCAAACTTAACAGTAGAGAAAACTAAATAAGGTGCTATGGGTCCCACCGAAATGGATTGGTCTACATATTTTGTCGTATTTGTGTCATGGTTTGTTATGTTGTACTCTTTAATAATTCGATGTTCTGCTCGTCGTCAAATAAAACTGGTAAAGAGACACCACTGGTTATTGTCTATTGATAAGTTTGACAAATAAATAAATATCAGCGGACAATCTCACACAAATTGACCTACTAAACTAGTTAAGCTCTAGGCTTGTACTATGGGTACTAGGCAACGATATACATACTCATATAGAGAAACATACCTAAGGACCACCCCTCGAGAGATATTTAATAGGATATTTCAGTACACTCGGAACGAAGCGAAGGCCTAAAACACTTAACCGTATTGGTTATTTGAGTCGGACGTCGTTCATCAAAAGATAATTGAGTCTCTGTCCTTATAAATTGTGCTTAGAAGGAAAAATGAGAGTTCTACTTATATATTCGCTCTTTTAGACGAAGGAATGTACAGTGTAGGTCATACATATGTGCACATTTTAGTGCCTCGTCTATTTAATGTCATGTTTAAACTGCCATGTATGAATGTCACGGCGATTAAAGTGACAAGGTACTAATGTACACATATTTATGACATTGACTGTACTAGAGTTGTTAGATTCAACCGCGTAGCAGGCATACCAATACCTTGGTGTCCTTAAATTTGGGCGAACAACGTTTGGCAAACTGTTTCATTTCGTAACCGTTTCATTTTGCCAAACGCTTTTTTTTCCGAAACTGTAAATATATCAGGATTTATTTCAGGACCATCGTGTAGAACCCTATAGGTTAGGTTAGGTTAGGTTAGTTTTATAAAAATCCTGAAATATTTACAGTTTCAGAAAAAAAAAGCGTTCGGCCAAATAAAATGGTTGCGAAATGAAGCAGTTTGCGAAACGTGAAAATTATTAAACCATAGGTATTATATACAAATAAATAAATATCGGAGAAAAATCTTAATCTCACAAAAAAATTACCTAGACCTAAACTAAGCTCTAGGCTTGTACAATCTTTGTCTACTTTTAACAAGGCCTTAAACGTTCTAGAAACCATGTCGGCGACATAAACAGCGTTATAATCGTCACTCGCACCCAAAATTGCCCAATAAAACTCTCAGCTATTGAGCAATACGGGACATTAGTTTTTGTCGTAAAAATCGCTTTATGACTGGATTAGAGCTCTAAGTTATATAGACACGTTGGTAGGCCGCGTTTATTTTTATAGATTGCCTAACCATAATACTTTATATAAGCTACAATGTGGTCAGAATAGTGGCAGAAGCAAAATTTTCAGAATGTCTTTAAAAGCCGCAATTTTGGGGTAATTTCGGAAATGGAATAATCACAAAATTTCTAAATCACAAAACAAACCACTATTTTGTTTGTTCTAGCAACATTAATCTAGACGTCACTTTTTGTGCTCTATAGAAAAGACATGGTTTTAGTCGTTTTCGTAATTTTCTGAATTACCCTGAATCACTTAAGAAACAACAAAGTGTAATCATCCATGCATTTCATGTTGTAAATCGATTGTGTAACCTATTTTAGTAGCCAACGCTATAAATAAAGGATGGAAATAATGTTACGAAGTTTTTTTTAATTCTCCACCTTGTACATTTTTTTTATCGTCAATTCTCAAATTGTACACCTATTTACAACCAGAATCGAAATAGGTATTCTCCGTGATATAAACGTGCACTAAACGAATCAAACTAAGTAAATATTTAATATTCATCATTATAATGCTTCGTTTAGTGCACGTTATATCACTTTTTTCTACGCCAAAAAATATTTTCCATGTAACTTATATTTGTGGTTCTACTATACGTATTTTACTGTGCAGTCACCAATATTTTCCAACATTGGACTCAAAAATATCTGACACGTTTCATAATGACCAACAACAAATGTACCTATGAGTAACTAATACAATTAGGAAGTAGATAAGTAGTTAAAATGTATCTAGACACTTGTTGCTCGCTCGATTTCGGTCATGAAATATTCATACAGCGGTCCATCATCGATTTTACCTGACATTGGAACGATTCGCTGTCAGAAATCAATTTCGACCTAGTTTAGCTAAATACTTACGAAGGTTAATCTTTTTTTTTTTTTTTATTTACCTACCACTGAGCCACAGTGACAATTGTTTAAGTAGGTGATTTGGAGGAGCAGACTAAATAGAAAAGCCATGTCTAACTAATGGGTTAAACTTAAAAACTAAGTACATATAACAAGATGTCTTACTTTAACCATATCATCTACATCTGATCTTACTAAAATAGGGTTAGGTTAGGGTTGTTTTTTTATTCATCTACAAAATTTTGGGGCTTAAATCAGTAAGTCATACTGACCAACTTTCACTATGGGACCAACCCCGAAATCGCGAAAAAAAATTTGACCCTCCCATCGTCAGCTGACTAGCCAAAATGTATGGGATGGTCAATTTTTTTTTCGTGATTTCGGGGTTGGTCCCATAGTGAAAGTTGATCAGTATGACTTACTGATTTAACACCCAAAATTTTGTAGACAAATAAAAAAACACCCAGTAGAACCGAATAGGTTCTATTATATTGTAGCAGCATTCGTGCCTCACCTACATTATATGTAATTTAAATGCGGAAGTTGTTTGTTTGCTTTTTAGTTACTTTAAGTTTATATTACTCCTCCTTTTTCAAATGTCTGTTTAACTTTTTTTTTTATTGCCAGCGAATAAACCATTCCTTTTTTTTCTTAGATGTTAAGCAAAAGGCTCGTGCGCTGTGTTTTAGACAACTATTTCTACAACAATTTTGTCGGGAAATTTTACAGCTGAGCGCTACATTAACTGAAGGTTGTTGAAAATAAACGAAGCATATTGTGATACTTTATCATGAAGATTTTTAATTACTAATATCACGGTTCAGATATTTACATAGCAATTTTATTATAACTGCTAAACTTTACATATTAACCTTTCCAGTGACTAAATTTCTTTATTTAATTTGTGTTAATAGGCTATTAAACGATTTGGCTATTTATAAATTATGTCAAATAACTAACTAACCGTACCAAATATATGTAACACGACCAGTCACACGATCATGCGCCTGTTAAGAAATCAGCCATAACAACAAACACTAGACAGAGACGGTGGATCCCCTAATTAACATCTAATTAGTGCGAAAGGGACAGTAGTGGCACGCTTCCAAAATGAATTTGATGTTTCGGAAGAACTTCAGCGGGGAGAAGACGGTGAGCAGCGGGGGAGGGGGCGGGAAAGCGCGGGGGGCGCTGGGAGCCGGGAGGAATGCGAAACGCCGCGACCGCGGCGAGCGGTATTCCTGCATGGAGGAACACCACTACAGGACACATCTGTTCTTCTCGGCTCCTCGAGCCAGTGCCCAGTACAACGAAGGCTCAGGTAAAAAACAAACTGACGTTAAAAAGCGCGGGAAGTCGGTGACATTTGAGGTTATGTGTGAACTATTTAATTTTGCTGTGGTTTAGTGTTTTTATTTACATGTGGTTGATCTGTGGAGTAAAAATAATACACGGATCGTGGCTTTAGTTTGTTGAAGCAAGAGGTGCAGATCAGAGTGCAGTAAGTTGAATAAAAACTTTTTAATAAACTTTTGTAACTAACTACAAATAAGTTTTTAAGTCGAGGTGTGTGTAAGCCCAGGCGCGTCTTATTCTAATTTCCCCATATTGCTTCTATATCGTAAACATATTGTTGACGTTACGGTACGAGTAGTAGTGAATACGCACTGTCAAAGCATCATCAATAATACCTATCTGGAATCCGATATAAAAGTAGTTAATTTAGTTGTTTGCAACATAGTTTTGTTAACATACGAGCTAAAGTTGCCGGTGTGTGCAATTGCGCATACACATGTGCATCGGTGACGAGTGCCCTACATTTCTCCATATGCATTTGGCACGTGCAGTTCGAACTTTAAAATTTAGATTATTTTTATGCGCAAACTTACAACGTCGTTTAGGCGAAAATGCAAAATATGAAACTCGTGTTCAATGCAATTTTAACTATAGATAGAAAACTTAAACAGTTTTAAAGTGAAACTTCAAGTAAAACTTTAAATTCAAGATGAAAGTAATAATAGTGCGTAGAATAAGATTGGCATATTTATTTGAAAGGTATAGTTTCTATCATAACACGATTATTAATAAAAAATATTAATGAATTACGTATCTTTTCCATTGCAACCAACAACAACATTGAAATCTATAAGTATTTCATTTACCATGTCTTTAAAACGGATTAATTAATTCGGTGTGTTGGTACTTAACTTACCAAATTATTGCATTGTCGCCCGCCCAGTTCTACGTTTGTGGTTAGGAATCGATTAAAAATGTGTAGCGAACGGACAGACAAACAAACAAACAAAAGAAAGACAAGAAAGTGAGCTTAAAATTCGAGTTTAATTTTAATTTTGCTCGTTGGGCTGTAAGTGGTACTTAAGTTTTATCAACATGTCCATCAAAATGTTTTATTCAGCCCCAAAATATGCGTGTTAACGACCAAAAGCTAAATTTCTAGGAACCCGCTTCATTAGTTAGCTAGCTAGATCGTTAAAACTGGCAGATGCTTGTTATAAATACGCGCGTGACAGAGACGGATGCGTACCTATAGCATGAATATGCATGGGATGTCGGTTACCATCGTGGTTGAATGAACTTGCCAAGGGATGATCTGCAACGACATGATCAGGTATACATATAGTTCCGGTGAATCCCTGCGTTGCTTCTCGAAAACGGCTCTAACGATTTCGGTGAAATTTTTACTGGTTTACGGGGGCGAAAAATTGATCTAGCTAGGTTTCGTATCTGGGAAAATTCGTTTTCCTCGTATTTTCACGCAAAAAGATTTGCCCGCGCAATATGGTTCGTAATTTTGATGCGGCCGCCGCCGTCTGATTAGACTAATGGTTAGACCATTCTACTACGTCAAGACTGCGGGTTTGAACCCTTATTGAATGGACCGTATTTTTTGTTCTTTTTTGGGTAAATTTTTTGTTTTTGTTTTTTTTTGTTTTTGTATAGAAATCAATGAAAATTCGGTTTCGACCCATTTAAAAATATGGTTAATATATGTAACTTTATATAAGTCATATTTCACAACGTTACAAACGAAAGAGAAACTGAGATAGGCAGTAGGTAGAGAGATTAAACCACGACAGTTACTAGGTATATACGAAACGCTAAATTCGAAACTCATACGCATCCCTCTGCTTTGTGATTCGGAACTAAATCGAAAGAAAAGTGGAAAAACACAGAGTGGCACAGAGTCAATCCATATATACAGATGCACACACGTGCACTCCCATCAAAAACCGGTTCTAACCGGATCCAACCGACTCTTTTGGCTAAAACCACTTCCCGGCTATTTTGAACGAGGTCGCGACGCAGTATGGAGCAACACATCGTAAAAACACGTCCAACGGAGCACTCTAAAGTTTTCTAATGGACCCGGACCCAAGTAACGTAACGTTTGTTTCAGGGTACAGTCAGCGTCGTGAACGCGTGCCTAAAAGTGCGTAAACACACGCAAGAGCGCGTTACATTTCACGGTTAACGTAGGCTTCTTTGATAGACGATATTTGATGCTGACTGTACTAAATTTCTCGCCAGTCATGCTGGAAAATTAATGGTTTAATTTGAATTAAATCCAAGCATATTTTCCCTTCTCTACATGCTAAAATAGTTCAAATTGGGACACATAAATCAGGTGAAAATCTACATATGTCAAGCTTTTCTAAATTAATTTATGAACATTAAAGGCCTCTCTTACAGTCATGCAGATCCGATGTTACACTCATTCCTAAAGGAATGAATAAATTGTTCTATTGTTCCCGATCGTTTTCATAATGATTGGTTCTGTCTCTTGTTTCGTTTTCTTTTCTTAGCAATGCAAGAGTAAAAAACAATAGGCACAAATATGTATCAGAAACAATATTTTTAAGGCAATTTCAATTGTAGAGGCTCTTATAATTTTCCAATTCCAGAACGATGCGGCCCAGTCCTCGGCGGCGGCACGGGTCCGGAGCCGGAGCCCCCGCAGCCCCTGGTGACGCGAGAGCCCTCCGTCTCGCTCCTGCGGTGGGAGCGCCCCACGCCTGCGGTCTCGGACCGCCGCCCGCCGCGCAGCGAGCCCGTGTCCCTCGCTACGCTCGAGCGCGACTGTTTCGTCATACCCGCGCATGCCCTTGACAGATTCCTGCCTGATGGGGTCCCGGTAAGTCTTTACCCAAGTAATTAAGGTACTTATCTAACTATAGCAAACTGACCGTCTCAGAGCCCTTAGCCAAGATGCCCATCGCTAACTAGCGTTTCTATTCGTTTAGTTTTTAAACCAATTGCGTCATTGGTAGATCACGTCATACGAAAAGTCACGTGATCTACCAGTGACGCGAGTGGTTTAAAAACGAAACAAATAGAAACGCTAGTTAGCGATGGGCATCTTGGCTAAGGGCTCTGATGAGCTAACGTTGGTAAACTATTTAAACTACTTGAATTCCTGGCATTGCAGCAAGCTTCATATTCTTTTGCTATTATGCTTGGGCGGTTTAAAAGCTCACAAAACCAACCCCATAGTTCAATATTGGTAGAAATAGATAAATATTTGTTATCAAAACCGCAACGTTTGCTAGCCAGCCACAGCGGGCTTAACATACACGGAGATTTGTTAGATGATTTTCGCGACCGCATTATTCAGTTGCAGCGGATTTCAGGGTCGCATTTTTTAGCGAAAGCTTTACCTAAGTTCCCATAATTTATTATTAGATGAATTTCGCGACCTCGTTTTTTAGTTACAGTGAATTGCAGAGTAGCATTTTTAGCGAAAGCTTTATTTATGTTTTCATAATTTATTATATGTAAAATTTGTTGATCGTATTTTTCTGCGTTGATAAGTGGTCTAAAACGCAGCTGGTCTTATGTAGCAAGTGGTCTAAGTTCGCAACTGTCATATGTATTTTCAAAATTCCTCTCTTATTTAATAAATTGACGGAGCCCCGCCATGTGCGGCTCCTATTTCTGAGCGGTTTGCCCTTCCGGCATTTGAAGCTACCTAACGTACCTAACCTACCTATATATATATCCAACATGAAATATAGATTCGCTAAAAAATGCGACCCTGAAATTCGCTGCAACTGAATAATGCATTCGCGAAATTCATATAACAAAGCGCCGAAAGACGTCCACTGACTGATCCCCAAGGATCGCCACGACGGTCGCTTTTGTGCCATTTATACTCTACTAGTCACTAGGTAGATTAGGAAAACGTTCATTTTCAGCTATTTTTTTACTTGGCCATTGTGAGACAGGCGATAATAATTATAAAATCCTAACCTGTCCCCAACCTAATTCCTAACCCAAATAACCTAACTCCCAACCCAAATTGTAAAATGTACGGTGACCATGAAGTTAGTTAGTATTATTTATTAACTTTTTGTTATTAATTAAATATTTCGGGAATGAAGTACCACAACACAAGCGTAATCAAATTTTATTTTGTTAAGTTATTACGAAAACATTATTTCTGTATACTAATATAAATTCACCGTGTATAGTACAGGTACCTACATGTAAATCTGCAAACTAAAATATTTCGTGCTCTAGCTTCCAGTTCCGCCTCCAACGCCCGAAAAAGGTCAAACAACGAAGAATGCCCAGAACTCGCTCAGCATACTCGAGATCGCCGACCCGAAGCTCTGCATACTCGCTCACCTGATGAGCCCCTTGGAGCCAATCGAGCCCATACTCGAGTCACCAATGGCCAAACCTCTGGTCAAACAGAAAACAGCCGCAGCGGAGTTGTTAACCGAAGTGGCGCAAGCCAACACAGCCGTTGGCGGCATGTTGTTGGCGAACATGGAAAGAAGCGCAGAGTTCCCTTTCATATCTTACTACGTAATAAACACAACGCAGACGGATCCGTTGCTGTTCTATAATAACATGAGAGGTGCTTCCATGAATAAGTTTGATCCTAAGACGATACGGTACTCGGCAGCGCACACTTTGGACTTGTATAGTGAGGTGGCGATGATCTGTCGACCGCCTTTCAATGACTTGGCGGGTGGGCCGAAGAAATCGCTCACGCCATCTACGGGGTTCATTATCAGTGTTTATAAGGTTAGTTTTTTCTCTATCACCCTTCAGAAGAAGAATGTGCCCTCTGCCATAATCCGAGGGCTTATTGCCTAACGCACTCGCGATCGCGATCGACTTGAAAGTGGAACAATTGTTTTCATTTTGTAGGCAGACTTGTCTTCAACTGTCAAAAATGATAGCGATCGCGATCGCGAGTGCGTTAGGCAATAAACCCTCAGGAGCTATGTGTTTCTCTTAGATTTGTAGCGATCTTTATGTCCATGATAATTGTCATTAACTCCCATTCTTCTATTATAGTTGCAAAAACGCACAGTGGGATATTTTATAAATATCCCACATATTTTATCCATGTGTCATTGTTGCTAGGCCCGTTAAATGGGCAGTCGCAAGATATTCTTATTAGAAACGTGCTCCAAAAAGCAATGTAAACTGTCCTCGATTAGGCATTGCTGGTGCTATACTAAGTAGATTGTGGTTTCTTGAGATACTTGGGCCATCATTCCAAATCGTAACGTAATAACACCCTAATTTCCGTCCACGCAAATTAGAATCACGTACGCGAATCTAAGATCTAATTTTCACTCCACATCACCCCGATTTGGTAAAAGAACTCATAGTTTATCCCCACAGAATAAATTACTCTTAATTACATGTCAAGTGGTTAAGGAACTTCGCTCTTGGCTCGTATAAGTCATATCGTTTCGAAGATAGCAGATATATTTACCGTAGGCCCGTCGCAAGTTTTTTGGAAAGCAACCAAATGGAAGTACTCAAGTGAAATGATTCCCGGCAAACTCGTTTTCCAGTCACAGGAACTGCCTTATGGCTTTTATGAGACGATCTTGGCATCAAGTTTTGAAGCTGGCTAACATCAAAGTAAATTCTTCTAAAATAGGTTATAAACTAGTTTTAGCCTGTGACTTCATCCACGTAAAGGTCGAACTGGTAGGAACTGATTGCTTTTAAGCAGGGCCTGATTTAAAGGTCTAGAGGCTGTGGGGCAACAAAGATGTGGAGGCCCCTAATTATTTTCCAAAAAATCAAATCAAATCATAATATATTTACAATACGGTTACAACAAAGTGTTAAATAAAATGGTAAAGTTCGTGCGTATTCAACCCGCATGCGGGTATGCAAAATTTTTACATGTCATATAGCTTAGACTATTTTCTTAATTAATAATAATAATAATCCAGCCTATATACGTCCCACTGCTGGGCACAGGCCTCCACTCACAATGAGAGGGTTTGGGCTACAGTTCCTACGCGGGCCCAGTGCGGATTGGGAACTTCGCACACACCGTCAAATTGCTTTGCAGGTGTGTGCAGGTTTCCTCACGATGTTTTTTTTTTTTTTTATAAATTCACACTGTTGAGGTCCCGGGGCTGTAGCCCCGGTGCCCTCACCTAAATCCCTGGTTTTAAGATTCACTTTCACTTTAGTATTTGTCTTTAACCTCTTGCCAGGTCTTCGAAGGCGACGACGGCGAGCGTTTCGAACGCAACTGGCTCTACTGGACCGGGGCGCGGATGCTCTACCGCCATCTCCCTCACTCCGTCGGGATGAGGAAGATAGCGCTACACAAATCCGTCGCCACGCACGGAGACAAGATGTACCTGTTGGTCTGCGAGTGCGCCAACTTGTTGGACGACTTGTCGGGAGCGGCCATGTTGATAACGGCGCTTCGGGCGAGGTTATGTGGGTACACGGGGTTGTATAGGCCTATACAGACTTTCTAGCATAGAGATGGCGCAAGCTTATTGTAGAATAAGGCTGGCATAAAGTCAATACTTAGTTTACTTAGCGCCGTATTAATAAACTGATATTGGCTGAGATGACGTCACAAGATGCGTCAAAAATGACAGTTTTCTATGGATTGACGTTTACTTTGACGTATCTTGAGACGGGGATCAGAGTTGAGATGAGTTTATTAATACGGCCCTTAGTAACCAATGTTTAGTTTTAAAGTGGCAAAATTCGGCTAAGCGATGCTTTGCAGGTATTAGATACGAAGTAGGTCCCCACATTACTAAAAAATATCGTCGCCTTACTTTCTCAACCTCGTATCTGCAATTTTTTCATGCAGTTGGTAATTTCATTTCATTAATTATAATTTATGATGTAATCAGTTTACCAACCGCAAGAATAAAATGCAGATACGAGGTTGAGAAAGTAAGGCAAGTAAACTTGAAACGAAATTAGTATTGCTCGAAAAAACGTCAAGGACGACTTTGACAATCCTTAATGAGCTCTGTCCAGCAAGGGACGTTTTGTTTGTGTTGTTGGAAGAAACCCAGAAAAGTCTTCCAAACGACCGACACTCTTAAAATTAAAACAACAATTTCACAAATAAATGCTAGTTCTACACATATCCTAAAACATATCATGTATGTGCTACATAGTTCGTTCATGGCAGACAACACTACTCCCTAGCCTCCGTTGCGAGGTCAGTATCACAAGCTATTTTCGACTCTGCAACTATATTTATAAGGTAGTTTTACGATCGTCTCTAATGTCGTGATTTAAGGTGTGGAGTGTTTTTCTAAGGATTGTCAAAAATATTATATGTATAAAGAAATGTGAAGTCACCATTTTAAGAAATACAGTTGACTGTATTTTAGCTAAAGTATTAAAAAATGCTTGTAATTGAAAACTAGGAAATAAGCAATTACTGCATGAGACAATAAGTAAATAATTAGAAATTTCAATAATCTCTCATGCAAAAGAAACGTATTTTCAATTATACCTTGGCCAAATAATTAATATGGGCTTAAAAAAATATGAACTACCTAGATCGAAAGAGAAAAAATATGGCGCCGCAAGATACACACACACACTTACATATTTTATAGTTAGGCTGCACTAGTATAAGCATTAGGCTAGATTCACAAAAGCTGGAATTTCATGGAATCAAAATTAAATAACGATAAATATGATACAATATATTTTTAATTCAAATTAATAAAATTAATAACTACGCTTGATTGCCGTAATGCACAAATATTAAATATACGTAGACGATAATTCACTTTTATATTATTCGAGATCTACTGAATTACCTAGTTATTTCAAATTGTTCGGTCAATTAAAATAGAGTTCAGTATTAGGTGTTGATTGAAAAATAGAATACAAGCTTGGACAAATTTGACTTATGTCCTCTTTTGACACTGACCAAAAACTATCTTCTATTGTGATTCAATAACTAAATAGGTAGCATAAGCAATAACGTAATTACGAACTTGCTTCAAAAGCGGTAAAAATCTACGGTTTTTAACATTTAAGTGTGTATTTTATCGTGATCTGCCTCTAACACACTAACATTTACACCTACGTCCTTTTGAATAGTGCGAAGAGAGAGACCAACCAATAAATGTTGGTGTGTTAGCGCTAGTGTGATGAACAAAATAACTTTGACTCGATTTCACAAAAGTCCAGGTAAAGTTTTAATATAAAAAAGCTATTACTATAAGTAATATAAAATTATACTCGTGGTAATAACTTGTATTTTTGTGATATCGGGATTATTATTGACTAATAGCTTGGCAGAAAAGACTTTGACGTGATGACAGTTAGAACAAACTACAATACTTTGAAGTAGCAACACCACAATAAGCTTCAGCTATTGGGTAAAAAATTGTAAAATGTTGCCAATATACTCTGAACAGCACTTCCGTGTATTCCAAACTCTTTTTTGCCAATCTTTAAACAAATGAAAGTGCATATTTAAAATTGTACGCTCAAATATCCAACCATATACTGCCATCTTTAATATCACAATGCAGATAACTTTTTAATGTTACATGACAATTGAAAATTAAATTTAGACTAACGTAAGTACCGGTTGCACCGGTGTTCAATACACGAGGTTATTTTTTGCTATGGTGCTAAAATATAGATACGTAGAAGAAATAAAGGCTTGCATTTGTTAATTAACTAGGATAATAATATGATTTAGTTATGTATTTTTATTTTTAGAATTGGTCCTAAATAAACTTGCACAAAATTAATTAATAAATTAATATCAATACTACAAAAAAACCTACACGTTACAATGATCAAGTTGTAATGATTATTGTGTTAGCCTAACACTGTAAACTAACATTATGGAATGTTGAACGTTTGAGTATTGAGTACCAATTTAGCGTAAAATTGCTATAAAAAAGCCAAAAAGTTACATTTTTTGCAAGTTTATCTGGAGCGGACTATAGAAAAGAAATATTATGAGCAATAGTAGGTACAATATAAATTTTGCCAATTTAATAATTAGATTGAGGAATATTTAAGAAATTTTCATAAATTTAAATTGAGATTGTTAGATAGAAGATTAATAGAATAAAATTCAAATTTAACATTTCCCTTTAAATGTGTATTTTAAATTTCATGTAGTCTATTTCAATTCAATTTGTTAATAATGTAAACAATCGGGTATCATCTCTGCCATCGACTAATGATTCGATACCTGATACTAATGAGTTGATACCCGAATGATGACAAATCTAATTAACAGATCAATTAGTTTTTTAAATTACTTGATTCATTAAATTGAATTATTTATTCATCACAATCCATAAATTACAAAAGTCATGAGATATCAAGTTGAAACCTTCGAAATACATGTGCATATGTTTTTTATTCAATTAAGTGAATGATTGTGTTAGAATATTAACGATTTTCGGTTTAAGTAGATTATTAACAAATTGAATTGGAACAGACCTTAGATTATTGTTTTTGTTTTTTTTACTTGGGTTAGTTTGGGTTGCGTTTTTAATACAACATAATATTCATTTTTTTACAATAATAAAAAAATCATGTCTTGAGTCAATAGGTATTCTTTTTTAAGTTAAATCAGAATAAGTATTGTACATAATTTAAACTCGCTTTCTTGAAACAAAATAGAAAACTAGGAAATTAAATAAATTTCAGTTAAGTACTTATACTTTTTTTTTAAATAAAATTTCAAATATGTTTTTGTTTTATTTGCTCTTGACTCCTTATAATAAGTTAGCTAATATCCCCATCCGATAAGTCTAATGACTAATGAAGACAATTAAAATTGGGGTCAATAGAAATGGCTAAAGATGTAACAAAACGAAACTAACTAATTTACCATTATACTCCATAATCAGGGACTTTTCAAGACCGAGAAAGGTATTTACAATTATATATACGCTTGATTATTACTTTCATATTAATTAAATGAACTATTAATTATACATTTTAATGAATAAAAACACGCTTGATGTTTTGAGGTTATGTGTCAAACAGTATACTAATTTGTTGACATCTTTGGCCATTTCTATTGACCCCGACTTTAAATATTTTTTGGATAGAAATAACAGTCTCTGTTCAAAGTGATTTTAAATACATTCATAATAAATAAATATTAAATACTTTGATAAAAACTCCCGACATAATTCGCACCGCACCCCTACTTTAAGCGCTAATAACTCTTAAATGGCTAAATGCATTTATTACAAAACTTAGCTAAGAACACTCTCTATCATGGGAGCTGGTATGCCACAGATAAACACGTTAAATTTATAACCAGACCTCCCGATACACGTGTTACACGCCCGCACGGGTATCCGTGTTCTTAGCGGTATTAAACGTCCGAACTACACGGATCCGTGTAAATAAGTCCGTGTTTCAGCCCGCAAACGGGTAAAGCACTGGCCCTAATTACCCTACTCTTCCGCGACAGTTTGAGGCAGGCGCGGGCTGTTTGTTAATAAGGGGGACTATTGTAAGTAACTGTACAAGCCTCGGTCCATTCATAGCTCTTATAAACAACGGCCCGGCTCAGTGCAACCCGCCAAAGACGGGTAATACCCGCGGGTAATTAAGATCCGTTGATCCGTGTCCGGGTTAACTACCGGGTACCGCGGAAAAGGATACCCGACACACTAAGGGCCGTATTAATAAACTCATCTCAACTGAGATCCCCGTCTCAAGATACGTCAAAGTAAACGTCAATCCATAGAAAACTGTCATTTTTGACATAGAGTACATTGAATATTAGGACAATTTTTGACGCATCTTGTGACGGGGATCAGAGTTGAGATGAGTTTATTAATACGGCCCTTATAACGCACCTCTGTTTTGTTTCGAGGGTTAAAAATACAGTTATAAACTCATAACTGACACAGTGCAGCAGTGCAGTTGTCATAATATACATATATTAGAGCTTACAAGATGCTCAAAAATATCTCTGTTACGCCTTTAACGATAGAGTTGAGCACCTACAGTCTGCCCTGCTAAGGTAAAAGGCAGTTTTTTACACAATACTACTGTAGCAATTGCAACCTTATTACCCAATGATGAGGTTGCAATTGTTACAGTAGTTTTGTGTAAAAAACTGCCTTTTACCTTAGCAGGGCAGCAGTTATTTGGTGATGTAGCGACTGTACTACACCTGTAGGTCTATTTGACACATGTGACGGGTTTAACCATTATCAGTGGCAATGAGGTAGTTGTGATTATATCCTATATTAAAACATTGCCAAAATTTGTTTGCTATCAGCTCATACAAAAATCCCGGTAATGCAAATCCTAGGGAAAAAATCAGGAATCTTGGCTTTGGATGTTTTAAAAATTGATTTATATTAATAAGAGTATGTTTTAACTTTATTTAAAAAAAAATATTATACTACACATTTTTCATTTTTAAAAGTAAAAGGGTCGATCAACTTTTTCTTGTTTGTTATTCTGTCCCGTTGTCCAAGAGACAACAGTGACCGAGTTTCTCAAAGAAAACTGTTATAATATATGCTACTAATGTGCTTAGGAAATAGTCCATAAAATAATGGGCTTATAACTACGACAAAAATGTACGTTTGATGAACTATAACCATAGAAAACGTATAGAGAATCATGGTGTTAAAGAGTTGTCCAGCGGACGTAACCATGACAACGAGGTACAAGAAAAAGTTGATCAACCCAAATATTAAACTAAATCTCACTAAGTAACCATATCAGTAGCCTCGGTGCCCTCGGAATCTTCTTCTATTGTCGAGCTGAAAAGAAACAATAAAGTAAATTAATGCCTCCAATGTCTAATCAACTTGGACCGGTCTTTGGAGGGGATATGAATACATTTCTTTGAACTTATGCCTATTCAGGTAATAATAATATGTTGCGTAACACAATTAAAATATGATATTGCATAGGTAAGGTAATACTGATTTAGCTATACATAAACAAGATTCCAGTCTATGCTGCATTTAGCATGCATGTTTGCATTGCAATTTATGCAAAAACATTATTGTGAATCTCCATAATAACAGATCAAGAAATAGTTTCTCATCTTGTATGCTTGGTGATGGATCCATCCCAAATTCAATTCATTTATTTCAGAAAAAAAAAATTGTGTTTGAATATTAAAAACTTTTATATGAAACAGTCTAATACTTCTATTAAAATAGAATATAAACAAAAAAAATTATTACACATGTTGCTTAAATAATTAAATGAGAAATTAAAAATTACATTGAATGATACACAACCTAGTATCTTTTCATATTTGCGTTTTCATTCCTTTTTTTTTATCAAAATCTGAAGAGATTTAAAAATTGCTATTTTTTTGTGTCAACAATGAAAATATAAGAATCCTTTACTTACCAAGGAGCGTTTACACTCAAAAAATGTTCGTTGCAGCTGCAGGCACTCATCTGCTACTGCCCGTGATTTCAGGCATTCACGGGGGGTTTTCTTGTCCTGAAAGTATTTCATCATTAGTAGCAAATATTGATATACAGTAATAAATGTATACAGCAAAACTTCTTACTAATTCTTTATTCAACAAGTTTGAAAAAAAATTAGGTATTGTTTGAAATAAAATTGGCCACATAATGCATGTTAAGCCAAAACTGCTTCTTAAATGTGGTGATTGATCCGTTTAGGAGCTACAATGCTACAGTCAGATACACAGTCAATCGTCGAACTTTATAACACACCTCTTTTCGCGTCGGGGGTTAAAAACAATTGTAGGTACATAGTTTTACCTGTCACCTTCTCGAAACTCTTTTTTGTCAAGCTATATACTAATATGTATGCACTATAGTTACGGTTTGTACGCAATAACGTGAGATCAATTGCATAAACATAGCAAGAGACTAACCTTAGTGCAGCAATCAGATGACAATAAACACATCTTGAGATCGGCTCGAATATCCGCGCATGGCGACTTGTCAGCCAAACCAATTTCATCCGGAGCAAATACGACCATCTCGTACTAATTTCCAGTATGAAACCTTCGTAAAATTATTTAATTTTTATCTTCCAAACCCAAGTTCGTTCATGACTTATCAAAATCACGTCAAAATCACAACAAAATGACATATATACAATTGTCAATTTTGACAGGAGCGTCTACCGCGTTTTTAAAATGATGTCAAATACGTTTACACGCTTGCCTAGACTTAGCAAATGTCCACAAGCACAAGCGTGTGAACGGGGGGTGTTTGGTTTGGCTTGGCTTGCATGAGCTAGCAAGCACTGAGTAAAATCACTACGTTTAACGTTTAGCAAGAGCTTGTATTGGTTTTTGAACATAGATACAGATCAAAGGAATTTAAATGTTGGCGCTTGGAGCTTGTGGACGTTTGCCAAGTCTCGGCAAGCGTGTAAACGTAATGGCGAATGTACACTCTCGCCGAGACACTGCGAAGCTTGCCATCCTTTTCTAACTTAATATATAGGTGGACATTCACGGTCAGTTAAACTGATCAGTTAACTGACGTACATCCAGAGGCTGACCTTGAGTTCGTATAATTTTAACTTAAGATTTCACATTCACGGTCAGTTTTTGGATGTACGTCAGTTCAACTGATCAGTTTAACTGACCGTGAATGTCCACCTTAAGTTGGAGAAGCCTGCCTCGGAGTGTCTTGATAAGAGTGTATAGCCGCCATAACATAACAGTAAGCCCAAAGTCCAAGTCAGCTGTTGGTCTGTCAATATTGACAGTGACAGTTCAATATTACTTGGCGCTTCGTTATGAATTTATCGGAAAATTTTGTAAATTGACACTCCTCCATTCATGCATTAAAATTCAAAGTAAATAAACACAAAATGCGCAAAGCTTACCCAATTTTTGCTAGAAAATTGTCTCACGTTTGTCCTTTGAAGCCATTCAAAGATTCGAAATGGCTGATGCCGAATGGGAATCCAACCGGGGCGTACGTATACAACTGCGTAGCTGACCAGAAGGTGCCCGTGATCCTCAGCGACCCGCACATAGCGACCTGGTATTCCTGCGGCCCTACAGTTTACGACTCCGCGCATCTGGGCCACGCGAGTTGCTACGTAAAAATAGATATTTTACAGCGTATCCTTAAAGAATTCTTCAAAGTTAAGCTCGTAACTGCGATGGGTGTCACCGACATAGACGATAAGATCATACAGAAAGCTAATACCACCAAAACTGACTTCAGAGCCATCGTGAAACAGTATGAGCACGAGTTCTGGCTCGACATGGCCAGCCTCAACGTCGACAAACCGCTCATAGTCGCCAGGGTGTCCGAGCACGTCCCCGCCATCGAGCACTTTATCAAGAAACTCATTGACTCTGACATGGCGTATGTGGCCAAAGATGGTTCAGTGTATTTTGATACAAACAAATACAGTTTGTATGGTAAGTTACAAAAAATGCAGGATTCAGGAGAACCTGCTGATCAAAATAAAAGAAACAAAATGGACTTTGCCCTATGGAAGGGTCAGAAGCCTGGCGAGCCTTCCTGGGAAGCTGCGTGGGGTGCAGGCAGACCAGGCTGGCACATAGAGTGCTCAGCAATGGTAAGCAAGTTCTTTGGGTCACAAATAGACTTCCATTCGGGAGGTATTGACTTGCAGTTTCCTCATCATGAAAATGAGGAGGCTCAGTCCTGTGCTTTTCACAACACTGAGCAGTGGGCCAATTATTGGATCCACATAGGCCACCTTCATGTCAAAGGAGATGAAAAAATGTCCAAATCATTGAAAAACACTATCTCCATACAAGAAATGTTATCAAAACACAGTGCTGATACATTTAGGATGGCATGCCTCATGTCCAACTACAGGTACCCAATGGAATACAGCAATGAACTCATGAAAACTGCTGAAAGTGTTGTTAACAAATTTAAATTCTTTCTCAAAGATGCTTATAATTACGTAAACAACAATGCAATAGAAAATGGCAACTACAAGTATCAAATACTGGATAGTTTACAAAACGTAGAGGAGGTAAACCTAGAGGTTCTCCGGTCAGATTTTGACACCGCAAGTTGTATGAATAATATGTTAAATCTAGTCATAAAAACTAATAGACTAATGAAACTTGAGACAACAGAGTTTTATCCTATCCCTGTGCTGTTAATAGCAGATTATATAAATAGTGTATTGAAAAAACTAGGCATGAAATTGGAGGATAACTCTGAGAATATTGTGCCAAACAATCTGATAGATATATTGGTGGAGTTTAGGCATATTGTGAGACAAAATGCTTTGAAATGCAAAGATAAAGAGTTACTGACTGCCTGTGATGTTGTAAGGGACAAAATGCAAACCATTAAAGTACAAATTAATGACAGCAAAAACACACCTTCGTGGGTGTCAAAATAACCAGTAAAATGGAATGGAAGTATCATATTTAAGGCCCCATGCAGGCCTATCGTCGGCCAATTGTTTTTTCTCCACATACTTCATAGAAATTGACAAGGATAGCCGTATAATCGGCCGAAAGGTCAGCATGTGGGTTAATGTCCAAACAAAATTTGGGGTCCTAGCAAAAAGAGTAACAGTCCGCAACTTGTTTGTCGCTCGGATCTCCCTTTCTAACTTGTTTGTAACGACAGAGACGCACTGAGCGACAAGTGAGAAAATACAAGATGTGCAGGCCGCACTGAGGTTCAATTGATAATGGGTCATTAGTCTAATGGACTCTGTATATAGAGTTATACCCTGTTTAATAACAAGCTTAGTCGATTTATATCCTTTTTCACCAGGACCCCATAATATTCTTATTTTATTATAAACCTTGTTACCTTCACTCACAGCAGTATTTTGTTAAAATTAATACAGATACATTAGATAACAAATAATCATTCAATCATTTTGTGCATTCGTAAGTTAAGATAAATAAATAATAATCCTTTCATAAGAAGATGTTTTACTCCTATCATGATATAATATCTCTAAGATTATAGAGGATTAGTTACTATTCAAGATTGTTCAGAACCTGTTAGAAAAGCTGCCCAAATATATGATATTCACTGGTTTAGTGTATTCATTCAAATAATAGGTCGAGAGGAGATTCTGTGCAGAAGCACAGCTACAGTGCAGTGACAGTAGTGATAACAGGAAAGTAAACAATATCAAGTGGCATTGATAATATAAAAATAAACTTACACAAGTACTTCAGATAACAATGCCCCAGCAACAATAAGTAGGTATGATTTCAAAGCTGGATTAGGTTTGTCTACAACAGCCAGCTGCCCAAAAATATGTTGGTTGTTGCAAGTGCATGCTATCAAAAACTCAGGCCACAAAAATATTGCTTATTTGATGAGGGCTGTGATGGTTCAGTTTGGGATTAGGTTAATTTGTGTAAGATTATCTCATGATATTTATTTATTCAATGGTACCTACTTGAATATGTTTTTTGGTTATTCATATTATTTACTTTTTTCTGTAGTAGTATACCACATGGTAATAAATAATTTTTCTTTCTTTCTTTCTATATTTTATCTGAATGATACCTCTATAAATAATACACCGGCATCTAAATAACCCAGAAATATATAGTTTCTTGCTAAAAATGTTAGGTAGGATAACACCCAATTAGAGGCATCCAAAACTAAAATGCCAGTTATTGGCATCTAGTGACCTCTATTACCAAGAAATAAAGTCCACGACATCCCGCGATCCTCACCAGGTCGTCGGTCCACCTAAAGAGAGGCTTACAAACACTTCGTTTTCCGGTACGCGGTCGCCATTCTAGCACCTTTCCGCCCCAACGGCCATCAGTTCTACGAGCAATATGCCCTTTATGCCACTTGAGCTTTGTAATTCGCTGAGCTATGTCGGTAACTTCGAGAAGCGAGATGGATGCGAGTAGCACAAAACCAACCGTCGTGAAGATCCTTCTGTCCAGCAGTAGACGTCTTTCGGCTGATATTTAGATGATATTGATGGTGCTAACAATAGGGCTGATTCCACTAAAATTATCTTAAATAAAACAAAATATTTCTCGTCAACAAATACTTTATAAAAGACTAATTTACAGGTACAGATCCATTTTTCTCTTGTATCATATCCTCCGCTTTGTACACCTTCCACGCTACTAGGTAGTCGCGCAGCATCTTGAACAGAGTGTAGTAGTTGATGAACAGCAGTATCACGGTGGCCAAGAAGTTGTGCCACGGCGCAGAGCTGAACAGGAGGAACAGTTGCAGGAGTATTAGGGAGAGCTGCAAGCAGAGCAGCAAGCAGAGGAGTCTCGAGGGGTTCGCGAATACCGCCTGCGGACAAAAGGGGGGGATTAGTTAATGTTCTACTGATTGGTTGTCAGAGAAATACAGTCCGTGAGCACTTAAGAGTAGGATTCGGGTTTGTACTTCTCTCTCACTCGGTCACATACGCTCTTATGCTAGTCTAGCCGAGTTTACCCGAACCCGATTTTATGACATATGATGATGATGATGCGATCATGCCGATTTCGACAACAGCGACGCTTCACGGACTCCCAAAAGGTGCTCGGATATATCCGCACGACCGGTTCAACGCAAACGACGGACATATCCGTCAAGGTTGACAGCGCAAAATAGACCTGAGTGTTTAATGGGTATGGTTGAAATTAGCTTTGGTTTGTAGTTGTCATTGTCGTGTGATTTTTGTATGATATGGCGTTGAAATGTGTTAGACTGGATAATTAAATATATCAGGGACAATTTCACACAAATTTACCTAGTCCCAAACTAAGCTCTAGGCTTGTACTATGGGTACTAGGCAACGATATATATAGAGAAATAAATACTTAAATATATAGAAAACATCCATGACTCAGGAATAAATACTCGCGCTCTTATCCAATATTTGCCCATACCGGGATTCGAACCCGGGACCGCTAGCTTCGTAGGCAGGGTCACTACCAACTAGGCTAACCGCGTCGTCATTAACCTTTCAAAACCCAACACATACAAGAAAAACAAATGAATCGTTTTTAATGCCCTAAGACAGAATTCAATATTTTGACACTGGCTCCGTAGGTAGCCACCGGGTATCGAGAGGTTAAGGAGCAGTTATTTTTTGTCAGACTTGAATAGTATTAGGTAGAGATGGGCCGAATACGGACTTTGCCGAATACGAATATTCGGCCGAACATTCGGTTCAGCTCTTACCGAACCGAATATTCGGCCGTTGCACCGAATCGCTAGGAACAGGTTTTGACGCGACCGCGCTCAGCGCTCCGCGCGCGTTTCGGACCTTCGCGCTCGCGCCATTTGACTTGTCGACCTTTAGTGGATAACTGAGAAAGGTGATTACTGATTAATACAACTTACTTAATTAAAACAACTCTGGTTTTTCTTACTTAAGTTACGGTTTATTGCAAAATAATTGTATTTATATTTTAGACGCATATTTATCTCTTTTTGGTAGTTGCTTAGAATGCTGAAATAGGATGTCAATCCGACGAATTACGAAATAACCTACGCTCGTTTTTTGTTTTACTTCGTTTACTTTATTTATTTTGTTTATTCGGTAAATATTCGGCAATGTAACCGAACTATTCGGCCGAATACGAACATTGAAAAACTTGCCGAATATACCGAATATTTACCGAATATTCGGCCCATCTCTAGTATTAGGTATGATACTGACGTAAAACCGCGCGTGCTCCTTGGCGCCGGGGGTCGCGGCGGCCGAGGCGGAGGCGCAGGCCCACAGCGCGCCGCCGCGCGCCACCACCGCGCCGCGCGCGTACAGCGCGCCCTCGCTCCACTCCGCCGCGCCGCCCGCCTCTGGGACATTCATATACCGTGAGTGTTGTGCTTGTTCAATCACGGTGAGGTTATTAACCGACTTCAAAAAAGGAGGAGGCTCTCAATTCGAATGTATGTTTTTTTTAGTGAGTAAACACGGAGTTTGTAAGTATAAGGCTACCCTGAGAGTATGAGCGAGGGTTACCCTGCGAGTAAGGCCGAGGGTTACCCTATGAGATGAGTATGAAAGAGGGTTAATCCGTAACTATGGATAGGGTTACCCTGTGAGTATGAACGAGTGTGAGCTAAAATGAGGTTACCCTGCGAGTATGATCAAGGATGGTACCGTGAGTATGCCCTAGGGGTACCCCGTGAGTATGCCCTAGGGGTATCCCATGGGTATGCCGTAGGGGTACCCCATGGGTATGCCCTAGGGGTACCCCGTGAGTATGCCCTAGGGGTACTCCATGGGTATGCCCTAGGGGTACACCGTAACGTGAGTATGCCCTAGGGGTACCCCGTGAGTATGCCCTAGGGGTACTCCATGGGTATGCCCTAGGGGTACACCGTAACGTGAGTATGCCCTAGGGGTACCCCGTGAGTATGCCCTAGGGTTACCCTGCGAGTATGATCAAGGATGGTACCGTGAGTATGCCTTAGGGTTGCCCTGCGAGTATGATCAAGGATGGTACCGTGAGTATGCCCTAGGGTTACCCTGCGAGTATGATCCAGGATGGTACCGTGAGTATGCCCTAGGGTTACCCTGCGAGTATGATCAAGGATGGTACCGTGAGTATGCCCTAGGGTTACCCTGCGAGTATGATCAAGGATGGTACCGTGAGTATGCCTTAGGGTTGCCCTGCGAGTATGATCAAGGATGGTACCGTGAGTATGCCCTAGGGTTACCCTGCGAGTATGATCAAGGATGGTACCGTGAGTATGCCCTAGGGTTACCCTGCGAGTATGATCAAGGATGGTACCGTGAGTATGATCAAGGATGGTACCGTGAGTATGCCCTAGGGTTGCGCTTAGCTGGTAGTGATCAAGGTGTCGGGCGCGAGGCGCAGGCCGGGCCGCTCACCGTGCGGGTGCGGCGCCCAGCGGCCGAGGTGCCTGGCGGCGCGGTGCGGCGTGTCGGCCAGCGCGCCCGGCAGCAGCGCCGCCGCCGCGCGCGCCAACAGTGCGCCTAGCACGCACGCCGTCTGCTGCGACGCCAGGTACACGTCGTAGTACACGAACGGCTGCCCAAACAACCATCACTACATCTATATTTATTTCACTAAATACACAAACTCGCCTCGGAACTGTTTCTGCAGTTTGCCGAAGCCTTGTTTATGTACACGGTTGTTTTGCAAAAATAAATGATTGATGACAGAACAACAAACAAATCAACCAATGCGGGGCGGGGCCAATCTAAAACAATCCCTGTGACAGCTAATATTATCAACATGAAAAACACAAAACTAGTTTTTTAACTTTTCAACTACATTAATACAAATACGTCGTCGCATTGTAATATTTTAATTCTGTGACAAAAAATAATTTATCAACTTTTTTTTATATGCCTGCTTGCGTGTAAGTGTGTGCTCTAAGGACTGATTTTTAATCTTAAGATGAATAATGACAATTATATTTCATATCTCTCTATTTGTGTCAATCACTACATATTATATAAAACAAAGTGCTCCGCCGCGTCTGTCTGTCTGAACGCGATAAACTTAACTACTGAAGGGATTTTCATACAGTATCCACCGATGGATAGAGTGATGCATAAGGAAGGTTTACATGTTTGTACTTCATTAGGGATTAAATGCGTATAATGCTCTGCTACCCGTGCGAGACCTGGACGGGTCGTCTTATAACTAAAAGCATGTCACCAAAACAAAAAAACCTACTCACCTGTGCAAAACAGCACGGTATAAAGCTAGAATAGTAGGCGCCCACCACCGCGTTGAATATGATCTTCTTGACCCTGAGGTTGAAGTCGTGCCGCAGCTCGTCCACCTCGGCGCGCACGCGGCGCGGCTCGTGCGCGCAGCAGTGCAGCGGCGCCTGCGCGCTGTGCAGCTCCAGGAACGGGCCGGCTTGGAGCCCGAACAGGACGAAGTACAGTACTGCGCTGTGGAGACGATTTGGTCTTGTACAGTCGCCATCATATACATATATTGCAGCAAACAAAGTGCTCACAAATATCTGAACACGACTCTATTGTCTGATAGACATATGTGATGGCGAACTGTACAATTATCATTATCAGCCCACTCCCGTCCACTGTTGGACACAGGCCTCTCCCATGCCAACTCGGTCTTGAGGTTCTGGTTTCCAATCGCTACCAGCCTACCAGCCACCTTACGTATGTCATCACTCCACCTAGCTGGAGGGCGTCCAGGGCGTCCTACACTACGTTTGCCGAGCCGCTGGTCCACACAACAACACGTCTACCCCGACGGTAAAGCGAGTCTTCACTGACCGACGTCGTGTCGGCGCGCCGGAACACAGTTATGGGTTGCCACTTCAGCTTGCTAATGCTTTGGGCTATATTGGTAACTATCCTTGTTCAATATGGAGGGATATTAAGTTATGGGCTCGTATCCAGGCAAGAATTGCACCACCCCATCTCATCCCTGGGTGTCGTTCTCCAGTTTGGAAAAGGCCTTTGTCCAGCAGTGGACGTCTTGCGGCTGATGATGACGATGATGATGATTAAGTTATCGGTTGATTTTGTAGCTTGTAATCCTTACTTATAGATTAAATCTATATCCTATCCTTATAGGATGAACGCTTATATCAGTTTTCTATATTCAAAAATATTTACCCGACTATGCAAAGCCAAAAGAAGGGTAATGAATTAACAGTCTTAGTCAGTGCTTCATTTTAGCCGGCAGTCGGGTTTTAGTTCGTGACTTTTATTTATTAGTCACATGAAACATAAATACTGAAACCAATATCATTTTAAATGCAGATGAAATGTTGGACCTGATCTTTAAAAAGTAAGTTAAAAAAAGCTAAAGTCATGGCAACATATTGCTATTAATTTATCTATGGTGCATATGTGAATAGTAATTGTTTTATGGGTAAGTAAAGTTTTTTGAAGTGGTGTATTTTTGCTGATAGTCAACTGTCTAGGAATCAAGAAACAACAGCTGTTTTTTTTTAAATTTCCCACCATTTCACTGAAAATATTTTTTAATCACTGTCGTGACATTTCTTCATAACACTTTACTTACCCAATTGTAAAAAGCCTCCAACTGTTTTTAAGCCTCTAGTAATAGAGACGTGTCACATATTTGTGAGCCCAATGTTGTATATATGAGTGGTGGCGTCGGGCGGACGGTATAGTTACGGGTAGCAGAGGTAGACCAGCTTGACCAGCGGGTGCTTGAGCGCGATGAAGTAGGCGCTCCACGCCAGCGCGCCCACAACCACGCCCAGCACGAACATCCTGCAACCACAGGGAGTGCTCCTTCAACTATGCAAGCACTTTGATCAGAAGAACCAGGTGGAATTATTATTATTATTAGCAGTGATCGGGGTTTTGGATGCGACTCGGGGTTAATGACCTCAATCATTATGCTAGTATGGATGTGCCGCGGGATTCCGGGCTTCGTGTGGTTTGATAAAGGACAGTTTTTTTATCATATATCATAGTAGTATCACATATCGTAGTAGTGATCGGAATTCCCAGTGCAATCTGGGGTGATTGACCTTAAGCATTGTGCTAGGTAATAATGGATATGCCCGGGATCCCGGGATTTGTATTGATGTTGGAGGATAATTATTCTATTTTATTTTACATGATATCAATCGAAATTACAGGTCAACGGTTGAATTAAATGTTTTTATAATTGAAAAAACTAATTTTTTTATACAGACGCGGTCGCGGGATTATAGTCACATCCATACTATGATTACGACTCGAAATCCCGCGAATTGCATCCAAAACCCCGATCACTGATTATTAGGCTCGGGTACTGTAAAAACTATACCGAGGTTACTGCAGCGTCGGGTCGGCGAGGCTGCCCGCTGTGTGACCAGGCTATTAAACATCACGAGGCATCAATCAATCAATCAATTTTATTTGCGTAAATAAGGGTGCGCCGCGAATGGTGCCCACAGCAGCAGGTCCTGTTTGAACGTGTGGCGCTGTGGCGCGCGCCTACATCCAGACAGCAAGTAAGTCCACTGAGCACGGTAAGTAAAAGTAAAAAAAACACTAACCTGGCAGCAGCAATGCCAGGAGGCAGTACAACTGGAACGAACGTGACCCTCAGCAGCGCCGTGCTAAGGCTCAGCAGCAGGCGCCGCGATAGCACCGTCACGATAAACGCTACTAGGTGTGGGTCGATGAGGTAGAAGTTCTGAAACATTATACTTACTGATTAGGGCCACGAGATAAAACTGGAGTCACAATATAATTATGTTTCTGCCATACAAGTATGTTGCTTTTAATCCACGTCACATCCCACTATTTAATTTACATACATCAACAAGGCTCAGAAAAACGCCCATCATTTTGAAAACATAACCCTGTTCCGTACAGCAGAGACTTCCTTATGATGTTAATAAAAAATATTATTAGATATGTTATAGATTTATTATACCATAATTTATATGAAGGGATGTTTACGAAAACAACATAACTAACATTTTTGGCAGATTTGAGTTACTGGTATCATAGGGTTAGTCTAAGAAGGAGCAACAAGTGGTGCAAAAAATATTGTCCATAAATGACCCCATTTGTCCCAAATGGTTCCCTAAAAATGTACCCACTTTACAAAAACTACATAACTACATTATTTTCTACATTATAAGGAAGTCTCTGCTGTACGGAACATGTTATGTCTTTAAAATGACGGGCGTTTTTCCGAGCCGTGTACATCAAGCAACCATCCAATGTCAATTTATCTAGCGGGGTGTGCCTTTAGGATTGAAAACATCACAGCAAAGACCGATCATACTGGTTTTTTTTGGGAATGCCAGTTTCCATTACATGTCTTGGGTGACATGATGCTGGTAAAATTTGCTAAGGAGGTAAGCAATTCTTCAAAAAATCTGTGAATGCGGTGCTTGATTGTTTCTAAAAATAAAGGAATGTTCTCCTTGAGTAAAATTTCCCATCTTTAATATTTAGGGTATTTGCCCTCCGGGGTAATGTTTGTTTCTTCCACCCTGTATAGAGAAATATGTACAGTCAATGTTATAAACATAGATACGTCCAAAGCCTCAAAAATATGTAACCACAATCTCATGTCACCGTAATAAGGTTGTGGTTACATATTTTTGACACTCGGAATGTATCTATATTTATAACCTTGACTGTAAATAGGACATCAAAGACTCAGAAACAAATACTCATACTCATAACATAACTATTTGCCTATACTAAGAATCAGATCCGCAACTGCTGGCTTCGTAGGCAGGGTCACTACCAACTAGGCCAACACAACTTCACAATAATTAGCCATCGTTATGGTCTTATAACATTATAATAATAGTACATTCTAATTTAAAAAAAAAAATTATCTGATATTCTAAACAAGTTATTGGTTTAATTTTATTTTACTATTAATCACATATTTTATATAATCATTAAAAAATATTATCCTTCCACACAAATTCCATTTAAAATAAGCAAAATCAAGTTTCAAGTAGCCATTTTAGAATTAAATAAATGAATGAGTAGGAGTAGGAATAGGAGTTGAATTTTAATGTTAATGTCGACTCCATAAGTCGCCTTCGTCTTACCATACTATTATAAAGATGAAAAAGATAAAGATAGATTCAGTAAGTGGGCCGCACAGTATGAAAACTATGAACCCTAGTTATTAAACAATAAAATAAACTTACCATTGTTTGATTAGTATAAGAATGCGGCAGCCACCACGCAGTCCTGTACAGATTCAGAAACTGCAGTCCTGTGGCAACTACAGTGAACACGAAGGTCATCGCCTCAAACAGGAGCTCCCCATCCTGAGGGATATATGGGAATGGTATGTGTTTGGGGGGAGATGGGCCTTCAGGTATTTTCACATCATTCAAAACTCCAGTTGCCAGCGTCGGTGATAAGCGCGGCCGACCCACGCGCTTCCCATTACTGTTTACATCCTCTTCCTGAGGCGGCAATGAACCCTTTAAATAAGTAAATAACAATAAAAGGCGCTCGGAAACGAGTGTTACAATTACTAAGTTAAAATGGTTTGTACCTTTTTGCTGAGGCCAGAGGACTTTTTAGTGCCCGGCGGCACCATTTTACAAGTGATCGGCGGCAACGGACGCTTTATAAGCGGATCTTTAATGATTTTCCGTCGCCTCGACACTGCTGTGGACGATGTGTTGTTAACTTGAGCGTAAGCCCAGCGCCGCGCCAAGAGTATAGTCAAGCAGCCAACGACCGCCGGCAAGAAGAATACGACAAAAGGTCCACTATCATTTTCGGTACAACTCATCACTTACATGTTAAAATGTTTCATGTTAAGTGTCACAATTAAGATATTTGCGGTACACATACAACGATACGCAAGTGCTAGTTCACTCCACAGATCATACTCACCGTCAGTCAGACTTGATTTGATCGAACGGAATAGTGTTACTACATGTTATTTTCCGTGACACTCGCTAGTCGATTAAAGGTCGAACCGCACTTGCGAGGCACGGCGCGGCGCTGCACCGGAGCGGCGCGGCCTCTCCTAAACGCACTATAGCGGCGGGGCAGCGGAGCGGCGCGACAATTTCGGCCAGTGCGTGGCAAGATTTCATTCGAGACGGACGAAAGTTGTTTTTAGGGTTCCGTACCTCAAATAAAAAAACGGAACCTTTATAGGATCACTTTGTCGTCCGTCTGTCTGTCTGTGTCTGTCAAGACCCTTTTTCTCAGGAACGCGTGAATGTATCAAGTTGAAATTCATATCAAATACTTACATGCAATTCCTTGGATCAGTGAAAAAATCAAACATCTAAGTCATCGAAATCAAAAGATACAGCCGTTTATGCCGCATATTGATGGGAATCAAAACCTATAGGGTACTTCCCGTTGACTTAGAATCATGAAATTTGACAAGAAGCAATGTCTTATAGCACCAGTAAAGGAAAAAATCCGAAAACCGTTAATTTGTAGTTACATCACATATAAAATAATTCCAATATAAACTGACACTCACTAAGTACGAAAGTGCATACATACTAATTGCGTGTCAGTTTATACTGGACTAAGTTTATATGGTATTCCCGTGATTTACGAACTATTTACATGCCTACAAGTTTGTGCGGAACCCTCGGTGCGCGAGTCCGACTCGCACTTGACCGGCTTTTTTAATTTTTTCACAGCGAAATGTGTAACAAAACGCGCAAAACACTCACACAATTCATTAATAAAAAAAAAATAAGGAAAAAAAAAATGTTTTGCTTACAAACAATAATGTAATTATTTTCACCCAAATATTATTTTTTCTGACTTAGTTCATATAATGTTCGTTTTGCAAATCATATAATTCCGAATAACCACTAACTACCGATATTAACTTTTCCTCATCCATCGTGCGTCGTCTTGCTCGCTCGGTGGTTGAACTTGAACTGACCGGAATGTCCGGAATATTTTGCCGCGTCGCGCTGCTAGCTATACCGCACTACAGCGGCGCGGCGCGGAGCGGCGCTGCACGGCGCGGCAAAATATTCTCTCGGACCCAACTGTCGCGCGGCGCACCGCCGCGCCGCGCCGCGCCGCTGTAGTGCGGTTGGATTCATAGTAATTAGTAAAAATAATATTCGGCCGCGCAGCGCCGCGCCGCGCCGCTGTAGTGCGGTTTGACCTTAACTTTAAAATTTGATCAAAGTTGCTGCTGTAACTTTCTTTGCTATGCTATAGCAATAGATAGAATAACAGCCACACTCAGAGACGTCAATTAACTCTTAAGTGGGATTAAAGTTGCTGCTGTCACATTCTTTGCTATAGCATTAGAATAAGACGCAGCAACTTTAATGAATTCTTCGTTATTCGGCCCGCGATATGTCAATGTCAGTCACACGAGCCTCCAGTACACAGAATAAGTGCTTGCATAGAAATGGGACTGAAATGTGAAGGAAATACTGAAGAAGCTTTATCGGATGTGACAATATAGAAAGAAAATAGGTACTGAATAAGTTTACCGGATGTGACAACATAAAAAGATTTTTTAACAGCAATTTTATAACTAATGAAGAGGCGATATGGTCTTTGACCTTAGCCTGTCAAAATTGACAAAATTAAAAAAAAAATCAAATGTGAAGTGAACCGGCTGAATGACTGGTGAAGTGAAAAATAATAACAACGAAACAATATTATAACAATAACTTAAAGAATGCGTTAATAATAGTGGCTTATTATAACTGCGGAAATGTCGTTCACTTTGCTGTGCATTATTGTTATCGCCTTTTATGTGGTTATATTGTTCTTCGATTCATTTTTTAAGGTATGATTTTCTTCTGATGAAACAAAATAATCCTTATTTTAAGAATGTAATGTTGATAAACACTTCTGTCTTTTCACAGAGCTGCATGCATTACCCGTACTATGCATTCTTAGAAGGGACTGGATTAAAAGTTGGCATCTTCAATTTTTCTTGGACAACCACTGCTTTTAATCGATTCATTTATCGGTGGAGCAAGAATTTAACGCGCATTCTTCGTAGATGGTTCTTCGTTGGTTACGTCATTAGTATCGGGATGTTCCTGCCGTTTGCCTTATGGACCGTAGTCAATTTCATCTTTGAACACTTTCAGGAAAGTGTTCAGTTCAATAATATGCCAGAAGTCAAAGCAGTGTTGCCTGGAGTCAATATACCAGCATCAGACTTCTGGGTTTACTTCCTGGCAATAGCCTTTAGCAGTATATTTCATGAGTTAGGCCATGCTTTAGCTGCAGCCCAAGAAGATGTGCAGCTAATCTCCATAGGAGTATTTGTATTTACAATCATTCCCATAGCCTTTGTACAGCTAAATACAGATCATTTAAACAGTTTGTCTGTGACAAAACGCCTAAGAATTTATTGTGCAGGAGTGTGGCACAACATTGCCTTGGCCTTCATAGCATTATTATTGTTTTTCTCTGCTCCTATACTGTTCAGTATAGCATATGAAACTGAATTGGGTGTCAAAGTTTTAGATTTCTCTAGTGATTCACCCTTGAAAGATGTAAGAGGCTTAGATAAAGGGGATATAATAACTTCTATAAATAATTGTGACATAAAAAACCTAAATGACTGGACATTTTGCTTACACATGGCTTACGAGCGATATGGAATATGCACAAGTGCTGAATATGTATCTCAAAATGATGAAATTATGATGGAATCAATTAAGGAAAATAATGTTGTTGAATGCTGTAGAAAAGAAGATTTTTATAGCTTCTGCTTTGAGTACATGGAACCAAAAGTAGTGGTGGATTCAGTGTTGCCAGGACAATATTCATGCTTAAAACCCAGAGACATGGTGATTAGTACTTTTAAGAAATGCACAGAAATAGATGGATATGCGTGTCCCAGGACCATGCACTGTTTAAAACCATCCCTCAACAACCACACTTACTTAATTGTGATTGAAAGAAAAGAGAACAATGCCGTCCTATATCTTGGGGCGCCATATGACTTGCATAAGACAGTTTTCGTAGATCAATATTTTCCACGAATTGCCTTTTTTTCTTTATTCTCCCCAGCTCAGTTTGAGAAATTCCTTACATATATATTTACATTCTCAATGGGAATAGCATTTATAAATATATTACCCTGCTATGGGACTGATGGGCATCACATAACTAGGAACTTAATCCAGATTTTAGCAAAATATTTAAACAAAAATGGTGATTTTGTGACTTTTTTCACTATTTTTACTATCGTAGTAGGGACTGGTGTGACTGTACCCATCGTAGGCTATTTGTTTTACAGAGCAATTTATCTGGATTATTGAAATGTTATTACTTGGTAGTTTTGGTAGCAGGGGTCTTGCAGGTGCCCTGATAATGCAACAGGCTGTTTTGTTTGCGAAGCTAAACAATCCTTTGTGGTGTAAAAATATTCTATATGAGGCAGTGAATCCTTTTAGCGTTTAGGGAAGAGTCTTATTTATGTGGCAGACTTAAATACAATATATTGAATATAGCATTAAAGTGCCAGTATGAAGCCAGTGTTATATTTGTGTTACAAGTTCTCTACTAACTGTCTAATGTCACTAATGTCTGACTGAACAGTCAAAATTTATTTTCCAAAAAAAGTTGTTTTGGCCAACTGTTCTTACAATTTGAACAATGTGCCATATTATTATTATACTCTGTGTAATTAAGATGTATGTGACTGACATTTAGGTATTCCCTTTACTTTAGTTTTTTGAAAATAATGGAGCTGATACACTGAATAAGTGCACTTATTATTATTGTGTAAAGTTAAAGTGTTTTGAGACAATCAGCACCTAACTTTTAGATTTCTATACAAAATGTACCCTTACTTTTTTAGCAAAAATTGTTTTTAATATTGTCTTGCATAGATATAGCTGATTTTGAAGAATTTTCTGCCTACAATGTTTTTGTGATGGATATGTATGTTATGTGAATAGAAAATAATGGGGCTAGTGAAACTAAAGATGGAAGACTGTAAATTGTTTATTTATAATTTCTTAATGCATCAGAGTGAAATAATGTTTTATTTACAATTTATTCAGTTCCTGTACATAGTGTATATAGTAATAAATATTGCAAAAAACTTTTTTAACTCTAATTTTTTTTTTGTCACTTCATTTACATCCATCTTCAAAATGGGAAAACCATTCATTTGTACATTTTCAAAGTGTCCAATCTACTATAATAAAAAATAATCTACTATAATAAAATTATCTAGCTAACCTTAAGGAGTGTACAAATGGCAGCCTCGATATGCACAGCGAGGCAGCTCAGTCGCGCACAAGTCGCGATTGGTTTGTGCATTGAGGCGACGTTTTCGCGGCGAGCCGCTACTGTGCGCAGCTGATGCTGCTTTCACCATTATTCACAGCATTATTAATAAAAATCAATTACTCAAACTACTTTTATAAATTTTTAACCAAATGATGAATCAAATGAACTTTCATTTATGATTATTTTAAACCTCAACATTAAACGAACGCGCCTCGGATAAGGATTAGATAAGGCTCGAGCTACATGTTCCGATTACAGGCACCTTGCCTTGTGTAGATGGATGGAAGAGCATGGTCAAAAAACCGACTCTGGCCACAAGTGACAGACTGACAGCGCGTGAGCAATGTACTATTTTGAGCAAATAGGCGAACCGTGCGTGCCTCGACCCGAGGCTGACATTGACATTGTGGGTATGCAAGACAGTTATTAATTATTAATATTATTATTAACACTTACAGCAAGTATGACTAATTGACTTTAATCAGGCTACTGTACTTGTGTTCAGTCCCCTGCTCTGGATCCGCCCTTGACTAAAGCCCAAAAAGATTGAAATTACTTCATATATATAACACTATGATAAAACAGCCAACTACCATATACATTGTTTAATAACTGTCACTTGTTTTGTTATTTGCTTAAAGCTAGTGACTTTTCGAGGTCCTTCAAGGACTTATTGCCATGATGAAGCAAGGTTTTGATCTTAACTTCGTCTGTTTGATGCTTGTTTTTCTTAAAATCAGCTCGAGCCCATTCCTTTAGTTCCTTGCGCGAGGCGGGGTCAGGCACCGACCTCAGTGTCCTAAATATATTCCTGTACAGCTTCAGGACCTCTTGGCGCACGATGAACTGGAATGTCAAACGATTCATTAACAAAATTTCGTTTCATAACAATTCAATCATTAAAATACGAAAACTTACCTGCTTCAGACTAAGTGTTGCCTTAGGAAGTTTAGACGGCATTTTTAAAATTCTACAAATTATTATCTAAAGTCATAAGAATGCACAACACATTGCTTATCTTATTGTATGAATTACAAATTCCGCAATATGCGAAAACACCAAAACAAGAAACAGCTGATTGTCACTTTGACGTCCACAGTTATATTTTTGTGTACTATTAGTAAGTATATAGTGCGTTCCGTTTCTCGCTTTTTACTATGGTGAGTATTAGATTAGAAAACAGTTGCAATTGTTAAACCAACAGTTAACGACTACAAATAATTTGGTAATTTATTACTATTATTATATATTATCTTATTCTATCGATTTATTTATACAATGTCAGAGATAAAGGCGAACCAAAACGGATTGCAACGTAGAAATAGTATCGAAAATGGTAGTTTTGTAATAAACTCACTAGATGGCGCAATTCCCCCGTAAAAATTGTACTGTAACTATGGTAGTACTAGTCATAGAGTACATTGAATATTAGGACATAGAGGCGTCAGTCAAGACTTTCGAAAGCAGCGACATCTATTAATGTGTTACGGCAACTTTTCGACGCCCTATATAATTATAACTATATATGCGCACTACGAATGCCGCGGCGGGAATTTTAAATATTGAGTCATAATGGAATTTGAGAAATCTCGTGATATCCACTGAGATCACCGGAGAGGATCACCCAGGTACAATAAATAATACTTGGGTGATCCTGTCAGGTGATCTCAATGGATATCACGGGAAATCTCAGCTCATTCTCAATATAATAAAGAAAAATGAACGGGATCATCTTAGGATACAAAATTAAAATAACCAAACCGTTTTATTATTGTTTTATTCTCTTACATACTTGTTAATAAGTCAACAGGACAAGGGCCCAATTACAAAAAATACATTTTACGTGCTAACCATACTTCATTTTATTATATTATTTAAACAACATTTTTGCCCTTGTTCTTCTGACCCCGTCAATAAGTAAAGTCAAAACAATAACAAACGGGGTAACTTATTTAAATCACATCAAACCAGCGACTAACTAAACCTCATCGACAATGTAATAGGGCATTTTCGCGGGAAGAGACCCATTACTTTGTTTTGTCAAAGTTATGAAATTTTAGGTGAAATCTGCTTAGAATAGAAGGAGTACTTTTGGTTTAAATTGTAGAAATCATGTGCCCCTAATTACGATTCCATTTTGTTACATTGCATACATAATGGATCACCGTTACAAAATGGAACAGAAAACATGTATTAAAAGTATAGGACATGTTTCTTCTACTATTTAGATGAAGAGTACTCCTGATTCTGAGCAGACATCACCTAAAATTTCCCAATTGTGAGAAAACACGGTAATTGATCCATTCTCGCGAAAATGCCCAATAACTATAACAAGAATTATTAACAACTTTATTACAGATGTATTGAAGCAGTGAAAGCAAAATCGGACTAAACTCACGGTTACGATCGTTGTTCTTTGTGTCTTACTGAATTCGTGCTTTTATTCAATTCAATTCAAACTTTTTATTTCAGACAATGTCCATATTGTTAGTTACAAAAAACTTAGCCTATGTTAGTACAACTATAAATTAAAATAAATTATTAATACAGCAGCCTTTTGACTCCATATGAATGGAGTTCCAGTGCTTCATTATAGCGCAGACAGGAGTGCTCCAAACTAGTTGCAGGAAACTGTTGCGACTGTCCCGCACGCGACGCATCAAAGAGGCTGACCTCTTACGCATTATTGCACTAATGCCGTCTGTACGCCCCTCCGCGAAAATTCCAGATGCGCTACAGAAGCGTGGCAGTCCCATCAGCATCCTAAAACCATTGTTGTACTGGATACGTAGGGCATTAAGCGTCTTCTTAGTACACTTGGTCCACAGGCTGCACGTGTAGAAAGTCTGACAAAACGCCTTGAAAAGAGTAGCTTTGACAGACCAATCACACCGCGCAAACCTACGGGTCAACATGTTGCAACGTACAGCCAATGTCCTACGTTCCCTCTCCACATCCAAGTCGCCCCGGAGATCCTCAGTGACCCAGTGTCCCAGATACTTAAAGCGAGACACTATGTTAAGAGCAGTCCCACGGTGTCCGGCCTTTTCGCCGCACTTTTTTTGTCCGAATTTCACTTGCCAACAAACTTTTCGCCGACGAGTCACATTAAAACTAACTATTGTCAGCTTTTTGTATGACAACGTTTCATTTGGTAAAATTATTGTAAAGCAGATTATTATAATGCCTCAAAACTTTTGGGACATGTATCATTTGTCAAATCTTTCACTAGGCCAAACAACTATAAGACGAATAACGTTTCGTCAGTGCAACAGTTCCCTTTTCATACATTAGGTAAATTTTTAAGCATGCAGCGAGCGAGCAAGATGGATCTGGGCAGAAGCGACTAAGTCTTCGGTGTTAGGTTTTTTTTTTGTAACAGCCCCGAACATGTATAAGTGAGCGGTTGTGCTTACCCACGATGTTAATAATATTACATACCTAGTTACTAAACGGAATTCTATTTAATAAAACATTTGGTAAACAATAAACAACTAAATGAATATTGCGCTAACTAAAAGATTCTACTATATGAAAGGTGGCATTTTAAAAAGTGGCTTTACAAAAAAAAAACCAAACATACAGTTGCTAATCGTGAGGTTGGGAAATAAAACGATATCTTTTGATCATTCGGACACATGATCATTCGGCGAAATGAAATTCTACGAATTGTTGGTTGGGAAGTGATAATCGGCAATTAAATTTTCTGTGATAAATAAGAGAACCCAGTCCCACACAGGCAAACGATAGGCACTTCGTATGCAGCCTTCTTGCCAGCCCCAAATATGAGAAGCTCGCACTTTTTCGCGTTGTATCTAAGGCCATGGGCCACCGCATAGTCCTTACATATCCTGAGGAGTTTCGCAAGAGCGCTGATGGCTGGGCACAGCAGCACCATATCAACCCGATATAATTTCCCGTTGAACGGCACGGCCTGGCACGGTTTCGCCGTCAAGTGCTGCGAATCAGGGGGCCGAAGGCCGGTTGTACACACACGTTTTTTTGTCGTGAAAAATTACGTTTGATTCGCCGTGTGTAGAGACGGTTGGCAGTGTTGTATGGATTACTGTGAAAGTTTGTGTATATGGGAGCCAATTTCCAGCACACAGTGCGCCACCGTCGGTGCACTGAGAGGCAAGCACGGCGCATACGTGTCTCTACACATGTCGGATCAACCGTAATTTTTCACGACACCAAACCATGAGTGTACAACCTGCCGAAATGTGTGGAATTGTATAGAGACCATACATTTCGGCCCCCTGCTTCGCCGCGACGGCGAAACTGTGCCGGGCCGTGCCGTTCAACGGCAAATTATAAAAACTCCCAATTGTAGTTATCATTTGTATTACTACTTGATAAACCAGGATTTGATCCACTTTTGCCCTCGTTGCCTCAATTAACTACTAAACGGATTGTAACAGAATACTCTGTTACAAACCACATTATTGATTTATCTCACAGTTTATTTTACTCAAAGGATGGCGACAGGATGTTGATTCCGAAAAGCTAATAACTAGACGTTCTAAAAAACTTTGAACAAATTCACAACAACTCCTTTAATTTTAATAATGATGCAGTTCAGGGAAGCCAACAAAAACAGAATGAGGAGATTTAATTCTTCGCACTTCCAATACTACTTGATAAGACTCAATAATTGGGTTTGTAGACAGTGGGAAAGAGAGGTCTAATAAAAATATAGCTGACCATACACTGGTGTTCATGATTCGTGGAATATCTACCCCGAGGTAGTATACACCGTGGGCCCGAGCCCACGGTGTATACTTGAAAGGCATAGTTATATAACTTGCTTGCCCGCATTTGTTTTTAAGTAAAAAAAATATGAAATTAATTTTATACATAATTGAAAATAATGGTTTGACCTGCCGACTCTTAAGCAGAGGGTCGTAGGTTCGAACATGGGCTCACACCTCTAAGTTTTTCGGAATTTATGGGCGAAATATAATTTGTAAATTTAACATGAGCTTTTCGGTGAAGGAAAACATCGTGAGGAAACCTGCACACACTTGCAAAGCAATTTGACGGTGTGTGCAAAGTTCTCAATCCGCACTGGGCCCGCGTGGGAACTATAGCCCAAATCCTCTCATTGTGAGTGGAGGCCTGTGCCCAGCAGTGGGACGTATATAGTCTGGATTATTATTATGATTTGATTACAGCAAGTGGGGTGTCATATGAAAGGGCTCAATCTGCACATCTCAACACTATTTTTTTATAATTTCTCTCCGAAGTTTATGAACCGAAAAATCTGAAATTATCACGTTCCCATATGTGTAGCATTTTAGGGTGCATGCACCACGGATGATGCATGACCCCTTGTGAACTTAAAGCGTTGCCAAAATTTTCACGTATGAGCTAAATGTTTTTTGTTTATGCTTTAAGTTCACAAGGGGTCAAGCAGTTGTGGTGAATTTGTTCAAAGCTTTTTGGAACGTCTTTTTACTATACAGTGAATTACAGTGACAAGGCTTCAGTTTTACTGCATATGTGTCTTTGGTCTTCTACAGTTTCTTAATATGTTCGGCCAGAGTAGTAGCTTCGGTACAAAACCGTACCGTGTAGATGGACTTTGACCCTGAAATACATTTTTAGTATCTAAATAATATATAAAACAAAGTGGGGTTAGTTACATCATTTATAACTCAAGAACAGCTCGACCGATTTTTATGAATTTTGGCACACAGATAGTTTATTACCTGAAATAACACAAAATATACTTTTTATCCCGGAAAATTGTTAAGTTCCTGATGGATAAGCAAAAAATTACTATTACGCAGACGGAGTCGCGGGGAAAAGCTAGTTAATACATAAAAATAAACCACAAAAACATAAAAGTAATACAGACAGACACACACATACAGACATGGTGATAATGGATCACGAATATAAATATATGTATATAAGGTGGAACTCTATTTACAAGCTTTTTTTAACTTGCAATGTTGTTTGGAAGTTTGTTAGTTATTTAGTTTACGGTCAAATCTTGCAAGTAAATCCGATTTAGCTAAAATTTGGTATACCGACATAACTTTGGTGTCAATGCCATAATTATGGAACCATGGAGCTGATCTGATGATGCAGTCGAAAGGCAGTCATAGGAACTCCGCAACGAAACAAGATAGCCGCGTCGTGTTTGGGTGCAGTGCAGTGAGTCTCGTGTGTCACAGTATAAATATAATAAATATAGCTAAAGCAGTAAATTAGTATCATTGTAATAAGTTATTTATGTTTAAAAAATGACCAACTGTTGAGTTTCTTGCGGCGCTTCTTCTCAGCAGTCTCCTCTTGGGAAGCGCTGGCAGATTTTGACGTGTAAAAGTTTTTTTTTTTTTTACTTACTCAATAAATATCTTTTATCTTTTAAAAAAACGATGAACAACGTCACGTCTCAACGAGACCCCTAAGCAGACATGGCAGTGCTGTCACTGCTGTCAGTGGCGGGTGTCGTGTGGAGACGAATGGTTTCCTGGAGAAGAATAAAATACAAAGCGACACCATTCGTCTCCGAGCGACACCCGCCACTGACAGCACTGCCATGTCCGCTTAGGGGTCTCTTTAAGAGCTCCACATTTTTTTATGTCCTTTTTTCATATGTGGCAACAAATGTTTTCTTATTCTTATCCTTATGACGTCTAAGCAAAAAAAATACAGTCGGCAAGAAAAGCATGTCCCAAAAAAGAAAATTAAACTTATTTTGTTGGACAAGAATCGACTGACAATTCTAAACGTAATTTTTGACACCCTTAAAATTAGAGTTAACAGTTACGAATTGGCCCCAGTAATGGAATACTAAATCGACGATATGACTGGAACAAGTCTTTGGCATTGTAGAGCAATACAGATTATATAACTAATTTCCATAAGATAACTAATTTTTAGGGTTCTATACTAAACTCAGTAAAACGGATCTCTATCCGTCGGTCTGTCAAGACCTTTTCTCTGTATTGGCTTAAGCTATCAGGTTGAAATTTATAATGTTTGTAAATTTTGTAGTGTTTAGTGGTCCACACGAGATATCATCGTTTGAGATATGAAATTATAAAATCAACGATTAAAAATAAAAATTGTCACCAAAATAAAAATATTCTTTCAACTTATCATGTGACAATTTGAAAGCTCTTCCAACCGGTTTTTTTTATATGACACAAAGTATTAATGTATATAATGGTGACTTATAAAAATAAAATATATTATACCTTTTGAAACTTTTGGAGTCTTTTTTATCCCCGTAGATGTTTTACTACATTCCGAGGCGGTCCAAAATCTGCAAAGCCAAATTAAACTTGAACATGGCGTAAAATTTAAACCAATTTCATTAAAATATCAACTCCTGTTGTTGACAGACACCTTTTTTGGAAAGGACCATAAACTCAGCAAATTTCACACTTGGTATTTTATCAGCATAATAAACAGAGGGCGGAATTGTTATGGCAAAAATCAAACGTCAATAGAGTTGGAATGTTAAATTTTATCGACTTTTCCAGCTATCGATAATTTTAATCTCCTTTTATATTACTGACAACATTAATTTCTTTGATTAGCGAGTTGACCATTTGACCTCTTTGATTAGCGAGTTGACCATTTGACCACTTTGATTAGCGAGTTGCATGGTCATTAAAAATAAATCGCATAGCAGTCTTCATCTTCTTTCATGTAACTGGCATTTCGCCACTAGTCTTTTTGCAACTAATTCACTTATGTAAAAAATGGTTAATCCATAACGAGAAACAATAAACAAATGGATAAATAAGTATCATTTTCTTACTTACAATGAAAATAATTCAACAATATACTGCTCTACATGTAAAGTTCATTTAAAGCAACTTATAAAATATTGCATTGAAACTCACATAACGAGTAAAACACATTCACGTGAGTTTAAAGCGGTAAAGAACGATAATAGTTTTTACTAGATTTGATTATATTTTTAGTTTCTTGCAACATCCCATGGAAAAGAATTAACAATCATCAATTCCGTTTTTTTTTTAAATATATTTGTTGTTCCTGTTTATCAAAAAAACTTCTGGATGAATAATTACGGAAAAAATCGCGATAATTTGGCAGGTAAATAAAATTGTATAACAGTCAATGAAACAGTTAACATTAAAGGAAAATGTGTAGCAAATGTAATTACATTTGCTAGATTAGAGAACTGGCCAAGAATACCTGCTGTAAATTTTTCCTAATTGGAAATAAAATTCTTGATAAAAGTCGATGCTAATTAAAGGGCTGAATTGATCAAAAATCAAGTTCAATTTCTTTGGCAATATTCATATGATAAAATTTTCTGCATGTTACATGCTTTATCCATGGTTTACATTATTTTAGTGTAAATGTCATATTTCAGTACGTACTTAAGTTCCAAATTAGTCTAAATGGTAAAGCAAACTTCTATAACCAATGGAAAATTGAAACAAATTCAGCTGACATATGTCTAAGGCCCTTGTCCATTAAGTTCCTATATGACAATCAATCTGACTGACCTTGGAAAATAGAAGATTGAGCATGATCAGGTACTACATTCATATGTCGTTGTGTAATTTCCATCAATGTTACTCGCTGGGCAGGTAAGCCTGAAACATTATCTTTATTTAAATTTTTACCTCTGACTTCGGCCACATAGTAGTATTTATTTTCGTTAACAAATAAGGTAAAGAAGAAATTTAAAATCATTAATTTTAAAAATTGCCAAACAAGTTGCAGTTTATGTTTTATACTGTCCCACACATGAAATATATTAAAGTCAAAACATTAGTTTTTATTAGTTAGCAGAACAAAAGTCCTTAACAGTTAAGAATTATACTTTTTTCTAACAGCAATTCATGAATTGCTAATCAAAACCAATCTAACAAGTTCATACTTGGTGGGATGTTAAGTACAAACAATGGAGATCATGTTACTACATTCCTTTTCCATCATCAGATCTGATCAATTATAATCATAATCACATTGTCATTGGGTTTACATTTGTCTACCTAATTGCAGCTCGATCAGATAATAACAAGCGAGTCGTTACATTAAAATATTTAAAACAAAAAAGCAACAAATATTTATTTATGGATGCATGCAAATACTTTATTGTACAAGACACAAAAACGAAAAAAAAATTAACAAGTCACGAATGTACAAACACAAATGGACATGAACTGCCGCAACTGACCTTGTGAAGTAGGTAGCTGTTGCTGACTGTTCTCTATTTCCATCAATTCCCGTCGAGTGGCAGCTCCTGAAACGTCATTTAAACGCACGTTTTTAATAAAGAAAAGCTTAATTTTTGCCTAACTTTCCTGCAGGAATAAGTGAAATACTAAAAAACCTATCTCAAACATATACGCTCTCTTTACTTTACATTGAGTCCATAATATTTTTGAGTGACTCTGTAAATAAAATAAATATTTGTTTATTGTTAAAGGTATCTTTATTACAAAACTAGCGACCCGCCCTCGCTTCGCTTCCGTAAAATAGTTAAAATATATAGCTTGTTAGAATGTAGCTTTCTAATGGTGATATAATGATTAAAATCGGTTCAGTCATTTCAGAGATTATCAATTACAAAAAATGGTTATTGTGGCTTAACTATAATAGTTAGACATCACAGTTTTTTTTGTGGGTAATAATGATTAAGTACTACATACATAATGATTATTATTTTATGTGACATCAATAGTTTTAGCAGCACAAGCCAAATAATGACTTTTATAGGAAATTGTTTGACCTTGGGCTACATGCAAAAAGTCAAATATTTTCTCTTTATGCCCTCGACTTCGTCCGCGCAGAAGTCGTTTATCGCTGCTCCTTCGGGAACTCCAATTTTCCGTAATAAAAGCCGGTCAAGTGCGAGTCGGACCGAGGGTTCCGCACAAACTAGTAGGTATGTAAATAGTTCGTAAATCACGGGAATACAACATAAACAAAGTCCAGTATAAACTCTGGACTCTTTTTTTATGTGATTACAAATTAACGGTTTTCGGATTTTTTCCTTTACTTGTGCTATTATAAGACATTGCTTCTTGCCAAATTTCATGATTCTAAGTTAACGGTTTAGATGTTTGATTTTTTCACTGATCCAAGAAATTGCAGACCCAAGTATTTGATATTAATTTCAATTTGATACCTCCACGCGTTCCTGAGAAAAAGAGTCTTGACGGACACACAGACATACAGACATACAGACAGACAGACAGACAGACAGACGGACAACAAAGTGATCCTATAAGGGTTCCGTTTTTTTTCCGTTTTTTTTCCTTTTTTAGGTACGGAACCCTAAAAAGTATCATTTGTCCTTTCCCGGGATTCAAACTAATTGTATATACCTTACTTAAGAAATGATTGACATACATACAAACTCCCCCCCCCCCCCCCCTTTACACCCCGTTAAGGGATGCTTTCCGGGATAATAATATAATAATAATAATCCAGCCTATATACGTCCCACTCCACTCACAATGAGAGGGTTTGGGTTATATAGTTCCCACGCGGGCCCAGTGCGGATTGGGAACTTCGCACACACCGTCAAATTGCTTTGCAGGTGTGTGCAGGTTTCCTCACGATGTTTTCCTTCATCGATAAGCTCATGGTAAATTTAAAAATTATATTTCGCACATAAATTCCGAAAAACTTAGAGGTGCGAGCCGGGGTTCGAACCCACGACCACAACCCTCTGCTTAAGAGTCGGTAGGTCAAACCATTAGGCTACCACGGATTTTTCCGGGATAAAAGTATCCTATGTCCTTCTCCGGGATAAAAGTATCCTATGTCCTTCTTCGGGACTCAAACTATTTCTATACCAAATTTCATCTAAATCGGTTCAGCGGTTTAAGTGTGACAAGGTAACAGACAGATGGACAGACGGACAGAGAGACAGAGTTACTTTCGCATTTATAATATTAGAAGGGATTAAGTTCAGAAGAGAAACATGGAAATGTACATGTTAAGGTGGTTTAAAATGTTAATGTTACAGACAGAACTTACCTTTCAAATAGAGTTGATACCGAATAGCTCAGAGTCTACCACTCCAAGTAATGTGACTTTCGTCAAAGTGGATATGAGACACTTTCCGGTCGTCATGTATGCGTTGACTATCCAAAGCTAAGAAGTCAGGTTCATTGGCAGGGTTCGGATATTTTTTATCCAGTCCTAAAATAAATATTTCTATGAATAAGAGTAATTATCTCTAGACTGAAGTAAATATCTGATGTCTTACACACTGATTAGAAAATTAAATATATTGCAAAAGTAATACTTGAATGTAGTATTCTATAATGAAGCAGTTGTTCAAATAAAACTAACTATATATTGGGCAACGGCACATTGTCATGTTTTTTTTTATATAATGTGGGTTTGCTCTTGACCCTAGTTAGACGGTCCGGGTGTACCAAAGGGTAACCAACCTAAGATAATCTAACCTAACCTAACATCTTGGTTACCCTTTGGTACACCCTAACCCTCGTGTCAGGAAAATAAAAATAAATACGGACGCCGTCAGTGTTTCACAGTTGCGTGTGTGTGTGCGCGCAAATCAACCCTCAAATTCTTAACATTGACAACACATAGGTTTGTTTAGCGAGGATCCATTGAAAACTCTTTAGTTAAGTAGTCACATACTTTTCATGTAATTTTTATAATTATAAATGTACTTTTAGTTTAGACTACCTAAACAGATGAAACAAACAACTAAGAAGTAATCTAGTAAGACTGAACCCACTGTAAATTAAATACCACGAAGTCCTTTTAAATTTGAAGAATGACGTGCTGATCAAATATACCTATCATACTTCTTACAAAGCGTATTATCTTATAATGACATTGTTTTAATTTAGGGATATATATAAATTTTACTTACGCGTTGTACCGCAATTTGGAACACAACACTTTTAATTAACTCTAACCATTGTAAACCAAATTGCGCAGCAGATCAAAATAAAATTAAAATACATCTCGCTATCGAAGCCATCATGGCGGCCAGTTTGCATTACTCTAAGGTAACGTTCCGTTTATGCTATTTTATTTTTCCTTAAAAATTGCCTTAATATTTATAGGTAATTGCCTATTTAATATTAAAATCCAAGAAATTAAAAATTCGAGCGTATAAATAGTTTTCAATACAATTATAAAAAAAATATAATTAATTTTCAATTAACTTCGATTTTCAATTACTTGCGTTTTCGATTATTCTTCAAATATGTGCGTGGAATGAAACGTGCGAATAGCCATATCATACAATAAGTACATAATAGAAACCGGACTATAAGAAAGAGCTAAAGACGTATATTTGACCTTTTTCTAGAGATGTCCTTATGGGTATTATTTCGTTTTCCATCGTGTTGTCAGAAGGATCTGTGAACGCGAGTGGTGTTGCCGAGTCGACAATAATATCGATATCGATTCAATTTCGCAGTTGTAATTTCTTCTAATGATTTAAGGGCTGATTTTTCTAATTGCCAAATAAAAGCATGTGGCAGTGAAAGTTATCACTTTCCTTTTTTTACAAGCTTTCATTTAGTAACTTGCAATGTTCCAATGTTCACAATTATAAGGAACTTGTCCATTTCAAAATTTGCAGACCATTTTTCATCTACTTCACAGTGTTTAATTGAACTGAAGTTTGGAATACTTATGTAAACCCGATGACAATGTAATATTATTGTGTCAATGGACAGATCTGATAATAGAACCGGAAGGTGACAACAGAATCCTCAGCTGTACTTAACGTAGACCCACCGAGATGGGACTCTTTAGTTTGGTCTTGATAATTTAATAAAGACAGTGAAAAAAATACAGTCGTCAATAAAAACTTGTCCCGAAATAAAAAATTTGACATCAGCTTTTTGTCATATGAAAGAAAAGAAGAGAGCTAAAATTTATCTTACAGAAAGTGTTATCTGGAGATTAAAAAAATTGGCCCTTAAACATTATAATTACGTTACGCTAAACTTTAGCAGCTTAAAGTTATAGGTATTTGAAGTTTTTTGTTCAAAGCAGGTCAATGATAGTTATTTCAAATAAGTTCAATAATTCAACAATGTTTTAATTAAAATATTGGGGATAGCAACCAACCAAAAAAAGGGTTACAGGACCACTCGCGTGACTGTCTGTTCCTTTGCCATAGTTTGCTGTATCTCTTCGGTATCAAATTTTCCCTGTCTACTCGCCGAATCCATTCTGCTATCAAGTTCTCATCTCTTGGAAATCTGAAAATATCGATATAATATATTCACAACACCTTCAAACTAATAAAGCTACTAAATATTAAAGTCACCCTGACACAAACTGTACTATTGGTGTATCGACTTTTTAATTTGGTAGTACTGGAGGTTCGCGTAGGGGTCCAAATGGCGGGAGAATAGCGGTCCATTCAAATTTGCTTTTGGCAACACGAAGGAAAACGAATAAATACCTATAAGGACATCTCTTTCTAACTCGTTATGTATACATAAGTAAGCATTTCTTTTTTTTTGGCCGCAGCACATTGCGCAGTGTCCCACAAGTTTGAATTTAGAAAAAAAATATTTAGTCTGTTAAAAGCGATTAGGTAGAATTTTTGAAATAAACTTCATTTTATTGGCTAATAGAGGAAATTAAAACAAGTCAATAAAAACTCATACTTAATTTAAAATAAAATTAAAACCAAAACGTTAAGATTTCAAATGTATGAAAACCTATGTGTCCCATTCGAGTATCCGCTGATTGAAACTTAATTATTTTCATCACGGTCAAAGAACCTATAGGAAGCTTTTGATTTTATTCTCTGCCTCGTCGTATGAAGTTTCATTTTACAATGTATTTATTTCATTTGCGGCAAGCATATAGTAGAAAATAATTTTTAAATCTTGTCCCAGAAAAAGTTCCAAAACAAATTTCTTTTTTTACCCATTTTAAGTAACATGATTTTAATCTACCAAAATTGATTGATTTTGCATCTGGCTATACTTTAGCATGTGTTTAAATGCCTTCATTTTGTTTGACGCCAGTCGTGTCGAAATTCATAGCCCGTAAAACACGTTGATACCTGCTGTACGAAAGGCTAGTTCCGTTTTTGATACCATTGTTTCGAGATACAAGTACATAAAAAAGTACATAGTAAGTACATAAAAAATCATAATTTTCTTTAATTTATGGCATAGTAATTAGAAATTGGTGTAAAATAAACGGATATTTAGTTAAATTTCAGCCGTCCACAATTTTTCAAAGTAGTTGAAGTAGTATTTTGTTACTTCTTTTTTTGTTACTTTGGCGTGGTTTCGTATGGGAGGAAAAGTGGGTAACAAAGGAGGAAAAAATATAAAGGCGTGTTTTTATTGTCGTACAGGGCAAGACAGACTTAAAAAAGCCACAAGTGTTATGTAAGATAAATGACTTATGTTTGATTTCTTGTCACCCAAATAATAAATAAATCATTTAAATAGTTATCTACTTCAGTATATTATTTTAACCTAACGGCTTTTCAAGAAATTTACAAGTTTATTGTGCTGATTTTGTGTTTAGTGATATGAACTTAGCCTTACATTTTTTATTTTGTTACCAGTGTCTTTTTTGTTACTGTCCCAAGATTTATACCGTCTTATTTTTGATTTTTTGTTTATTTTAATAGATTTAAATTAATAAAACGGCTATCAAAAATAAATTTAATACCTAATTTTAATATACTATATCAGAAATCATGAATTTCTGATTTTTTACTCATTTAATTAAAACTTTAAACATTTTTTTTGGGAACAGTAACAAAAAAATACAATGTTGAAAATAAACTAGAATGTTTTCTTCTTTTTGTATGGTTTTTAAATTTATTGAACCATTTTTGTCATATAGTTGAATAAAAAACCATAACTGAACCGTTAAACCCACTATTTATTATGTTATGTTTTAAATAAAAAGTAACGAAATTTCCCAAACCTTCCCCTAGTTTTTCTTACTTTTCTCATTCTAAAACCTACAAAAAAGTAATGACCTGTACATATTTTCAATATTTATGATATATTCTACCAAACTACACCAAAAATAATCATATTTTCATTTTGAACTGATTTTAGAAGTTATGGCCAAAAAAAAGAAATGCTCAAGTAGAAAAAGGTCAAATATATACGTCCTTAGCTCTTTCTTATAGTCCGGTTTCTATTATGTACTTATTCTATGCTTCGATCGGTAAAGCAGCAGCGCCTGTCACGGAAGGACAACGCCATCTATCGGTTTCGTGGATAATTAATTAGCTTTGGAAGAAGAGATTAGTTTGGAATAATACTGATAGATAGCGTCAGTAACACAACCTTACAACGACATCTATAAATGTGTTACGGTAGCATATCCTAAGTACCTACCTTGATTTGAGTAATTCTTCTAACTGAAGCCACCCTGGTACTAGTGTATCACTATCACTACATTATACATTATTCCAGTTGGACACGGGTTATTTTAATTTAAATTAACCGAAGCGAAGCGAGGGCGGGTCGCTAGTAGTTTTATACAGATTACCTATGACTGTTGTAGGTATCCGTCCGTAGTACAACAACAGTTTTGTAGTATCGATACAACATCCACCAAAGATCCGTCCGTGTGTATTTGAACAAAGATGTGGCATAACATAAGGAAATACTAATAAAAAAAAGCGCACACCGAAATAAGGAGGGAATCACGATAATATTTGTATATTGTTCTCCTTGCTAAAAAACAGTTTTATTCGATTTACGGGATTAAAAAAAAGAATATTCAATAACAACATAGAGGAGTGCGCTGTGCGATGGTATTACTTACTCGGAATTTTAAAATATCAACTTTTATTTTAAAGCACCGTGTCAAACCTTTTTTTAGGGTTCCGTACCCGAAGGGCGCCCAACGGGGCCCTATTAATAAGCTGTCCGTCCGTCTGTCTGTCTGTCTGGGTCTTTTGAACCGTAATAAATAGCGGGTTGATTTTTTTTTAGAATATGTGTTATTACGGCGGATTTACTAACAAATAAAAAAAAGTACAATAGAGTACTACGAAGCACTAAAGGAGCGACCACACCGCTGCTCAAAATACGGTGACGGTACGGAATCGCAGTGAGAGAGAGTCGAGAGATCCGGTGAGGACGGTATGCGTTAGAAACGTGGCGTATACCGACGTCACGTCACTGCTTCACCGTATTATGAGCAGCGGTGTGGTTGCTCCATAAATTGAATGAATGAAAAAGGATGACCCGTCTCTTTCAATAGCGCAATACGAGAGAAAGAAATAGCAATAACATAAGTTCGGACTTGACCGGTTCTCTTGACGGAGCACGCTGGTCTACGCCTATGAGTCAGGCGTAGACCAGCGTGCCCCGTCGGAGCGCTACGCGACGCGTAGCACACGCGAACCGTCGTGTCACTATATCATCATCACCATCATTATTTCAGCCGAAATACGTCCACTGCTGGACATAGGCCTCCCCCAAGGTTTGCCACAAGGACCGGTCCTGCGCCGCTTGCATCCATCGGTTTTCCGCAATTTTAACCACGTCGTCGGTCCACCTTGTTGGAGGTCTGCCCACGCTGCGTCTTCCAGTACGCGGACGCCATTCGAGAACTCTTCGGCCCCAACGGCCATCTGTTCTGTTCTGCGTCCATCTGTTCCGCCCACTGCCACTTAAGTCTAGCAATTCTATGTCACTATATATTCATAACATAAAAATTTATCTGCGGATAGATTACATTACATTACATTACATTTCATGCCTAGAAGACTAAACGAGTGACATACATACATACACATTTTAATTATTTAAATAATTTTTCATTTCTCATGCTCGTAAAGTCTGTGTGCTTAGGCGACATAAAGTCGCTTCTTATGCTCTAGTGCATAAAGTAAAATCTTCGTAGAAGACCTAGGCAATAGGTCCAACAGCCACACGAACAACTTTAACTTCATAGAATAACCTCTTTATTTTATTTCGTTTCGTTAGTGTTCTAACACCAAGGCCAGGATACCAACAGCCAAAGTACACAATAAAGCTTCATGAAAAAAACTTATAAATTTTATTTCGTCGCATTTATTATTATTATTTTTCTCATGTTGCTGTTTCATTTCCTGTAATCGAAGTGAAAAGTAGAATATTATGTATGTTATTAAGAACCTAGACTCTTTCGTTAAAAATTCTGATATACATAATATAAATACTAGGAATAAAAATAAAATTGCCATAAAAAAGTTTCGTGTCCGTAAAGTATATAAATCATTTGTAGGTCAATGCATTCATTTTTATAATACCCCTTCCAGCACTTAAAAATTACTTGAAAAAGTCGTTGATGTCAAAGGCGTACTATAGGGTCGAGGACTATCTAACGGACAAAAATGCTTGGCCTAAACCAGAAAATTAACTAATGTTTAATGTTCAATAGCTTACCTACTACTCGTACATACCTCATAAAAATCATGTAAACGCTGTATCTTGTCTAGGGGACACGGTTTATGTAGGAAGACATGTCAAAACTGTTTTGTGTGATATATATATATATATAAATTTTCTCGTAGTCATTCTGACATGTTATCCTGCAAAACTACGCAGATATTTAATATTATTTTTACAGTTTTATATAATGCTAGAATAAGTAGTGACATTGTTATATTTTTATTAAAAAAATGACTAACTGTTGAGTTTCTTGCGGCGCTTCTTCTCAGCAGTGGTCTCCTCTTGGGAAGCGCTGGTAGATTTTGACGTGTAAAAGTGCCCGTGCGGCCTACTCACTGAATAAATATCTTTTATCTTTTTTTTTTACAACTCGTCCATAAAACCCATTTAACACTCGACTAAAACGTCTCGCGTAAAATGGTGCGTTTCATGCACTTGTTGTACAATCTACTATTTAATATCAACTGTCAATAATAAAAAATAGAACCGTCTTCAAAAAAAACCCACTAAACAAGACTAAATAATGACCGGCTTCCTAGGAATTGCCCATTTGATGGGTGCCTAATAGGTACATGGAATATATCTAAGCCGGTGTCAAGTAGGTTTACACAATAGCAATGTCACATGATTCTTGCCACCGACTTCGATATATTCCATGTACCTATTAGGCACCCATCAAATGGGGAATTCCTAGGAAGCCGGTCATTATTTAGTCTTGTTTAGTGGGTTTTTTTTGAAGACGGTTCTATTTTTTATTAAAATTTTATTTTCGTCTTTTTTTATTACATTTTTTTTTCGCTTTTTCGTGATACGAGTATAACTATCACTAAAAAAATCGCGTCAACACAAAATCGGTCGAGTTGAACTAATATATCGCTTAATAACGGATCCATGCGGATGACGTCACGTGGTATCCATTATTCTTGTATACCAAAACCTTCTCCAGAATGTAACAAATACTTTGCTGAAAACCGCATCTAAATCGGTTCAGCCAAACGCGAGATAATCGTGGACAAACATACATACATACATACATACATACATACATACATACAAACATACAGGTCAAACTGAGAACCTCCTTTTTTTTGAAGTCGGTTAAAAAGACCTCCATTCGCAGAGGCGCCATCTAGTGAAAAAAGTTTTGGCGATAGCCCTTCATGACAAACGGCTGACGCTACTGATCTAGCTTGCGTCAATGTATATTTTTTTCATTCCTAAAATCGTTAAGTTAGTGTATTGGTCCTAACTATGCACGTCCTAGGGCCCCAGGGCCCTTAGCCAAGATGCAATACGCTTACTAGCGTTTCTATTCGTTTCATTTTTAAACCAATCGTGTCACTGGTAGATCACCTCATACGAAGAGTCACGTGATCTTGACATCTTGGCTAAGGGCCCTGCGCCCTTAGCCAAGATGCCCATCGCTAACTAGCGTTTCTATTCGTTTCGTTTTTAAACCAATCGCGTCACTGGTAGATCACGTGACTCTCCGTATGACGTCATCTACCAATGACGCGATTGGTTTAAAAACCAAACGAATAGAAACGCTAGTTAGCGATGGGCATCTTGGCTAAGGGCTCAGTTCAATCGAGTCGGGTAATTCTTCGAGCGTTTCAACCGCCCTCATTCCCCTGGTCGCATTAATTTCGAATTTGCTGTAGATTAGGATAAGTTTTTCCGTTATTTTGTAGAAGTCAGGGCACTCTACAAGATAACCGAAAATAACATGTAACGCTAGTGGAATTTCAACATTAATGCGACCGGGGAATGAGGGCGGTTGAAACGCTCGAAGAATTAACTCAAACTCAAAACATTTATTTGACACTGCAACACAACAGACATAGTTCAATGAAAATTATGTCAGAAAGCCATTGTATTATGGGCGTATTGTATTATTATTGTATATGCGGTATGGGCCAATATTTGTGTGATGAGCGCGAGTATTTATTCCTGAGTCATGGATGTTTTATATGTATTAAGTATGTATTTCTCTAATATTCTCTATATAAGTATGTACCTATATCGTTGCCTGGTACTCATAGTACAATCCTAGAGTTTAGTTTGGGACTAGGTGAATTTGTGAACATCCAAAACTCCTGAGCCAAATCGCGGTCTCACAAAATATTTGCCCATAACTATATACCGGGAATCGAACCCGGTCACTACTTATACCCAACAAGGTCGTCGTCAAAAATATCAGATTGTGAAACTGGTTATGAGATAGCTATATTTTGACGTTGAAACCCAGAGTTGCAAGACCTGTATGTAAGACTGTGATTTAAATACTCGTCATCTAAGACCACGTGACAACAGCCTTATTTATTATTATATTATAAAACCCGACTGACGACTAGTATGACGCACCCTTAGAATTTTTATACAGGGTGTCCAGGGATAAAGTGCACAAACGAATAAGGGTGAAAATACATGTGATATTATCACGAAAAAAAATTTATTCAACTTTTTTTGCAATAATAATAATCATTATTATTATTGTATACCCTATGCAATTTTTTATCGTGATTAAATCACATGTAGTTTCATCCTTATTCGTTTGTGGCTTGTGCACTTTATCTCTGAACACCCTGTATAGCCTATGACACTCGCACGAATTGTTACGGTTTTACGAATCTTATGACACGACACCACATTCATTAAAATAGCAAGAGAGTTACAGTGGAACATGCCTTACATACACTGTTAAAATCCCTTCTTTTGCCTTCCCTAAATCCGGAAAAAAAGCATTGTTGTCATGGCATAAGTAATGACCGTCTCCTACAATAAAATACCTAAAGACGTACATACGGGAATCTTCGTCATCTTATTTAAACTGGCGACCCGCCCCGCTTCGCTCTGGGTACTATTATACACATAAACCTTCCGTGAAACATTATCTAACTTATGGTGAAAACCGCATTGAAATCCGTTGCGTAGTTTGAAACATCTAAGCGTACATACAGAGGGACAGACGGCGAGAAGCGACTTTGTTTTATACTATGTGGGTAGTGATACTAATATAATATTACTTAGTGCGAAAACGATTATATTTCGTAAATAAATGTATTCATAAACGATATAATGTTATGTGTACCTGCCTAAACAAGTAAATTAGAATGATTTCCAAAAATAGAGTATATTGGTTTAAAATAGGATTTCAGATTCCGCAGAGAGAGTTATACTGAGTGTTGATTGGAGTAGGGTGACCATTTCGCGCTGATTTGTAAAACTCTCCCCGGTTAATTAATAACCGGATACTTTTTAAGCAATATTATTTAAAATTCTATTTTACACAAAATTATACAGAAATATATTATACAAAAGTATTAAACTATGTTTTTTTTTTTCACATAAGCAATAGCCAATAACAAATAAAGTTAAACAATACCTACCACGAAAACGAATTTATAATAAGGAATAAGTACGTTTGTTTTTTTTTCTCTGTTCTTCATACACAGACAAAGTGAAAAAGTAAAGGCATTCTTTCTTTTCCATTCTTTTCTTTCTTTCTTTTCCATAGTACAAGCCTAGAGCTTTGTTTGGACTAGGTACATTTGTGTAAGATTGTCCCCTGATATTTATTTATTACACCTTTCTACACCCTCAATTTTATCTCAATTTATGTTCACGTTTGACACTAAAACTATTTAATATACAGCACTGCATATTTTCGTACTGTTATATCTCCCTACATTGTATTCCTGCGACAAATCACATTCTGACCGTCATAATCGTGGTCAAAACATATATTATTGTGATAGGACAGGAAACACGAAAGCTGCCCGCCCAGCGCAAGCGCGCCTAAACCCCGCCCACCGGCGAGCGCGCGAAAAATAAGCTTTTTCCGGCTCTCAGCTTAGCGGCCAATGGCGGCAGTCGCGGACCGGACGCAGCGCCGACACGACGCGCGCGCATCCCGCGGCGTGTTTACACGCACGACAAAGTTACGCGACAAAAACTTTCAAGACGAACGTTACACGTGTGCAAGTGAAACACAAAATGGACTCTAACACCGACCGCAGCAAGTCCCCGTCGCCCAAACCCATCAAAAAAGAAAACGAAGAAGAAATCAAGGTATGAAATTGTATATTTGGATTCCGACATTGATGTGAGTTTCCGTTGTTCTTCGCGCCGTTGGCAGCGCCTCGTAAGAGGAGACGGCGAGTCGTATTTTTAAATTCGATATGCTCACGTCGAGGGGACCTCCACAAAGGCGGTCGCGGGGTTACGCCGAATAAATTATCCAGTATACAGTTACAATATTAATTACATTTTGCGATACACAATAAAACTCGTGTAATATCACGTTTTCGAGGCCTTTTCCAGCCATTAAAGTGTGTAACACGATATCTGAAGCGCGCTCGGATCGCTGTAACCGGAGTCGCTGGATGTTTTGATAATAGATATAGGCGGCGCCACTGTGTGCGTGCGTACGGATATCAACCGGCTGTGTGCGTGCGGGGTAATTTTAGACGTTCCTTTGCTCAAAACGTAACCCGAGACCGTCCCAGGCCGCAAGTCGACGCTTCAATTTATTGTTTTCGTCTGATTATCGCACTGTGTGTTGGTTCCTAATTGCGTAAACAAATTAAAAAGTTGCGATGTTGCCTACGCCGCCCCCGCTGCTTGCACGCATTTATTTTGGCGCCGCAGAAATAGTTTTACATGTCAATAACCCCATCGTCGTGACGTCACAGAATAAATGGGCAACGATTCGCGAGTTTGGGGTCAATTTTATTTATTGTAATTGATTGTATCACCCACTGCTTTTCGTAATTATGTCGTAAATTTTAGATTTAATCGTCTGTGTCAAGAAATAAGAATGTGTGATCTTGTAAAAAACTTCTACGCTTGAGTTTCAGCTATCTATTATAAGTCTGAAGGTACGGAAAAGTTACGTACACACGTCTGCCAACTACTCTTCGTTTAAATTTCCTAGCTTGCTACCTATATCCATGGCGGCTAGGGTTTCGCTTGCGTCATCCGAACGCTTGAAACAGAATCGGAACCGTCATAGTTATTATGGATACTTCACATCATGGGAAATTACCTTAAAACGTGAAAAACAAATATAGGTCTAACTATATATTATATACTCTTCTCTACTCCCTTACCACTATTCCACTTTAAATTAAATCTGTGATAATTAACGTTATTGGCTATTAAAATTTAAAACGACTCATCATTTTCATCATCATATCAGCCGAAAAAAGTCCACTGCTGCACATGCCTTCCCTAAGGATCTCCACGAGAGTTGGTTTTGTGTTACTCGCATTCATCGATTTCCCGCGTTCTTCACCAGATCAGAATATTTTGTCCCAAACCCGTTAGGCGTTCAACTTGGCACATATTTCTTTATAAGTCTCTCTTCTCTTTAGTTTCATAAAGCTATCAGAATAAAAAAGCTAAAGTAACCCAATATATTTCATGCAAATTTACCCAATAACCGGATAATACGGTTAAAACATCATTCAAATTATCCGATGAAGAAATCAAATCCCGTTTTCGTTCTAAATGCAAATGTTAAAATGTGGGCAATTTGTCTTCGGCCATTGTGATGCCGGCAGTCGTGTCATCGCATGCAGTTGATGCGATGCATGTCAGTAATGATGGGCTCGCATGAAATGTATGATTTGGGCTCTAAATATTACTTTCAAACAAATGTTTAGGGTTAACAAGGCGCAAAATTTGATCGGAAAAGTTGAAAGTCTGAAAAAACTATATTGATACCGTACCCGTATTATCTAAATTCACCTCGTCTGTCTACAAAAATACTGTACTACTGACCTGTAAAAAACCGCTTCAGCGTCAACCCTTCGGTAGCAATACCGCAGATGAACAGTGATATACAGACAGGGATAACCGTATAGCAGCCGTCCTGTTTGTAGGGGTAAAAAGATGATGATGTCCAGGAGATCTAAAACACCCTAATCTGACGCGTGACAGAAATAGAAATAGTTTCAGAAACAGAAAAGTATTCTTAGCTCACTCAAGCTATGATCATAAGTTAAGATCAAGTTAGAGTTTAAATACGCTCTAGAAGATATTTGCGCACCGCATTCTAAGCTTAATTAGCTAAGCTTGTTTCTGACTGAGTGTCCTGATAATATTGCGCTAAGTAAATCATCTAAGTTGTATGTATGTATGTAAACTCTTTATTGCACAAATAACAGATTTACAATTAATTCTCATAATGTAAATCCTCATATCCTGAGATAAAATTTAACGCACCACATCTATGCGCTTGCTCATTAGAGAATATCAAGGGTAACACGAATAGATATTCTCAAAGACTCTAATTTAATAATATATTTTTTTTATTTATCTGAGGACTAGTCGATCGTTAGTAACTTATTTAATTTCTGTTGCGATATTTTTTACAATTTCTCGTTAAATTCTCAAATTTGATTCATTTTAACTCCATGTGATTTATTTTAACTGTTTTGTCCTACACACAATAATTATTTTCGGCTTAATAATATTAGGTATTTATTCTTAATTTAATTTAACACACGAAAAAATCACAGCGTATTAAATTTCAACACCAAATTTCAAATGTAGATCAAAAATGTGCATCGCCATACAAATGCATCATCATCAACAGTTGCAACACGCCCTAGAAATAATCTCAAAACAAATTATTGAGTACACATTGCCGAATAAAACACGTGAATACAGAATTCCGAAAACAGCGCAATCAAAAAATGTCATAAGGTACTCTATCTCTTATTGCCTTGTAAACACGCAAGTATGCATGTTTACTCAAGATGCAAGTTGCACAGTGCGTGTGCGCAGATTATTGGGCCAAGGCCGCGACACGGTCAGCGGACATAATTTCATTACACGTTAATCTCCTGACGCATGATGTTTCAGTGTCAGCGTTTTGGCCAGATGTGACTGACTGACATAATGTGCATGCGCATCATATTTAATATGACTCCGCCTGATCCTTGTTCGTGCGTGATATATTATATGTAGTTGTTTTAATTGAAAATACGGTTATGAAATAAATAAATACGGACAATGTTATACGAATTAACCTAGTCCCACTAACCTCTACGTTTGTATTATGGGCGAAGATATAGTTATTATGGATATATTTCGATTAGGTTTTTAGATTATACTACGCTTCGCACGGTTAGCACTAATTCTCTATAATGTAGCCTACAATCTTCCTAGATAATCCCTCTTTCTATTGGTGATAACCGTATGCAAATCCATTGAAAAACCAAACTAACACGAACTTTCTCGGGGGAGGACTTTAATAAATTTATAATATCTAGTGAAGTAAGTTAGGTTTGTTCGGCTAGTAAAATATTTGTTCGATGAGTTTTTATTCTTATTTGTGTAATATAAGTAAAATTAAAAAAAAAACGTATTTTTACGTATCTTACAATATTTTAAACCAAACGCAGTTTTTTTTGTCTGTTTAAAAATAAAATATACCAGAAAAATTGGTGATTCCGAGAGAAAAATGATAATAAAATTAGTTCTACCTACACTGTTAATATTTATTTATTTTATTTTAAATCTAGTTAGGGCTAAAAAGAGTATAAAAAAATGCTATTTTTCAGTTGAAATCCAATTTGAAGATCAACTACCGAGGAAGGATACAAGAACCGGTACTGGAAGTTTCATATCCGTATTAAAATCAGGACAAGTCCGCGAATATGTGAATTATATTCACCCTAAATTACTCAAAAAACGGTAAAGATACTTCTAAACGGCCAACACTGTTATGGTAAAAGCCAGCAATTATGAGCATCTTGCTCTCACATACGAAGTAAGAGTAAAGCAGGAACAGTTACCGGCTAAAATGTGTCTTTTACCTATTCGTTTATATAGTAATACAAAATAGTCCGTGCTACTTCCGGCCTCAAGTCTCAAGAGCTTTAGGAGTCCTGAGATGTCCAAAACTAGTTAATAAAACACGTACGCCAACAAGCCCCAACACGAAAGTTAACGCGGAGGGACGACACGCGATAGCTTGTTGTAACAGATCCGTCGATTCGCTGCATTGTACATCTCTGAGGACACAGAGTAAAAAACAGACTGGGAGGTTAGGCAGAAACCTTTTAATAAACAAATAAATAAAGGAGTATAATCTTAGGGCCGTATTAATAAACTCATCTCATCTGTGATCCCCGTCTCAAGATACGTCAAAGTAAACGTCAATCCATAGAAAACTGTCATTTTTGACACGTCTTGTGACGCGCATCTCACACAAGATCAGTTTATTAATACGGCCCTTATACACATTGAACTAGTCCCAAACTAAGCTCTAAGTTCGACTACGGGTACTAGACAGCAATAAAAATACTTAAGTAGGTATATAAAGAAAAGGATCTTAAGATCTTAGGATTTAGGAAGCTTACAATCTTTCAACTCTTACTGCGGGCTAATTTTATTACCAAACTAGCGACCATTCCTCGCTTCGCTTGGGTTTGAACTTTAGTTCCCCTCCTATTTCCCTCCCTTATAGTTAAAATATCAATTTTTTCTCGTCATAAGAACCTTCCTTGGACTTCAATGAATATTTACAAAAAACAAAGCCCTTGTCGAGTTTTGTGCTTATCAACACATTTAGACATACATTTTTATTTATATAGATTATATTCATCATCTTGGAGAGGTACCTGATGTGATGATTTTGTGTAAGATTGGCCTATTTCACAATCGACTGGTAAATTTATCTACCAGTTATAGTTAGCTTTCTTTTTCTCTATTTTCAAGTGGCACTAACTAATTTTCCGAGACGAGTGAATTGTCTCTGTCTACAGTGTAAACTCTACTTCTTGAGCTAATTACACAATTATTAACGGGTAAGCCTATTTCACGGCTTTAAGTAACTTTTGCAATTCAATTTCGCATTTAAAATTATTAGTAGGGGAAATCAAACAGGGAATTATTTAATTGACATATCTGTTTTCCCTTTCCTACTCTATGGCGGGGGGTGAACAAACAACACCTCCCGGTTGGGAGGCGCATACGAGTATCACGTATCTATATCAGTTTCAATTTAACACGATCAACGCGGCTCTTATTGCTGCTGCATATGGTCCCGTTTCCCACAGCCGGATAGACCACTAGTTCGTAGATAGTAGATAGATTTTCTTGCATAAAAAAATGCATGGACGCAAATATGTTCGTACTAGCTTTGCCCGCGACTTAAGCCGTGTAGAGTACGTAATTTGATGAGATAAAATCAGTAGCTTAAAAAAACTTCGTCACTCAGTAGTCAGTCACGATAATATTTTAGTTTTAACGTTTTAATTAAGTATGTATGAGGATAAAAGTTATTTTTAATTTCGTTTCAGCAGAAAGTAATATTTTATTTAAATTCACGGGGCGGTAAGGGTTTTTTTTATTGTTTGGAGATAAACAAGATCTTCTTGAAATTTGAAATGTTTTTGTGCAAGACATTAACCATGTTGTGCTTAAACAATATTAAACACATACTTTGACATATGTTTACTTACTTATGTGAAAATCAGATTATGGACAGTCTATTCTTTTAGCTTATAAAACTGGATAAGCAGATTTAAATAGTATGCGATAATAATTGTACACAGTTTGTCCCCAGCCCCGTAGATTAACATATAAGTAAGAGTAGTGTCTATCTATACACGTATGACCCGATTTCAGCTTCAGGGCACCTAAATATCCTAAATCTAGCCAAATCGCTTGATATTTGCCTCGTATACGTACTTATGTATGTGCATATATAAAAATAAGTAAATTAATTATCTGAACACCTGCCAATCTTTTGTTTTTTGTGAATCATGGTTATATTGACTACCACAACGCACAACGAAGATAGCGCTATAATAATTTATCTACAGGGTGGAAACTATTAACTCGCAGGCGAAGGAAAAGTATTAGTACAATTTTTTTTTAAATAATGAATATTACAATTACAGATTTTTGAGAATTCACCTTTCATTTCATTTCAATCACGTTTCATTCATTTAGATATTTTAGGTAGTAAAAATGTGATAAAATAATCCGTAATTTTAAAGGCACAGATAAAAAGGGTTATTGATTAGAATATGATTGATATAAATAACATAATTGTTTAAATTGAAAGCATGTCATGATATCTGACAAATACGTGTATCAAATATGGTATATTAAACCATGCAAAATAATATGTACTAAAAGAGACGTTTTTTTGACAAAAACATGCAAGTTTTAACGTTTAATATGTACACTAACTTCTCAGTCTCGAACGACAAAACCAGATTGGACTCACAATAAAAGAACCGATAAAGTTTAAATACTCTTTACACGTGTAACAAAAGACGCGTCTGTTTTCGTGTCGCTTTTAGTGCGGTGTCGGGTGACACGGCTCGGGTTACGCCGGACCCGACAGTTATTTCTACTATTTTGATAATCCTTGGGATTATAGGGTTCGGATTTTTTTTTCATCATGCTGTGTTTGTAGGGAAAAGGATATGATCAGCTAAATAAGGTATTTAAAGAAGTTACTTTTATTAACAGTTAGGAGCTATAATGCATAGTTGTTACATTAGATGCTATGGCAATTATACTGATTTAAAAAAAGAAATGCTGGATAATATAATAATAATAATGCAGCCTATATACGTCCCACTGCTGGGCACAGGCCTCCACTCACAATGAGAGGGTTTGGACTATAGTTCCCCACGAGGTTCCCCAGTGCGGATTGGGAACTTCGCACACACCGTCAAATTTCTTTGCAGGTGTGTACAGGTTTCCTCATGATGTTTTCCTTCACCAAAAAGCTCATGGTAAATTTACAAATTGTATTTCGCACATAAATTCCGAAAAACTTAGAGGTGCGAGCCCGGTTTCGAACCCACGACCCTCTGCTTAAGAGTCGGCAGGTCAAACCATTACGCTACCACGGCTTCAATTAGGATACCAATGGTACCATGGCTTAGATGCTGGATGGTGTCCGTTATTTACTAATTTGTAGATATACTCGTACTTTTATCAGTCGATAAATATATTGGCTAGACCTCAGCTAGAGTGAGTATTCATAATAGTAATGTAAACTATACACCAAAAATATTAAAAAGGGGTAATGTTAGGCACATTACCCCTTTAAACTAAAGGCTTCGTCAAACAGCCGGCTTGGCGCTGCGCGACCGTAGCGTGGCGCGTCCTTAGCATGAAAATTAACAAGGAATTGTATGCAGGTCGTCACACATTGTTTATTTGTGTATTTGTGCAATGGATGTAGAAAAATGTATCGATTGTGTTAGAGAACGTTCTATATGATTTGGGCCATAAAAGCTACAAAACTTTGTTTAACTTGGATCGAGATTGCGAGAGAACACGTCGCGCGTGACGCGACGTTTTCTTGCAGCGTGACTTCCGCGCCGCGCCGCCCTGGCTGTTTGACGAAGCCTTAATTTGGCTGGAATTTGCGTATGCTCCACAAAAAAGAAAGTTGTTCCACTATCTACAGTGATTTTAAACTTGATAAAATGAATTCTCATTTGCTTATTGCACCTATTAAATAAACATAATTTTGGATATAAATATGATAAAAGTCCTTAGTAACGTAACAACCAAGTACGAATACACAATTATATTCTTTCAGTACCTATCTTAGGATAATATTTCATAAGAATACATACGCGGTCTAGTTACTTCCAAAAAATATTTTTCTCAGGCATAAAATAATTAAAATTTAATAAAGCCACCCGATACGCGCGTAATTTTGGGAAATACTTAGAAATACGTAACCTCACGTTACGTAATTGTAGAAAATTAATTCGTGCATTAAAACAGGCTGGCATGAGCCGCGTCTCCGCTTACACTAAAATTAACGACGCCGCCGCTCCGATGTCGACAACTTAGAATAATTAAAACGAGCAATCGAAACCCTCCGGCGTTCTCAAATTATGTAATTAAAAATATCTGGAGATAAAAAAATAGGCTTGGTGAAATATTATCAGGATAAGAGATGATGTTACGAGTTATCCGGTTAGTCAGCATTTTCGGTTTAAAAAATAGGGAAGTAGCTAGCTGTTTTTTCTTATGAGCACCGAAAAAAGATAATTCTTACCATTCTTTACAGTCTTTGAAACAGAACAATAACCAAAAATTCTGATATTATAAATTTCATATTAATCACGTCTGTGGCATATTGTGTGAGCTATGATTTGTCATCAATAAAAAAAATCTAATTTATGACATGATTTAATAAAACTTAAATAACAGTAGTCAATCTCTTCTAACATTTGTTAATTATGTAACAGCCGTAACCGCTACCATTACCTCTAGCTCTAGATTTAGACTTTTAGTACTTCGCTTTAGCATATTATTTTGAATTTTGTACATTGTCTATAAGTTTTATTAAAAAAAATTAAATCAGTATAGCTTCATGTAGATTTTAAAATACCGTAAACGGTTTCTAACCTTAGTTGTTTTTACGTGTAGTACTAAGTTTTCAGTTTCACAATGTGCGCTAGGCCTTGCGTTTGTCGAACCCGATCCCTTATAATTACCGCTCGTCTCCAGCGACATTTGACTCCGCCACGTCACCCGCTGACGTTAATTTTAGTGAAACGCGAACCGTCTGCGCGTTTTTACACTCTATAATCTTTGACGCCGTTTGGTGATTTTGGTGCACGCTTTCGGATGTTTTGGTGAAGGATTAGCAGTGTCACGTGTGGATATTTAAGTGATTTTTCAAGGTAAAATAAATATTTTTTGGGTAATATAGCTTTGTAACTCTTATCGACCAAAAGAAAAAATAAACATGTAATATATCAGCGGTCAGCGGTGGATAATTAACGAATTTATGCATACTAATATTATAAATGAACTCTGTCTCTCTGTCTGTTGCCTCTTCACACTTAACCGATTTAGATAAGATTTGGTATGGAAGTAGTTTGAGTCCCGGAAAGGACACTTGATAGTTTTTTCCCGAAAATTTTGTAGTTCCCGTAGGATACACGATAAACTACTTCTACGCGGACGGAGTCGCGGGCAAAAGCTGTATAGACCTTTATTTTACTTAAACTACATCTCAAATTGTTATTTTTTTCTATATAACAATCTAACACAATTTGAGGTTTTTAAGACTATACATAGCACACATTATTATTAAGTATTGTAATGTCGTAACTTAATAATGCTTCGTATTTCAAACGTCTGTTGGTCCGAGCATCCGAGCCGACACCCGAGCGCTAAATCCCGTGGCGCTGTCTCTGATGTCAGCGCAGATCCTGTGTGATTCACGTACATGACATGACGTAATTGTTGCGAATGAGGCCTTATTTACTATTTTTATATATGTATATTTAGTATGGGACCCTAAAAATATGCTCGGGATCAAGCCGACACAAACTTTATCAAAATATAATGGATTACTTAGGTGTAGATTAACATACTGAGAAACACACACAATCATAACCATCTTGTTTGCTTCTTGCTTGCGTAAACATTTCAGTATTTTTAAATAACAATGTTTGTTCAAATTATCTAAAAATAAAAAGTAGTAGGTACTTTAACCGGATTTTTATCCGGATGACAATTAAAATTTGGACTTGTCCTGAAAAAGCTAATTCATGGTAACCCTACAATGAAATTAATATACGTGGCATATTGATATAATTTACTGTTCTCTAACATGTACATTCAAGGTATACGCCACTGTGTTACTAATTTCCAACACAATAAGTAGGTATGCAAGAACATTGAATATTTCAAACAACTATTTGCCACTTCGTGTTACTCATTGGAAGTGTATGGCTTATACAGCTGGGTGTTTCCCGGAGATGCAACACTACCTCGTCACCCGAGACGGAATGTTGCCCGCGTGAGGACTTGGAATCAAAGATATTCCAGTCTCTAGTGCCAATTAACTATACTGTGTATTCTCTCAGAATCGTCGCTCACTGCGTCCTTTTAGCTTGACAATCATAAATTGACCCCTATTGCGTATGCCTTGTTAGGTCTATGATTTGACACACCACTTGTGTCACCGGAGCCGAACGTGTTATCAAAAAATCAACTTGAAAACTGCATCCCCACAAAGCTAACGAACAGATTTAAAACGAAACGCATCGTGTTGTCCTTCTCAAATGCGAACCCTTTGAATAGGGTGACCAGATTAAAAAGAAATTTAGGACATTTCTTGCCCATGACTCCGGATTTCCGGATATATTCTTTGCGTGCAATACTCGTACATATTTGGCAGCCTGAAATAAAAATACTGCCTAATTGCTACACATATATTTAGATATCTTTAAATAAATACGTTGAATACCTATTCTAAATTTGTACGTATGGCAACGATTGACTGCAGGATAGAGATATCTATATAATTAATCGTTAATAACTACTTTTTTGGAACTCTTTATAATATAAGTGTTACAAAGCGTTAATTATATTTAAAAAATACTATTTTTATCATTAGGGTTCCGTACCCTAGAGGTAAAAAAGGAACCTTTATGGCGTCATCTCCCTACTCTTTCATTATATGCATAGATTGAAAATTACATTATTTTATGTCGCATAATCACGAATTCACAATAAGGTCGTCAATATAAAAATAATAAACATAAAATGTTTAATCATAATTCCGGACGTCTCCAGAAAATTCCGGACGCATGGCAACCCTACCTATGATAGAGCACAAAGCGCGGCGCCTCCAGTTTCGGCTCCGGTTACCGATCGATTACATTTCACATGTTTCTCATTATAACAGTCTGGAAACAAAGAACTTCTCGCGTTTCAGTGCATTTCTCTTCGGCCATGTTATTCTCTAACAGTCGTCGAACTCCGACCAATTTAATGCAACCCTTAAAGACAAAGCCACTGTATAAAATTGGAGATAAAATTACAATGGTTGGATTCCGCATTTCATATTGGAAAGTGTGAGTATTTAGATAGAAAGAAGAGTATAATAAATAAAAAGCAAACTTCAAAAACCCGACTGCTCATTTCGATATTGTTGTCTATGTCTACATGTTAAAATCCACTTAAATATTGTTAAAACCGTAACTTTTTTTTATTAGTGGTACCCAGTGACACTGCATCTCTTTACATCGCGCAAAGATTAATCTAAATCGAGGTGTTTGTTCCAAATCGGGCTCCTTTCCGCCTCTACGAGGGATTTACCTCTACCTCTATTCTGCCCTGCTAAGCAAAATGGCGCTATCTCAGACAAAACTCCTGTAGCAATTGCAACCTCATTATTAACAGGGGAGGACTGAATCTGCTTTGGCTATTGTTTTTGAGATACTGCTTTTTAGCTTAGGAGGGCAGTATGGATCAGTGCTTGCTTTACGGGGGCCTATTATTATGGTCATGTTTAGCATGTGGATAAGTTTTAAACACCTGTCCCTCTTTGACCAGCCACATCCAAGTACCGACCCCGAAAACAACGACGTCTCCAACTACATCAACACCTCTGCAGATATGGGACGTAGCTTAGGGAAAAGGATCCAATTCAACCATTTCACACTTGTAAAATTTGACATAATATTGACAGCAATAAAATTCAAATTTAAATACATTTACTTTGCGGGTTGGATCCTTCTCCCTAAGCTACGTCCTGTTTTCCCCTATAAAGCACGAGCCCAAAAGAAATTCAACGGGAGATCAAGAGGTCACAAACAAGCAAAGCCTCAGGATACGATTTGATAGACGCTACATTACTAAAACATTTACTCAAAAAGGGCATCCTTATGGTAACAATAATATTAAATCCTGTTTAAGACTATCAATCTGTCCTGCCCAATGGAAGATAGCGCTGGTAATCATGATACCTAAACCAGGAAAGCCACTTCACGAAGCAGGATCCGACCAATTAGCCTCTTGCCAATTATTGGAAAGCTCCTGGAAAGAATTCTACTAAACAGGATGCGCACCCACAGATAGACATAATACCTGTGTATGAGTGTACACCTCAAGATTGGCCCATCATCATTACATAAGTAGTATAAAATGAAGTCACCCTCCGCGTGTCTGTCCCTATGTATACTTAGATCTTTAAAACTACGCAACGGATTTTGATGCGGTTTTCACCATCAGTTAGATAATTCTTGAAGGTTTAAGTATATAATAGAACCCGGAGTGAAGCGAGGGCGGGTCACTAGTTGTGTATAACACAGATCGCCAAGTAAAACATAAAAAAAAGCTTTCTGACCATTATGTACCTAAGTGCAAGGATGACGGATGCTTTGTCAAAACTTATCCACGATAAAGGCGACCATAATACGTAATAATACGGCTAGCACAAGTTTTTCGCGATTTTTTTTGTCGCTCGGATCTACCTTTCTAGCTAGTCTATAAGGGTTGAGACGCGCTGAGCAACAAGCGAGAGAATACAAGATATTCTAGCGCCTCAAGTACAACATAGAATCGACGTCGAGATTATAAAGCAGTAGAGAATAAGCCAGCTCGTTTCATGGGAACCCTCGGTTTAGGAATCTGGCATCATTTTGGACGTGGGTGGTATGGTGTAGAGTTACAAGGAGCATGCAGATTTAGAAGTAGAACCCCAATTTTGAAGACAATGGAGATAAAGTGACCTGGGGTTAGGGGTTGTTGTATCTATCGGGTTATTGTATCTTTAACTGTGTATCTTCTTTCATCTAGCTTTTGGTGGAAAGTGACATCAATAGAGTAGAGCGCAAACACGTTTTCTGTTTTTTTTTTTTTTGTGGGAATCGCTATAGTCGCTTAGTAATAAAAATCTTATTACTTACCTTAAGCGTTAAATATTACGTTAGAATATGGAATAGATGTATTCATTTCCTTAGAACCTGTCAAATTTTGTCTCGTGCTTGCTACCCGCAGGCGGGTTGTTTAAAACTTACGATAACGACCTCCGAAATCAAAGAATATGTACTACTACTACTACTACTATGGGCTACTTTGAAAATCGAAGTTCGAAGTTACGTTAGCTCCTTCCCTTACTCACGATTTAATAACAATTGACGAGCGAAAGGGATGGTGCATACGAACATTCGAAATTAGTGTTTCGTGGTAACCATCCTGCCGTACGGTCGCGTCAGCCGCATATATAAGAAAGAGCAAAATGCACCTTACCAGGTAAGGCAGTAAGGTGCATTTTACAACCTATTGAATCTGTTAGTTACGCGGTTTTGCAGTATCACCGACGATAATATATCAGTTCCAAACATTGTGTCAGTTTTCAAAAGTCGTTAGCTTTCAAAGCCCGCTGTAGTACCTTCTTTTAAAATTAGAAGCGCATACAAAAAACTGTTCCGCAGTTCGACAAAATCATGTAATTTTTTATAATCTTCAGTCCTTTACACAAAGTTTTTTTAACCGGCAACCCTCGCTTTAGTCATGTGACCCCGCACTTTCGGGAGTCGCGCTAAGCTGGCAACACTGAGAACTCCTTTGTAAAGTTACGCCGCAACTAAAATGTGTTGAAACTTAGTAGGTAGGCTACTTAGGCGACACGGTTTCTAGGATGACACGAGGCGACTAGTTTTAAGCGAAACTCAATTCTAGTTGCAAAGGCCACTTAACACTCACCAGCTGATTTCCATACAAAATGTAAATGTTTAATGTTTGCAAGCAGTATGAATAGATGACTTCGCAAGTACATTATCTCATCTTATATGTATAAGTAGATAGGTACTTAGATCAGTATTAAAAATTCATCTTGACTGAGATGACCGTTTCAAGATACCTACGTCAAAGTAAATGTAAAGTTAACTTTGAAGACGTAAAGTTCATTATGGAAAGACATTCTAAAGTGCTCAATATTTTTATCCGAATGCGCGAACCAAAAAGAAGGTAATGTGGTTAAGTCTATACAGGGTGTTACAAAAGTACCCGTAAAGCAGAAAAGGGGTTAAACGGCCCCTTGTAAAGAGTCCATTGACAATGTATGAAAACCTTAGCATGACTTTATGAGATGACAGCTTACTAGGGTTGCATTATTTTTGGCTTTGATTTTTTATGGGTTATTTTGTAACACGTTGTTATGCATGTATATATTATGTATGTATGTGACCGAAAATCGGATGTTCCACTCTACCTCCTAAACTATGGACCGATTTTACATATGATTCGTTAAGATAGTGCTTGCGGTCCTGCGTTCGAATCCCGGTATGGGCAAATATTTCTGTGATGAGCGTATTTATAGTCATGGATTTTTTCTATATTTAAGTATGTATTTATCTATATAAGTTTGTATATCGTTGCCTCGTACAAGCCTAGAGCTTAGTTTGGGACTAGGTTTGTGTGAGATTGTCCCTGATATAATATGTTATAGGCTATATAAAAATTATAAGAGTGCGTCATACTTAGTCGCCAGTCAGGTTTAAATTTTAAGGTTAGGTTAGGTTATTTGGTTACTGAAGGTACTACCCGCGTAGTACATTGTACTACGCGGAGTACAAACTAGTCTCTGATTCCTCAGAATTATTCCTAATGACGTACCGTGTCCGGTGACGAAGCCCGAAGGTATTTTTAGCAGCCATCGGAATATCGTCCAAGTTCAGGAGCTTGTGTAAATAGTAACTGTTACTTAATGTGTAAAACGGAAAACAAAAAACTATTCTGGCGTCCTATTTATTTTTAATCGATAAGATAAGATAAGATAAAAGATATTTATTCAGTAAGTAGGCCGCACGGTCACTTTTACACGTTAAAATCTACCAGCGTAGATCGTGTCTAAAAATTAAGCAATCGACCCAGATAATGAGGTACATGCGTGCTTTCCCAGATGAATTGATGTTTTAATTGATCGACTGGTTGATCACGTCTCCAGCCACAATATGGCGGCGTCAGATGTCAAAGTAAACAACATTACGCGCCATTTATTCACGGCAAATACTTCGGGCGCGATACTCGTGCGAACCGGCGATTGATCGGACGTTCTGTGACTTGGCCATACTTAAAAAAAAAACGGTCAAGTGCGAGTCGGACTCGCGCACCGAGGGTTCCGTATTTAAGTCTGTACTTCAAAAATATACCTTTTTAACCCCAGCCGCAAAAAGAGGGGTGTTATAAAATAGACATGTGTGTGTGTATTAATCTGTCTGTCTGTGGCATGTGGATGGACCGATTTTGATTTAGTTTTTTTTGGTTAGAAAGGTGACTTAATCGAGAGTGTTCTTAGCTTGGTTTGATGAAAATTTGATAAGCCGTTTAAAAGTTATGAGCTCTGAAAGCGATTTTGTCGGGAGTTTTTAATACTTGAAATCCTGTAAGTTCGTCCTGTGACGTACATACGTGCTCGGAGCCCGTTGATGTCTTTGTCGGACGTGACGACGCTTGAATCAAAATACTACTAGATACTGACATCCCTTTGCCCTGAGCCCTTTCATATGACACCCCATTTGCTATAATCAAATCACTTTCATTTTTCAAACCCCCATTCTACACCCCTTTTTAATTATTTATAAAATTAACTTCATATTTTATTTACTAAAAACAGATGCGGGCAAGCCAGTTATACAAATATGCCAAATTTCAAGTTGATAGCTAGTGTAGTTGCTAAGAAAAACTGCTGTGACATACAGACAGACAACGAAGTGTCACCATAAGGGTTCCTTTTGTACCATTTTGGTACGGAACCCTAAAATATCATAGAATTGTAACTCACACGAGCTTGGCGAGCTTTTTTAAGAGCGGAACGCCGAAAAGCTTACGCTTAACCTATAGAAATAGCATCTTTCTCCAGGAATAAAGATAAGGAACAAACACATTTTTTATCTATATGTTTAATAAGCTTCTTGGCGAAGGCTAACTTAGGTATAGGAATATGTAGGATTGACATAAGCTCTCGTACGGCTACGTCGGGCACTATGCCTTATGTACATGAGAACCTCGTAAGTCCTGTGTTTTTTTTAAAGCAGTAGTCCTAACTACCAAATGTACTAGGTGTTCCAAGTACAGGGTGGGCCAATAGGGTGTTGGCGATTTGATTCCTTAATTTAATAAGCGATATGTTAAGGGAGTTTTTGGTACCAGCTTTGCGAGAAGTTCAAGGCAATACCTCGAGGATATGGTTCCAACAAGATGGAGCCACATGCCATACGGCTAGGGTGTCCATAAGCCTGTTTAAAAATGTTTTCCCGAAAAACTCATTTTAAAAAGGGGGGGACATTGAATGGCTCCCACGCAGCCCGGATCTCTCCCCATGCATTTTCTGTGGGGTTACCTCAAATCGGTAGTGTACAAGAATAATCCGAACAATTTAGAGCAGCTCAAAGGGAACATTATACGGGAAATCAACAATTTATTCGTTTCGCCGAGTTTACCAGAAACTGCGAGTTCGGTTTCAAGAGTGCCAAGCAGCCGAAGGACGACATTTAGTTTTTGCGAACGAAACCGAAATGAAAAGGTTTTGCACCAAGTTCAGTCACACCACGGGATTGTTGAGCCACCATAGAACCCTGTCATATTGACAGCGTCAAGTCACGCAAAAGATATTAGGGTGAATTTCAGGGCGTTTCAACCGCCGTCATTAGTGTCACCAAATATATTGACGAAATCAATGACACTACAGCAACTTCTGATGCTGATAGAAACTACATCCCCGGTTCTGCTTCTGTTTACATCAGGAGTTGCTGGTAGGTGTCATTGATTTCGTTAATATATTTGGTGACACTAATGACGGCGGTTGAAACGCCCTGAAATTGACCCATTACGTCAAATTTTATCTTCGACTTTCTGTGAAAGGGTTCTATAGTGGCTCAACAATCCCGTGTTGTGACTGTACATGATAAACGGTTTGGAAATTTCCGTATCCGAGCGTTGCTTTCAGGCTGAAATTACAGGATTTAGTAAACATCCATCGTGTAGATTAGTTAGGTTAGGTTACTTTAATAAAAATCCTCGATAAATAACGATGTCGTGAAAAAAGATGTATAATGACTTAAAACACATTATGATTATGATGATTAACAATATGTATCTATGCAACCCAATATGGACCCTAAGGATACACCTGTCACTCTCTCATACATTTCGGTCGGTATAAATCGGAAATGATCGTCCCGCACTCGTTCCATTGGGTTGGCATAATTGCAATGAGAGCAGCAGCAGTAGTAACGTATAAACAGCTGAGCGCGTTAATAAAACCGTCGTCACCAACATTACCAACTGACATGATAATAGTCAACTGCCATGATAATAGTCAACTGACATGATAATAGTCAACTGACATGACTCGCGCCACCCCGTTATTTTTTCAAATAAATTAAAACCTTTTTAATTTATAATAAAATACTATGACTAGGTTTTCCACAACGACCGGTCTTCTGCTGCTGTCATCCAGCGGTTTACCGCGACGTTTATCAGATTGTCGGTCCATCTTGTGGAAGGCCTGCCGTGTTGCCGACACTTCGTCTCCCGATTCGCGGTCGCCACTTTAGAACCTTTCCACTCCAACGGCCATCGGTTCTACGAGCAATGTGTCCCGCCCACTGCCACTTAAGGTTTGCTATTCGGTGAGCTATATCAGTTACTTTAGTTCTCCTGTGGATCTCCTCATTCCTGATTCGATCTCGCAAGGAGACTCCCAGCATAGCTCTATCTATCGCCTTTTGAGTGACCTTGAGCCTTCTTTCTTAGGTCGTTGTGGAAAACCTTGAGGAAGGCCTTTGTCCAGCAGTGGACGTCTTGCGGCTGATGATGATGATGATGATGACGTCAATTATTTTTTAAGTTTGATTAAAGTTGCTGCTGTCACTTTCTTTATAATAGCAATATAATAAGCATTTACGTCGCCGTATCTATTCCAGTTAATAGGGTACTTACTCACGCCTAAACAAAATCATAGCGGCCGCTCCCTAAAACAGTAACGTTTATATTTGTTTCCGCACATTAGTACGGAGTGTAGGATCGGTTTACACGGCATTAGGTGAATTATAAGCTCCACTAGTGTCATCGGATCTGTTTGCCGTCGGAGCTAATGAATGGCGACATGATAGTTGCGCTGCGCGTTTGATTTCTAATGGCCGGTTTACTCGCGGCCAGTGGGTCAAGGGAATTTGAAAAATAAGTTGAGGAAATGCTCTAAAAACAATGAACAGACATAAAATTCTTGAAAGTATATGTACATATTTTTTTTTATTTTTTTTATTGATAATGGGTTTGCTCTTGACCAACTCCCGCCCTTGGAGGACGAAGATTCAGTCTACGATGTAGCGAGCTCACCCAGAAGATGCCTATTCACCCTAGCTTTAAATAGGTTCAGATTGTATGCACTCGGAAATACAGACGCCGGAAGCGCATTCCACTCCTTTGCAGTACGCATTATGAAAGATGATGCAAAGCGCAAGTAAGAGTAAGTAAGAGTTTCATGCGGTAACAGATGAGAGGCATTGCTGTATGTAATACTAATGCCCTTACTAATAAACGTTGAGTAACCGCTGAGTAGTTATACCATGCTTTGTCCTTATCTGTCATTGTGACATTTGAATTCGACAGATAAGGACAAAGCATGGTATAACTACTCAGCGGTTACTCAACGTTTATTAGTAAGGGCATAAGTAAAAAGGCGTTGTTGTTACCTTACAGATTTTGCACCTGATTTCCCATTACAATTCAAAGATCGACTTAAGGTCAGTAAGGGTTCTTTTCGATTATCAACTTCCTTACCTATATAATTACGAAATGATACTTTTTTAAGAACGCGTATTAAATTACACGGTTAATAAAACATTTACAGCATTAGTCATAACACTCATAACTCAACCCCATAACTGACCGATATAATTATTTCAAACTAGTGTAGAGGTAATAATTTTCCCACAGCTACCGGCGATTGTTTTCCTTGCTGGCAACACCGAACCCAACACCGCGTTGTCGTGCGTAGGTCGCCGTACGGTGTCGGATTACGAACGCTCCTAAATTTACCTTAGCGGAGCTGCCATTAAAAGCATTTATGTTATATATCACAATATAATCGACTGCACGGTCTAACGTTACACGCTCTGACCGCTTCTTTGAAATGTACGGTGAATTACGGATTGTAACGTAAATTGTGTTCCCTAATTTTGATGTTACTAACTTTGCTTAATTACTGCATATTTTGTTGGATTGTATGTTTGAGTCTGTGATTTTCAACATAAACAGAGAGAGACATCCAAACAAATTATTAATTCAAACAAACGAGGAGACATATTGAATAAAAATAGATTGTCCGGTTCCTTTTGTAGAAATCGTATTACAGCATCGCAAAAGTTTTTGAAATGTATTCAAGTCATAAGTTAAAAAGGTCTGGTTGTTAAAAAAATCTTTCGGTGCGGTATGTTTGAAATCCACAGCCAAAACAAATTACAGGTTACTAATTTGAAAGCTGCTTAAAACTTAATACATATGTTATTACTTTTCCTTAAAATTTTCCTCTTTTATTTATTACCCTCCACAGTATATTAAAGCCTAAAGGTGCCTTGAAAAAATAATCCATTTGTTTTTATACCATGTGAATTTAATACCCTGTATCGAATCCGGTTGAACCATTAATTACATATGAACTTCGATATTAACTACCCCGCCGGCTACCGTTGTATTTTGTATTTTGGTGCAGTTTGATCGGAAGCTGAATAATGGCCACCGAGTTTTCAGACTTAGCCTTCGCTGCGGTGCGTTCGGGATATCGTGTTTTCAGTGATAATTATTACGCAACCGTACACTGGCAACACTGCCGGCAAATTAAAACGAGAAGCCGGCCGCTCGTGCGCTGCGGCTTGCGTTATTTCCCATTAGAATACGTATCAGGTTAACGCGTAATGCCATGAGTTCGCGTTCCTTAATTAACGTTAAACGGACTTTGCTAAACATTGGTTTAACGTGTTTGGCAACACTGAATTATTTAACAATTACCTCATTTACTTAACTCTGTACATGACTGTTACTATTTGTTAAGTGAACATAAACCAAACCAAAATATATTTATTTAAACTTCTGCAATTGTTAGCTAAGCTAGAAATTATATTACTCATATTCAAAATAAAAAGCACAGGTTTCATACCACAAAGCACAAATTTCCCCACGTTAGTGTTGAATATATTAATACTTTCCGTAGAACTCTTTGTGTAACCAGACTCCAATTAGACCGCCTCGCGACTGGCCATCTTGCCCATGAAATATAACCTGTCGCTGGCCATAGCCTTGTGCACACAAGATTAATTAAATAAGGTTATTTAGGCGGTCGTATGACAAAGAAGCTACTGTTACCAGTACCAGTATAATGAAGGTGTCTAAGGATACGGTTCCCATGTTACAAAGTTTACGAACGTAAAATTCCCTTTGTAACGTTTTATGTAGCGCCGCTTCATACATATCTTGTATCAGACGGTATTTAATGAACCTTTACAATATTACTACGGTTGTTTCAAGTAAACTTTATACCTACATTAAAATTGTATTCTTGATTAAGAAATAAGTACTTAATAAAACCTCGTTTATACGGGGAGAGTAAAGAGCTTACAAGCTCTGTACCTAACAATACCAATGTAGACAGCATTATCAGAGTAGAATAGGCACAACATTTTGGAATAGTAAAGAGTAGCACAGGGAGCAATAGTTGTTGCTCTATTTGTCTCTCCCGATCTCGGCGGCGTCCACTTTACTCTTACGGCTACTATATGGCGCTGGCCAGGCCGCCAAAGCCAGCAATGTGCTCCGAAGCCCACTTACTTTTTTAAATTTTTTTATTGTTTCCTCTTTTATTTTAATATATATCTATAACGTTAAGTTCTGACTTAAATCTATAGCAGTAAGCAGTGTTACTACTTGAACCGCCCAAGACAGACCCCAGCCTCAATATTAAGTAGCACGGAGAACTCCACACCGAAACATAACCAAGTAGACTAGGATAACTTAGGCGCTTTTTCTAACACCGTATTGTTAAATGATATTGCTTTTTTGGCAGCCATATAAAATATTCACGAGACAATTTATATTTGTACTGGCACAAATATTTCCTGAGTTACACCGCGTTGATTCACGCTTTACATATTCTTACGAATTTATTATCACGATGGTCGGCTATAAAAATCGTAAGGAGGTCAACGTGGCGCCATTTATATAAATTAAATCGCTTTTTTTTAATATAGTTTAATAATAGCAGCGTTCAATGTCCGTCAATGACAAAAACATATATGAACAACTCGCCACTGGAAATGTTATAAAGGTTCAGATGATACATCAATAATTTTCTGGTATAAATAATTGAATTTTTGGAAGATACGGTACATTCCTTGGTCCTTAAATTAGAAACACAACCCAATAAGTTTGTGTATGCTGTTATTTTGTTATTGTTGTAATGAACTTTTTAATTCAATACCTTACCTATCTATATATCTATAATGTGTCGTGTTAGATTAGCATTTATTGGATTTACTGACGCACTCAGAGACGTCAATTAACTTTTAAGTTTGATTAAAGTTGCTGCTGTCACTTTCTTTGCTATAGCAATAGAATAACGCAGCAATTTTAATCAAACTTAAAAATTAATTGACGTCTCTGAGTAAATTAATTGTCAAGTTTGATTAAAGTTGCCCAGTCTTATTCTATTGCTATAGCAAAGAAAGTGACAGCAGCCACTTTAATCAAACTTAAAAGTTAATTGACGTGTCTGAGTGCGGCCGTTAGTAACTAAACATAATTATAATCAAAAGGAATATATTTCTTGCCGGCTTTATGGTTACTAAACGAAATCGCTGGGGACTAATCAAGCTCTAAATTGAACCGCATAACTTGAATTAGTAAACAATTCGTAACGAACTGTGTCAATGACATTTTGCTTGGAGCTCATATGATGATGAGGAAGTAAATTTGGTAAATTTTTCCAGGAGTTCGCGGAGACGGCTATGAACGAGCTGCTGGGCTGGTACGGGTACGAGCGGCTGGAGCTACGGCGCTGGGCCGCCTCGCGCGCCCGCGGCGGCAGCCCGGAGCAAGCCAGCGAGCACAAGAATAAAGGTACCATTTTAATTATTTAATGCTATGAACTAGCTGCTAGAGTCTAGCAGTTAGACTGATATAGGTACGAGCGACTGGAGCGCTCTTTTAAAAGGAATCAAAATCATCTTTTCCAAGTAGGTAGGTGGGGAAAAGATACATATTCGTAATTGGTGTCAATTCTGTACTAGACGTTGCTAGTATATTATTACACATTCTAGAATATTATTAATTTTCGTCAAACTTGCAATCAAATAAGTATGCGTACACAGGGTGTTCTATAAGTCGCACGCCACAGTGACACCAGTGTATACAGGTATTAATGATTTTAGCATTATATAAAATATAAGCAAAACGTATAGCAATAACGAAGTCTAATATTATTAAATCACGTTCTACAAATATGGTCGAATCGAGAAGCCTAACTACTTTTATTATTTATTCGTATGGCGATTATGTACACAGAAAAGATCATTTATTTATTTATTTATTAGCCTGACTACTGATTCGAATAAATGATAATATTATTCCCGGATTCCCAATAACTTAACATCACGATTGTTGGAAACAGAAATGATTTAACAAATGTTTCAGGTTGCGTTCGCATTATTACATAATTGTTTTTCAGAGAAATAACGCCCTTTGCACTTTGCAGCTGTAGTTCTCTGAATCGTGACGTATCAAACGCGAACCCGCGCTTTTTGACGTCAAAAAGAGCGGGAAAAGGCCGGTGCCAGCGGGGATGCCAGCGATAAAAATCTAATTTCCGCTAATAAACCGATCATTCTTGGAAACCGTTAGGGTGCGATTTGTAATTTGAGTGTTATTCAATTACATAAGTATTTTTGGTGTGATATTTATTGAATAGTTATAATAACAGGCAAAAAAATAAGGTTCGTTGAAGTATACTTTTGTATTTTATAATATACTTATGTATTATAATGATCTTTGATCTGTAAAATAGGCGCCAGTGGTAAAACTATAAAATGGACTTAAATAATATTATAAGGATGTTGGTAAGTAATATAACTAAAAAGCCTGCTGAATATCAAAATAATTAAAAAAAATAGTTTTACATTAATGAGCAGGCAAACCTACATTCTTTGCAACGCGATATTATACCGATTTCAGGTGCCGTTTTAATATGAAATACAGACTGTACCGAATGCGAACGTTATTTATAAATTTGATATCGCACAGTCGGTTTACTATTTCTAATGAACGCCACGAATATGCTGTACCTTATTGTTAGAATGTGGAATTACAGCGTAAGAATTTGAGGGGTTGTCGTGGGTAGAGAACAATGTGCAAGTGGGTTTAAATCGGGAGACATTTTTATGGTTTGCAATTATTATACCTATTTGATGCGTATTTGGTAAAAATGCTGTCATACCTATCATTTAGTCATCACATGTAGTTTCACCCTTATTCGTTTGTGAACTTTATCGCGGGACCCAAGGGGCGGAACCAGGATTTTTTTCTAGGGGCGGCACAAGGGGCAGACGGGCAAGGCAAAATAATTAACAACTCTGATAATTTGATTTGCCTATAAGTATGTACTGTGATGGAAACTACACGACCGTCTGGGGCACGTGCCCCTGTGCCCCCACCCAAAGCCCTTGGCGGGACACCCTGTATTATTGCGATTGCTAAGTCCATGTCCTATACGGTGAAATGACAGGCTTTCAGGCAGGCGAAATGACAGGCGAGATCGCGCTTTCAAGTATTTTTTCAACAAAAAATAATGACCGGCCTATCTAATATTTCCTAAACTTGCTGATAGATAGATTCTGGTACTAAATATATTTTGTGACAAATACCGGTATGACTATGAGCCAATGACTTAAATTATGTGTGTGTAACCTTCCGTGGTTCCACCTGATGGTTCCAACGGAAAACCAGCGCCGACTTTAATGCCGGCATTACGCTGAGTTGGGACCATTTCGTGACTACATTCTTTCTGTGTGTATTTTTCTGTCCTTTGCTGATATTTGTCACGAATAAATGTTTTTCTTCTTCTTCTTCTTCTTCTTCTTAAAGAATATAAAATCTTTTAAAACTGAATAGAACAGTTAAAAACCTGGGCTGGGCAAGCAATCGGGCGAAGTTTTTCTCCGAATAGCAGTAAATAACCAGCGCGTGTCGAATGACTCGGACGATTCGTTAGTTAAGGCCACGTAAATTAATTCCAACGATATTGTAATGAGACCGGGTTCTGTTACAGGGTAATGTTGCCATTATATTTTGTGAAAATAATGGACGGCTGTAAAATAATCCTGCTTTCCTACAAATATAATAAATGTGTAAGATTGTGAGGGTCTATAGGTAGTTGTTTGAATGTTTGAGTTTCATTCACGTATGGCTGGCCCTTGCATGCGAGCACGAGATATAATTTGACTGGTGCTAGGGAAATGAATACGTCTATTCCATATTCTAACGTAAGATTTTAAACCTTAAGCGTTAAGTCTTACGTTAGAATATGGAATAGATGTATTAATTTCCCTAGCACCTGTCAAATTTTATCTCGTGCATACATGTTAAGCCCGCTGAGCGAATGTGGATGAAATTCGGCGAATAGTAGATAGTCCTTGTCCTGAATTGGCAGCATTAAAGTAACTTAATTAAATAAGTATAAGGGGACAATGTCCCACTTTACCAAAGTCCCAAGCTAAGCTTAGGCTTGTACTATGGGTACTAGACAACGATATACATACGTATAAAGAGAAAAACCGACTTAAATACATAGAAAACATCAATGACTCAGAAACTAATACTCGCGCTCATCAAAAATATTTGCTCATGCCAGGATTTGAACCGGAGCCGCTAGCTTAGTAGGCAGGTCGCTACCAACTAGGCTAGCCGCGTTGTCAACACCATCAGGTTTATTTGTTTGTACAGTCTTTACGGTTCCACACCTCAAGGGATCTTTGTGAAATAAAGTACCTCACAGATTTTGGGTCATCACGAAGCGATTCGCAACTCCTTTTTAATAGGAAATGCTAAGGAGTGGAATCCGTTTGATCAGACAGAGGTTTTGACACTTTAGAAAAGGAGGATATTCTTAACTAAAATAAATAAATAAATAAATATCAGGGGACAATCTCACACAAATTGACCTAGTCCCAAACTAAGCTCTAGGCTTGTACTATGGGTACTAGACAACGATAAACATACTTATATAGAGAAATACATACTTAAATACATAGAAAACATCCATGACTCAGAAACAAATACTCGCGCTCATCACACAAATATTTGTCCATACCGGGATTCGAACCCGGGACCGCTAGCTTCGTAGACAGGGTCACTACCAACTAGGCTAACCGCGTCGTCAATTAGATTGTAGTTTTAATTTTTTGTACGCTATTTATGTTACGCACCGCGCTTTATTTGTGTTGTGCGATTGCCAAGTCAATATATCTACTTATTATAGAAATAAAAATGTCTAACACACATACACTCACTAAAATTTAGCGTAGGCTTGGCTTTACATGAGATCTCACAACTTTTTACGGTGCCGTGCCACTAGATAAAACTGCACTTTAACCTTCGATATTTCCTAGATTTCAGCAATTTCTGGAAACTAATTGGGGATGGACGGACGGGACGTTTTAAAAATTTATTTTATCCGCAACTCGTTATTTTAGCGAAGCGTGTTATTCGACACGGATTTCGTTGGTAATTATTGGCCGGTATTTATTAAATATTGGCTGGGAGTTCTCAGAATCACTGTTTTAATATTAAATTTAAAGTGCAGTTTATTTCGCAGGTAAAGGGATAAAAAATATTATTCTTATGTATACATAGATGCGTGGTCCAGGGCCGGCGCTTGCCCATGTGGCGCGTGTGTAATCAATACCCTGGCGCCCTCTAGTAGGCGCGCTATCAAAATACTGCCCTGCTAAGGTAAAAGGCAGTATTTTACACAAAACTACTGTAGCAATTGCAACCTTATTACCCAGTAATGAGGTTGCAATTATTACAGTAGTTTTGTGTAAAATACTGCCTCTTACCTTAGCAGGGCCAAATAGCGGCAACTCTCGGTGCCCACTGAGACCCTGCGCTGCTCACCCACAATCGCCATCGGACAAATGTCCAGTGTCGATTGTGGTGATGTTTGGGGGTGGCCTATACATCGCACCTTTAGAATTAAAGTGATCTAATACAAAATGTTAAGTTGTATACTTTTTTTCGAGTTATAAAATTATTATTATAGAAATCTAAAAAACTTGGAATTACGTCACTTTAATTTGTAAAGGTGCGATGTATAGGCCACCCCCAAATATATAATCGGCAAGTCTTTTAATTTTGACAAAACTTTATATCAATCGTTTTATAAGACGGTACAAACGGAACGCGGCTTAAGGGTGAACGCACACGAGCGTAATTTTGTGAGTTGTGAGTCACGTAAATATCTGAATTCAGTATACCGTCGTGTTGATACTGTCGATTGAACCGGACTTTTGTATGGAATTTCGATATTTACGCGACTCACAACTCACAAAATTACGCTCGTGTGGCTTCACCCAAACGGTGGCAGACCAGTTATTTGGCTCTGTACAGCAGTAGTGATGATAGATAATTTATTTATAGTTATCTCGAGGGTTTTGAAACAAAACTTTCCATTACTCACTTGCTTATTTGTTAATTCCAGATGAATGCTCATGGTGCAACAAGAGCATAACAGACAGCGGTGCGTTGCAGCAGGCGGGTGCAGTTTTCTGCTCCGAGCTGTGTTTCAGCCAATCACGGCGCGCCAACTTCAAGCGCGCGAAGACCTGTGATTGGTGCAGGCACGTGCGACACACCGTGGCTTACGTCGACTTCCAGGTGAGCTAGCTGTATGAGCTCTAATTTCAAAATATGAAGTTAGTTTTAACGAGTTAATGTTGTCTGCCATAATAATTTTTAGCCATGTGTTCGACATAATGGCATCATCCCCTGATATTTTATTTATTAATAAAACTAAAAAATCACAACTCCACTTAGGTACTTTTCCAAGAGTCAACAAGGCATTACAAACTACACCTAGTCGCGTTTGCTAAAATAAATGCTAAAGCTTAATCATTTGTTATTCCAGGACGGTGCGACGCAGCTACAGTTCTGCTCCGACAAATGCCTGAACCAGTACAAGATGCACATCTTCTGCCGCGAGACGCAGGCGCACCTCGATCTCAACCCCCACCTGGTGAACGCCTCCTCCACCTCGAACCTCATCACCCCAGAACTCTGGCTCAAAAACTGCAAGAGCAGATCCGTCTCTCCAACATCCGACCGATCAGGATCTCCCGAAAGGGACTCCAGCAAAGAAAAAGAAGCAAAATGTCGGAAATCACCTCTACCATTAATAACGATAGCACCTTCCGCTAAACTCATGAAGCCAAAGACTCCTGAAGAGAGATTACCTGCACAAAAGTCACCAGAAACTAAGAAGGACTCGAGATTAAAGATGAATTTGCGGAAGCGGCGGACCTCAAAATGTTCTGCAACGGTTACATCACAGACGGTAAAGCATGCATCTACACCAAAAGCTCAGGACTTGCGAATGAGGAGTCCTTCTATTGATGGTTCATCGCCTGCTTCTACTATCGGGAACAGTGCCATCCATTCTCCCCCACACCCTATAAATCCACACTCCATACCGACTCCGCAATTCCCCAATCCAATGTACGGCATGCCTCCTCCAGTTTTCATGGATAACCACGTAAACGAGCACCGGCCCATGTTCCCTCCTCGATTTGCGTTCATGCCACGCGGAATGCCGATGCAACAGGAAAGACCACGCATCCCGCCTCCCCTTAACTTCCCCCCGCCGCTAGGACAAACTCCACCGGTCACTGTCTTGGTTCCCTACCCAGTTATCCTCCCAATCCCCCTCCCAATACCCATCCCGATACCTTTTGCATCCTTCCTCCAAGCGCACTGCGCGAATAAGGTCAAAACTGAATCGAATGTAGACGACGCAGAAGGTCCGTTAGACTTTACAATGAACAGTGACAAAAACAAAGACGAAGAAGCAAAGGAGAACAATAAAGAAGTAAATACGGAACCTGATACAACCCCTAGTGAAGAACCCAATGAATTGAACGATCGGATAGAAGAAGAAAAGCCAGCTGAAACCGAACCCAGTGAAACTGGCAATCCGGAGCAGACATTACCTAAGTTTAAGATAACCAGATTAGGAAACAAAATGGCGAAGATAGTCACGAAGTCTCGAGAACTTTCGGAGTCGAATAGGCCTTTGAGGAAGAGACGGAGACTCGTGGAAGTAGCTACTGAAGACGACACACTTATTCCTAAAACTAGGAAAATTGTTCAAGTGTAAATAGCCAATGAACTTATTTACACACACCCGCTTCGAAGTCACCAGTTAGCGAACAGTTTGACCGCGTAAAGCATTCGTCCCTTTCCCACAAGCTTAATCGTTGAAAAGTGACAAATGCTTTTGAGGCCAACTATGTTCGGCATTTGTAGAAATGTCGGTGGTGACATTAGGGAATAAAATTCCTGTCACCAGACTGGATGGTTACTATGAAGCTCTAAAATCGAAATTTTGGATGCCACCTTCCTTTCACTCGTGACTAGTGACTAAATCAAGAGAAAGAGATGGAGCTATCGAAACTTCGATTTTCAAAGTACAGCCCCTGCACCCGTAATGGACGCTTTTATCGCGGTGAATAAGTTTGGATAAAGCATTCGTCACTCTAGCACTTACATAATGGTTAGAAAGTGGCAGATGCTTTCTTCATTTTTATCCACATGATAAACACGACCATAATAGACCTGCGCGGGCTTAACATGCATGTACGAGATAATGACAGGTGATAGGGAAATGAATACATCTATTCCATATTCTAACCTAAGACTTAACGCTTAAGGTTTAAAATAAAAGTGTCTCGTCCTGACTTTTACTATCTTTTATTACTAAGACGGCTATAGCGATTTTCATTTTTTTACAGAGCGATTTTATCGAGACGGGACACTTTTATTTTAAACCTTAAACGTTAAGTATTACGTTAGAATATGGAATAGATGTATTAATTTCCCTCGCACTTATCTTTTTGTCTTGTGTATGTGTATGTTAAGAACGCCGGAAAGAGCGGGGATATAGTCATATTCAGTAGATCACATAATCTCAAATTAATATAATACCATTTTATAATTCAATACATATCGCAAATGCATGATAATTCGAAGAGTTTTAGTAATTGAACAATTCAAATTGCTAGTCCTATTTGTAAGATAAGAAGTGATGTAGCCATAAGCCTGTATGCTAGATAAATAATGAACGCACTGTAAATGTGATATTAGTAACTTATTAACTGTAACGTATAAATGGAATAAAAACATTCAATCATTATGATGTGCTGTTTTTGTATAAATTATTCGGTCGTTATTTTGGTAAATTTGAGGCCTAACAACCCTAATAGGTACTTTACACAGTCTTCTGTTTACATTGCGTTGTATTTTGCCCAAATTGTTTACTAACACTAAGAAACGGGACTTAATTCAAATTAATTTCAGGCTAATAGGCTCTTAAATAGACCATACCGACTAATATACACACACAATAACACATTTATAAACTTAACAATATCTTAAATTATTTTGGCGGCAAAACAGCGTGGCTCTGTTGAATCGCAGCGTTCGAAGTCATGTTCGCTGGCAGGCCGCCCTGGAACCGCCGGAACACTACATCTTTCATTATGGCGTAATAAATAAATTACATTTAGGTACCTCTGCGTTTCGATTGTTACAACAAATGTACTTTATTAGGCGATAAAGTCCCGATTCATAGTGTTAGTCTGCACACATTACGCATCTTTAGAATTAAAGGGACCTAATCCAAAATTTTTAGATTTCGAATTAGATTTCTATGATAATAATTTTATGACTCGAAGTAGAAAACTTAACATTTTGTATTAGGTCAGTTTAATTCTAAATCGATTAAACGCCTATGTGCAATTGAGAAAACACATAAAATGATGGTGTCATAAGATAAATAAACACAATGATTGATAAGTGAATCCACGTTTAAAAGGTAATCTAGGAATGTACGTAATTCGCATCAAAAAAACAAATTGGGAAAATAATCTAAGTCGACCTTGGGTCGACTGTACGGCTACGATTCTCTTGACAGACGTCAAGAAAGATTTTTACACCCACATTCAATCCAATTTTCCATTACTCATTACACGATATCGGCCCATAAGGCATAATAGAGTTTTGCTACAGATAAACAGCTGTTAAAATATTTAAACGCACAGCTATAAAAGTAGGTAACACAATTTAAATATATGACTCATACATAACATAACAATTCAACACAACAACCTTATTGTGTGGGGCTTAACTAGGTATACGGATATACATATACCTATTACTTTAAGCGTACCAATCCTATTTGCATCTTTAGGTTTATGTTGAAAAAAAAAATAACTGGTCAAGTGCGTTTAAGTTATCTAATTTTCTTCTATTTAAAACTATTTCATGAGTTTTAGTAGATACCTACATAGTGGATATAGTGTTTACTAGCTTTTCCCCGCGACTCTGTCCGTAGTAGTCATTTTTAGATTATCCCTCGGGAACTATCAAATTTTCCGGGCTAAATAGTATCCTGTGTTAATCTGACATAAACTGTCTATCAAATCAGACAAAACAGTAAAAATTTGTGTACCGAATTTCATAAAAATCGATCGAGCCATTCCGAGTTATAAATGGTATGACTAACCAAACTTTGTTTTTTAATGGTGACGGAATCCTACGTCTTACACTGAGCATGGTCCGACATGATATTAATTAGTAAAAAGATAACATAACATAATAAGTAATAACCAAGGATTATTTATAACCTAAAGTAGGTATTTAGGCTTTTATCTTCACGAGTCAAGATTACCAGCAGTCAGTGGCCTATACACTCAAAACAATAACAAAATCCTTATCTAAATATATCTGGTAAGTGCGTAATATGCCACGTTTCCGTAAACAAAGCAAGTTGCCAAACAATTCAAGGATTTAAGAAAAACAACTGTTTCAAAAATTCATGTTTTTATTTTTCGATTTACTGAGAAAAATCACTAAACCTTGGGAAATATATTTCAAACATTTAAAACTTAATCTAGCAACCGCGCAGGCGTACGGGCGGGTCGCGTGTATCAGTCGACATTTGTACAAATGAGATCCAATTACAAATTACATTATAACAATATTGCATTCAATATCAATTCAAAAATTATTTAAGCAATAACGAAATTATTTTCATTACATTCTTAACATTTCAAAGGCAATCCTGGCACAGTTCCATAGACAATTTTCATAGAATACATTTCAAAATTAGAATTACAAAGTGGGATCAGCGCAAAGGTATCCTATGAACATTATTTATGAAATTAAGTCTTTACTATGTTAACATTTCAGCATGTCACCAAGGGCTAGTCTATGTTCTATTCTATTTCATTGACAAATGCAAGTTATTGCTTGTTATTGTACAAGTCCCAAAGTGTGATTGCACCGTCTAGCCCTCCACAAGCCATAATGTTAGCGTTCCAATAGGAAACCTTCTGCGAGGAATAACAAACATCTTGTATGGCCTGTCGGTGCTCCGTCAACACAACCAATTGTCTTAAAGAAAACCAAGAAAATATGCGGATGTGACCATCCCAGCCCCCAGAAGCAAATACTTTTCCATCCATACGGGACAGCACCTTGTTTACTCCTGGATTCTTGATGCTAACATCTAACTTGTGGGTCATGCTTAAGTCTTTTCTCCCTATATAAAATATCTGTATCAAGTTCGAGGCATTCCCAATGATGCCTCTCTGCTGTTCTACATGGAAGTCAACCGACATGGGACATTCCTTCGTTTGCAACTTGCTGATGCATTGACTAGTGTTGAGATCCCACAGGAGCAGCCAGCCAGCCTCATAACCTACCAGGAGGCAATGCTTGTCACTTGAAAATTCAACATACTTCAAACACATTGGATCTCCCAGTTTTAAGTTCTCATCCGGCTCCAGGCTGCCTACTTTCTCTCCCGTGAAACTATAAGTAGATATTTTAGATTCCCTATCAGGTACATAAAGTGTTTCGAGTTTTGTGTTGGTTTCAAAGCGGCAAAAACCAGGGTAGTCGGTGTCAATAAGAGTGGCTTCTTTGTAGCCTGCATTGGTTAAATTAAAAATTTTGTACCTGCCACCTTTTTCTTGTGTGATGAGTTGGGTGCTGGTGTGAAGGAGATGGAGGATGGGAGCTTGACCAACTTGGATCCTCTGTTGCACACGGTTTGTCTGTTGAAAAAACTCAATGTTAAATATGATTAAATAGCTGGCAGTAAGACCATTTTGGGAGATCATAAGCAACAGTTATGTATTGAAGTGACATTGTTATTAAGTGTAATACAGGTATAGTTTACACAACCATGACATTAAAAAATTTACACAAAATTGTTTAAAAGATTTCATTCTTATAAATAGTATAATGAATTAATATTTGTATCAATAAAAACAATCATAGCTACTAAGATAGTTCTAAAAAAAGAATTTTATAAAATAGCAATGGAAAATTCGTATTATTTTTCTGGGTCACAAAATGGGGGTAGTAAACAAAGGATTGCCGCGTAAGAGGTAGCGACAGCCAACGCGCTTAAGACGCAATTGCAAGATACCATGAACCACGTAAACACCCGACAATACGAGAAAAGTAAGAAATACGAGCCCTCACCTGAAGGTTGTATGCATAAACATAACCATTTTTCGACCCGGCTAGTAACCTCTCCAACCCGCCAGGCAAAAAGCTAAATGCCAGCGAATAAACTGGCAGATTGTCAACATTTCGAATTGTATAAACTGGGTCGGGAGGTAACAGTGCCATTTCTGGTCAAGCTCAAACCGAAATACTTGGTTGGAATAAAAAACAAAATAATAATAAATTAATCAAGCCATCAGTAACTGAACCACAACTACGCACAACACAAAACTGACATAAAAACGTTTCGACCTCGTCACTGATTGTTAAGTTCGAAACATATAACTAGAGTAAAAAATCGTATTATAAAAATATAAAAATATCCGAAGTAATATGTTACTTCTGTGATTGAAAAAAGCGAAATAGCAAAAACGTATAAGTGTGTTAGTGAAAATGATTTTTGAAATCGCAGCAGTTATTATTCAACGTAAAATGTTAATGCAGCCAGATGAAATATAAATTAGATTTTAAACGCAACCTGTGTGACGTTTCCGAGGACATTTTTTTTTTACTTTTGCTTAGGTAGGGTTTGCACCATCTGACTTGGTCAGGTAATGTATTAATCGTTCTGGGTATTCACAAATTCTTTAAACTGTCTTGACTAACCTAAATGCAATAAAAGTAAACAAAAAAAAATAAACATGATTCTTACAGTAAAATTGTTTAGTTAAGCTAAGAAATTAACGGAAGGGTGGACGTTTGAATTAACCAAGCATTGATTGTGATTTGATCTAACCGAAGCACAGAATAAGTTTTTGTATAGAAACCGGACTATAAGAACAAAAAAAGACGTTTGTTTAACCTTTTTTTATTTATGGCATTCATAACGAGTTAGAAAGAGATGTCCCTACAGGTATTGTCATTATCCTTCATGTTGTCACAATGTTTGAATTGGATCTGTCGACGCCAGTGTAGTTGTTGAGTCGACAATAATATCGATATCGATTAAATTTCACAGTTGTAATTTGTTCTAATGAATCAGGCAGTTAAAGTTATCACCGTCCTTTTTACACGACTGCCCAAAGAAGGAGTGTAATGTTTTCATTTAACTTGCAATGCAATGTTCATAATAAAATTAACTTGTCAATTTCAAAATTTGCAAGCCAATTTTCAACGGCTTGCCGGTGTTTGATTGAACGGAAATTGGGAATACGTATGTAGCCCCGATGACAATATTATGGTGTCAATGAGCAGATCTGATTATGGAATCGGAAGGTGGTGTAGAGGTATTTGGGTGCTGGCTGTAGCGGCGTCGCAGTGAACACATCGTCCATCCGCTGCTCGTCGGTTGCCGATGAGAACTTGAAGATGAAGGTTGGCGATAATAAACTGTACTTCTAAGGGCAAATGTTATTTTCATTATCATAGAAATATTCGAAGTCCAATTGTCCTTCTCAGGGCAAACAAAATTGTTCTTATCATACAAACAAATGTTTTGACGTCAATCAATCCCAAAATAGGCGTTAATTCAATTGATCCAAAACTGGCGTCAATTCAATCAATCTGCTACAGTAGCAACAAGATCCTCAGCTGTACTTAACATAGACCTACCAAGACTGGATTCGTTAGTTTGGTCTATATAAGTAATGTTAAGTTGACGATGACAGTGCAAAAAAACTGCAGCTGGCAATAAAAGCTTGTACAAAATGTCTTTTTTGACAGTAGCGTCTTGTTATACTCGTATGAAAGAAAAGGAGAGAGCTAAAATTTATCCGACAGAAAATGTTAACTGGGGGTTAAGAAATCTGCCCTAAAACATTGTAATTATGTTAAAATAATGCTATACTTTAGCAGGTAAAGTTATAAGTTTTTTAAGTTTTTTCTTCACAGTAGCAGGTCAAAGATATCCCTACTAATATTAAAAATGCTAAAGTAACTCTGTCTGTTTGTCTGTTACCTATACATGCTTAAACCGCTGAACTGATTTAGATGAAATTTGGTATAAAGATAGTTTGAGTCCCGGGGAAGCACATAGGATAGTTTTTATCCCGCAAAATTTCATAGTTCTGAAATGTATAGTTTCAAATAAAGAGTATGTTCGATAATGCAACAAAAGCTTTGTTCTAAAAATGAAATGTTTGACAGAAACGTATTCTTTTTCACACGACATAATTTACGTGACACGCACAAAAATAACACACGTCCGAACACTACGCTCGTGGCTGGTTCTATCTGCTTCCCTGTCTCTTATGTCTCTACACGATTGACAGGGCGGCAGTTAGGCAGAGAAATCGGTAACCTATCGCAAACGCGAAATTTTTTTGACCGTATTTCATTTGACCGAAAACGTTTCGTTTTTTATCGTTTGTCTGATGACAGGAATCGTCAATTTTTTATTTCACTATTTGACATTAAGTAATCATATTTTTAGTCCGAGCAACTTTTCTACTTGTCTTGTAGTCACTGGCCTTATGTATTGTTACGTATTTTATTTCAAAGCCTATTTTTCATTTGACCATTGCTACAACTACCCTAGGGATCGTTACGTATTTTGTTTCTTAACCCATTTTTCATTTGATCAATGCTACATATAGATTTCGCTACGTTACGTCAAATATTTATTTCAGCCCAGAAAATCTTTCTTGTCATTTGTTTTAAATATCCAGAAAATGCAACGAGCAAGACGAATCAGGGCAGAACCGACTCGGATAGGTTAGGTTAGAAGGCAAAGGCGGTTATTTTTTTATCTGCCCAGAAAACACAACATATCAAACATAAAAAAGTCGATTTAAAACTAGGTAAACTATTAATAAACCGAGCCGTTACATTGGGCAAATGATATTAAGGTAAAATTAGAAATGGGAAATAGATAAATTATCAAACAATTACATTGGACAACTAATTGTACGGCGAAATCAGTAATAAGGAATAGATAAATTGTTAAATCGGTAAAAAACCAAAATAAATAATGACTAAATGAAAATATTCGAATTGATCTTTCGGGCAAACGTAAAAAAATCTAAACCATATTTGTGGAACAATTTTTGTCGAAACAAAAATTTTTTCGCAGTTCCGATAGGTAACCAGGGAAATCAGAACCACTCGATTACTTTGTTCAGGGACCCTGTTTCTTATTACAATACGCTGTCCCTGTCAATTGTGCCCGAGAGAACGCGTGGTTTAACACCCCCTTAAGCCACAGGTAAAAGCGGTCTAATACATGGCGCTAGTGAGCCAAGCATCGTTTGTGCCTCTCCCCCTTTCCGCTACCCCGCAACTTCACTGGCAGTCCACTTGTCAATTGTGTCAAATCAAATCAGATATTCTGATCAAAAGTGCTGTAGCGTTTTCAATTTCGCTAACTTTATGAATGAGAATTTCATTAGTCTTGCCTATATAATGGGTGCCATACGTAAATTATGAAGATTAATTCGTGCGCGGCGTTTACAAATGGCTGCGGAATCGCTATTAAAATCGGGCAAACACTCAAAGTATATATCGTATAGAAAGATTTTGTATCATAGGTTTTTCGTTGGGTTGCTGTTGTTTATAGTGGTGACTTTAGCGTTCATTGTGCTATTTAATAGTTTATCGGGTGGTTCTCCGCGGACAGAGGTGTATCAGCCAGTGAATTTGGATCGGAGTGCTGTGGTGTTGTTGGAAGCGGAGTCTGCGACTGTAGGGGCCCGCAATGCGAACTGCACTTACTGGGAGTGCTTCAATGTGTACCGATGCGGCCGAGGCGGCCACGACAAGATAACAATATACATATACCCAAGAACAGACTACCACACGCCTGAGGGTCCTATATCACAATTTTCTAGGGAGTTTTACGTAATTTTAGACACTATAAGACATAGTAAATATTATACAGCGAACCCCGCGGACGCGTGCTTGCTAGTCCCTAGTATAGACACACTGAATCAGCGTAGTTTCGTAAGCAAACATGTCTCACAGGCTTTGCAAACACTTCCACAGTAAGTAGATTAGTAAATAAATATTAGTTTAATTTAAGAATCAAATTATATATTCTAACACTGGAATTTCATTTTGCATTTGGTTCAATTTTGTAAGGCTAATGAATAAAAGATAAAAAAGTAGTTCTTAGTATTAAAAAAAAACAGTTTCTTACAATGCTTGCATTTTAAATCAAGTCTTTAAACTTATCTTCTTTTGCCTTACATGTAATACCTATATTGTACATTTTAATAAATTTAGTGTAATTCGTACAAGTATTAGAATATTATCATCTTCATTAATTAATTGTTTTATGTGAAAGTAGTAAATTAATTGTGCTTTAGAAGTATTTTTTTTTAATTATATAATTTTTGGTTGATGACAAAGTTCATTGTCATTTCAGTCATGCCAAAATCAGATATTTGTATCATGTTTTTGTATGTTTTGTTTTTATATATTTTTTATCAATAATAAAATACCTAATGTAAATAATTAATGTCCACAAAAATGAATAACTTTTTAAGTTTGAATAAAATTAAACTTGCTTGAGTTGCTTATACATTAATATAATCCAGTTTTTCTTTTATCTTTTAAATTTAAATTCAAACTGAAATTTGGAATTTTATTTAAATGGTAAATGAAATACTACTATAGGATTTTTCAGGCAGGCAAAATTTTTATTTACTACTTAGGTGTGAGGTAAAATGTACCTTACATTTTCAACATTACTTTTAACATACAAATTCCATTATTATTTTAAAATGTTACATTGAAACAAGTCATTATTAACTAAACATAAGTTACAGCAACATTATATACTAACCCCCTTACTAATAAACGTTGAGTAACGGCTGAGTAGTTATACAATGCTTTGTCCTTATCTGTCGAATTCAAATGTCACAATGACAGATAAGGACAAAGCATTGTATAACTACTCAGCCGTTACTCAACGTTTATTAGTAAGGGGGTAAGTATAAACAACCAGTCCTTATTACCCAAACAAAGATTCTAAACACTAATATCCTTTACAGATGGAACAATGGAGAAAATCATATTATATTCAACATGCTGCCAGGCTCCGCCCCAAACTACGAGACTGTATTTGATCTCAACACCGGAAACGCTCTTATAGCAGGGTCTGGCTTCGACACCTGGTCATTCAGATACGGCTTCGATGTATCAATACCAGTGTACAGCCCTATAGCAGCTACGATAGATAATACACAGCCAGATGAGAAGAAATTCCTAATATTATCAACGCAACAAAACCTTCCAAGTAAATACTTATCAATATTACAAAATATAGCATCATCATCCAATGATTTAATACTCTTGGACAAATGTAAAACGGAAACTGGGAAAATAGAACACAGTAAACGTTGTGAATATAAGACGGGTAGGATTTTTCAATACCCAGAAGTTTTGAAGGACGGGATGTTTTGCTTAGTTATACATAGCGCAAGATTGTCCCAAGCCGTGTTAATGGACGTATTAGCATCACAGTGTGTTCCTATAATAGTAGCGGACGCTATAATAATGCCGTTTAATTCTCATTTGGATTGGAATAAGATTGGATTATTTGTACCTGAAGAGAATTTGAAGAATGTTGTTAAAATAGTACACGCAGTCAGTAAGGAGAGAAGAGGAGAGTTGTATTGGCAGCAGAGATGGGTGTATGACAATTACTTTTCTAGTATACAGAAAATAACTTTGACAATGTTAGAGATTATAAATGAAAAGGTGTTTCCGTTGGCAGCTAGGAGTTACGAAGAATGGAACATGCCTGAGCATTTGGTGAGTTTAGATGTTGTAATATTATTAGGCTAAGGCCACACGCCACACCGGAAGGATCGTACATAACTACTATATTCAGCTCTAGAAAAGTTCACCGCTCAATTTGACGACTAGCCTTATTTCACCCTGCAGTACTTATAAACTGCGTGCTTGTGTCTCAACCTTGGTCGTAATCCGCTTGCTACGACATATTACAATTGTCCGGTGAGAGACGAAGTGAGATCTATCGAATCGCTTGCCGCGCCGTCTTCTGTGTGGTTTCAGTCAGACTTACGTATTTTGCGGCGCAAACGGTTTGCGATCCTTTTAAAATATTATAGGTACCTACCTAGTGCAATAATAACTATAGTAGCATGTTTGTTTACTTGTTTTTTTTTGTGGTTGTACCCGAACTACCTGCGGTCGCCTTAATCAAAAAGCGCTTATCGCTCTAAGACGCTTCTCCTTTGTAGGTACGTAATTTTTTTCCTGTACCATAGTACATTAATCGCGTCTGACGGATTTGGGTCTGAATTGGACAGGGCGAGCTATGCAAATGCTCGCGTATTTTGTCGTAGAAATACATATTTTTGATCTTTTATAGTATAAAATTTATACGTATGGTTGATTTATTGTAATCGTGTACTTAATATTCCTGTGAAGCCTAGTTTACACGAATTATGTGATATATAACTAACTAACTAGCTTTTGCCCTCGACTTCGTTCGCGTAGAAGTCGTTTATCGCTATTCCCTAGGGAACCGTTCAATTTTCCGGGATAAAAGTATCCCATGTCCTTCCCTGTGATTCAAACTATCTCCATACCAAATTTTATCGAAATCGGTTCAGCGGTTTAGTCGTGAAATTGTAACAAACAGACGGACAAACAGAGCTATACTTTCACATTATTATTTATCTACTTTCATATCATTATTCAAGGATTATCTAGGAAGGTTATAGGTAGGCTATGATTTATTAATTTTGTACCCGTACGAAGCCGGGGCAGTTCGCTAGTTTATAATATTAGTATAGATTACAACACGGGTCCGAATGTATCGTTATTCATAACTAAAACCGTTCTGATTTTTGGATTTTTTTTAAATAGGTTTGTTTACCAGTTAGTTAGATATTTTTAAAATCTTGAAACAATAACGGTTTCAGCTTAAAATAATTTAGGACTTGCATTGATTATGAATAACGATACATTCTGACTACAAATGATTATATAAACTTTGGCGCACCGTTAGAACACGGTATACATGTCGCTGTCGAATGTCTAAGCACTAGTTGCCTCCCGAGACTTATGGCCAATCGTGTAAAGTGCTCACTGACATATCAAAGTGTCGATAAAACAATACGGCAATTGCTCTAATCCATACTATTACCACAGTATAGATAATAGTACAGTCAGCATCAAATATATAGGAGCAGCGAAAGTGGACAAATATATCGCAACACTATACTTTCCTACTATAGGAATAAGGATGTGTTGCGATATATTTGACCATTTTGGGTGCTCCTGTTTGATGCTGACTGTACAAGTCTATTACTACAAATTACTTGGACGTAGTTAAGCGAAAAGGATCCAATACAACCATTTCATGCTTTTAGAATTTGACATTAATATTGACAGCAATAAAATTCAAATTTAAATACATTTGCTTTGTGTGTTGGATCTTTTTCCCTAAACTACGTCCACTTAATCCGACGTGTAAACGATTACGACGCGTTTGTCATTAAAGGGGCTTCTACACGAGCAACCTTTACGGTAATCTAAAGTACGAACGTCAGGAGTAGGGATAGGTATCCCTGGGCAATCTCGAGCATATCAGGTGATATGCTTAAGATTGCCCATATTAGTCAAAGAAGACTTTAGACCAGGAAACCTTGAGTTCACCAGCTCCCCTGCCAGCAGGAATATATATCCCATGCCGCACTCACCGCACAAACTAGGTGTGTACTTAGCTCGTGTAGTCTTTGATCTACATACTTAAACATTTTATAACTAAGGAGTCTTATAACTAATTAAAATTACGTCACCACGCAATTGCCTTTTCGTACCGCAATAGTGTACCTAAATATCCAAACAATCGGGAGTTATTATTGACGCCTTGGCATTATTCACAAAAACAATTCGCGAGGGATTCACTTTTAGCTGTCAAAAATATTGTTTGTGTAAGGTCTAACGCGCACGAACTTTTATCGTTTATTTGGTAGTTAGGACTTTAATACATCCAGTGATTTCTTTTCGCTTTTCGACTTTTGAACCGAGCTTTCGTTAAGGTAGAGTTCGTTTTTCGCTTATCTTATCCCGTACCCGAAAAAACATTTTTTTTTCAAGCTTTTACTTTACAACTTTGTCGGCGTAATTTAAATGTATGACTATGCCAAATTACAGCTTTGTAGTACCAAGAGTCCCTGAGTTAAACATGGCGAAACTATAACGGTTCCTATATAGTTGACTAAGGAACCCTAAAAACATAAATGCACCCTTATTACTAGGATCAAAATTCATTTACGAAGCATATTTTCCGCATTGAAATGGGAACGTGTTAAAGTTTAACCGGTTAATTGATATGTTCGCACTCATTGTGGCTGACCGCGTAGCGCTGCCCAAATCAATCTCGTTTGATTGCTGCTCGTACCGTGTCATACGACGCGCGACTGATCTAGCGTTGATTCACAAGTGAGGCCCATGGGCTTGGCGTTTGACGACTAAAGGTGCTGATAGACTTGAGCATTTACGCGAGCATTCGCTAGAATAATCGACGAAATGCACGATCTGATTGGTTCTTCGAACTGAACAACCAATCAGATCGCACAGTTCGTCATCATTCTAGCGAATGCTCGCGTAAATCAGCACCTTAAGGGCCTGGCCACGACTTTGCGCGACCGGCTGAGCGGCGAGCGAATTTTCTAATACATTGCGTGTAACGTCGACTAACCGCTGCGCGGTGAGCGTCTCGACCGAGCAATGAAGAGAGAATTCGCTCGCCGCAGCCGCCGCCGCTCAAAGTCGTGGCCAGGCCGTAATTTTTGAGAGACTTCGTCGTCACCAGTGCCGGATTAAGGTCCCACGGTGTTCTAAGCATTTTCGATGTATCTGTTTCTCAATTTGTTGTGTTAATTTTGATCTGTTATTTTGGTGCCCTAAGCTTATTTTATTTAATGGCTGATCCGGAATGCGGCTCTGGTCGTCACTTACCATCAGGTGACATGTCAATCGCTCTGGTCAGTCTTTTATATACAGTGTGTCCCGCGATAAAGTGCACAAACGAATAAGGGTGAAACTATATGTGATTTTATCACGGAAACAAATAAAAATATTTTTTTTTTTTAATTTTGCATAGAGTTTACAATAATTATTATTGTAAACCCCATACAAATAAAAAAAAAAGTAGTTTCACTCATCTCAGTTAACGCGGAACCCCTGTATATGAAACGTACGGACATAGTTTTTGTTCCGACTGACGACATATCAAAAATTGGTCGATATCGGTGGAAAGCCATCAACTCACAATCCTCTCAATAGATGATACATGTGTGGGTTAAAAGGTTAAAGGTACATTCACAAGTCTCTATTTTCAAATACTATATACATCTTGGTTTTTAATAATTTAGAAATCATATAGGAAGAGAAATACAAGTCCAGTTTTAATATTTTTTCATGTTAATTTAAAAATAATGAATGGCAAATTTTTCGAGTGTTTCAACCGCTGTCATTCCCGTGGCCGCTTTAATGTCGAAATTTCTGTAGCTTTGGAAGCATTTTCAGTTAAATTTTGTAGAAGTGGGCACTCTACAAGATAACCGAAAATAGCATCCGAAGCTACAAGAATTATCTGAAACGCTAGAAGAATTACTACTGTCCACATTCCTCTTCAATTGATGGATAAAAAATTGGTCCGGGTATCCCGATGTATACGGGAATCTTCAATCCTCGATTTTCGTGCTGTTGTCCTTCGCGTGCCATAGCTTACTTACGGCCTGGCCGCGACTCAGCGCGACCGGCACGCGCGGCAAGCGATTTCTTAATACATTGCGTGTAACGTTAATTAACCGCTGAGCGGTAAGCGTCTTGACCGCGCAATAAAGAGCGAATTGCTGCTCAGAGTCGTTGCTAGGCCGTAACCGCCTCAGCGAGAGGGCAGTATATTTCCCAAGTACCACTCTCAGCAGGTGGCATTTCCTGCTAAGATTTTCCATTCAGGCGGACGGCACGGATAATTTTATGACAGCTATAAACTGGTGTTACTCAGGTGGGCTTTGAACAAAGGTTATATTACGCTGTTTTGGAGCATGCCGGTAGTCCCAGCTACAGTCTTTAGTCTTTTCCGGGTTTCGGGTACTGGGCGCCGTAATTTTACTTAGTGTATAGTTTATGTTGAAGCGATTTTCTATGGAAAGGCAGCCATAAGGCTCCATCGGATCGGACTGCGTGGCAAATCTACAGGACTTGTTGCGCTAAATGTGGACAGTGTAATGTAAGCGCTAGTTATGGGTGGGTCACATTGTTCGCGTGACAAATACCGTCCACATAACCTGTACTGACACGCGCTACTGACACGGTCATGGAACCATGTTACGATGAAATGTCACAAATGCGGTCCCCTTTACGGTTTAAATGTACAACCCTTTAAGTTAGGCTGAGCGGATGGAAAGTGTAGTGTAGGTTTTGTAATTGGGTTCTGTTGACACCTAAAGAGTGATGAAATCTAGAGTTTTACTTAGTATTTAGAGCTATAAGTCGCAAGTGCGCGCCCATCTTTAGGCTGTCGAAACTTTTGAAGCTACTATCTAGTAATAGGTATATTTCCCGGCCTGAATAACGCCGAGGCGATACAAAGTTATATCTTATTGGGCCAACTCCAGTTCCGAACAAACTTGGAAGGCTTTGTAACGCCTCGTCTTTTAAAGAATTCATGAATATCGCGGAGATCCTGTCATATCTTCGCGTCGCGCGAAATTGCGCGAAAAATCTCTAGCGTTTTTAAGGTTTTCAGTTGTTAAGTTTTATCACACTGGCTTAATATTCAAACATTTCTTCCGGTGCAGTCGATAAACTCCAACGTATCCAGCCTCCTTAATTTGGCCTTCTTCGCGGCGAATAAAACATCTGTCATGCTCGCAGCTACGGTTGTCAGCTTTTTTTTTATTTCACTGACTATAGATTTTATGTGAATTTTCAAGTTAGAGCTTTAACCGAAGCGTATTTGTACGAATAGTTTTTGATATAGGGTGTTTGGTCGTATATAAAACCTACTCCGGTTTTATGTTATTTTTTAATATCGACGCTTTTATTTAGAATGAAAAAAAAACCATGTTTAACCGAATTTGAATAACTTAGTATCTTACTACCCACTTACAAATTCCAATATCCTGTTTAAAGACATGACAAACATATATTATATATATTTTTAAGCTGGATAATGTTCTTAGTTAATTTATGAATTCCGTGATTCTTGGGCTTTCTAAATATTATAATGTTAATAAATAGCCCAGCATTATAAATTCAATTTAGACATTTCCAACAATCTTCAAATCCTAGTCCTTATTCCTCTTCAATATAATATTTAAAATATAATATCGATGGATATTCAAGCGGCCCTTTTTTTCAATACTACAGTGACATTGCAATATTTTAGGTATAATATAAAATAAGAGTATAATTATATAGTTATCCTTCTCTAGCCCTCCCAAGGTCGATTCGCTGGTGGACAAAGTATCAAGGGCTTTGCGCGCACAAGCCAGAGCTTCCCCGGTCTGTCCAGAATTAATGTATGCGTGACAACCCTAAGTCTGATGAAGGTGACTGAAAGCTCTACGATTCGTCGGCATTTACTGAGACAAGTTGTTTTACATGTATGTAGGTTTTATATAACTACATATAAGTTCTTCTTCAACAAAATTTTATGGGAACTCCCGTCGTTGGATTTAGGTGAAATTTTGTATTTGTAACCAGATGTTAATGCACTATTATGGTGCCTGAGAGGTGATTAGGGCTTCCAAATACCGGACCTTTCCTCAAACCGGTATTAGTGCCGGTATTCGATTTTTAATACCGGGATCCCGGGATCCCGCCCGGTATTAAGAAATTAAACAAAAATATACTAAAATTGGGAAAAGGGTGAGAATTTTTGTTTAAAAAAATCGTAAAATAAAATACTTAGTTTTACTTCACTAAATTTGCTATAACTGCTGGTTTTTTTAAACTCGAAGTTTGCATTTAGCAGTATTCTGACCGACACCAGCAGTAAAGTTATCCCATATGCTTGAGATGAGTTGTTTACTTTTAAACTCTCTCTAGATACCTAAGAAGTTTCTTTGGAGTTGACCTGCACATGGAAACTCATGTCATGTCTAAACTTTTTTTATTAAGAACAGTATCTATGTTAGATAGCTCAATTAAAGTCATTACTTTAAAAGAAACTTAAAAAAACCTTTCCAAATATAAAATTGTATTTTAACAAATTTGATATCTATGAACAATAAAAGCATTTCATGAAAGACTAAGGTAGGCCAATAAACCAAGAAATATAGATCCATAGTTGACTGACACTTTTATTTAGGCATTATAAATAAGTAAATATTTAAGCAGAAAATAATACAATTAAAGAAACATAAAAATCATTACATTCAATCGACATGATTTGATCACGTTAGTTTAAATGTTATTTAAATTATACTTACGTGTATAATCACTCAAATTTCAAGACACACAAATACTCGTGTCTAGCTAGACATACAAATACTACGTCGCGTGTAGTTTGACGCGACAACCATTGCCAGTCAACTGGCTCTGCAATAGAAAATGTAATGCAAAAGCGTAGAGCAAGACAAAAAAAGCGCGTGGCGTGTGTTAACGCAGACAGAGTGAATGTCCGGCTATATGATAGAACGATGCTGCGAACAAAACGAAAGACATAATATGAAGAAAGACATATAATGAATAACAAAATTAAAAAAGAAAAACAACTCGAACAAGCATAATTTATCGAAAATAATCGAAATATTTCGTTTTTTACAAACAATTATAATACCGCGGGATCCCGGTATTCTTCATTCAATACCGGTATTAAAAACACATCTAATATTTGGCGGTATCCCGGGATCCCGGGATACCGGGATCCCGGTATTGGAAGCCCTAGAGGTGATGATGCAGTCGGAAAATGACAGTAAAGTCTTCGCTTTATTAAAATTGACGTTTTGTCTTGTACGTACAATACGTAGGTATACATATCTCGGTATTAAAACCGAAAGTTACCTATATTTTTATTTTCCAATATGATGGTCGCCATTCTCCACAAAAATATGGGTAATTTTTCTCGGTTGAATAAAGCGGAGATTATAATCGGTTTTCTATAAAGGGCTGGCTCAGTTGACTCGAACGATTTCCGGTTTCTACTGCTGAAGTGTCATTTCCTCGCATTATCATGATAGATGACAGAACCCGTACAGGAAACCGATATTTCCCGGAGTTCTAAGTAGGTATTGAAGTGACTCTGATGTCGTTTAGGCATTTCTCTAGAGACGTTGATATTTCTAGTTTGAATTGGAATATTCCAATCTTGAATTTTTTCTACATTGATGAATTTTGTTGAGGTTCGAGGTTTTAATATGGCGTAATATGTATAATATTTTTAAATTGTTTTTCTTATGCCATCCTTTTTACCTAATGAAGGATTTATTTTTAATGACTTAATAGTCCGTTGTACTTTTTGCAGAATATATGATATAACGGCGGATTTTCTTCGTAGTATACAAAAAAATATTTTTTTTTTCAACTATTTTTGTATTTGTTCTACATACAAGCGTCAAATTTGGTTATAGAACAAACCCTACAATAAAACAACACATACCGGCCAAATGTGTATGGAAACCTCAGTGCGCGAGTCCGACTCGCACTTGACCAGTTTTATGTCTTTATACCCGCCAAGAAATCATAAAATCCTTATTCTTACGTCTGTTGCGTTTGTTTGTTGCATCTTCACGGTTTAACACCTCAACCGTTCGATGTGGAATTTGGCTCAGAGATAGTTTATACCCCGTAGACGGACATAGGGTACTTTTTATACCGGAAAATCGGTCTTGTCGAGGAAATAGAGATAAATATCAACGCGTATGGAATCGCAGACAAAAGTACTGACCCGTTTGGAATATATACTTTTAATATCGTAAATAGCGTACTTGATGCCTCGAGATGTCCACTCACATCTCGTTTATTAATAAACCTCGTTATTCCTCATTTCAAAGGACATGTTTTCTCATCTCGTTTCCGTCTTATTTCGAGAACTACGTGTAATGGGCTCGTATTATTAATAAAACTATTACCATGGGCGTTGAAAGCAAATAGGTCAGGATAAAACTCGCAAACAACTAGAAAGGTCACACCACGTACGCCATTATCTCATATAGCCGAGGTTGGGCCGTAATAGCCCAACTTTGAGGCCGAAGATGTAGTGCTGTAATATTTATTATGAACGCGTTTTTTGCGTAGTTTTCGAGCCCGTTGTTCTTCAACGTGGACTTGATATTTTTTCGGACCTGAGGTAAAGGTAAAGTTGGAACATGCTGTATTGTTGAACAAAAAGCTAACCGGCTTATATTGACCTCTAATTATGAAGCGTTGCCATGTGTCATTGAGTCGAAATTCTATGGATTTTTGGCGAACTCGACGAATATCCGCAATCACAAACTAAACGTCTCTGCCCACTACACCGTATCATACATACCATGGCCGTACTATGAACGTGTCAGGCACGAACGCTCACTGCTATAGAAAGTGACGGTCGTTGACGGACCGGTCTGGTGGGCATAGTCTCATACTTTTCAATACATAGAATATTTTTTCGTTTGACACGTTCCTGTTACGGTCATGGTATGATCCGGTGTAGTGGGCAGAGGCTTTAAATATCCTTACTTCTTTTGTTCTTATATTATACAGCCCTGCTAAGGTAAAAGGTAGTTTTGTACACAAAGCTACTGTAGCAATTGCAACCTTATTACCCAATTATGAGGTTGCAATTTTTACAGTAGTTTTGAGTAAAAAAACTGCCTTTTACCTTAGCAGGGCAGTATAGGTGTTTCTTTGTTTGTTCATTCACGTTTGTTTTGGTACCCTACTGAGTGAGGCAAAAAGAAGGGTAGGTAATGTGGTTAACAGTCCATGTATGTGTGGAGGTATGTATATGTAGGTATGTATGTGTATGTATGTATGTGACCGAAAATCTAATGTTCCACTCTAACTCCTGAACTATTGGACCGATTTTAATGAATGGGGTGTCATATGATTCGTTTAAAACGTGCGAGTGTCATAGGCTATATAAAAAAAACCTATAAGTAAGGGTGCGTCATACTAGTTGCGAGTGGGGTTTTAGTTTTTGAGGTTAGGTTAGGTTATTTCTTCACGGTTCAGAGATAGTTTATATCCCGGAAAAGGATGTAGAGTACTTTTTATCCCGGAAATATAAATATTGTGTGGACGGAGTCGCAGTAAAAACTAGTAAAAGTATGTTAGAACAAAATGCAATTTTAAGGCACTAATGGTATTTACTTTGTGTATTGTGTAAAAAAAACTGGGTAAGAGCATGTCGCGCCATGCTCAGTGTAGGGTTCCGTTGCCATTGCAGAAACAAAAAACATTCTGGAAAATATACAAAAAACAATCTGGAAAAAGTGCACCAGCAAAAGAGCGTATCTTCATGGCACTTACGTCCTCTTGTTGAAAAGCGCAGTTCTTCGGCAATAACTCAAAAACGCTATATCCGAATTTTATCAGCTTGTAACACATATGGAGTAGAAATATTTACTTTTGTTATTTAATTACCAAACTAAGTAGCGGCTTATACACGTCACCTATACTCCAGTAGTTTTTGAGTAAAATGCCTGTGACACACGGACGGACGGACGGATGGACGTGACGAAACTATAAGGGTTCCGTTTTTGTCATCTTGGCTACGGAACCCTAAAAAGTGTAAATAAACAAATGAAAATGGATTTTCTGTGCAAATGAGGTTAATGTTTCTGCAAGGAGGAAAATTGAGTGCTTTAGAGTAGATGAGGATGACGAGGATAGAGGAGGTAGGGGATGGCGGAAAGGAAGAGTAGGCACTCTACCGACAGGACGTCGCTCTTGAAGATGTTGAGGGGGTGTATTTAGAGCTGTTTCCGGGTTAAAGTTCATGACATCCGGACTTTCAGGGACACCCTGCGTTAGTCATTGTCTGAATTGTTGATTCCGTTCGTTTTTAACCCCCGACGCAAAAAGAGGGGTGTTACAAGTGTGTATCTGTGTGTTTGTGTATCTATCTGTGGCATCGTAGCTCCTAAACGGATGGACCGATTTTTAATTAGTTTTTTTTGTTAGAAAGGTGAGTTAATCGAAAGCTTGGTTTGATGAAAATCTGTTAAGCCATTTAAGGGTTATTAGCTCTGTAAGTAGGGTTCGCGATTTTGTCAGCGTTATTTTAGGGTTCCGTAGGTACCAAAATGGTAAAAAAGGAACCCTGAAAACTTCGAAAAAAAACGCATCTGTTTTTAGTAAAAAAAAAAATGAAATAAATTTTATAAATCATTGAATCATCTAGAATGGGGGGTTAAAAAATGAAAGTGATTTGATTGTACCACTAAGTATGCACTCTCGTACTGAGTGAGTATCAGGTTTTCGGATTTTTTTCCTTTACTTGTACTATAAGACATTGCTTCTTGCCAAATTCATGATTCTAACTCAACGGGAAGTACCCTCCTATAGGTTTGGATTCCCTTGAGATTCCCTTGAATATGCGGCATAAACGGCTGTATCTTTTGATTGCCTTGACTTAGAAGTCTGATTGTTTTACAGCGCCAAGGGAATGCAGACCTGAGTATTTGATATGAATTTCAACCTTTACGCGTTCCTGAGAAAAGGGTCTTAACAGACAGACAGACGGACTGGCAACAAAGTGATCCTATAAGGGTTCTTTATGCCTTTAGAGGTACAGAAATAACCCTAAAAAACATTGGACAATCTCATACAAATTGAGTTAATCCCAAAATAAGGTCTAGTCTTTTTCTATAGGTATAAAGGCCCTGTTTAGGCGTTTTAATTTACGTTTAAAACGTATTAGTAATAAAATACAGGATGTTACATTTCTCGTAGATAAAACTAACTAACGCTCATGTCAATACCCAGCGATATATTACAGACTTATCTTAACGTCGTTAACCTTTTCGCGCCACAACGGATCACTCCTCTATCCAATTAGACGCACTGTATGTGTCCCTGACCCTTGGAAGCTTACCACTGCTCTACTACATTAGAACTATTTGTAGACTGTACAAACATGGACGCCGATCGAACTGTCAAATGGAGTTATAGTCGAGTCCAGAATTAGGCGAACTAACTTGACAGCCGAAAATGTTGCCAGACATAGGAAAAAATAAATAGTGATAGGTTTATGTCGACACAAATATGTCGATATAACCTTGTGCCTTCTATAAATCTGATTCTATTTATATTTTATCAAGTAATTGTCGAAACTTTCACACTCATACATATTTGCCAAATATATTATTTAGCTAATGGTCCGAACTGTCAACAAGAAAACAACAAAACAAAATGGCGGACAGCGTCCTTAACGATGTTCTTTCAAAACGATGTGCGATGTATTTTTAAGTCCAACCAATTTTTATTATTATTATTTTGCTTAGTAAAATTATTAGTTTGATTCAAAACACAATAATAATGAATAACTAGACTTTTTAAATAGTGCACAATGAACTGTCAAGTTAGTTCGCCTAATTCTGGAGTCGACTTTAGGTACTTTTACGAAAAACGTACTACGGTTACCAAAAGGATCTTTCCATACGAATATTTTGGGACGCATTAGAGAAATAAGTATTTGATTATGACATAGTTTTATGTGTTCTGCATATTCGCCATTTTTTCAATCGAGAAACGTCAATCTATCTATCTATACATATAATAAAGCTGTAAATCGGTCTATTTGAACGCGCATCACGTGAAAACGGCTGAAGGGATTTAGATGAAATTAGGTAAGGAGATAGCTTGAGTCCCGGGAAATGACATGGGCTGTATATAATAGTACCCGGAGCGAAGCGAGGGCGGTTCACTAGTGTAGGATATGTAGCTAATCTATCTAGGTAACGTTGCGTTTTTATACCTCAGATTTGCACCTATTACAGCGTTTATAGCCCCGGGTTCGGGTCGGCTAGACTCGCATAAGAGCGTATGAGGGCGAGTGAGAGAGAAGTACAAACCCGATTCTTATTCTAACCGCCGCACTCAGTCAGAGACGTTAATTAATTTTAAAAGTTTTATTAAAATTGCTGCGTCTTATTCTATTGCTATAGCAAAGAACGTGACAGCAGCAACTTTAATTAAACTTTAAGTTAATTGACGTCTCTGAGTGCGGTCGTAAGTGTTTCAGTTCAGGTCAAAATTTCATGGAGCAGTTAAAACAATCATTTTGACCACATTAAATAGTCGTTCATACAATTAACCGCCGCTTGCACCATCTGCGTTAAATATGTTTAAGTCTTAAATCAGTTTGTGTCAAAATGTATGGAAATGTCAGATCGTGCAAGCGGCTCTAAGATTTCGATTTCATAAAAAATACGATTAGAGAGATACCTATTAATATCGACATGACGCTTAAGCTTTACCCGAAAAAATCCAACCTAATTTCTCCCTTGACACGGTATAAAAAACTTGATAAAGTACTTGTCGATATCGACTGTTTACCCCAAAATCCATATATCATTCCATTATGCTGTTGGAATAACAACCTAGTGTTAATAATAATAGACTTTAAATTTATTCCCAAAGCAGATGTAACTTACGACGTTTAGAAGCAAATTGAATATGCAAAATGGCAAAGCTGAGGCTGAGGCAAGCATTCTTATCGTACGCTTTCCCTTCAGGTGAATGATAACGCGTTCTGGTTTCGCAGTTCCTTGTTCCATATAAATGCCATACACCTTGGTTTCCTTACAATTTGGAGCCGATTTAGCGCGGTAAGAGGATTCTTGGGCAAAAAATTGTGTTATGGATAACATACGTACTTTAATATTAGGTATTTTAAAAGGACTTTGGTAATATTATTAACGCGCCTGTCGCTTTGCGGTCGTTGTGCGTTAAACATGTGTGGGGTTTTCTTACTTTTAAAATATAATTAGAGTTACGGGGGTAAATAAATACGATATATTTCATGTACTTCTTAGGCACCAAATAGGCAATTCCTAGGAGACCGGTCATTATTTAACTTTGTTTAGTGGGTTTATGAAGGCGGTTTTATTTTTTTGTTAATTTTTTTCCCTTTTTAGTGATATACCTTGTGATATACATTGTTGCCGAGGGTAGAAAGTACACGATATGTGGACGCGTCATATAGAGGGCCGAAACGTAGTTGAGTACCGTCTCTCTAGTGTAAGCGTCTAATAATTGCACTTTCTGCCGAGGCAGACATAGTGCTTTTCTCACTACTGCGAAGAAATAAAACAAAAAACTATTCATATTCAAAAGTAAATTAGTAACTCGCAATTCACTTTCGATGGCGTCGGTCGGCGTCGGTTTTCAAAGTTAGAAGCGGTATCCCCACCAATTTTGCTATAGATTACTTTTGTCTAGACCTTATTATCGTGGCACTCGAGATGAACAAACTTCAGAGATGAAAATGTCAATTGCGTATAAAATTTGTTTCGTTTACGACGAATGTAGGTAATTTCATGTCGTATAATTACATGTCACATAGGTAATTTCAGGTCTCATGTAGGTAATTTCATCTCGAGTGATTCGAGAGTAGGTAGGATCCAAGTGCGAATGAAATTTAAAAAAAGTAGTCGCATAATTTTTAGTTTGTGCATCTTTTAGCAAAAATACACCTATTATTTTAAGATACTAAACGGTGTGTCCTGATTGGTCGATTTAATTATTTTATCTATAATAGAAAAATATATTGATTGATTTTCATTGGTTCTAAAGTTGGTCAACAATGTTATCGATGAAAACATTCTTAGTCTGTCCTTAAAACTTGCAATTGCATTTGTATTTTAAACAAAGGTTGCAATTGCTACAGTACTGTTGTGTAAAATACTGCCTTTTACCTTAGCAGGGCAGTAATGGTTTCTAATCCCAAACCAAACTAAAAATTTTCATATTTCCGAGCAGTGTATCTCATCGCTGCCCGTGAAATACTTACGTCTAAAGATTCCGGGCGGTCATCTCTGGTCTTCATCATCAGTTCACCAAGAGTTGCTTTTAGAATGCAAATTATTAAGGTCTTGCAGGAAATACCAAAATTGCTGTATGTGTGCCTATAACTTTTGAAGAGTTCCTTCGATGCCTCATGGATACCATCATCAGATTCTTATTTGGTGACAATGAGACCACCTCGAGAGTATAAACAAAAAAATAATGTTCAAAATCGGTCCACAATTGACGGAGAAATCGGTGGACATACTACATAAAAGAACATAGATACAGCTAAGCAATGTAGAACCTCTTCCTTTTGTGAAGTCAGTTAAAAATAATGAGATATTTTTCCTACTTCAGAATATTAATATGGGTTTTTTAGATTTGCAACGTTTATCCTGTAAGTGCATATTATTTGTATGTACCTATATTATAATATCCCGCCGCGTCTATTTAATGTATTTTTTTACTATCATATCATAATATATAGATATATACTGTTGCTAGCCGGGGCTGGTCGTTAGTTCCATATAAACTGTTTCCGTCTTTGTCTAGAAAATTCAGGAAGTTTATTCAGCCGCCTTTTTCATTCCTAGTAAGTGTATGTTAATACCACTGAAGCTGAACCGATTTCAATAATTCACCGTTCGAAAGATAACATCCCCTCGACGGACATACATTAACGTTGAAAAAATGCGACTGGTCCTTTCGATAAAACCTTAGCTCCATTGTAATTCAAATTCAGTCCCTATTCTAGACGTGGGAATGTTTTAAAGCGTCGCCAACTGTGATAATTATACTTTGAAGTGAGTTATTGACGAACCATATTGTTTTGAACGTTGGTTTTACTTTGAATAACAAAGTTCAAAGTTTTAGCTAAATCTCATAACTAAACTGTTTGGGTTACAGCCTGCAGCTCCTTTAGGTTCCTTCAGCGTAATTGTGATACGAATATGTCGGCTAATTACTTGCTGAACGGCTAGCTTATTTGATCTCCGATTCCATACAATTGTTCATCTTTTGGGATCAATGTAGAATGGTTATTCACTAAACATCGTGTTACAGAATAATACTAAATCCATCGATTCTTCCGCAAGTTCCGAACTGTTATCCGATCTCAAGTATCGACTCGAGAGTAGGGTGACACTTATCTCGTGCGACCGATAAAGATCCCGTAGACCTGAGTTATGAGCTTTACAAAGTTTCTGTACTACGTTCATTGCCACCCTCACAGATTTATATTCAAAGTCGACACGCTATCGAGGCTTCAAGTAGTCTATAAAAAAATCAGGATCCTAGCTGCACTAGGAATAAAGAATATGAGGTATGAGGGTGGGATATGTGGCCGGGATCAGTTGGAGTACCTCTATACACACTGCACTCCCTCGGTTATTTCTTCTAACTCGTCTGAACACACTGCCGTGTGCCTAAATATTATCCATATTAAATAACTCGAAGTCCAAATTGAAGGTTTGCCAGCGAGTCATGGAGCGCAGCATTTTAGGTGTTAAAAGGACGTATCCGGAACACCACAATACGCTCCAAAACATGCATAGCCGATGTCGGCGAAAAAACCACCAAGGCTCCAGTTGGATTTTGCCGGTCATGTCTGCCGCATGCACCCAGACCGGTGGGCTAGTGTAGCTACCAAGTGAGTGCCGCAAGATAGCGACACGGACGGGGCAGGCCTAAACAGAGATGGCGGGACGACTTGGACGCATTCATTAGCAACTGCCTGGAAGAAGCACTAAATAGGGACTCGTGGAGTTCAATGGGAGAGGTCTTTGCCCAGCAGTGGGACACCCAAATAGGCTATATATTAAAAAAAAAAACTTTGTCCCGCAAAATTGCACTAACTATTCCGATCGTTGTCGGTCATCTCAACGCATAATTATATTCATGCGTGAATTTGTAATTGCCATGTGATGTGACTACACGTGTGTGGAGTTACGAGCGTCCACTAACCGTGTAGGTGTGGGGGTGGCACCAATGTCACTGGGGAGCGGTGGGAGGATACACATGTGGACACAAACACTTGTAAATGATAATTGGTTTTTTGTTCTTACTTTTGCCGCTTATTGGTTTGTTTGTGAGAATACATAACAGGTTTTTTGCTTTCAATATCGTTCTTGCGCTTGGTTTTATCCTTGTTAAGGGCAATACAAGACTGCCAGTGGACTGTTATGGCAGTCCTAAATCTATCTATGAAGAAAACGAGAAACTGGTAGTCCGTGTTCTAATACGATGAATTGACAGACTGGAATCAGCTGGCGGACTGTTAGGTACCTAGGTATGTTTTGCCCTTTACGTCGACACTCATTTCATAGAATGTACCTACTAGGTTGATTCTTCGAGCGTTTCAACCGCTTTCATTCCCGTGGTCGCGTTAATGTCGAAATTCCTGTAGCTTTGGATGCTATTTTCGGTTATCTTGTAGAGTGCACTGACTTCTACAAAATAAGTGAAAATGATATCCTAATCTACAGGAAACTCGTCATGAATGCGACCAGGGGAATGAGAGCGGTTGAAACGCTCGAAGAATTCTAATTTGTAGCATTTAAATTTTACCGTCAGACGTTATGCACGGCGGGAGTTGTTAAATGTTAATGTTAATTTTGTGGTAGTCATAAATCTTACCTACGCGATCTTTGTAAATGGTCAGGATTTGCTGCAAACCACAAGACTTTAGATTGAAATTGCTTTTAGTAAAATTTATTAAAATTTTGTTGGTAATTCAAGAGGTCCCGAGGTCGAAAAGGAGGAGGTTTGTGCTTTACATGTAAATATCTGCTTTAAAACGGATAAAAGGATTAAAGCAATCAATATTTACTTTTCTTCTTCTAGTACCATCTGCTATAGGCAGTAGGCGATTATTTTACTTCCAAAAACCACAGTCACTTAGATTTGCGATCTTCACTAATGTCTTGACCACAACAGACAAACAGTTTTCATTATTGTTTGGTTTTTTCAGATTTTTCGGTTCATAAACTTCGGAGATAAGGGGGAGAACGGTCATTTTTTGAACATTTTTGGTTATAAATCAAAAAGTTCGTCACGGAGAATTATAAAAAAAAAGTTTTGAAATGTGCAGATCGAGCCCTTTCATATGACACCCCACTTCCTATAATAAAATCACTTTAATTTTTCAACCCCACATTCTAGGCATCTTTTCAATTATTTGTAAAATTAATTTCATTTATTTTTACTAAAAACAGATGCGGGCAAGCAAGTTATACAACTATGCCAAAGTTCAAGTCGATAGCTTGTGTAGTTGCTGAGAAAAACTGCCGTGTCATACAGACAGACAGACAACGAAGTCTCACCATAAGGGTTCCTTTTTTATTGAACATTTTTATACGGAAACCTAAAAAATACACATAAATATTATCTTATCAAATCAATTAGTAGCGGTAAATTTCCGTCACGAAATTTGGATTAATTTACGACCGAATCGCGTCATCAAATTGAATTATTCCAAAAGCAACAACAATAGAATAATAAAGCACTATATATTATATTTCACTTAAAACCAAATTACTTCCTGTCCTTTAGACTAGTATCACGGTAGCCCTAAAAAGGAAATGTTTAATGGCCTTTCCGTGTGTAAAATTGGGTTATAAGTGACGCCTACGCATTTTTAACACAACCAGAGGTAATGTTGACTCGTGGATGTTTCATCCTTTTCAACAGAAACGTATTTAAAACAATATTTTTTTGATTTAAGCATTTTTCGGTTTACCCTTGAATCACCGACACTCATTTCATAAAATTTTTTACTTCGCCGAATTTTCATTTCATCGATAGGCAGGCACGTGCAGAAGTTATAATTTTTTGGTGGTCACATGTCTAACCTAACCTAACATACGTAACCCATGCTTAAGATAACCTGAAACCAATATGGTTTCAGCAGAAATTCGCTTTCGATGAAATTAAATTCGGTGAAACGACACATTCGATGAAATGAGTGTCTGCAAAACAAGGTGACACGGCATTTTTCATTTGGAACGCCTTTAGTGGGCCTATGATGGTCGTGTTTATCGATGTGGATATCTGTCTGGTAAACATCTGTCTCTTTCTGACATGTATGTAAGTGCGAGAGTGACGGATAGTTTATCCACATTTATCTACCGTAAAGGCGTCCGTAATACGGACCAGGACCTGTCCAAACTGTACAATTTCACCAAAAAAATAATTGTTTCCTTAGAAAAAGTTGTACATTTTTCCGACTTGTACACTGGCCCACATTTTATAGGTGTAGTAAGAAAAATTCCCTCAAATTTTAGATTACATACAGACTACACGATAACTTAAGCGTTTTTTAGGAACAAGTTTATCTGCTTCAAACTGTAAAGGTACTCTTGCTCCACCAGCCCAGGTACACCTTTACCATATAAGGCGGCTTGACGAAACCGAGGCAAAGGTGACCTTTACATTGTTCTTGTTGAATACACTGATATACTTGAATAAATATAACACTGAGATTGTGGCTGTCTATAATATAATAAAATACTCATTGAAAGATGTGCAAATTATAGTTTTATTTATTAGTCAACGCACTAAGAGAATGATTGTTGCAATGACTCAAATAACTTTAAATCTGACTCATGCTAAATCGGTAGTTTTTCAATCGAGCAGATGAGTCTATGAAACTTGATTTCATGCCTTTTTTGGGTCATTTCAAATCAGTGATTTTGGTACCTACCCCTTGTGGTGCCTCCTGACCCTGATGCACTAAGCAGGCTAATCCGTCACTGTTTGCATTATTGCGTCTACCTTTTTTAATTCCTCATACTTAAGTTGATCATTGTCCATATTTGGTCAGTCATTTAACCTAGCCTAGGTCTCTTCCCCTTTATATCTTTCTATCGATTTGCCCTCCATAAGGTTAACAAACTGTTTCGTATCAGGTGTTCTATCATATTTCTTTTTCTAGTTTTCTATTTTGTATAGATTTGTTAATTATAAACATCCATACCTTCCCATGATAATGAATATCGTTGATAATTATTGTTGAATTGAATATTCATTGAATCGTTAAGATAAACCCGTTTGATCAAAGTAAAATGTTACATTCTGTAGCTTTATTGCTATGCTGTATACTAAACAAAACGACATTATGACTAACAAGTAGCCATTGGTTTTATAATTCCACCTACGTAGGTCTCAAAACAATGCATGAATTATCTGAGTGTACCTGCGGGCTTTTTTTTATTTTAACTACAATATAGAGCCGATGCGTTTGTATAGTCGTTACCAATTCTTCTTCTTCAATATTCAGGTTGGGGGTAAGTAGATAAAGTTACTTAGGTTTAGGGTGTTTGTGGCGTATGTTAAATTTGAATAATATTCCTCTTAATTTTCTGTTTGTGCTTTACCACTACTTTCAAAGATAGCAACCCTCAGGTGATCTACTTAAGGTGCCGTGGTATCTTCGGGGTAATTGTATCTTTCAGAGATATCTTACAAGCATAGCAGGCAATGTCATAATTTTCTGTTTTCTTGAGATTGAGGTGAAATTAAGTCGGAAACATGCGACGTTGCCAGCGTAGCGTAAGGTATCTCTCAATTGTGTATCGTCTTTTTCATAGCTTATGGGGGAAAGTGATAATAGTGGGATAGTATTAATAGTGATAGTGAAACGAGAAGCTTAAACCTTTCCTGGAATATATTGCAAATGGCACCGCTATGACTTAAACTAGAAGAGATAGGTATGGGTAGAGGAAACACTGCCGACCAAAGCAAAAAGGTATATGAACTTTATACTTTTTTCTTTTGGACTGGTGACGGTCCTATGGTAGCGACCATAAGACCATACCGATTATTGGCACCATCCATTTTATTTCAAGTACTTAAAGGTTATTCTACAACCACTAGGTGCCAATAATTGGTATTTTGCATGACAATCATTGAGTGTAAGATACATGATATTATAAAGAAGTAAAGTTTGTTTTTTTGTTTGTATGTAAGTGGTAACTACTCATACGATTTCAAAAATTATTTCACCAACATTTAAAATGGACTTTCAGGGTGGACATAGGCTATATTTTAACTTACGAAAGTACTGACTCACCGCAGGCGAAGTCGCGGGCGGAAAGCTAGTGTAGGATACGTAGGTACATTTACCCCGACTCACCTTATTCCTACTTAATTTGGTTTTTGTAATGTTTAACAGAATTGACGATTGTAAAAACTGGCCGAGGACAATTTGGTTAAAAGGCATTCAGCTTCGTATTTAATCGAAGTGGTTGCTAACAGGAAGTTTGAATGAATCTATTGTAATTTTTATTTCATCCTAAATCGAGTTCATGTCTTTATAAAAAATGCTCTGGAATAAGGCGGCAACGACTTAAATTCAGGTTTAACGAAGGGATATATAATTAAAGAAACAAGAATAGTTTACATGAAACTTCTGGCATTGTTGTACGAGAAAACGTGCCGGAATTCGACCGTTATTAACCTAATCCAGGCCTAGGAATAAGTATACATACTTGCGTGGTTAAAACACGTGTTTTGGTTTCTGACATCATCAGCTATAAAACGGGTCGGTGGAATCACTTTGGAATATTGCACGCAAATGATAATTGCCGCGTACATTGGAATAATTACCAGCATGTGACAATTAGGATTCATATGATCGCATGTTATATGCATTAACTTGTCAATATGATGATAATACGGTGAAGCTGGTGTGGTGAAGCTAGCAGGAATACGATGGATGAGAACGATAAAATGTTCTAAAATATTTGTTTTTAAACACAATGTATATTGTTTCTGAAATAATTTAAATTTATTGATTGATACAAAGGAGAGTAGGAGGTTCTGGGGAGGTTTATACGAAGAAGATTATGACGATGATGATGATAAAAAAGAGAATGACAGTCGTTCAAAGAATGGGATCAGTTAATCAGAGACCAAGAGACTTTTTACGATTTGGTTATTGCGTCGCTTTGATATAGTTCCATAGTGGCCCAGAAATCAATTTGGTTGATTATACAAATAGTAACAACTAAGACGCTATAAATTTAACTTTACAAGCTAACAATTCTTACTAAACATTGATTTGTTCTACAACCCTCCTAAGGTAAAACGTCATATAAAATGTATAAACAAACGAAATTATTCCCCTCTTCATTATTAATAAGACCGCATTTACATTTGGCATCGTGTAGCCGGTGCGGCCAAATCACTATGGAGGACGTCCTTGGGTGTTCCATATTTAAATATTCATTTGGTATAAAAATCGACATCATTATCCAGCCGGGCTTTAGAATGGAATGGTCGGCTCGTTGAGTCTAGATGTTAGCATATTGATCATACGACTCGTTTTGAATTTTATTCAAGCGGAAATACTAGTTTTGTTTTCTTTTACATAGCGAGTCCGATTGAACTGGCTATATTTGACGTGACGTGACATGGTAGGTACGGTTCGTGTTTGTGACGTTAGGTTAGACGTGTCCTCGGGCATTGGAGTCAAGCCTCGAAGGAAACCAGTTAGTCAAGCTGGTCTAATCTATCTGGTCCATCTGGTGTTCATTTGCTCCGAGAGGAAAAGAAACGGCTCCACGGCCAAATTGAGAATTTGAAATATGAGATACCAACGTAGTAGCGTTAAGTTTCTTTAAATTATTTCCTCACCAAAGTATCTCAGGATTTTTTTATGGCATGGAGTAGAGAAACGAGCACACACCACCACCACCACAATTGGGCTCTGAGGCTCCCGGACTTGCGCAATGTAAGATTGAGAAGGCGTTTTCAACCCTCATGATTTTGTGCTACTTATACGAAAATTCTCTAAAACAGAAAAGTATTCTACGCAATATGTTGTTCGCCTCGGACAGAGACCGCGCGATTTATCCCTTAACACCGTAACCCTCTGACCAATCCTGCTCATGTTCGAATCTAAAAAATATTTTTGCATCAACTACTCTTCTACCAAAATTCATAAAGATTGGATCAGCAATACTCATATTATCGTCGACTAAACATACAAACTTACTCTTAGAACTTACTGAGTTGAATCTAAAACCCCACTTCATTCGGTTGACAAATAAACGTAAATGATCTGTAATTAGACTAGATACCTAATGACTGCTCAAATATCAAACCGGAGTTGATAATTTTACTTATTTACTTAGAGTTCGCTCCACACTCGAATCCGTTCGATCTAAAGTAAACCAACTCTGTATCGCAAACTTTGTACTAACAAGATGTAATTTATGCTCAAACTTCACCTGCCATCTATATTTAACTGAATTCTATCGAAAAAGTTTCTGGAAACGTTTAGTGCTAAGACGTCATTTTGTATCAAAATGGTTTTATTATATTCGTTAATGTAGGAAGCAACAAGTTCAAAAAATAATAATTCATAATTGAAGACTCCGTGCCAAAAGTTTCAAATGAAAGCTTGTTACTCGTAGTTGTATCTTTTCAACGTTGCGAAATGATTTTCTATAAAAATGAATGTTTTTGATGGATTATTTGTTATGAAACAGCTTTTGTACGTATAACAAGGCCAACAAAGGCAGATGAGAGGGATCAACTAGGTTGAGCTCCGATACGCAATACAATTGATGTTAGATATATTTTATCCATTGAATATTTTTGACATCCTGTTGCTTTCAGGGATACATCCCACGTATTGCGAAATAATTGAATTTGTATCCAGGTGTTTTATCTTTTTAAATTTCTCTGTCTAGGAAAAAAATATCATATGACGATCTTGGCTTAAATTCAGCATGTTCAATGTCAGTAACATGCTGAATAATAAATACCAGTAATGGACTAAAACACAAATGTATTTACGCAGAATCTTCCCTATGGCAGGATGTAATTGTTAGACGCACATAGGTGTTTAATTCTTGGAATAAAACAACATATTTCTCTTCCAGTACGGTCCCGTGAACCCGCTCTTCCTTCCGGTCACGGCTCCGAAGGCCCCCGGCTTCACGGCAGTCATACTTACATATGACCGAGTTGAGAGCCTCTTCACTCTCGTGCGCAAACTGGTGCGCACACCGAGCCTTGCCAAGATCCTCGTGGTGTGGAACAACCAGCGCAAGCCGCCGCCGCCATGTAAGTACACACATCTTGGTCATTGCTGCTTTTACTCCTGGTCACGGCACCAATATCAACGGCAGCCATGCTAAAGTGTGCCCGAGCGGAAATATTATTCTCTTTCTTAGCAATATTTAGCACATTTATTTTAAACAAAGTAACAACATGATGATGTTAAGAAAAAGGTTCTAATTTTAACATATACGAGTAGGTACCTGTGGGCGGGGGATTACTTGTAATAAGGATAATTAATATCTAAAGATCTCTAGTGCGGAAGACGCAGCGTGAGAAAGCCTCCCTCGACATGGAACTGGCATAATGAAGGTCGAGGAATTAGCGCTGGATCGGTGGAAATATACGGATAACTTCGCTAAGCCTGTCAGTTAATATACATATACAAACACATTACACGTACACACTCGTGGTCTCAAATTCAAATCTTTTGGAATTTGCCACATTAGGGCTGTTACTGCCGCACTCAGAGACGTCAATTAAGTTTTAAGTTTCATTAAAGTAGCTGCTGTCACTTTCTTTGCTATAGCAATAGAATAAGACGCAGCAACTTTAATGAAACTTAAAACTTAAATGACGTCTCTGAGTGCGGCAGTTATAAACGACATTAAAGAAGGGCACTTGTTTCTAATAAAAGGGCAGAAGTGGTTCAATTTTGCAGACACACTTTAATTTTGTTCTGTTCATCCTTCCGTAGTAACGTTTGATTGTAATAGCGTTATATTTCAAGTGTATAAATGGTTTTTCGAGTTTTTAACAGAGGTTTTGGCGCTGCAATGTCCTAATTTCCCAATTCAGTACAGAATGTTTGGTTTGCAAAACAAGCGGGCCTTTGTTTGTAACAGATTTAAAATTTACTCTGGCGCTGTTTATACAGACACTAAAACAGATGTTAACTTCTATCAAAGAGCATTTATTGTAAAATGGTTCTTATGCTTCTTTTATACAAGGTTATGATTCGTTATGCAGCCTATTATTAATATTATATGTAGGTATCTTTTAATCGAACAAGGCGGTAATCATACGAAGTTATCGATTTTATACGAGATCGAGACAGAGTTTAAATATGTCCATTGTCATTTTAATTGGGTTTAATTGGTCTGATGCAGACAATAGTGAGAAATAGCATTACATTGTCGAGAAATTGATGAGGATAATGTCAGCTTGTTCTGTTTATATCAAAGACTAGGTTTTGTATGTTTAGAAGTCGTTAATCGCTTTTCTCTCGGGAATTATTCGATTATCCGGGATAAAAAGTACCCTATGTCCGTCCCCCGGCTATGAACTATCTCTTTACCAAAGTTTATATCGATCGGCTTAGGAGTTGAGCCGTGGAGACGGAAGAGACACACTTTCGCCTTTGTCCTTCTTATTAAACGAGAAACATTTGTATATATATGTATATATATTTGTACTCGAGTTCTCGAAAACTGCTCTAACGATTTCGATGAAAATTGTGACATGGGGGTTTACGGAGTCGATAATTCGATCTAGCTAGGTATCATATCTGGGAAAATTCGTTTTCCCCATTTTCACGCACAAAGATTTCCCGCGCAATATGGTTCGTAATTTCGGGGCGGCTGCCGCCGTCTGAATAGACTGCTGGTGGTTAGAGTGTTGGCCTACTACGCAAAGACTGCGTGTTCGAACCTCAGCTATGGATCAGTTTTTTTTGTTTTTTTTTTATAGAAAATCGATGAAAATTCGGTTTCGACCCGAGCGACGACCGCGACGCTCGGTCTCCCACGTACTTATATTTATAAGGATTAAAAATGCGTGCTCACAGCGCTTGTATGTTATCTATGACTAGTTTGTCTCAATCACTAGATTACCAACGATTATATAAAAATTGGCCTTGGTTATAGCCACATAAAGGGAAGGACTTTTCTTACATAGGTTATGTCAACTTTCCCAATGCAAATGATATTTGTCTATTGCAATAAAGAAATTACGCTTTTGAATATGTTTTGGCGTGCCTTTTTATTGACAATAAAATAATTAGATACAATACAAACGACGATTTCTCTACTTCGAATATTCATATTATTCGAATATCCGCCAAAAATAAAATCCGAATTCATCAATATTACTTATTCGAATAAATCAGATATTTTGAATAGTACAAAAATAGGATTTCAATAGTTGCATGCCTTTTGTAAAACGCTAGAATAACTTTTCTTCATACCTACTGACATGACATGAGGCTTTAGAACTAATTTCCTGTTTATTATACTCCCTGGCAAAATAAAACCAGTTTAGATCCCTAAAACTTATAATCGAGCAAGCCAGTGACAAAACGGGGTCGCTCGGTACCCGCTGCCTGCTACATACCTAATTATTGTTAATTACCATAAATTGCGTTTTTTATATTATATTTAGGGGTTTTTTATATTTTATTTATTTATTTATATCTGCATTTTTAAACATAATATCTTTGGTTATACAATTTGAAATCATTATTTCATTTTATTTCATAAAATATTCAAATTATCCGAAAAATCCGAATATTCGAATACAAGAAATCTAAATATTTATATTATTCGAATGTAAAAAGTGAACGGATATTGCAAACCCTATGTGTGACCACATATTCTTATACTTACCACTTTTTTTTTAAATTATTATTTACATTCGTACAATGTTCATTGATAACTAGGTACGGATAGTGTGTGTGTATGTTGTTATATGAAGTCTAAAATTGTTTAAGATAAGGTGGGATGAGTGAGATAAACATATTTATAACATACATTCCGTGGTAAGAATCACGACATAATTGTTGTAGGCAGTATTTATGTATAGGACACGAGTATAAATAAAATTAATCGGACGAATTGTAATTTGACATATTTCAATCATATTAATATTTCTATTCGCGTTAATTGTTAAAATAAATTCTTTTTTGTTCGAGACTATTAAATAATGTTGTTTTTAAGCAGTTTAATCAAATATGTGATTCCATTTAATGCGGTTATTCACCGACCATTTTTAAATAGTTTATATACCTAAACACATAACTATAAACTCTTCATGTAGCGTGAGATGATCTCGTTATAATGAAAAATTGCAATATCTTTTAACCGTGAACATACATTTTCACTTTCCTTATGATTGGATAAGTGGCTAGATGTACGTTTCTCTAGTTATTTGTTGATAGTTTGGTCGTTTTTGTGGCGTTAAGATAATGTTTTTTTATTTGGGACAATGCTCATTGATCAGATGGTTATACGGATGTAAATATTTTATAGCCGTAGCCTTATCTCTTTGGATTTGGTTAAAAAATGGTTTATCTTCAACAAAATATGTTTTTAAGTAGACCGGAACACAGGCTTAGTTAACCAAATAATTTACGCAACCACCTTCCATTTAATATTATAGTGATGTCTTATTTTTTATATATCCTAATTAAGACTTCCTGTACTATGGGTAGACCATATACAGGGCGAGTAAAAATATAACATTTTTTTCGTCGATAAATTTAATTGTAAATGTCCGTCATTTGAATATGACCTCATTACCAAGACACCCTGTATTATATACCTTTTATCAATTATTAGTTCATTTAAAATATGCAATATATTTTGATGCGGTTTTTAAACCATAGTTTACATAATCTCTTTACTTTTATACGTATTTTATGGATAATACTTAACACAACCCTCCCATACAAAGCGGATGGCGGTCACCAGATATATCTTTTAAACTATTATAAATATCTCCCGAGAGCTTCAAAACGATCCCCAAATATTTGACAAGTTAACATATAGGTACTTTTCTATAACTTGACAATTAGTATTACGTATCTTGAAACGGACAATAACACTCAAGTTCAATTATTATATGTATTATTATACGATATTTAAAGACATGTTTGTTTAATTATTCACGAATGGCACGAATAACCACATGACAAGTGTGTATGTATGTATATATGTAAACTCTTTATTGCACAAAAACAGGTTGACAAATTAATATGTACACAGAAAATAAATTAAAATGCTACTAGTAAGTGCTGTAATGCGTTGGTGTAGCACGTCGTTTAGCTCCATAACACTGGCTAAAATGTGGTGGTTGCCATTTGAGAATATTATATTATAGTCCATCTGTCATCATGACAATTTTTTTCTACCAACCTATTCACCTTATAATATTGTTTTTTCGACAGCCTCCGAGTGGCCGGTGATCAACAAGCCTCTCAAAGTGATCAGAACCAAAGAGAACAAGCTGTCGAACAGGTTCTATCCGTACGACGAGATCGAGACCGAATGTCAGCTCACCATCGACGACGACATCGTCATGCTGACTCCTGACGAACTGGAGTTTGGGTGAGTACTTCCAAACAGTACCTGCAAAACCAACTGTATTTGTGACGTTCTCAATATAAAGGGACCTTATGGAGGTAGGTGGTTACGCCGTTTTTAGAACTGTCGCCATAGTATTTGTATCGTTACAAGAATAAGAAGAGCGTAACTGCCTTCCTCCATAAGGTCCCTTTATATTGAGAACGTCACATTTGTCGTGTCTGCCTCCGTATATGATCATAATATATAAGGCGATCGCCTTTACCGCGTAAGTTACTACATACGTTACTCTCGCAATTGCATACTGGAGAGAAAGTGACAGATGCTTTCAACGTATATCCACATTGATAAACACGATCATAATAGGCCCGCTGGATGCTAGAACGCATTTCCGAAGGGAATGCGTTGGCCATTCGCCACATTGCCGCCTCTTAGGTTCTCGATGGCAGACATAAGTTGTCCGAGAGTTGGTTGTCGTTCGGTACTCCTTTTCTACTTAGTCTCTTACGAAAAAGACGCACTGAGCAACAAGCGAAAATATAAAAGTTGTGCTTGCTGTACTGGGTTTCACAGAAACAATTCGCCTATTAGCTCGTCAGCGAATTATTATTGGCTAGCATAATTTGTCCCGTATCCTCGTAGGCACAAAGAAAAGTAAGATCGTTTTTTTCATTGACTGACACGATATCGGTGCAGCAGGACGCAATTATGGGTTAGGGTAAGATAGAAGTACATTGGGCTCGCTCCAACCTATTACGAGCCCCTACGTCTGATATGGTTAGAGATCAACCAACCTCTACAGTATACTATGACTATGACTAACGCGGTTTGATTAGTACTATGTCCCGTGTGCACCGATATCGGATCGGTAATGAAAAAACGCTCTAAGGCAGGGTTTCCAAAACTTGTTCTTATGTCATGGAAAAATATCTACGCCCCCAAAGTTCACAAGTCCATAAGTTCGCTATTTATTATTTAGATTGACATTGTTTCAATCCAGCATTTTTACGGAAGCCTGTTTTTATAAACTTAAGTACGCGCCCCCCGCCTCCCTTGGGGTGCGCCTCACTCTTTGAAAACCTCTGTTCTAAAGTATGTACGCAGCGACTGGTTGCATATTTCATAGTAAAACAGCTCGGCTAAATTCAGTAGTACCTAATCTTACCTTACTCCAGCGAGCACGAGGGGCCACTCGAGCTCGCCGGGCAATAGAGCCGAGAATATGAGAGAATTGTGGAGTACCAACACCCCAATAAACCACCAAAACCACCAAAGGAGCAGTTACACGAGCGATTTTTTAAGCAATTGTTGCCAGCCACAGTCACCAAGCGTAATGCAGTGATTAGTGGAGCAATCTGGATCATCAATTCATCATCATCATATCAGCCGAAAGACGTCCACTGCTGGACATAGGCCTCCCCCAAGGATCTCCACGACGACCGGTTTTGTGCCACTCGCATCCATCGGCTTCCCGCGATCCTCACCAGATGGTCGGTCCACCTTGCGGAAGGCCTGCCGACACTTCGCTTTCCGGTCGGCGATCAATCTGGATCAATGTTTAAAAATGGCGTCAATTATTTCGGCAACAATTTTTCTAATTGCTCCATATATTATGTATTGCCTATGGCGCGGACAATAATTGCCGGTATATTTGAACGATTGGAAAATTCAAGGCAATTCAGCAATTTTAATCGCCCGTGTAACTGCCCCTTTAGATTTATCTCGTCTCAGCCGACCGTGGCGTGAACAGCGATATTGATATGGAAACGCAGAGAGAGCGATGATTTAATAGCATGCTGGCAGTTGATCACCTTTGCACGCGTTCAGTGCCCGCGACCCGTTTGGCAGGCTCAAATCGTATACGTTCATTAGTTGGTGGTAGTGAATGTGTGATTGTAATTTGATTTGACTTGCGGTTAGTTTTTTACCTGTTTAGATAGGATAGTTTAGATCTTTAGAACAAACAATTATTTGTACATTGTTAGTGGACTTTAAAGTCGGCGTAGAACTCGTTTATTATTAATCCCTCGGGAACTAGCAATTTTTCTGTGACGTAAAGTATTCCTTGTCTTTTCCCTGAGTTCAAGTTATTTCCATACAAAATTACATGGAAATCGCTTCAGTTGCTTGGTCGTGCAAGCGTAACAAAGAGATAAACTCAGTCGTGCATGTATAATATTTATAACTAGATTGCGCTCGCGACTTTATCGGTTTTGCCTCGAGATTAAACAATTTTTGGAGAAAAGTCAAATATTCCCATCCCTACTAATATTAATAATATTATAGAAGCGTTTGTTTGCCTGTTTGTAACCCCTTTTACGGTTAAGCAGCTGAATCATTTAATATATATTTATTGTCCTAAGTTGACGCAGGAAAAAACCAAGAACAAGAGGTAAAACAGACAATGGCAATGTTCACATTTGCCATTTTGATCATTTCAGTTTTGACGTGTGGCGCGAGTTCCCGGATCGCATCGTGGGTTTTCCGTCTCGCTTGCACGTCTGGGACAACGCTACTCACTCATGGAAATATCATAGCGAGTGGACCAATCAGATCTCGATGGTAAGCTAACTATTGCTAATTATTACTAGTAAACTATAATAGCAAAGTACAATACGTCAACTTATTGACAGTCATTGGCTTTCTTCGCCGGCTCTCTGACGCTTGAATGCGATCTGCATACTGGTTGGTCGGATGTAACTCTATACTTTCCAACACCAGTAAACTAGCAATATAAAAAGCAATCTTATAACTCATATGGACTCATGGTATACAGCTATGGGGTGTCGCAAGTCACAGCAACAGTCATATTAGACAGATTTCAAAGTAAAGCAATACGAACTATGCTCAATCCTGAACTAAGGGAGTGTTCAATGGAGCCTCTCTAGTGATTAAATAACAATATTAAAAACAGTATGAGTGTACAACGATATAAAAATCCCATCAAAACATAAATGTGAAATGAGAGCCAAGTTCAATATTATGATATGTCTTGGTTGTTGAATTTAACGACAAAAGAAGTGAGATCTAAATGGGTGCCAAGTTCAATGGTCAGTCCTGAAATTTATTTATAACAATATCAAATATTTCACAACAACTAAAAATATCATTTATTTTTATAACTTAGGATAATACATTCAGTCAACAAAGTATCGGGAATGGATGATTTGTTTATGGTTCCACTTTAAATTTTTGTTTTTTTTGTTGTTGTTAGATTGGCACAACTGTTTTCTATTGTGGCGCGGAGTTTGAGTTGCATCTGTTATTTATATTAAATACAGTGCTGTTTTTAGTTATATCATATCTAGTGTGTATTGCGAATTTCATAATGGACAAAAACATTGAACAAAGAGTTTGTCTTAAATTTTGCATCGCCAATGGAATTTCGTGTTCGGAGTCACTGAAAATGTTACAGAAGGCTTACGGTGATTCGACTTTATCAAAAACACGTGTTTATGAGTGGTACAAAGCGTTCAAAAGCGGTCGAGATGTGATGGAAGATTTGCCTCGCTCTGGTAGGCCATCAACGTCTGCAACTGAAGTTAACATCGCAAAATTGAAGGAAATAGTGACTGAAAATCCTCATTCAACTTTGAGAGAGATAGCCGCCGAACTTTCTGTATCTCACGAGTCGATCCGTACTATTTTAACTAATCATTTGGGTATGAAACATGTTACCGCTCGGCTAGTCCCAAAAGACCTGAATTTTCTCCAAAAACTCAATCGCATGAGAGTCGCTGAGGACATGCTAGAACGAGTCAATTCCGACCCAACATTCATGAAACGCATTGTTACTGGTGACGAGACGTGGGTTTACGAGTTTGACATGCAAACTAGTCAACAAGCTTCGGAGTGGCGCTTCGTGGCACCCGTTTTCAATCGGTAGAAGACATAAAGGAGAATTCGCGCCGAGAACTGAATTCAATTCCGGAAACAGCGTTTAAAAAATGTTTTGATGATTGGATTATTCGTTGGCGTAAGTGTATCGTTTCTGAAGGAGCATACTTTGAAGGTGATAAAATAAATTTGGATGATTAACAAACAGTTTGTGTATTATTGATCTTTTCCCGGTACTTTCTTGACAGAGTAGTATATTGAAGCCTAAGATCTGACCTGGCTAGTTTTCATATAAAAATTATATTATAGCCATCGCAAGTTCTAAAGCTGTTAGTTCTTATTTTATTTTTCCGAAAATTTGGCATGCTGGTAGAAACTGTACTTTTAGGTACTTAATAATAATTCGTTTATGAAACGGTTTCCAGGTGTTGACCGGCGCGGCGTTCCACCACAAGCTGTGGTCGTGGTACTACACGCGGCGCATGCCGGCCGCCGCGCGCGCCTGGGTCGACGACAACTTCAACTGCGAGGACATCGCGATGAACTTCCTCGTCGCGAACGTCACGGGCAAGCCGCCCATTAAGGTAATTCGGACACCTGACGGTAAGTAGACTGCAAGTCTACGTTGCCAACCCTGTGGCCAGAAACGTCTGGTCATTTCACCAGTTGTCTTATTCGCACAGTGTCTGCTTGGAGGCCTTCTACATAACTATCGGCTTTGTTAGACGTATTTTCTGATATTTTCATTTTCTTGTATACAATTTTCCGATCGCCTTCTTTCCCCACAGAGTTATTTACTGTTATATTTATTTTCTTGTATAAAAATTTCCGAACGCCCTCTTTCCCTATACATTTACTGTTATATTTCATCTATTGCCTACTTTCCAGCGTTTATTTTTAATTTTTATTTATTTAGGAATACCAGCAGATGATACATTATACCGTACTTTAAATCACTTACACATAATATTATCAAATAATGTTCACCTAGTTATATATATCCACAGTTTACACATGTAGTTATTGCTTCTCATCATTTTTTTGTTTCTTTTTCTGAAATCGTATATTCGCACTTTGTAAACCGTGTCAAGTCCGCGAGTGTGTCAAGTAGCTAAGTAGTTTTCGTTTGAAGCCTCGGGTTGTGTCCTGCACTATGTCCACGTCGGCAGCGCTGGCCAGGCCGTTGTACAAATGAGTTGATCATGTGAGAGGCGCATTGCGTCCTAAGTTGGACCTGCTTAGCGATTCCCTGAAGAGCCTATAAGCGTTTACAATAATGTACTATAGTCTCTGTTAGAAACTGGTCGAAACAGGTACTGAATAAATTTTTCTCCATTTTAAGGTAACACCGCGAAAAAAATTCAAATGTCCCGAATGCACGAACACCGAGATGCTATCGGCTGACGCTCGGCACATGACGCAGCGCTCGGCTTGCATCCAGAAGTTCACCGAGATCTACGGTCATATGGCTCTCAAATCAGTGGAGTTCAGAGCTGATCCCCTCCAGTACAAAGAGAATGTGGGGGTGCCGCATTTGTACCCTGAGATCGGGGTTTTGTAAGGTGACATCGGGTGAGATTGGATGAGATTGGTAGCTAGTACGGTCAACTAAATGATTTCTACGCTATTACGTTGGGTATTAAAACCACGGACAGATGAGGTTACTTCAGGTTATAATTCCAGATTTCAACTCGGACGTCCGCGGCTTTAATTTGGGAACGGACATAAGTAGAGGGCGATCACTAGATACCTTTATAGACACCGAAAAGCTTGATAATTATTTAATAATCAATTATTAATGGCTTACGAATGAAATTAGTTGACTATCTCGTATTCCAAATTGTGGCTATCGAGGTCAAATAATTGTAAAGTGAGATCGGACGTTCAAGTGTTTGTTGCTTGCATTGCAACTTTAACGTTGGTCGAAAACCGTGATAGCTCTGATGTCGTATTTAATCTGATAAAAGCTGAGATCGTGGTGAGGTTATAACTATTAAAGCGAGATTTGGTTATATCTTGTTCGACTAAGTACATGTTCGATTAAGTCCTAAAATTCTGAAAGTTACTGTGTTCAATTGGTATGCTAGGTGAGATGAGATTATTCGACTTAGTAGCAAGTTTAGTGTTTTGCATGTTATAAAGTGCGGGATAAATAGAATTTTAAGACTCTGATATTGGTTTTATATTATGTGGAATCAGGGCCACAAGGGACACAAGTGTGCAAGTCGACAAAATAAACAACTTTTTCTTAGGAATAAGTATACAATTCGAAAAATTCAACACTTGTAAAGTTTTGTGGTATTGCCTACGATACTCTTAGATGGAATTGTTGTTTTGAAGAGGTTTTATGATCGGATATTAATATTACTTATAGCAATTATGTGTAATGAGCTAATAAGAGGCGGCAACAACCACTGATATTTAGTCCCGCGAATGTCAAACGCGACATTCAGTGTAGTATGTTGGCTAAAAATTGGATCATGTTGTCAATATCGTTCCGAACAGCGCCCTCAATTCTTTTGGCCAAAGTAGCCAACTACAGATGATCGCTAATGCCGGCTTTGATAGGTAGCTAATAGCCACAGATGTATGGACAATAAAAATGATGAAGGCTGTATGAGATTAGAGGAATGGGAATACGTCCCCAGTACCCAGGGTATGTAGGTTTAACTGTCATTTGAATTACATGGGTTGCCGTTAGAAGTCGTTACTGTGGTTGTAAAAATGTTTGAGCAATATAAACAGAATTTCGTTCTTCATAAATATTTGAATGTTGAGAAATAGGTAATTAACCTATTTTCTTGACTTGTATGTACTTATATGTACATATATACTATAAGTAAACAGAACAAACCCCTGTATCGGCAATGTACAGTGGCGACGTTTAAATACATTTAGTTAACATAATTTTCAAGTGCCATTATTTTATAGTTTTACGTGAAATGTCGTACGTTAAAAAATGGTAAAGAATTATCTTTATACATTTAATTGTTGTCTTGGCCATTAGTTTTATTGACACTAGTTTTTGTAGCCGATTTTTTTTTGATAATAATGAAATTAAATTAATTTGACGTATGCTTTTTGAATTTAAAATGAACATTAACGGGCTCGTTGACACTGTACATTATAGAAACATACTTAACATAATTGACGTGTGGTGCATATCATCAACGCGTTTATGTATTAATTATGAATATATTTTTTAGATCATTTGTGTTGTGAGCGTGTCTGTTGTTTTGTCGTTTATCAAGTCAATTTTAGATGTAGGGATAATTATAGTATTTATTTTTTGTATTAATGAGCTTCTATGTTTAGTTGTTGGTAGGTGTTTACCATAATTTTGGTAGATAAGATATTAAAACTGCCGAAGAAATCATTAAGTCTTATTGTAGGCCAGGATAAAATTGCTACAATGATAGCAAGAGAACCTTACCTTTGAACGTTTAAAAGTAGTTGATTGACTTGCCTAAATTAAAATTAATAAAAATGTACATTCGCTGCCGTCAGCTGACTAATGATGAATGCAATTTTTACAAATATTTTATTAAATATGTTAATAAATACGCGTTAATTTGTGTTACTTTATGCTTGCCAGATGGACTGCAGTTGCTGAACAATTTCGTTGTCTTTATATTTATTTGAATTTAATTTCACTACAGTAAAGTACAAACTAGCAGATTTAACCCTTTTCATTTTGTTGACAGCCGTCACGGCATAGAAAAATATCATTATAGGGTTATTCGAAATATTTTTTTTACTTATATTATGGGGAATATGGTCCGGTTGTTCATTAAAATGCATCTACCCGCGACCAGGAGTCTAAACAGAGATTATCACAAGTTTGTCTAAGAAAATTTTACAAAAAATATCAATTTGTTATATCAGACACACCAACTGGCACGGCTCGATAAAATAAATAAATAAAATAAATAAATATCAGGGGACCATCTCACACAAATTGACCTACTCCCAAACTAAGCTCTAGGCCTGTACTATGGGTACTTGGCAAGATATACATACTTATATAGATAAATACATACTTAAATATATATAAATCATCCATGACTCGGGAACAAATACTCGCGCTCGTCACTAAATATTTTCCCATGCCGGGATTCGAACCCGGGACCGCTAGCTTCGATAGTTTTAGACAGTGTTAGTTTTAAGCAACTACAACCCAACAAGTTGATTGAATTCTCTTACGGCGTATTTTAGAATGGACGGATTCTTGTATCGGCAGATCCAGTTCCCGATTGAACGGATTATACATATAATGTGAATAAATGAATTTGCTTTCAAGTATAGAATAAATAGAAACAAGTAAAACATATCTTAATAAATGAAACTGAATAAAAAAAAAAACTATAAGCATTCTATAGAAGCCTACGCATTGTGTAGTTTAATTTAACATTCTGGCAAAAAAGGAATGTCCGAACAAAAGCGTGGCCAAACCGGAATCCGATCAAACAGGGATATGTCGATGCAAGATGCCATCCAATCAGGCATCCGGCAAAAAGGACTTATTAGTTTTTATTTTATTTCAAGGTGTGTAAAATGTCCTTTTTTTAATTAAATAATTATTAATATCACACCAAAAAACATAAAGGTAAGGTTCTCTTGCTATGGTGGGATCTGATTCATAATTTATCTGTAACATATAACAGAATTAATGTCGTACAATCGCCAGTCCTTTTCAAAACATTTCACAGATAAGTTTAAAACAATTAAATTGTTTTCATCGCTATATGAACAAAATTACAACTAGAAAAATATTGATAAATATTCTGTTTCTTAGCTTCATTGTTTTCTTGATTAGAACAAGTCCCAACATGACCCACGTTTGTATTTGCTTCAAAAAGCCCTTCTTGCCATACACTAGAAGATAATTTTGTACGACAATAAGTTGTAAGAGTAACCAGAGACCCTGTCATTGCTTACATGTCAATTTATTCTTAAGTGGCTGCCGTTGATCACTGCTAAGTCTTTTGTTTGAGATATTAAGTATAAACTCCTTTCGTGAGTAAGTATTTAGATTTCTTGTAACGTATTAAGGGTGTAGACACTAAACGAAAATAAATACATATTATATTTTTTCCGGTGGTGTTTAATATACAATTACCGAAAATCACACTTTCGTGCTTATTACATTTATAATGTCTTTTAAATTAATTATAAAAAAATATATATTTCAATCTCGTTATCACGTGACCGCAAACAGCGCGTGACGTCACGTCCCTCTAAACAAACAACATTTTGATATTAATTTGCCAAGAAACAAGATTTGCGTGAGCCACAGAGCACCTTTATGCGTGGGCTACACGGTTTCAAACAATGGTTTAAAACAAGTGGTTTGAAACCGTGTAGATAGTGGTTTTAAACCAAATGTCGCATGACCTTCAACGCCCTTGGCAGATGTCAAACAAATGGGCTTGTTTGAAACCGTGTAGCAGCTCGCTTCTACCAAGGTCACTTGGTTTAAAACCATGATTTCAAACCGTGTAGCACGCGCATTAGAATATACTAGTGTTTAGAGGATCGTGACGTCATAGCGACGCGCCGTGATATAAGTTAGCGTTTTAGCGGGAAATTTTAAAATTACAGTTATTTTAAGGCATTTTAAATTAATATAGTGTGAGAGCGAGTGATTCTTTTTTTAATTTTCATATAAAATAAAAATATAAAAATAAAATCGTCTACTCCCCTATTTTATTAAAGGTATTTTTTTCTAGCTTCAACCCAATGTTTGCCCTGTATATCTCCACAGGCTATAAGCATCTTGCTCATAATTATTAAGTTTTAAGATTCAACAGTGATCAGTGTACAGCCCAGTAGTTATTGTAATAACATGCCGTCTGTCTTTAGATAATGTAATGAAAATATTCTAAAATGTTAAATGTTATTAGAGTTAGCGAAACTTAAGTCCATCTTGACATATCGGTGCTTGCGTCGAGGATTATTCCTAATGTAGATATATAAATGTAATGTACGCACGAATGTAGATATATGGAAATATCGTGGGCATAATTTAATATGTATATCTTTTGTATTTTATTAAGATATGACGACTGAACTATGTTTTAAGCAAATGGATTTTCAGCCGCTTCCCTATGAAGTAACTCCATAGTTTGATTTGATCGTTTAAAATATACTTTATTTCAATCAGATTACAAAGTTCTTTGCATGTATAAATATAAGCCAATCGTGTAAGTACATATCAATAATTTATTCGTCTTTTTATTTTATTTTACAATTTTATCAAAATGTTTTTGATCAGTTTTTCCAATTTGGTAGTTTTTATATCGTAACCAAAGACCTTGTACGCTAGTCTCGACGTTTTTATTTCGCGTTTACTTTGAAGTTTATCTTTTTCTATCGGTACACCAAACTTCTGTTAAATGACAGCTCTGTGATCATTCATCGTTGCTGTGGTTGATATGAACAAATCCGCTGTTTTTTGAAAATTGAAATAATAATGTTGGGCATCCATTAGGAATGTTCCATCGCTTCGTTGGCATGTTTTTTGTCAAAAGTCTGCATTACAGAAGTTTGATTAACTGATTGGTAGGCGAGTTTTTTACACAAAACTACTGAAACAATTGCAACCACATTACTGGGTAATAAGGTTGCTATTGCTACAGTAGTTTTGTGTATAAAACTGCCTTTTACCTTAGCAGGGCAGTAGGGTTGTCGGAGATGGAGTTACCAGCTATATCAAACGCCTGGTGACGCGTGTCGTTACGGCTAGGTTAATGCTAGGTGTTAGGTACAAACTGTAGTTGCCGTAGTGTGTACTTACGGTTTTCGTCCGGTGTGTGCGTGTCTCTTTTAAGTCAGTTGTAAAAAACAAGTTTTTTTTAAGTTATAACGGAGAAGATTGCCTAAAACAGTCAAGTAAACAAACGATTAACAGTCCTAGCTTTGTGTTTCTGTAATATACTGGATGTTTTTTTATTCGTCTTAAACATTTTGGGGGTTAAATCAGTAAGTCATACTGACCAACTTTCACTATGGGACCAACCCCGAAATCGCGAAAAAAAATTTGTCCCTCCCATACAAAACATCGTCAGCTGACTAGCCAAAATGTATGGGATGGTCAATTTTTTTTTCGCGATTTCGGGGTTGGTCCCATAGTGAAAGTTGATCAGTATGACTTACTGATTTAACTCCCAAAATGTGTAAGACGAATAAAAAAACACCCAGTATAAGTTTGTAACCGATTTTTTTTTGTTTTGAATCGTGGCAAATAAGAGATTGACGTGGTAACAGGTGGCACTAGAATATTCTCAAGTGGCTACCACCACATTAAGCAATAGTGTTCGGGTAAAAATTGATTCATGTTGCCAACTTCGCTCCCCATTTTTTTCAAAACTTTTTCTTTGCCAAGCTAGAAGTTTTTTTTTTTGTAGTTTTTGACCTATTTCTATTTGACTGGCTTAAAAAAGATACAATTGATGGTGTTTAAATATTGTGATATGTTTATGAAGTTGTTATTGCTGTCGTAAATATCACAGGTCGCTTTAAATAGTACATATTTAAACGGAATTATATGATCGATGCACGGTAGGAAAATAACGGAATGTAATAAAATAAACAATTTTTTTTAAATGTATTATTTTACCCAGTTTTTTTATTTTTGTAAACATATATTTTTTGTTATAGTTGCCACAATCAAATTGCAGCTAAATTTTTAATCATGCTTTATTTTATTTGTTTTCGTCATGTCGTTTTAAGCGACGTGTTTTTTGTTTTGTTTATAATAATTTGATTTTTTACTGCTTTCAGCCTTATATACTTTGATATAGTAAAAAAAAAACTTAAAGAAAAAAAAATAAGTTTTTCTCTTACTAACCGCGTTTAGTACGCCTGTCCCTTTCGATCTCGTGTAATCAACCATGTAAAGGCATTTATTTAAATAAGTAAAGTTAAATTATTACTTTTACCTAACATCAGTATGTTTTTTATTTCAACAGTGTCAATGTTGTAAACAGTTTAAATAGGTTGCACCATAAAAATATAGGTAAATTAAATTAAAAAATAAATGCTAGGTACTTCATAGCACTTTTGTGAGCGACAGTACTTTTGTATATGTTTGTTGTATTTTCTTTTATAAAATGAAATGTTAAGATCAAGGTAATTTAATTTATTAAAGCTTTTAAAGTAGCAAATTATACCTACATTTTAGTTTGAAATGCAATCAAGTGTAATCCGTTGGCATTTTTAATGAAATGTTAGGTTTAAGTACTTAAATAGGTGTTTAATTTGTTTTTATGTACAACTTGTAAATAATTATATATTGTAAATAAAAGAAGACATATCAATTTGTACATTTAGTTGTTTATTTTCCACTCCTAATCTTCCTTTAGTGATTGAGAGACGTTGCTTTATATTATTTTAAAGAACATAAGTGCGAGTTGGACCTGCACTGCGCACAGAGGGTTCTTTTAACTAGCGACTCGCCCCGGCTTTGAACGGCTAGCAGAGCATATACGCACCTAAACCCTGATAAATTATACATCTAAACCTTCCTCATGAATCACTCCGTCCATTGGTGACAACTGTGTGAAAATCCGTTCAGTAGTTTTTGAGTTATAGCGTTCAGACCGACAGACAGACACGGCGGGGTGACTGTTTTATAAGAAGCATGTAGTGAAGGTACACCATACACCATAGCCATGAGTCATGAGCTACGAAGGCAGGAAAGGTAGGGGTATATTGACGGGGGTTTTTAACTCTGTTAGATTATAAGCAGCTAAAAATGTGTGCAAAAACGTGCAGGCGGCTTAATAGAAATTTTGACCTTACCTAATCTTGATTAGGTTAAAGTCGTGTCGTACCAGAAAGTCAAGCATTTGACAGAAACCCGGAACGGTTGGCGATTACTCCACCGAGAAGAGCTTGGCTCTTAAATAAGGAGAGAGAGAATCTTGAATATTGTCTATGGATTTAAGAATATAATTATCTATACTTATAAAATTGTTATCTGTTACCCATACGTACAATTCGAGAGTTTAGATAGGGGCTAGGTTAAATTGCGTCCCTTGATATTTTTTATTAAATAAAAAACATTATTCTCCGTCGGCGAAGCATTATCTGTCACCGGCGCGCGCGCATACCGCCCGGCTAATATGGCCGCGCTAACAAACTACACGCATACTAAATCCAGCCTCAAAATATTTGCTTCTTTTAGGGACTTGAAAGTATTTATTTTTCGATACAGAACTGGTTCGATTAATATTTATTTTAAGAACAATAATAAGTATCGGGAACCCTTAGTAATACCAGGGGACTATTAGGTACACAAATTGACCTAGTCCCAAACTAAGTTTAAGGCTTGTAGCTATGTACAATGGGTGCTAACAATAAACATACGTATTTAGAGAAATACATACTTAAATACATAGATAACATACATCCAAAACTCTACAAAAACCTACTCGCGTTCGTCACACGGCCCTGGAATCGAACCCGAAGACAGCTTACGTCGTGCGGGACTCCAATTAGGCTAACCGCATAACCAAAATAAAGAAAATAGTGAGGTTTGTGTATGACACCACAAACAGGCACACAATTACATTACAGACATACAAAGGAATCAAACTAATAGCACCTCCCTTTTATTTTAGGTTGTATAAATAATACGTTGAACGTTATTACCTATAGTTGACATCGAATTGAATTCGTCTATACTACTCTAAATAAGCATCCTACGCGTTTCTAACATGGTAGTAGTCTAGAACTCCCAAGCCATAGCCGTCAATATCTTTGAAACTTGAATAAAACAATAAACACTTGCAATCAGCATCAAACCTATTCTATTAGTAGATGTAATCTCGGCTGGACAAAGCTCACCGCGTCCGTAGTATATCGACTGTGTTACTTACGACTTACTATCACATTGTTTGCCCCGCGATATATTTAACCCGTGTAGCTCCGCAAATCGGCCAACACCCTTTGTGCTACCGACGCATTGTACACCGGAGGTGTTAATGTCAGCCCCCACAAATATGTACCTGGACAAAAACAAAGCAAAACCCCAGAACAAGACCGCGCGCGATTTATTTGCGCGTATCCGAACTGAAACAATTTTAATTAGAATGGCCGCCTTTTAATGAATAGAGACATAAACAGTGTTGCCAGATTCCAGAGGATTCGACTGGCCATTTGCGCGTTCCTCAATAATTGGCGACTAGATGACAATATTCTGGCAATGCCGAGTATTTGGTTGTTGCGGATGCCTCGGATATTCGAGAGCCTATCTTTAGCAAGAATCTCTGAGTTGTGTGCATCTTTATTTTAGACGAAACCTCAATGCGCCATTCAGTATTCAATGCGTGGCGTAACGGATGGGGCTTTAGAAATCTTTAAATTATTGGAAAGGTTTACCTTTAGTCATTATTGTGAGCTAGAAGGTGTCCGCGACAACGGCTACTGCGTATGCGAGTTTTCCGCTATGCCCCATTTCTTGCCGTTCTGGCGTGGTTTGGTTTAACATTTCTTTTTTCAGCGCACATTTTAAGTACAGGAACGATTACTACAGGAAGTATAATCAGCTTAAGCACACTTAGGACCTTGTCATTGTCAGAGGGAGAGGCACATTAAGAAGAAGAAAAAGTACTGAAAAACGTAAAGCTTTTAAGATGACTTTTTTGTCCATATGTTCGTTTGTCCTTTGGTCTGTCAATACCTTTTTATCTCAAATGAGATATCTTTTTATATTGAGGCTATCGGGTTGAAATATTAAACCTTACAACAACTAAACAACTTCATGTCACCAGTTAATAATTAATGATTAACGTTTTAAAAGGCGAGTAAAATAATCTTACAGCAATAAATAAGTACCTACTATACCGGCTCCTTAGCATGCAAGGACAAGATAAAATATGACAGGTGCTAGGGAAATAAATACATCTATTTCATCTTCTAACGTAAGACGTAACGCTTGAGGTTTAAAATAAAAGTGTCCCGTCTAGATAAAATCGCTATAAAAATGTGAAAAGCACAATAGTCGCTTATTAATAAAAGGTAATAAAATTTAGGACGAGACACTTTTATTTTAAACCTTAGGTACCTAAGCGTTAAGTCTTACGTTAGATTAGGTATATTATGGAATAGATGTAATCATTTCCCTAGCACCTGTCAATTTTATCTAGTGCATGCATGTTAAGCCCGCTACAGTCTGTCAGTAGGTACATAAAAAATATCGTTAAATCCTGTGGTTAAATTGCTTCAGTTTTTCAATACTAAGTAGTAATATTGTTAACGTAAATTCAAATATTTTTATTAAAACATAAACTTTTTTCCCTGTTGTTTAGTCGGCGGAACTCAGAGGAGGCAGAAATTGTCAACGGAAATGCTGAGGCCTTCTAGATACCTCCATGCCCCCTCCGTCAGGTTACCTCACTAGCCTGACTAGCCTCACTATATTCTGTTACGCGTAAATGCATTTCTAAACGACCTCCCGCATTCCTCCTCCTCCTCCTCCTCCTACCTCCTTGGTTATAGTAGAATTGAAATAAATGTAAAATGTTAAGCATTTCTTATCAATGTCAAGTATTTTTCAATTAGTAATTACAGGACTTTCTGACGACAACTCAAGTAGGGAAAGGCGAGGTGACATGTTTTTGAAATATCTGACGTAAATTAGTTTCGGCTCCCTATGTTTTCCCATAACGTTTGAAATCCCAATTTCACTTGCCATAACGTTCGTGGTAATAAAAATCGTTTGTCCTAATGATTACTCCACATAATATTTATCGACCTTTTTAAGCTCTTGACATAATGTTTTTGTTCCTAATAATCATTTGTCCTAATGATAACTTGCTATAATGCTCGCAGTTCCATAAAGTCAAGTTTCTGCCAGAATCCTATTACAATGCCATCGGATCGGTCCTGGCAAATGGCGGTAAATTGTCACATTTCAACCTAACACTCCTCGCTGCGCTCGTTATCGTACCTAGCTTTTAGGATTTCAATAATTATGACTACCGAAATTATGACTAAAATATGTTTCGACAATCAATACACTATGGGAATAAAACATTATGGGTAAGTACTACTAAGCATTATGTCTAACTACTAAGCAAATGACTTTAGGACAAACGACGTTATGGGAAAAGAAGGAACACCATTAATTTCAGTGAGTTAGCCCTTTTTGACGTTATTTTTAGTAATTAACTACCGTAAAACTATCAAAAATTGCTTTAATTTGACATACATTTTCAATATTGCCAGCATGGAAACAATTTAACGCTCTTAAAATTAGACACCAATTATATCATAAACAATGATTCGAAACAAAACACTGGCCATAAATACTCTTCAGTTGCATTATGGATCGGTTATGAGCCAATCAAAGTCCGAAGGTGTATGACCCCACATTACACCCTACTTGGACTACCTAGTCAGCTGTGTCCACACGTACGGTTTCTAACCGGGATAAGTCCTATAATAACTTCGGTAATTAGCACAGATTTGATGACACCTGATCTTTGTGATGAACTGAGATATGTGTTATCTTTCTAGGCAATAAAAAATAACCACCATCCTCGTATATCATATAAATAAAACAAGCACAAACTGAGAACAAGAAAATGTAGCGTACGCCATCGCTCCTATTAGCTAGTGATTTTGTTAGAATGTGAATATGAAGCCTACAAAATGAAACCTGGAAAACTTAAGAGTTTTCTTAGAAAAAGTTAAGCTGGCACCGTCGCATTATTTTTCTGGTAAAATAAATTAAGTGACCGCTGGATGACAGCAGCAGAGGACCGATTGTTGTGGAAAACCTTGGGGAAGGCCTTTGTCCAGAAACGAAAAGCTTTTGCGGCAAAATTGATAAGCTCACTCTCTCTGCGTCATCGATCGTGGTCTGCTTTGGGGATACTCCTGCTGTTTCTCTTCCGTCGAGGCAGCGACCTACCTCTGTCATTAGTGTTAAGTTAGTTTTAATACCTGGTGGGAGACTGAAAACCAGCAGTGTTGCTGTCTCACTTCCATTTTACCACACTTACTACTATGTACCTAACTATTTCTTACAACGTACTTTTTGTAATGTGTTACCTAATGTAAGTACCTAATGTTTTGTGTTGGTAAATAAAAACTCATTGATTCATTCATTCATTCTTGCGCCTGATGATGATGATGATAATTAAATTAAGTGAAACAATCAAATATATGATATATTATTAAGTCTGTGCATGTGGCGTTTTTATGTGTATATTTACTTCACTACATACTTAGTATAAAACAAAGTGGTTAGTAGTACGTTAGAATATGGAATAGATGTATTCATTTCCCTAGCACCTGTCACATTTTATCTCGTGCATTGCATGCATGCTAAGCCCGCAATTAATAGATAATTTTTCACGAATGGTTTATGTATATAATAGTACCTGGAGCGAAGCGAGGGCGGGCCGCTAGTAATATTATAAATGTGAAAGTTTGAATGCTTGCGTTCCAGTCACGTTTAAGCGGCTGAACGGATTTGGACGAATTTGGCACATGGATAGTCGTTATCCTGGAGTCACACATAGGATACTCTTTATCCCGGAAAATCTGATGGTGCCCGAGGGAATAGCGGTAACGACTTCTGCGCGGAAGGAGTCGGTGGAAAAAGCTAATAGGGAAAATTGAAGGTAAAAGAAGCAGAGGACAACTTAGAAGAAGTAACTTTCAGCGGGCTTAACATGCATGTACGAGATAAAATGTGACAGGTGCTAGGGAAACGAACACATCTATTCCATATTCTCACGTAAGACTTAACGCTTAAGGTTTAAAATAAAATAAAAGACAAGAGTACTCTTATCGATGTCGATGATGAAAAAGTCTCCTGTTTTCCTTAAAGATGGGCACCTGCGCAGTGGCGTTGCGTCAACACTCCATCCCCGGCGAGCCACATTTGGCCAGGAATGCGCCGGCGGCCATGCGCCTCATTTTATTTGCTTAGAAAGTTACTTTGCGAACGATATTATGGTGTCTAGTGGTGTCTAATTTCAGATATAATATCGATTCCTGTCAACTCTTTTATGTTTCATGAGTCCTCTACTTGCCTGGACTTATTTTGGTGCGTTTAGTCAAAAGTGGGTATTGCATTTATATTTGGTTCGATTCCTGGCTCAGTATACTTTATAAAACCTAACCTAACCTCAAAAACTATGACACTTGTACGTTTTTGACGAATCATATGACACCCCATTTATTAAAATCGATCTAATAGTTTATGAAGTGGCAAAACCACCCGATTCCCGGGCAGTGAAAGGGACAGCGCCACAGCAGAAACATTTCCGTCCCGTTCACTGCCTGGAAATTGGCAGGTTTTGAGACCATAATATTGCCTATGGTGGCGGCTCATCATTTTTCCATTTTTAGGGTTCCGTACCTAATGGATGCCTAACGGAACCCTATTGCTAAGGCTACGCTGTCCGTCCGTCCATCTTTTGAACCGTAAAAGATATCCCGTTGATTTTTTTTGCAGAATACCTAGGTATATGATAAGGAGTCTGAAATAAGGAGTACCCATACAATAAACGTTTTTTTTTCAATTTTTTATTTTATTTGTTCTGTCGTGAAAACGGTAAAAATGCATACGGAACCTTCAGTGCGCGAGTCCGACTCGCACTTGACCGGTTTTTCTCTTTAAATCTTTATTTACACACTTTGACATAGTTCCAAAGTGGCCTAGGTAGGTATCAAACTATTTATCTGTACGTGTACTTACCGAATCCTGCGGTAGGTAGGTGTGGGATAACGGGATCTCAGTATATCGAAGAAGAAAAACATTTATTCGTGACAAATATCAGCAAAGGACAGAAAAATACACAGAAAGAATGTAGTCACGAATCGAGATTGGAAGTCCTAGGCCCGTATTAATAAACTCATCTCGACTGTGATCCCCGTCTCAAGACACGTCAAAGAAAACGTCAATCCATAGAAAACTGTCATTTTTGACACATCTCATGACGGACATTTCAGCTACGATCAGTTTATTAATACGGCCCCTAGTTTGGACGATTATTTGATATTTACCTACTGGAAAGTCCATTAAAAAACAAATTAACTGTGTCAGAGCATTTAAATGCAGTAACACAAGCAATTTTATAGCTGGCAACAATAGCTATCCTCTTATTTCATGTGTAAGGAAACGCCTAGGTCGATTAAAAATTGTCTCGAAAAGTTGCCCTTGTAAAACTACCTTTAATAGTTTAAATACTTTGTTAACCAAGGGACAAAACTGATTAATTGAACCCGAGACATAGTGGTTGCTAGGCGACTATTCAAAATACCATACCTAATTAGAACTGTGAATGTGGTGTTTTGATTGTTAGTAGGTACCCTTTTATGGCTAAACCGCTGAACTGATTTCGATACAATTTGGTATGGAGATAGTTCGAGTTCCGGGGACATCCCGGGAAATTGGACAGTTTCCGAAGGAGCAGCGATAAACGAAAGCGGACAAAAGCTATGTAGCACTAACTAAATTTAATGCCAAAGTTCAAGTGATTGTATTTGTTTCACGTTTTCTTATCTTAAATGAATTTGCATTGACTTAGGTAATCGCAATTATTATCACCACTCTAATTAATAATTAAATAATGCGATTTGGCATAAGTACAGGTACATTAAAACAGTTTTGTCCCGGAAAACTGATAGTTTTTGAGAGAGAAATACCTAGTAAAGGAGTTCTACGAACGAAGCCGCGGACACATACAAGTATTACCGTAAGATAAAAAGCAGCCTAATTATCTAGATAATAATTAATTAACGCTAATAGCTGCACTATCTAACGGTGTAACACACAACCAGATACGACATTTTAATGAACATATACGCCACTATCCTAACGCCTAAAACTCAATTAAAATAATATACCTAACGTTTAAAAGCTTCCAAGAGTTGAATGCACCGTGACTAAGCCCAATAAAATAAACTTTAAAAGGAAAAACAAGCTATATAATGGAGAAGTGGGCGGCTGTTGTACGGAGGAAATTCACAGATTTTTGTTAATATCCCTATAAAACTGATTTCAAACTAATTTCAATGTGTTTTTGGCAATAATGAGCAGAATAAACAGTTCGTTGGACGGACGTAGGCGAGCGAGAGTAATCAAATGATTGATTGATGATTGAATATTCGAGATAAAGTAGAACGCGAGTTCAATTCTGTCAAAGAACTTCAGAAAATCAATGTTAATGTGTTAACTTGCAAAGTAATCTCTGTACTTACACTAATCAGCCTAGATGGTAGTGACCATGCATACGAAGCTAGCGGTACCAGGTTCGAACCCCGGTATGGGGAAATATTTGTGTGATGATTTATTTGTTGCTGAGCCATGGTTGTTTTATATGTATTTACCCACAGTACAAACCTAGATCTTAGTTTGGGACTAGGTCAATCTGTGAGAGATTGTCCCCTGCGAGCTTAGCATGCATGCAGCAGATAAAATTTGACAGGTGCCAGGGGAATGAATACATTCTATTCCATATTCTAATGTAACACTTGACTTTTATTACCTTTTATTACTAAGTGATTTTATCCGGTATTGCTAGAGTAATGAAATAAATTGTTCAAATCTATACCTAAAGTCTGAGCACCTTAGCGTTTTTGACCGTCTAGTGCCAAAAAAGCTAGTGTGCACAGGCTCTAAGCTAAGCAAGTAATTACTCTAGCAATTTTTTTCGAGCTGTCACTTTATTTTGTGCACGCATGTTAGGCTCGCATTAATATTTCTTTATTAAAACATTTCATGCTTAATTATTCGTTATATCAATAAGTTCTTAATATAAATGCGAAAGTGTGGTGGTTAGTTTGTCCTTCTTATAGGCAGCAACGGAACATTACTCGGAAAATAACCCAGTTCCCGAAGGATGAGCGAACCTAATAGTACCGATCAAAGAAGTCTAAGGGGACCACGGGCTAAGTCGCGGAGAAAAGCTACGACGTCGTAAGATTTACTGGATTCATAGAAAGTACCGTGTTATTAAGTATATTATTCACTGCGAATGTTGGAAAAGTTTTACCGAATTAGAGCTAGCAAGAGGAAAGTTTTGGGCATGCGCAATGCGACTTTGAAACTTTTTGAAAGAGGTACGGACAAGACAAAATAGCGAGACGGCTTTGACACAAAGGCTTATTCAGTCGTCATACGTCGCACATTAAACTGACGTGACAAAGTTTCCAATTGATTATTAGACGTGAAAATCGCCAGGTGCGAGTAGGAGGGATTTCAGTGGCCCCCATTTGACCGCCGATTGCCATATTTGGCACGGCCAGCGTCTAAATATGGCCGGGCCGGCCCACCGCCCCGCGCTCGCCCGCTCCACTTCCGATCCTATTATTTCTATTTACGAAATAAACTCAAAATAAAAGCTCTATTTTAATTTCGGACACTGAAACGTCCGCGTCCCAGAGCACGCTTTTCCTACGGATGTGTCAGATTACGGCTGTAATGCGCCGTCCCGCTTTCAGGCTGATAGGTTCGGTGAGCGCGAGCGAGACGGATAGCGGTGGTGGTGCGCGGGACGCGAATCGTGCGAAGTCAGTCACGGTCCGAGCGGCCGACCCGTCAGTCCCGCCCTCGGTTCGTTCGCGTTTTCGGTTAGTCTCCGTTCGGCGTTCGAACGGCGAGGTGTGTGAAGCGCGTGCGCGCACCGTTTACTGTGGCGTACTGTGAGGTTATGATGGACGCGCCCGGCGGAGCGCGGGAGCCCCGCTTCGGGTCGCCGTACGGGATGGGTCTCCTAGGAGACGTGGGGGACATGTACGGAGCCGGCCGGGGCCCGGGCTCCCTTGGCGGCTCCCTGCGGCCGGGGCTGCAGCCCTGCCCCGGGCCCCGCGGAATCAAGCGGCCGTCAGACCAGTGCTACGACGACAGGCCCTCCCAGAGCCTAGGACTCGACCACTGTCCCATGCCTGATATAGCGGACGATGGCTATGCCTCACTTCAGCCTAAAAAATCACCCCCATCGAATGGCAAGAAGACCAAAGGCCGTGTTAAGATCAAAATGGAGTACATAGATAACAAACTTCGGCGGTATACGACGTTCTCGAAGCGGAAGACAGGGATAATGAAGAAGGTGGGTCGCTGGGACTGCTTTTGGCAATATTCCATAAGGGACGACTCACCAGCCAGTGAGAAAGTGCAACAAATTGTCCGGCAACTGTGCAAATGCAACCTTGGCCATGTTTACTAATACTATTGAATCCTATCAGAGTCAGCAAACTGAAGAGAAAATGCTATTCAATATCAGTTAAAAAATATGTAAGTGCTGGCGATCAAATAAAAAAAAACATATTTAATTATTGTCATAATTGTTTCCGAACCTACTTCTAAATTACTACAAATAATTATAAAATAAGCCAAACTAAAATGTGCAGTTATCAAGATATAAACAAAAATAATTTTCTAACAGCGGCACATGATTTGTAAATGTTCATGATAGACCTATTGTGCTTTGTGGTACATTGTTCATTAGGTTAACTATTATATTTGAAAATACATTTTAAAATATAAACATGTCAAAACCAAAACATATTTCATTGTCAATTACTAAAAGTGCACTGTGTAAAATGCAACCAAACATTAGTTTAAATATAGTGTATTATGTTATGAGAGAGCACTGCAACTCTTAAAATTTTAAACACAAAGCCAGAAATTATTTCAAAAACGGTAAGTAATATAATTAAATAATAATAAAAGCAATCTCTTTATTTTGTTGACATCTGGAGAGGTTATGTTGCACGGAGTGCATAAAACTTATGGAATATTGCCGAAATCAAGTCTAAATTAAAAATTTAATTATAACTAAGTGTTATTTCGACTTGGCCGATGCCTATAAAGTGAGTTTTCTATTTATAATTCGTGTTTTTGTGCACATTTGTGACCAAAGTTTTGACAGGTGACAAGAACTGAACTGCGACGAATTCCATTCGTGAGTAATATCGGTATTTCTACTGTAATATTTCAAGTAAATGCTCAGTGATGTGTATTGCAATGGATTAATCATGTGCAATTCGTTTTTTTGTGATAATAAACATAAATTTAAAGCAACAGTATGATTATGACAATCAGCTGTGACAGCTGCGGCGCTGCGCTGCATTTCTTTTTAATACTTGCCTAGTTACCCAGTAGATGGCGCTAGTAGTCACATTCAGCCGAAAATAGTGATGTGCTTATTTCGTTCATGTTAATCTTTCGATTATGTCTACTAAGTTCAAACTAGTTCAAAGCATTTATTATAGTTAATTTATACCCCACAACTATATATTTTGAAGTGAGTGGTGGGTCGGTTTAAGACCATTTAATTTACGCTTCGGCAGAATAAAGCAGGCCTTAATACAACTAAAGAAGAGCTAAGTATTTAATAATTTTATTTAATGTCTTAAAGGGGTTTTTTTCGTTTTCTTTATCTTATTTAATAGAAATAGATTCTTAATAAAATAGGTAACTTATATCATAATTCAGTTAGTGCTGTATTTTTATAAGACAACCTCATAAAAGTGCTATAACATTTATTACGTTTATAATTATACGTAGGTACATTAGTAATGTCTCTACTACTACTTGTGTCTACTACATAACTTGAAACATTATATTATTTTATTTATATGCAATATACCTAGGTGTTATGGCAAATTCGTCATTTAATTATTTATGAAATGTTTTGCTTAAGTATATTTCACCGGGACAATATGGAAGCACAATCAGTCGCCGCCAGAAAAAAATGTATATCTACAGCTATATGGAAGTCCTTCACCAAGTGTCCGCTTGGTTGCGCAACCAATAGGGATGATGACTGGGTAATACCCCTTCTAGACGGTCGGGTGGTTGGGCCAACCGAGAGGGATGCAGCTATTTGTAGGAACGAGATGTAAATATTACTATCTCATTCTGACAGATAGCTGCGACCTTCTCGGTTGGCCCAACCACCCGACCGTCTAGAAGGGGTTTAAAGAAAACGAAATTCTAGGTATTTAGTCCGTCAGAGTATCAAAAAATATTGGACCTATTTTTTCTCTTGTCAATCAAACAAAAAATGACAAAGATAAAGCGCTTCAAAGCTCGGGTGTGGGGGGCTCTGTCTACCTAATCGACAAAGAAAAAAACGCCGGTCAAGTGCGAGTCGGACTCGCGCACCGAGGGTTCCGAACAAACTTGTAGGCATGTGAATAGTTCGTAAATCACGGGAATACCATATAAACATACTCCAGTATAAACTGACACGCAATTAGTATGCACTTTCGTACTTAGTGAGTGTCAGTTTATATTGGATTATTTTTTATGTGATGTAACTACAAATTAACGGTTTTCGGATTTTTTCCTTTAATTGTGCTATAAGACGTTGCTTCTTGCCAAATTTCATGATTCTAACGGGAAGTCAACGGGAAGTACCCTATAGGTTTTGATTCCCTTGAGATTCCCTTCAATATGCGGCATAAACGGCTGTATCTTTTGATTGCGTTGACTTAGATGTTTGGTTTTTACACTGAACCAAGGGATTGCAGACTTGAGTATTTGATATTAATTTCAACTTGATACCTCCACGCGTTCCTGAGAAAAAGGGTATTGACAGACACACAGACAGACAGACGGACGACAAAGTGATCCTATGAGGGTTCCGTTTTTTTTCAGTTGAGGTACGGAACCCTAAAAATTGTCATCATCCTTTACATTATTAACCAATACATAGTTACATACTCGTACAATACAATTACATTAGGCGGAGACTGGGTTGCGCTGCCATAGTGTCCCAGAGAAATATAGGCCTTATACGTTGAAATCATTGGTGTTTTTTGGCTATTCCGATAAAAAATAAAAAATTGAGGTAAAACTTACGCATGTAACAAAATTTACAAGCGGATAATTCTTTCAACTAAAAATTATCAATTTGCGATTTGCTAATTTCATGGGTAATTTAAAATATTTCTATAACTTATAAAATTTTTAGCGAAAGCAAGGGTTTACCCTTGAATCGCCGACACTCATAACCTAACCTACGTAAGTCGTGCTTAATAACCTGAACACAATAAGGTTTAGAAATTAGCTTGCGATGAAATGAAATTCGGTGAAACGACATATTCGATAAAATGAGTGTCTGCAAAACAAGGGGTCACGGAAAGTAAGTTATCAAAAACGCGTCCATTTTTAGTAATAATGCCGTTGCATCATACTAGCTCTCACATCGTTATGTGAGAGTGTAATTGAACAATCATTAAAATTAAAGCATATTATTGTAGAGATTATGAGGTTCTTACAAACCAATCGCTGCAGATTAAAGTCAATGTTCAATAAATTCATCCTTTTTAAGTTAAAAACATAATTGCTTTCTTACCGCCGCATAAAAACCGAATTAACGAGCCGTCGAAAACAGCGTTAAAACAGCGCGTGCGGACGAAATCAACGAAATCCGTTCATTATTACGCGAAATATCGAAATGGTAATTACCATACTTAAGCAGTAAGCATGTAGAACAACTTTTACCCTATGACGTTTGGAAATTCGTTTAAAATTGCTCTCGAAAACTGTCATGTCGACAACTTTTGTTCATTGGCAGAACGGGTCCGGTTGCGTGAAATTTGTTACAGTTAAGTTTTGACCGATTTGCAAAAGTGATTTAAAAAGCACGTGAGAGTTGCGTTTTGGGCTTGTTTATTACTTGGTTAACTTTGGCCGGCTGCAAGCGATTTTATTTCCTTATCATGTAACTTTGTTGTTGCGGTCATTTATTTTATGCTCTCTTTACAAAACAGATTATCAAAGTCCATTGAACTTGGGTCATTGGGTCATCGATCGTATTAAGGTCCTTTTTAAAGTTCGATAAGTTTTTGATGGATTATAGTTCCACAATGCCGATTTTCAGGTACGAGTAAATGCTGGATGAGCTTCAGAAATTTAAAATAAAAGGAGATTTTTTAAGTTTAAGGGTCTGTTTGCTAGTAATAGTATTTCTGTGGTCTGTGATTGAGGTGGTTGGTGGTATACATGAATTCAATATTGTCAGTTATTCGAAGTTGGTCAGACTTTATCTCTTACTCGTATGCTGTTTTCTAAATAGTTTTTATATTTATAGGTAGCATAGTTATAAAAAAAGAATCTAATTTACATTCCAAATACAAATCTAACACAGCGCATTAGCTCTTGAAATTTACCCTCGAGTTTGTATGTCTTGCTCGCTCGCCCTCATGGGTGAATTTCAGGACGTTTCAACCGCCGTCATTAGTGTCACCAAATATATTGACGAAATCAATGAATGACACTACAGCAACTTCTGATGCTGATAGAAACTACATCCCCGGTTCTGCTTCTGTTTACATCAGGATTTGCTGGTGGGTGTTATTGATTTCGTCAATATATTTGGTGACACTAATGACGGCGGTCGAAACGCCCTGAAATTCACCCTCATACGCTCTTATGTTTGTCTATCTGACATTACCCGAATCCAAAAGACATAAGATCTTTTGCACGATAACGTTACAAAAATGTTTAGAAAGATCTATAAAGTCTTAATAGCCATCAAAACATTCTCCTGTCGGCTTCATTAACCGCGCAGACGTCAATCGCGTGTTGCGTCTGCGCAGGCCGTGTAGGGACGTCTCTCAAAATTCACCACGATACGGCGCAAGAGATGGACTAGACGTATATTAGTGAGGGACGTATGCTAATGTTTTATATCGTGACATGATTTTATAGCTGATACATAGAATATATTTTTATCTTGAATTTCCACTATTTGAAACTTGTGCTTAGGTATACTAACTTGTAATGTTCATGTTCTAATCTAAGTTTTGACTTATCGGTTCTTATTTTTGCTATTTCGTTATCAGGTCGTTATTGAAGAAGAAGCTTAATTATTATTAGCGATAAGCATTTCTATTCAAATCTAACTTCGCGACATAACTGCGAAATCTCCCTGACCCTTGTTAATTGTAGATCCAGGCATTTCCTGTAACTTGCGGCATAGGGCCCGGGTCGCGCACGCAAGCGCTGTCGCGCAGCGGGTATCAAAGTCGGCGGCGCGCTCTGTTGTTACTTGTTAGCTGCGTCCGCGCATCCGTCCGGTCTCGTTACCGCACCGGTAATGGCCCTTTGCTTTGCCCTTTAAATACATGCTTTTTAATTAATGATTACGTGTTTCAATATAAGCTGATTTGATGAGTATTCACAGTATAATTATAAGAGGTTTGCAAATTTTCTATCTCTTATGTATTTAAGAGTCGCGCTCTTGCGTCTCATAGCATTTTCTTAAAATTAATGCTGCTTGTATTCGACTTTGGTTGAAAGTTTCATTGGTGAAGGAGCTCAACTAAAGTGGTAGGATTACTATAATGTAGTTACCTAACTTGGCCTTACGTGCCTAAGAGCGAACGGTGCAACTTAAGCTAGCCGGTTAGTTATTAATTCGTCAACAAGTTGCAAGGTGAATATTTCGAAAGAAAAGCAGTAGTGCTTAAAGATATCAACGATGTTCTATTCTCAGTGTAACAGATTTAGACCTCTTAAGTTAATGGTGTCGCAAATGAAGTGAACTACCAATTAATCTCAAATAGCCATATAACAGTCGGGTTCAGACTGATCGCCCCGTGAGCGGGACTTTAATTACAGCGCCCCAGGGGTCTCGCCGGCGACTCGCCGGCATTTGTCGTGCATGCCGGTATTGTACCCGCTCTGTTATGTAACTGCCGACAGTGTTCAGACCCTTCGATACTCCCCGGACTAAAGGTTCTCTATGGCCCTTTATCAGGCACGCCCGCCATCTCGCCGACGTTTATCTCCAGGCAAAGAGCATTCCCCTGTTACTGTACACGTTTTTAAACGCCTTATCAAATTCGGAATACGGTAAGTTTCACCCGGATGCTGATTTATTTTAAAACGAAGATAAAACAACCTTATAAAATATAATGACCCTCATTGTCTACTCCTTTTCTCGAAGCGTGAATTATACAGTCCGATACAGGCGCCCCGATAGTCCTTTAAGAGGACATTTTAATAAATTTAAAATAACGATTATCGTTGTCTGGCGGAGTCGTGATTTCGTTAGGTTCGTGGTTCGGTCTACGGCCGGAATAAGTCGTCACGAGCGATTACTAAATTAATTAGGACCTAGCTCGGATGTAGATTGCGCCCGAGATTATTTTCCCACACGACCCGACGTTTAGATCTTAACGTTTTGTAACTATTGTTTACTACAAGTTTAACTAATACATTTGCATACAACATATCTACATCAAAACTTAAATTTCGATCCATTTTTCGTGACATTTTTAAGGTATCAAGACATCATAACATTGCTAGCATAATATTCGCATCCCCAGTACAACACTGCACTAAGTCAAAATAGCTCGACGAAATACCGTTATCTGATGTCGTGAGACAAGAGTTTTTCGTCGATTCTGAAAAGTGAACTCTTTTGACTTAGTGCAGTGTTGTACTAGGGGTGCGAATATTGTTGGCTGACATTCGGAAGATAATCCGCGGACAGGAGCGCAAAGTCGGGGCTGTTCCGAAATGAGACAATTATATGTTGCGCCTACACTAATTGCGGCGCGGGCGCGCATCTGCGACCCATATCTCACGGCAGTTTTGTAATGCTAATGCGGGTGCGACCTGTGTGGCGCTGCTTTGTATTTTCGTTGCTTCTTGATTGTGTAAAGAGATTTAGCATAGAGTATTTTTAAGTTTGATTAAAGTTGCTGCGTCTTATTCTATTGCTATAGCAAAAAAGTGACAGCAGCAACTTTATTCAAACTTAAAAGTTAATTGACGTCTCTGAGTGAGGCCGTTAGCTACTAAAGATGTTTCTAGTTCGCGTTTTGTATGAAAATATTTTACGGTTTAAGTGTGTAATAAAACATTGTGAAATATGTTCTATAATTAATATGGTAAAAAAGCCGTAAGTTTTTAATGTAGCTAGAGCTTGTTAGTAAATGTTTAGTTAAGGTCTCAGAAATAACAATTTGGCGTCAATAGAAATTAAAACAAGTATTTTGATTCACTTAACGTTATACAGTTTTATGTTCATATTTAATCTTTATTGCAAAAAATAATACGCTTTGTATTCTAAGCGTAAGCGTTTGGGAATGTATGCCGAAGGCATTCTCTACCAGTTAACTTTTGGGCAAAGCGTAGAATTGTGTTGCAAATGATCACATACAATGTTATACCAAAGATAACAATCGATCGATTATATCGTACATTTAATTACTTCGAACTACACTATTTTTGTAAAGGTTGTGAGTCCTCTGCATGGCTACTAAGAAGCACTTTCTCTCATTGACATTCTTTATTAAATTGAGGAAAAGGGATAGAGCAAACATAACTTCGAACTTTGATTTTCAACGAAGTATCCCTGTGTAATTTGCGAATTTCACGCCTACCATTTTTTATCCCTGGAGGGCAGCAGAACACTCTTTAAATGCGAATTTCAGTTCCTTTTTGAAATTTATCGAACACTGAAAAAACCGATGTTAATCGCGACCGATCTCTTTTTCTTGTTACCAATTGATAGTCTTACATATTTATGTGGTGTTTGGGCCACTTGTAGGAAAAAGTTAGAACGAGATTCAGTCTTAATTACAGTTTAGTTGTAACAGAATGTATGGAACTGTCGGTCTTAAATCTAGATTGAAGACTAAATCTCGGTTTAACTATTTCCTGAAGAAGATAAATCGAGCTTAAGCCTGGATTTAAAATATACATTTCCATATATTTTGGCACAGCTAAATTGAACCTGTTTATTTTACTTCTTCAACGATTAGACAATCGTTTTCAGTTTGTTAACACGGGTTTTTTTTAACATGTCAATAAAAAAATACCGGCGAGAGTTTCTTCAAAAACTTTTTATTATTTACCTCACGCACGCAAAAACGCACAATTACGCGACCAAAAGCGCCAAATATGGACTCCCGAATATTAGGAGCGCAGAGGTTACGAAGTGTAGATTCCAGAGTCCCGAAGTAAAACTTACGGTTTACGCCATCTAGCGGACCTATGAAGTACTATTTGTTTAATAAGAGACGAGAAAAAACTTTAACATTTTTGATATATCATCAAAATGTTTTTGAAATATTGAATTAAACTCGCATTCATCGTTATGGTCGTGTTTATCATGTGGATAAACGAGGATAAAACATCTGTCACTTTCTGACCATTTAAATGCAAGGGTGACGGATGCTTTATCCACGTTTTATCACCGCGCTATATTCGTACTATTAATGGAAGTTAAAATGACGTTAATTATAATCCAGAATCAACGACATTAACGTCATAATAAAGAGGAGTGAGTAAACGCAAACAAAATTAATTTCTAACTTTAAACTAATTCTTCTAACACCAAACAAAGCACCAAAGCACCTAACGCGGCCGCTTACCGATCAAGCTACCAGGAGTTCATAACGACGCGAGAGATTGAACCTCCCGTCCAATTTAGAAGGGCCCGCAATTTGACTACTGTGTGCGTGCCATTAAGCGGCGCTCGCTGAGTATAGGGGAGGTCCAGCTTAATTGGTTAGTGGGAAGGGAATGTCTGGCGCGTTGGCCCGCCTCCCAACGACACCTTGTTCAAACGCCTCGCTGTAATGTGCTCCTAGTGCCTCGCGCTGCCAATCTGCAGTGTAGCAAGCTTTGTTTGTCGTTTAGTTTTCTGTTTAATTAACATTGTGGCAGAAACTGTTTTCTCTGTAAACTTATGTTAATTCAACGTCTTGTCCATCAATCTGATAATCAGGAGCGAATCCAACCTTGCGCCCCGCAGTAGACAAGTTGTCATTGTCAATAAATAGTTAAACTGATTAGTCTGGGAGATCGACAGACTGTCCCGTGCCGTACGGCGGACTAATCGCAGGATTTATCGGGCAAGCGGTTCGTTAGTCGTCGGGCTATATCAAAGAGTTTTCGAGTCTCACGACCAGAATGTTAGAGGCACGGTATTTCGAGAAAACTCTACATAAAACACAACTATGTGCACGATTGCGATGTATGTGCATGAACATTGTCTTTAGGAATGTTAGATTTTGTCAATAATGATGTACGCATGAAATAATTTTATTGTTGCGTCGAAATCTTGATGTTTTAACTGCTTCTTAAGCTATCAGCGCTAATAACGGCGTGGGATTGTGAATTTTGTGGGTGATTGGTATTTAGGAAGGCTTAAAATTAAAAGATTTAGGATGGTTTTGTTACCTATTAAATTGATATTCGATGCGACGAGCTCAGTGAAGCGAGCAAAATTTTCAAATTGGTCGCGCTCATACGCATGAATTTGAAGACACCCAGCTCCATTAAAAGGCAAATTATGCCGTCAGGGAATTTGCTTGGCGAGCCGGGGAGAAAATGGGCAGTTTATAGTTAATTGAAAAGCTGGTGCACCTGATGTTAACACCTTTGTTGTTAACTCGTGATGAGTTAAAAAACTAGGCTCCACTCCAGTTAATAAGGTGTCTACTAGCCAATTGTAACTTGTAATTGGAGTGACTGCGAGTTATGAGGGGTTGCCTGAATTTGAAATTCAAATTTGGCGTCTCGTTATTAGTGCAGCACTTCATCAGTGCAAAAATTTCAAATTGAAATTGGGTTCTTTGGTATTTCCTTTCTTTTTCTCGCTGCTGACTTTTTTGTGGGTTCGATCCAATTAAGTGTTGTTTTTAAGTTTCGTTGATTGGTTATTGTTACGAATCACTAGTTCCACTTTATCAATTCCAATTTTTTCATTTTTGGCGGTTGCTATTGACACAAGTCGAGCTTTAGCCGAATCTGTTCTTTTTTATTAGGAAAGTGGTTGAAAATACGACAGCACGTCTATAGAATATATACCCTTTGGTTTATAATGGTAGTTGTTAGAGTAGTAAAACAAAGTGGGTGCCATAAGTAATCGCCACCACCCTTAAGCGCCACACCTGCGCCGGCGCCGCTGACAGACAACCTGTTGGACCGAAATAGTTCCAGGTGTGGTGTGTTTACTATACATTAGATAGATTTCGCTATCGATACCTACCTTATCGGTATTTAAATTGTCGATTACGTTGAGGAGTGCAAAATGTATAAAACTTGCTAGATTTTTGTACGCAGCGCCTTTGTGTTTCATTATGCTTATAGAAAACTCTTTCCTTTTTTTTATGTTTTAATATACTACTAAAAATAATGTAATTTTTAAACCCATGAATACTTTTGATTTCTTGGTAAATTAACATCTAGACTCTAGGCATCTAAAACGAAACTGACGATAATGGACAAATTCTAAAATAATGAATCACGGGCATTCTCCAAAGTCGTTAAAATTACTTTTTTTAATATCAAGAAGCAGTCATTTCATTACTGAGCAGATCTTATCAGTCGAACGCTCCCAAAAAACGGACACGCGGACTGCCATAGAGTCCGTCGGGTTTGTCAAATTTCCGAGCGCCGCGGCCGCCCATCCATTATGTATCGGCCCCGGGAATTTCATACATAAAACATCGCCCTGTAGGTTTTTATTTGATTGCCATTCGTAAGCACAACGATACATTTTTTAATCATTCGGAAAAAAGCAAACGATCCCGGATTTCGGTGGGAAAGCTCGGGTTTCGCCGTCGTTACCATGCAATTGGACAATACCAGCAGTTTTTGCCGCCATTGTTGATTTTAGCGGAATCCGCTATATTTTGGCATTGCTTTCGGGACATCTTTGGGTTTTTGTTGAACCCGAGGTGTTGGAGAGTTTGGTTAGTTTTTAGGGTGTTTTGTGAGGTGCGATGCGATCGAGCGTGGTTTCGGCGGTGTTTTGTGACAGCACCCATGCGTGTCCTCAGTGGAGCGACGGCCGCCTACGCGAGCGGTCGCGCGCATGCCACAGCCTCGTCACGTGCGCGCCCACGAAACGCCTACCCGCTCACAACATTGCGAAAAAAACTCAACTCAACTCCCATTTCAACCTTGAGATTTAATGCCTTCGTTAAATTACCTCATGTGGGCTACTTAGGCAGTATCATAAGTTTCCTCCAGTATCTTTTGTTCATTGTATTCAGAGGTATAAAGCTTTTTGCTCCGACGTTCTCAGGAATTAAATTACCCGAAGGTGATATCGATACACGAGCGATTCCAAGCCGTTCATCTACACATCAAACATAATTAGAGGCAAGAAAGATTGTAGACTTGTGGCATTAATACTATAAACCAGCACATAATTGTGCATAAACGCCGGCCCTTGGTAATGAACCATTCGAATAATCGCAATAATTCCCGTGTCGCGTGTTAGTCGTTAATTAAGCTATTTGTCGGGTGGCACGGCCATTTACATTTCTCCCGGAGTCCTGGGGATCCTGGTGGGTCGCTCGGGAACGACGTATTATTATCCTTTTAGGGAGGGCGGCATCTTCGCTCAGAGGCGCTTGGCTTCCTCTGAACCTTTTATTGGGACCACCTGTGTTTGTTACGCGGACGTCTGAATTGTCCCGTAAATAAGGTTAGCGGAATATTTGCCTTGCTTAATGCTATTTAGTGGCTATGTTGTTAATTTGCATAGGATAGGGAAGGGAATTAGCATTTAACGCTGAACGCCGCCGCCGTCCGTCTTCGATTGTATTGCGACGTCAAATTGAATTAGAATTTCGATCGACGAGCGGGAACAAATGCGAGGGACGCTCGACATAAAACTGAGTCCGATGGCCAATACATTAACATGTAAGGGAGCTGCGTCTTGTCCGACAGTGGTATAAAAATGTCTCGCACGCAACACAATTCATGGGAACTTGTTCGGGAGAGCGCGACAGCCATCAGCCGGGTCCAGCACAGGTGAAATGTATTGACAACTGGTCTTCCTTGATGCGTATCGGCGTGATGGTATCGCGGGCGGCGCTTCAGTCCAGGACTCTTCGAACCCGTTGCATTGTGGAGATCATAGATAACGCTTGTTTATTTAGCGCTAAAATTTATTCAGCAATGAGAGACCATTAAGGAAAGAATTATTAACAGTCGGACAGGTTTATGTTCATAAGCTCTGGTAATAGCGTGTTGAGTTATGTTTGTTTTTTCGCATGTACCATTAATGAATTGAACGTTAATATATTTATTAAATTCATGTTCTGCGCTAGCGTTTAAAAGAATGCAATTACGGGTCGCAGCTTCCACGCGATGGAGATGGAGTATATGTTCTCAATGAAATTCATAAATCAAGGTCGTTTGCACAGAAAATGATAGCCTGCGTGGACAACATTCGATAAATGGTAATAGGCGAACAGGAAACTTATGGAAGTCGGGCGACACAATAAATTAAGGGCACGGCCGAGACGGTCATTCATAAAGCAATCTTGTTTATGAATGAACCCGGCGACTATAAGCGTATGTAATTATCAACGCGTTGCTATTGATAGCCGCGCATTTGCATGCTCCTCTAGAGGCTAAGTCGGCGACTCGAGCCTCATTGTTTCACCGCAAATAAACGTTCTTTATGTTCATCTCGATAACGAACTCGACTCTACCCTGCGCTTTCTCGATTCCGAATTATAAAAAAGCTACTTATAATAATAGCATGTTCGTAAAGTTCAAACTGATACATTTCAATTATAATCTCGATAAGTTCATAATGAAGCGATACGTATCATTATGGATATTGTGCATTAACTCGAGGACTACTGGAGTTACGTGGAGCACCGGTTCGCACCGGTAATTATTGTTAAGCGTTTAAACTAAGCGCGTACGGCTCACCGACGCGCCGACGCCAGCCGACGTGACAATTTCAGTCTCGTTCATATCGCAAACAACATTCACTTCGATACCTCGATCACTTATAATTATCGAATTCTCAATTGATAAGGTGTCGCCGTCTAAATCTATAATCTACAATTTCAGTCAAAATAGTTACTGTATTTTGTTAGTTATGTACATCTTCAAAAACTGTATCTTTTACGTTGTGCCCATTGTCGTCCACATTGTAATCCTTTGCTCAACAAAAAACTTTTAATGCATTTATCTCCGAACTGACATGTTCGCCTTCATCAGATTGTGCATCCTTGTCTTCTGCAGGTCCTTATCGTCCAAAGCCATTTACATGCGGTCCCGCTACGCGAGGAAGCGTCGACTGGTTCGCACTGAATCATTGCTTTTTTTCTGTAATCAAGTTTTCGCTCGCTTCTGACGAGTACTCAAAACAAACAAGCCGCGTGAGCTTTGCCATCTTCGCTTTTGCCGTTTATAAAATGCCCTTTAGTATATTTAGTACCTTATACCATGGAAATAGAGAGACAAAGGGTGAAAAGGACGAAGCTTGACTGTGAGTAAGCAAGTTTTCTTTTTTAAGTAGCCAGTTAAAATCGTAATTAAAGTAGTAGCTTCCACAGGTGGTAGTAAGATAACGAAGCATGTCCGATACTTTCACTTTTCGATCATTACTCGGACATCGCAATCGTTTTAATGGCAATGAAGAATCGGCAACCCCCTACCGTTATTTACGCTGGCATTCTTGATTTACGGTAATGTTATTAATTAAATTTGGACACGTAAGGAGTTGCGCAAACAATAGTGCGCGATCAGGTTTCACCGGAGAAAAAGCGTGAGCAAATCTTAATTCGATTACGGTTACGTTCTTTATGGAAGTACAACCTTGGCAGCCTTGTCAAAATCGTAAAAGGATGCTTGGTAAACCGCAGGCAGTGACGTAGCGATAACAAATAAAGGCACGTGTCGTGCGCTGTAGGCAAAAGACGATCTCGGCCCGTTTAAACCTTTTACGACTAATCCAGTCGACTTGTGGGCAAATATGGCAACCTGGCCTTTCATAACCTGTTTTTGGGGTTTCCTCAGACCCTTATGCGGTGCCACGTGGTTTTTAAAGTTCAATGCGCTCTAAATTTAGAATCTGTTAAGCATTTTATAAATGATGAACATAACGCGATTTTTGTAATCAATTATGTTGCAAGGCTAAATAATGGCTCGTAATATGCGTACGCTGTTATATTTAATGAAGATATCCTGATGTACGATGACGGTGACAATTTATCTCAAATTAAATCTCAATTGAATCATATTAAATTCGCCTCACATTCCTTCGCAACCGGTGTTTCCTGAAAACTAATAAACGTTAATGGTGGGCATTTAGCCTTGTACCGTCACCAGCAACCTGTCCTATAACCCAGCTGAGTCCATAGCTCATTACCATAGGAATTGCGCTGTCTCGCCAGCGGACGATAATAGGGTAGCACCACTAACACCTCAGGGCACAGTGAAAGTGGATCCCAACTAAATGGTTCATGGTTTCGATGAATAAGTTCTAACCAAACCATTAGAACTTAAGCTCAGCATTGCGAATTGAGGAATAGAAATAGTAAACCATTACAAACAAAGAAGACGAGTCTATGATTCTTCAATTAGCTATATGTTTGAAATAGCTCATAAATGATTTATAGCTAGCGTTTGTAAGCGTCGTACATTAAACATTTGCTCGGTTGATCCTTCTTTAATAACTGCTTTAATACTCTCTGTGAAGCGTGCTTGCAATTAATGTTAACATTATTCTTGATACTAATGTGTGGCTAGTAATGTCCTTAACCGCAGCAGAGCTATCGCAAGTATCCCTAAGTAGCTGCAACAATATTCCCTCGTTAACTTAAGAATCTACAGTTTTAATACACATTTGCATTGCATTAACTGACATCTGCCTGTTAATACTAAGAAAAATTAATACGGTTAACTTAATGGTGATTTACAGAAGGTCGCTAAATGAGCTAAAAAAATGTCTCCTGATGATGATGATTACTATGAAGTTGTTAAAAAAACCGGTGAAAACGCGGTATTAACCAATAACATTAAAATATCGTAAAGTGGCGATGGCGTGCGCAACACGATGCGGGGATCACTGGTTATTCTCAATATTAAATTAGGTATTATAAGTTGGTTATTACTGGTTTATGCGCTTTCTGGTTTTCGCCTTCTCGGAACTGTGACTGTTAGTGTGACGGGCGGAGTTTAACAAGCCTGGCTTGCAATTAGGGGCTGCTTACCGGGCATTAATTTTTGGCAATAAAAGACGAGCGCGCATGAAATGATCGGTACGCATGCGCGATGCTCCGTGGGAAAAGCGGCCGCTTTGTGCTCCATTGTAGTCGCAATTAGCTTTTTTTGACGGCGACGCCGCACTTGCTGCTGAAATGTCGCGTCTCTTAATGCCTTGTCCCGAATGTTTTCCATTAATTTGTGACTCGTGTACATCACCGACGTCTTGTTATGTTGAATTTTCGAGAAGCGTAGGCGCCGAAATTAATAAAAGTTTTAACGATGGGTTGGTGTCATCGGCCTTGCTTGGAATCAAAAGAAAAAAATCCCATCATTTTCGAATTCATTTTGTTTGTTGAAGACTTTTTAACGCGTGTTAAATATCGTGAACGTTCATATAGGCCTTTATTTCATCCCAGAAGCAAGAAATTTTTCTAGTGAAGCTCCAGCCAAATCACGTAGGTAAAAATTTAGCTCAATTTTTCATTGCTAATAACAAAGACAGCATAAACGTTCTCGATGGTCAAATGTGTTTTTGCAAATCATAAGTGGTCTTTCACGTGTGAAGCCTCTGACAGACGTTTTTCATTGTCAGCGGACCGTTTAAAATTTCTCCTTGTATCTTTAATATTTTATTTTTTAACGGAACGCAATTTTGTTTCTTCTGGTGTTTCTCACGATGCATCCTTATCGATAATTTTGTCGTGGCCTATCTCGATAGCGATATTTACAATATCAAGTAAATTTTCTTAAGTTTGAGCGATATTGTTCTTCCTGTACTGTTGCTGAAAATTGCTTCGTGATCGTCTTTACTTTGTCTATGTACTTTACTTGTTTTTTTTTTAGTTAAAAATAATAACCGTTAAATTCGTACTAGTTTTCTCGTACAAGTAGGATAATTTTGGAATGTACTTATTTATCAATTTCTTGGTTTCTGTGGTCAAATAATTGTACGTATCTGCTGCAATTCTAATTTTGACTTAATTTTAAAGCGGTAAATAATAATCATTTTATTCAATGATCATGATTTAATGAATGTGATAATCTTAATTATGACGTACGGCTATCATCTAGTTCATTTGGCTTATTGTACAATAGAATGTACATCATACGGCCATTGGAATAAAGATCCATTGCAAAGGAGATAGAGTGGAATTTATTTTGTTTTTATGACTGACAATTAAATAAAAAAATATACTCTATTCTATTCAGAATAGGATCATATTCCATTGGCAAATTTCGTTGTATGGTGGGCCTTAGGAGGTTATACTTATCCGGATGAAAAATTGAACTCCAAAATACTTTTACAAATTACAAGTTCCATCAAATCGCTCCGCGCATTCTTCTCACGTATTTACATTAGCATCGGCTTGAAAATGCTCGCTATCATTTAATTGGTCGCACAAACCTCACAATGTCAGCCATTTCATACATCCGCCGCGTCTTCCCAGCGCTAACTAGGCGATCATCTTGTTTATAGAGCTATTAGTTATCGTGCCATCGGATTCTGTATCTGATCTCGTGAACGGCAAAAAGTGCCGTTTTCATCGCCCAGCTCGAAACGCAAGCGACGCTGTCGGATGCAGGGTTGGGGGAAATTGTTCTTGTTTAAAAAACATTTTCGGAGTTTTTAGATTATGTGCTGCTCTTGAGTTGCTTAGACGTGTTTCAGTGCACTTAAAAGAGGTATAATATTTAGCGCGAAATTAAATTAAAACAATAAGCTGTACAGGGATTCATTAGATATTTTTTTTATAGTACTGTACTCATTTATAACTTCAAAGTCTGTGTTACTGTCTTATCCCCACTCTTATTATCTTATATCTATATATATTATGGTGACACATTTTTTATACGTGTTTGTTTGTTGTAACCAAATTGTAAACTTAACTGTCTACTTTTTCGTTATAAATTACATTAAGAGAGCTAACTAGTGTCATTAATTTAATAATATCGTGTATAGTTAAACTAATAGTGTCATTATCATAACAGGGGTTTTCAATGTTGTTAAAATTTTAACCACGAAAGTGCGTCACTGCATATGGTTTTCATTTCAGTAGCTATTTACTGTTCGTGACTCGGACAGAGGGTTATTGATGACATCATCGATTTAATCCAATCGATCTGTAGGTTGTGTAGTTGTGTATCTGTTGCAAAAATTAGGACTAGTTTCCTGCTCATAGACTTTTACTCAAGAATCCGGTCATCAGCATCAATTTTGACACTTATACCTCTCGCGGTACTACTTAAGTCGCAAGTTACTAATTAAATTTGTAAAAGTAATCACGCATGCTCGTAATGATACTTAATTTTGACAGCTACAGATTGACGTGCGATTTTTTTGAAATTTCCGTTCGGGTAAACTCGCGTGGTTTCGGCAACTCTCGTGAGCAGATCGGACGAGTTTCGCGGTGAACTGGGGCATTAATTGGCGTTTTTTTTTCAATCGCTTTAGATAAATCGGCTACCCGTCAATCTTTGCAATCAGTGCAAATATTATTTTTTCCGCTTACCGGATTATTACATCATGTGGTATTACTTTGTAAGTATCGCTAAAGAGATTATAGAAAGTTGCTTAGTTGTAGGTTCAAGTAACTGGCAACATTTTTCAAGAATTATTTTCTCTGTTGGCAACCCTAGTTGGGTCAATAGCGGAGTCAAACGGAGGTTAACCTAGAGTTAATCATCTTTAATGCTATTATTGGTTTAGTCTTCGACAAAGTCATTTTTAACTGTAAAATGGAAGATGACGCTAGATAAACTTGAATCGATTCTCCGAAATATAAAAAGGTCTATCATTTCATCTTTTTAATTTTCATACACTACATTTTATTTTATAACGTTAAGTTACGTTTCATATTAAAATTAACATTATTTTGTCAATATTTCCTTATTTGGTACATTATTTAGTTTCCGTTTATATTATCGACGTAAATACAATAATAGAAATAATCGAAATGTTTCAAGGAAAATAATCGCGGATCATGAGTAACAACTTGAATAATGTTTTTGGGATTCGTCGCAATACTATATACATATATAATCTAATACTTTTGGTAATTTCCTTTGTTTGATTGCAAATATTGATTAATAATCATTATTAATTATTAGGTACGTAAAATCGTAAAAATTGCTAGGTAGACCAAGAACCAACGTTTTTGCTAAAGACCAAGTTATTGCAGACTTTTTTCATTCGATATCGTCTTGTCTCAAATTGGGGTCACACACTGCATCAAGTATTCCTCTCGTTTATCATTTACAACGAGCTCATTAAAAGTGCATTTGTAATTGTCAATTTGTTGGCCAATCTGAAAATCGTCGACCAAAGGCATTGCACCCGCCCTGACCCTTGTCGCAAGTCATAAAATCTCATTTTTGCTTAAAATTACTGTTGTACTTATTGTGGTTCTGTAAAATTTGTGAGTGGAATAGGTAATTATATAGTTGTCCATTAATCATTGCAAATTACGGGAAGGAAGAGCAATTGTGAAATTATATACGACGTCCTCGCCTTGTTTACTCGAAAATCTTGCGCAAGTAAAATAGGTCCGTGAGTTTTCAGGAGTGGGACGTTGAGTTTTACCCCGGATTTAACCATAGTATTGCATAGTATTGTTATTTACTACTTAAATCTCCTTTTGATTTCTTTTAAGAGGAATTTGTCAGATCCTTTAAAAGTAATCTATTTTTTATATTATCGTTGAACTGCATATGACTGTAGCGTGAGGTATTTTTCTGATTGACAGAAAGATACGCATTTGATCAGAGATAAAGTAACGCTTCACATTTGATCGTTCTTTTATTGATATTTGATTGACCTGTGGACCTTAACCTTGTTGCACTTTGATATGTCAATATACTCTCACTTATGTTAACAATTATTTTTCCATGCCTTTGTGTTTCTTCTAAAGTTATTGCGTTTTTAACATCATTGTTGATGTTGATGTGATATCTTTAACATTTTACTACAATGCCCCGATGTTCGAAATGAAGCTTAACCCAGACTGCCCATTGACACATATTCCAAGTGTATTAAAATACCCAAAAAAACCATTGTACTTGAGCCTGATACCACATATAAAACACATGTGGACTAAGTTCTACGTTAAGCGGTTACACGAAGATCGCTATCGACACAAGTGGGCGACCGCTCCGCTCATTACATAATCGAAAAGCAAATTCGAACCAACATAACTATGCGCTCAGAAATCAATAAACACCGTTGGCTAGACCTGTATTACCCACGCACTAAGGTTTGCATTCTAGTTTACATCAATTTGAACATCAAAGGTCGAGCTACCGTACTTTTGTCAATTGTCCGTGTCAAATTGCTCTTTATCCATTTGCTGTTTCGACGGTCTTTGAGTCTGGGTGTTAGAAATCAGTTTTCAATGTGAGGATGGTATGGTGTTTGTTTTAGTAGGCGGTGTAGGCGTTGGGCGCCAGTGGGTGTGATAATTCCTCCGGCACACACAAAGAGTGCCGTGAGACAGATATGCTCCCGAAACTTGTGGAGTTTGCTTACAAATTAACTCTCGTGGGAGAGGTGAGAGGTTAGGAAATTTAAGGGTAGCTCGTTGACTCTCGCTGGGATTAAAGGCTTCCAGGCTGCTATAAATGTTTTATGGGAGCCCAAGAACCCTAGGATCGCGTTTCACCTTGCATTTACGGCGCCGACTGAACGATTGCCGGCCGACATGTGATCTCGCGCGCACGTAGGCGGGAAGAAAGTTTCGTTTTACGGTGAAATCATGCAGATCCACAGTTCGGCACGATAAATTTGATTTAACCAACGCAGTGTCAGTGGTACTGCGTTAAATCAACCTTTATCACCTGGGGTATTATCCTCTTAAATAACTCATGAGTTCGTCGACGAACAGCCGTCGGTGAGCCCGACTTGACCGTAGTTAGTTGCGTAAAAATTACATACGTGTATCAACGTTAATAGTTCAATCAGGGTACCAAACGTGGCATAATGCGAACGAGGTCTGGGGTCTAGCTAAATTGTCAGGTGAAACCCGGGACGTGGTGAACTACGATATTTTCTACCACATTACTTACTAAGCGAAGTATCAAATATTGTGAAATGTTCCGAAATGCCAATTTTTTCAAATACTTTATGTATTAGATCTTTTTATAGGCAAGCATTAATTCTTATCCGTTTTGTTTCAGGCGTACGAGCTTTCAACCCTGACGGGTACGCAAGTGATGCTGCTAGTGGCCTCAGAAACCGGGCACGTATATACCTTCGCGACCCGCAAGCTGCAGCCCATGATTACCTCCGACTCGGGCAAGCGGCTCATCCAGACGTGCCTCAACTCTCCCGACCCCCCCACCACCAGCGAGCAGCGCATGGCCGCCACCGGCTTCGAAGAAACCGAGCTCACCTATAACGTAGATAACGAGGATATGAAGGTGAGGCAATTGGCATACGCGTCGTCCGTCCAGTACCCTATAGAGCACCACCCGGGGCTGGCTCCGTCGCCGCTGCAGCAGTACCACCAGCACCCCCCCTGCCCCTCCCCTCTCCCCATAGGCTCCCTCGGTCAACCCTACTCCCACGCCCATCTATCACACCCACACATGTCTCATCATCCTCAACGGTAGTTCAGATGGCACTCTTGTTAAGCCCATTAGCGAATTGATCGCCGGATCAAAGTTATAGTCACGTTCTATTAGTTTCTAAATTAGATTTACTAAATTTTAATAGTTTTGTAATTGTTGCGTTCAGTTTACGAGGATTTCGGCCGTTCGATGCAGTGATGCAATGGATTTAACGGAATCGGCGTAATGTATTCCGGCGTAAGGTCTGTAACTGATTGCGGATCGTAATTGACAGGTCGCCAGATCGCGAGATACGAGCGTCGCGGACGTGTGAAATGAGTTATGAGCTGCCACGCTTTCTCGCTTCTGTTGAAAAATGTTTTACAAGGGACCGGGCGTGACGCCGCCGAAACGAATGATTGATATAAAAGTTCTTAGAAAAAATACAATCAACAATAATTTCAATAACAAGAACGGTAATGTGTCGAGTTCAAGAGCTAAGAGAAGATTAAACGCTATAATGGATCGAACTTATAGAATTAATCATCCCAAAAATCCTATCAACGAAATTGATGAACGGTGTCGAAACTGATAGAGCAATATTCAGTAGTAAAATAATCAGATACAAAATCCGATTATAATTAACGCAACGGACCGGTTTCACATTTTGTGTGACGCCTCGCGTCGGGAATGGGAGCGGTGGTGCGCCACAACTGATTCATTATGATCGATGAATCGGCCTTTCATTTATTGTCAGTTGTAAAAAACACGAGCTTTAATCATCGCGATTATCACCGAAATTGTAGGAAGTGACCGTCTAAAAATCATGTTTTATGTCGGTACTTAAGATACCGATAAACGTGTGCTGAAGATGCTGTTTACTTTAGAACGACACATTCTCAACACTCGGCATTAGCTTGAGACAGTTTCCAATTATCAAGGGATCGCGCCGTCGCCGCCGGGCCCTCGTGATCCGGATTATCAAGAAACTTAATTGAAAATTACTTTCGGACACAGAGAGTGATTCTTATAAATTCCCCTGTCAAACTGACGCGCTAGGACAAGCGATCCGTAACCCGGTAGCTTTCACATTTCGACCTGCGAGTGGTGGAGCCTTATGTCGTACTTAAAATGATGGTTAATTCGAACGTTTTCATTACGCGCGCGAACAGTTAATCAATGAAGTGCGCATTTGATCAAACACCCGCCTAATACGGCGGCCATTCAGCCCCGCTCGCCCATTAACGCGGAACACACCTCGCCGCTAATCGGACACTATTTATTCATCGATTTGTACTCAGCAGCCGCTCTCGCTGCGTCGCGTCGATTGCAACGATCGATTAATTCTCCCCCGCATTTGCATACCGTTTTAATTTCGAACCCATCCGGCACCCTTCGCCCCGACCTCGAATATCGCTTGTCAGCTCTGATATGTTGGAATCGATTACATCGATTCGCGGTCGATAAAAATCTCTCGTCTCCTGGTGGGTCCTCGGTCGCGTACGGAAATATAATGATATCGATCATTATTGTTCACGCGGCGTCGATAAGCAGATCCGATTGAAATATTCACGCGGTAATTACGATTCCAACCGATAACTCGATGGTTCTTTAGATCTTTATCCGTGGTTTTTGTGTTCTATTCGTTGTACATCTTAATTCGTGACTCTGGAGAATGTGCCTTGCTCTTGTTTGATGTATTTATATTCAAAGCCCGTGTCATGCTAGTTTCACCTGTCATCGGCGACCGAACACGAATATGATTGTTTGTATTCGCAAGCGGTTCCCAGAGCGGCTGTTTCTGTTTCCGTACGAAACGCCCGCAATATTACGGCCTCTGAGGATGCAGATGCTCACGCGCATGTATTAGCGTGTGCAGAAGTCGGTCAGCGCCCCCTAATCGGGCGGCGTTTCGTAACCGCGGGCCACTCGAGATTTCGCTGGTGTTGTGGTGCGGAATCCGCGGTGGATTCTTTAGTTCTATTTCAAGGCACGCCCCGGGATCAGAAAAACTGTCGGCGCTGCACTGGAGCGACACGTTCGTAAATTCCTGCTCTTTTTTAGAGACTGCGACTCGCGGTGACTCACATCGCCTATGCTGTCTTTCTAAGTAAAAAGAGCACATCTGCCGTTTAAAAGTGGAGTCTTAAACCTTATGATGGTTTGTGTAAGGTTGCGTATGCAATACGATTTCTGTAACACATGCGTTCTTTTTCTTAAGCGGGCAGCATCACGTATTCCGCGCGAGACGCGGGTCTATTCTCGCGCGGTAATCGCTCGTTAGTCTCTCGCCTCGCTTTATTAACTTATCAATACCATTGTTTTGATAGACGACGATTTGCTGACTCACCGCATTGTGTCTGAAGTCCCTATAATTGTCGGCCTGTAAGCTGGTAACAATACAGCTAATTTGACTAATAGGTGCGTTGTAATCGTCACCGCGTGTGGTTCCAGGATTATACAGCTGACTTTCTTAGATCAGCTAATGAACGCCGTTCTAAACCTATTGTTCTACTTCTTTTTCCTTTTCTAATCCCGGTTTAACGTCTCAAGTATCAAGTTCTTTTTTGGGTGTAATTTTTGTAATGTCTGTGGGTTATTCGCGTCGGCGCATCCCCGAGCATTAATTTATTATTCCACGCGTGAACGCACCGTTGCATCGATTTTTTCGTAATTATTTAATGTTTGCAAAATTCGTATTAAATGATCGGTTCCCCTGTAATTAGCGAGCCGCGACCACCCGCGAGACGGATGGTCACCGTTAATCCCGCGTGGTCAAATGAAGAGGTTCCCGAGGAGTCAATTTGGCGAAATTTCGGCGAGAGTTGATTCGATTCGCGCCGTCATTTATGTAATGGATCAGTGTATTAACTGAGTGAGCCAACGGTGACACGGCCGAGATAATTGAAGAGTAATTGCCTCGAAAGTTGAACGTATCAATATCTAAATGGATTCTTCAGTGAATATATATAAAACTGTAAATTGTATTCGTAAAACAAATTTCGTGCGGCAACAGTGAGTTGTTTTACATAGCACAACATCGGTGCGTTGCGTTGGCATAATGACTTTCTACTGTGACACTTGCAGTCATACGGGTAAAAGATTTAATGCGGTTTGATTGATTAATACCATCCAGAAATTTGGCGTGCAAGTTATTGTTGGAGAAATGCTTGATCGGCGTCCGCGCATCCGCGGTGCACTATTACGGCGCAGCGCTGTTGCATAATGCAGCCGCAAACCCGCCGTTTGCATTCCGATACTTGATATGTGCTTTCACATGTATTTATGGACAAGATTTTGTGTCTCCGTAATGTTTGCCGAATAAATAAATTGTGTTTAAGGCATAAATACAATGGGCGGCTTCTCGTTACGTCGGCGAATGTAAAGTCCGGCTGAGATACGTCGGGGGCTGATGCGCTATTGGGTTGTTTAGGGGCTTCGTTACACCCGCGGTTTATGTCCGAGCTTACAAATTGGCGTGCGCGTGGAGCCGGCGCAAATCTCCCGCAGGAATTATGCTACATTGTCCGGAGACAATTTGACACATCCCCGCATTCGTATGCATCTAGAGCCGGCATCGGCAGTCGTATTTACTTCGCACAAAGCGCGCGCATCTAGGCGGCCGACATCATTATCTCGGTGCGCATCACGCGCATTCGCCTCACATCTCACTTACCGCAATTCTAATGATTTGCGACGCGGGCGCTCCTTTGTATGCAGACGGCGGGGCTATCCCGGCATCTCCCTTCCGCGACGGCACTGATTGCTCTAATTGAAAGTTATTCGAGGCGACGCACGCGCCCCGGTTGCCCAATGCCGTTGCCTTAATCTCATTAAGTAGATAGTCCTGTGGTAAAGAAACCCACTGTGCTAAGGGTTTGAATTCCAGTAGTTGAAAATATTATGTGAGCAAGCGTGTATCACAACATCCAACCGCCGCGTATCGGAATCATGGATTTTAAATATGTTAAGTATACATATTAAGTACCTATTCGCATCGTTATCAATTATCAAGAAGACCTATCAGAGAATCCTGAGGCTATTTAGATCAGTGTTTGAGTCCAGAATATGATTACTAGATTAATGAATAAGAGGATTGTCCAGAATGTCCAGGTTGTTTAGTTATGTATGCGTGCTTATGCGATCTCGTTTACCGGGCTCGCCGGGACGCCTCATCCATTATAGATTTAGCCTGGAGTGTGCCGTCTACTGGATATGGCCGACGTCTATGTCATTTCGATAATTGGCCCTCGATTATATTTCCAGTTGCGCACTTTGCAAACATCTGCGATAGATTCCTTGATTGGCAGCTGACGATTGCGTCATGCGTCGCCAATTATGCTTCAGGATTCTAATTATCCATATATCCTGTTTCGTCTTTCATAATAGGAATGTAGCGGGCTTTAATATAGCGCGTATTAAAGCCCGGATTGATTCGCCGAAGGCGGCCCACTTCCTAAAACTAGACTGGGAGACGCAGAACGCACATGGTTAAAATTAGTTGAGTCGCCGCCCAGAATAGAGTAAAACCGCGCGCCGCGTCACAGCGACCGACTTCGGAGATTGTGTTACACTTATGACCAAATGCTGCACGGTGCAGTGGAATTTAGACTGTAGATGCGTTGTCTTAGAATACTGCATTCATAGCTATTTTGGTTGTTGAAAACGCGTTTAGCATTTAGGACTAAAAGTCGTTACACCAAGTTTGGCAAAAAGTTTTGAAAATGGAGACGTCAGATTTCACTGTCGTTTAGAACATTGTTTTGAATCATGTCGATTTTAACAGGGCCTGAGTATAATTATATTGGAAATACATTGAAATTAAAAGGTTAACGAAAACTAAACAAATTATGAGTCATTGTGGGGTCACAGTTCACAAATCGAACGACAAACTAAACGTTGTTCCACCGCAAACAACGAAAGAAATAAACCAAACTTATCGGTCATCCTTTTGTATCGGCATCGCGATGCGCTTTGGCAGAAACGTTGCTCTCATAACAGCACTTCGTTGTCCATGGACGGTTCGTGAAGCTGTAGCTCGATGGTGGTGGTTTGATAGTGGCGTTGGATGTTGTGTACAGCGATAGTCTCGAGTCTATAAATTCAAACTAGCGTTGAGGTTCTACCGTTAGCGCGTGGGAAATGATTGGGTCCGAGGCTTTGTTAGGCCGATTGTCCACTGGAGTAGATGCGGCGATAGCCAGCGGTGACAGCTACGTGGGAACGCTTTACTCGCTCTTTTCGGTGCTGTTTGTTCGTTACAATGACTAACGGACGAGCGGTCGTTCGGCAAGTGTACAACACTCCTTAGATTTGAATCTTGATACACAATTTCGACTATGTACAGGGGGTATAAGGTCGAAGATGGATACTAGTTAGTTTTTGTATTTTAAAAATAGCGGTACAGTAAATTGTGTTTATGAGTTCTTAATTCATTTTTGATCAGTGCGCACGTGCGTCGCTTTGGCACATCTTGGTAGATACAAAATTAAATAAAGATGATTAATTTTATTTTGTTTATGAAAGGCATTGTGTTTTTTATAATAAAATAACATTACGCATGTCCCATATATTACTCAAAAAACCAATGGGCAGAAACACTACCCCAACTTCTGCTGCCAAACCAACCGACCAAACGAATCTCTTGCGCCATAATAATTAAAACAGTTAAAAATATACCTTAACGCGTATAAAAGTAACGATCGCAGTGAACCGGCGCTTGTATGATACTGGGGCGACTTGAAAAGGCCAGCGGCTATTTGTGGTGTTCCCCGGTCTCAAGGAACGTTCTGGTCCATATTGCTGCCCAAAAGCAAAAGGGAGTATAAGTGTGTAAGTCCATACGCGCATGCTACGTTTTAGATTCGGACATTTTGATCAATCAGCTGAAGGTATTAATTTCAGCAACTATGAAGATAAATTGTTTAAGAAAGTACGATAAGAGAAAAAGGAAGTTCTAAGGACCGCGGTGCAAATGCAAATATTGACGACTAGCGATCCGCCCTCGCTTCGCTCCGGCTACTATTATATACGTAAACCTTCCGTGAAAAATTATCTAACTGATGGCGAAAACCGAATTTAAGTCCGTTGCGTAGTTTGAAAGATCTAAGCGTACATACAAAGGGACAGAACGGCGGAAAGCGACTTTGTCTTATACTATGTAGTGATGCGGTTAGCCTAGTTAGCTATGTCCACACCTATGCGCTTTCATGTTCAACTTGCGCTTTCAACTTGGAATTCGTCTTGCGTCAAGCGCATGCAATACGAGGGTGACACTGAATCTTCAATAAAATCCAATGTTTTGACTTTATCTTCCGCCATTTTATTTGCAAAATGTTGCACGTTTACCCAACGGTGACGGATCTGCGTGCGCTACGGGTATGCGCTTATATCAAACCAGTTTGAGCGCATGCGTTATTGCACGCGCTGTGGTTGCAGACGCATGCGTCACAGGAAAGCGCAAGACGAACATGAAAGCGCACAGGTGTAGACATCGCTGTTGGTAGTGACCCTGCCTACGAAACTAGCGGTGTTGGGTTCGATTCCCTGGTAGGGGTAAATATTTGTGTGATGATAGTATTTTATTAAATATATTTTATCGTTGTCTAGTACTCGTAGTGCAAGCCTAGATCCCAAAAGACTGGGTACATTTGTGTGAGATTGTCTCCTAATTTTTAATATTTATTTATTCACTGTTCGTTTTTTATGTCCCTTATACGCTTTCGTTTTGAACATATCGCTTTTAGAATTAGTTTATAACTTACTGTCGCACTCAGAGACGTGAATTATTTTTTATGTTTGATTAAAGTTGCTGCGTCTTATTCTATTGCTATAGCAAAGAAAGTGACAGCAGCAACTTTAATCAAACTTGAAACTTAATGGACGTCTCTGAGTGTGGCAGTTAGATTTTTCGCTTTACCTCCCGCCATTAGAAACAAGCACCATACTGCCCTGCTAAGGTAAAAGGCAGTTTTATACACAAAACTACTGTAGCAATTGCAACCTCATTACTGGGTAATAAGGTTGCAATTGCTACAGTAGTTTTGTGTAAAAAAATGCCTTTTACCTTAGCAGGGCAGCATAAGTATTTACTGTTGCCTCTAGAATCAGTTACACCCAGCCACATGTAAATATCCAAGCGTAATGTATTCCGCTCGCGTCCCCGCTAACTCGCCGCCTATTCAGCTCTGAAAACAAATCCTTAGCTTTTGTAAGCTGCGCCGACGCATCCATCACAGCTTTTTCTATTGACGAGCTTACACAAACAAAGCTTTCAAACGCTAATCTTGAGTACGTGCTGTGGATTAGTTCCGGAGGTATCGACGTGGGAATTTTTCTAGACATGTATACTACATAAATATAATATGACAATTAGCCTTCTAAGGTGACCGGCAATTGTTTTTTATCGGACAAAGCGCATACGTTTAATTTTTAAGCACCTTGTTGACCTTTGTTTAAAAGAAACACGAGATATAACGCTAGATGGCGCTTGTAGTACAACAGTGTCGTTTTTGAATTACACACCAAAAAATGCTGAGAAATATAAATAACGGCCGAATTCGAGCTAATAGTCGGCGTAAAAACAGGTGAACCGATTTAGATAAAATTTGGTATGGAGATAGTTTGAGTCCCGGGGAAGGACATAGAATAGTTTTTATCCCGGACAATCTGATAGTTCCCGCGGGATACACGATAAACGACTTCTACGGCCGAACCGAAGGGAGCTATTTCCAACGTCTTTCAATTGCAATGTTGTTTTATTTTAATGTTTGAATACAATACCGTTTCCGTAGCATATAGGTCAGTATAGTACATAACAAAACAAGAGACTACTATGATCGGCGCGCGCGTCGATAGCTAATCCTGCGCATGATTTATGCATGACCGGCGCGCGCTCATTTAACTAGATATATTCCGGAATTATTGCGTAGTACGCGGCGCGAGTAACGCGCGAGCTCGGATTTAAATCATGTAGTGTGTAGTTGGGTTAACAGGTCGTTTGGATAGGTATAGTAAAATCAAAAAGGAGCTTTAGGAGAACTGGTTAGGTGTATTTTTTAATTTAAAAGCGATGCGTTTATAACTTTTTGTTGATTGTGATATTGACCTGGGTTGCTCTTAAACGGTCTCACTTCATAAAACGGTTTCAAACAGAGAAATGATTTAATCCATTCTTCTAACATTATAATAAAAGTGGTCTTTAAATTAATGTTTTATTTTACTTATAGATACGAGTATATTGCATAACGTGTATAGGATTTTTTCAAATCAAGGATCACTACGATTTTAGGTGTCGGCGCGAGAGTTGAGGTGAATTATTACGCACACAGCTACATTCAACAAAGGTAGTGAATGAACGAAGAAGTGAATGTGAACAAAATTCCCGTGTCAATACATGAAATGATGTTGTGTGCGTGACCTCAACTCTGGTGCCGATACCTATTTCTCGAATACATTCTAAATAGCAGAAAGTTTCATAACGTAGCCGTCCTGTCGACAAACGCCCATTGAAATTCACATAACGCTCGTTGCAAATGTTCACCATCTTGATTAGTATGCCATAATGTCGCGTCTATACTCCCTTATTCTTATATCCAGTAATCACGCGTCTGCGCAGGTTTCTTAACGCTTAATCAATGCCGTCTCGTTAGTCGCTCCAGTTAACAAAATTACTGTCATTAACTATCGAGCGAAAAAACTGTATCAGCGAGACCTGTTCTAGAAAATTCTTACGAAAGAAAGGTCGCGAAATGTACCCGGGAAACGGATGTATGGCATTGTTCGCTCCGGTTTAAATTATCAATAACGGTCGTTTTTTACTTTATTACTAGAGTTTGGCGGTTAGACATACAACCTTATGATTTTACGATAGGAAAACTTGATTCATTCGTTTAAAAGTTTACGCACAAATATTGGGATTTGAACCCGGGACCGCTTGCTTCATAGGTAGGGTCACTACCAACTAGGCTAATCGCGTCGACAAATGTAGAGGTTCAGATACGGTCACTAGAGTTTTATGACATCTTACTACACCGAAAATCGATGGAGCGAGACTCGAGCCAAAGCTACAAAAGTTAAATTAGGTACTTTTGTTTTTTTTTTTAATTGAAATCAAATCTTCCATTTGTAATCAGAGGATTGATATTGGTAAATACTGAATAGAGAATATGCATTTTTTTTTGCTTTAATAAAAAGTTATTAATGTAGCAAACAGTAGAGAAAAATTATATTTCGAATAACTATAAAAATAACCAAGATATAAGCCATTAAAGATTTGTTTCTATCTCTTTCTAGTAAAACAGAACTTAACATAGAGTTTATATGGCCGTAGTGCCCGCTGACGTCAAAGTTCTTGTCGGATCTCTCTGTCTAATTATTAGTTTTTAATTTTAATTTCACATTTTGCCATCTCTTTTAGTATTTTGTTATGAAATGCGATAAAAAAATCATGCATATTCCCAATTATACACGAACGAGAAATCTTCAACGAAACTGAAATAAAAAGTCTTGTATCTTCCTCGTCACTTATCATACATTGATCGTAATCAACCATTGAAGTATATTCCCCTGATTCCGCGCTTATGGCTTGTTATCACGCTATCAGCCGCATCCTGTTAGCTTCGCGTAGACATTCAGTACAAAAGCGACAGGTATAGGCCGGTTTTATTACACAGCCGACGGGCTTGACCATTTCCACCAATCACAACGCAGTATCTCACTAGATTTGCCAGAAGAGTAGAAATATACTTATATGAATGGCTATTTTTACCAAAGCACAATGAGCGTATCTTATCCAAAGATGGTATAGTTTATATTACGGATGAGTCAACGTTAAATAAACACTACTTTAATCTACGACTTTAACTAATTCATGAAATAATAGCTAATGTCTAAAAAACCTATTTTGATCTTCGTTCAGACAGATCAAAAATAAAGAAGTGCTTATATGAATCTCCTTTGATTATTAATTTAAAAAATATTGAATTATAAGCACAGAATTAGCGTATGTAAAAAGAATATTGCTTTTTAATCGATGCAAGCGGTAGCAATTCCCCATATCTGATTGATATAACTCATAAATACATTCATTTGATTGTATCATTATTAACATCGGTCTCATCGAGGCAGTTACCACAGATGTTTATGGAATTTCAATACGTTCGCGGTCGTACATGACTTATTTATTTTAATTCGCCAATAAATATACAACTCGATGGCGCTCGTATCAATGGACACGCAAAGTATTCTGGTTACGTCACAACCGAAAGTGGTCATAAACTGAAGAACCTTGTTCCAATCTCTGACATTGCGGAATTACTGTCCCCCGTTCCGTTTCCTCTAATGCGCGTTTGGTGTTGTTAGACAAAGAGGCTGGCGGTGCCCGCTCTCACTTCCGCCCGCCCACGGGGTGCGCCTACGCGTCAACTTTAAAAAAATCCGTGTGGTCGCGACGCGCAATTGTTTCTGACTGTTATTCGCCTTAAAATGCCCGCGAATTGAGAAATAATATCGGTGTTATTTTTCGTTTTTTATGTTTTTTTGTGTGGCCGGTGTCGCAAGAGTGACATCAAGCCGTAGGAGGCGACTCGATAAAGCGCTTGCCCAACTGCGTCCTTTACAGGAGAGCTCTATATCGTGTCGGTTTTGTGTGGGATTCCGGAGTCCTGGCACTGAACGTTTTAAATTATGACTTAATTCTGCTCGCCTTTTATCCCCGTGTTTTGTCGTAACGGTACTGCATTCATAAACGTCACTGTAATCCTTATTTTTATCACTCAATAAAATGTATTGATAGTCCTGCTTGCCCCATGGAGCTAATGTTTAGGTTTGAAAACGGTAAGCGACACATGCATTGACGACTTGCTTGTTTGAAATTAAAATGTTAATGTACTTGAAGCAAGTGATAATGCAAAAGTCAGATCAGTTAATGTAGATAATGTTAAATTGAATGAAGATGTTAATAATACAGCAGAACATGCAACAGGGTTTATAAATCACACGGAACATGTTAAAATGAATCAATTACTCGACTTAAACGACGCCGCTGTCACAATCAAACATATAAAGCTGTAATACAAAACTTAAGAGCCACGATTTGACGTAAATTATTTCGCAAGTTTATTTCCCCGGGTATTCCGGTTCGAATCCTCTTAAATCAAAGGACGTTGAGCAGTCATTATCATAAATATTTGATGGAATACAGATGCAACCAAGATGTCCGACGCAAATACGGGAACGTGACTTGGTTTACCAAATCGAGCGAGGCTTAGCATAAACCTAATACTACGTAATGATTATGTACATTTTGTTTATAATATCAATTGTACCCATCCAAATCAAAAGGGACTTTACAGCTTCCGGCGGTTACCTTGTTCTTAAACATGGCAATAATAAACAGAACAGCGTAAACTTCAGACGCTCAAAAGTCCGTTTTGGATTAGACGGCCTCAATTTATCATAGTTTTTTGTTCTAATGCATTTTACTCATTTAAGTCGCAGGCCATTAATAAAAGTGCCATCGTCTGTATAGTTTATAAGTACAACGAGGATGATTTCCGAACGCAACGAATTCCATTTTTGAACCATTCCTTTCCCTGTTTAAAAAGTAAGTTTGAATTTAGAAGCGTACTATTTTGGCGCCACTACTGAAAATAGTGACGGTCAAGTTGACCAATCAGAAGCGGGGTTACAGTGTTGGCGCCAAAATTTTGCTTTCTCCTATTGGTGCTAGTGTGGTGCTGCAGTGACATCGGACATTCTCCGCTTGCGTGGGTGATCTCTGTTTACTCAAAGTAATTATAAAGTTATAACTATTTTTAATCATAAATCTTAATATATATTTTGATACTGTAGTTAATTTAGTCGAGATCTGATGAATTCGTTAGGGACTGACCTTTTATTGCATGGAAATTGATGCGCATTTTAATTATATGTATTAGGACGGGAAGCTTAAATGGTTTAAGGCAATTTGTGTCCTTTGCCAGTCCCGACATTATAATGAAAAATGTACATTAGAGTTCATGCGAAAGGTTAGCAATATTGATACCTGTACTTAACCAGTGTGCACCTGTGTTCGTTTTACATTGTTGTGATCCATCCAATAAGGCATGTGTGTGTTTCTGAATTGCGCGAGTAGTTGCTAACAAAATTAAAAGTTGACAACAAGTGATCAGCTGTGGCCTTAGTAAAAACAGGCCTTCATAACATATTAATAATAAGTGTTAAATAACAATGCATCTCTCCCTATGATGCGTGTAGTGCCTTAACAAGATGTACTTAAAATTCGAAAATGACTGTTGAATTCAGTATTATTACGTCTGATTGTCACGAAGTGAATTGTTTATCGATCTAGGTTTTATTTCATTGAGGAGTGACTTGAGCTTATAGCACATTAAAAAGCCTATCGCAATTTTAAATCGCCCATATTTTACAGAATTTATTAAAAAGGATATGTTTTTGGTTGTGATAAAGATAAACATAACGTGCTAAAATCTCTTTTATAAACTGAGAACTCCGCGTGTTGTCGCGAAAACACTGGCTAGAGACAATATAGAACATAAAAGTTTCAATATATTCTTAATGTTTTTGAATGATTGTCTTCAGCCAGTGTTTTCCATATTATAAATGTAACACGGAGGTTGTAAAGGAGGCTTAACCCGAGGACTTAGTTAACCAGCAAGACTCTGCGAAGGTTTACAGAGATTTTGTTTTTGTTGTAAAATATAGTTGTACAAATTAGAGAGCTAGACAATTGTTTGACAATCTTGTAACAGTGGTATCTACGTATTTATTGGATCTATAACAAAACTGTGATCTCTAAATTTAGATGTGTCAAAAATTAAAAACGTCAAACCTCTTGCTTAATGAGAATAGATTTCTTTTTTGATAATTTTTGACACATGTACATTTATGATTACTGTTTTGAATTGGACCCAGAGTCGAGTATAACATGCCTAAGATTAAGACAAATTATTTGAATTGAATCCTATACGCCAGTTTTATTAAATAAATTAAGCCGCTTTGTTCAGATTTGTAGTATCAAATGGAGCAAATAAGTATGATAAATGGCGTATATTTTGTAAGACTGTGCGTAAGTGCAAAAAAATAAGTTGTCATAAGAGTCCAAATTAGCCATGCAAAATCGCAGTTATTACGGTAACTGGTAAAAAGGAATTACAAAAGTCGAAAACATATATTTAAATGTGAAATTAAGTTTTTGGACGCGTGTTTGGGCGATAATTCACGCCCCGAGAGCTCGCGATATATCTCTGAAATAAAGACATGTCAATGTTATTATTTTTATTAAATTTACGTGAGCGAGGTGCTACGGTTACCGGTTTAAGGCAGTCTTCGCATTAAACTAATTAGAAGAGGACAGGCGATTTTTCATCTTCTGTTTGCGATTTGCGTGGCTTATAGTGTTTTTAAAAAGTGCAATTATTTGACACAAATATACTATTGACACATGAGGGAATGTATAAGCGCACTTATATTTATATGCTTATAAAAAAACTGTGGTTTAATCCTGTGGTTTTATTTTAGTGTATATACGCTCCGTCATGCGTGAGTCGTACTTAGATTTTTACGTTTGGCAACACTGAAAAATACATGGCTATAATGAACGGTTGTGAAACGACCGCGATTAAATTGCAATATTTGTTTACTTAGAGTCAATTACTAGTTGAATGTATTTAAGTTTAACTGTAAGTCGCTCAGTTGGGACCAGTGTCGGACAAACTTACTTTGACCAACACGAACTAACATTGATTTTACATCGGTCAAAGTGTTAGACAATGTGATAGAACCAATACCTGAAGACGATCATTGTTACTCGTGCTGTAAAATACAGTTTGTGTAAATATGTACAATAAACTTAAAAACTTAAGCAAGACTAATTTTAATACTAGATGCAATGTTATACAAGTTTTTCTATTTAAATATTTTTTAAAAGATTTAATCTACTCTATTTTTAATGATGACTTATTTTTATCGTTTCGAATAATTTATATATGTGGTTGTACAATGTCGATGGAGCCGGGAGAGACATTAAAAAAATTATAAAAAATAAAATGTTAAATTTTTCTAAAGGTATTAATTGTGTTTAGTTAAGGACCCTTTTTCATATATTATCGGACGTCGCTCGGGTGTGCGGTTCGTATGAAGTCCATTGCCAAAAATTTTAGTTCCATTTCTAACATTTGAAAAAAAAAAACAACAGCCTTTAGTTATTATTTGTAAAGACAAAGGACAATCGATCAAAGGCGGTCAATTCTATTTTCAAATAACAGGAGCTCGAATTGAGGCATCGTGCGCACATGTATACAGGGTCTGTACTCTAAAAATAAAATTCGAAACGCTCTCTATCTCTCTCTCTACTTTTACATTTGTGTGAGACGGGACTATTCGAAATTCGTATTTTGGAGTACACCCTCAGGGGTGGCGGTCGAAGGGGCCCCAGTTAAGGTGCCTCACCATTCCTCTGCATTCACCACGACATCTAAAGGCCTAAGATGCCGTGCGGTAATCCGGTGGAATCCTGGCGCACTTTAACATCCGACCGCCGCCACACGGACCTTACGTATCCCACATAACCAATATTGCCGTAAACCATCCAATTTGACGTTTTTAATTACGCGATATTAATACCGATGTTTTAAAGGGTGTGTCCGATAGTGTTTGGCCTTTATCGATAATCGAATCCTACCGAGTCGAGACGCGCCAACAGTCTTATAAAGCTGATGGTTTTAAGCGTGTTTCGATTCGGTTGGATAATAGTTTTTAAGGCGCGTCGGAGCCAAAAGTTGCGTCGCTGTCTCCATAATTACTTTCGCCGTTCGGCTGCGATTATTGCAATCATAAACATGCAATAATTGCCGCTTGATCCTCCCTCGTGTATCGATATATCGACTTTCTTTTAGCTCCAACCGGAAAATTTACACGGGTCTCGCGTGGAATATACGCTGTCCTTATTTTAATTATTAAACAAAAAGGGACGCGTATATGTCGCGTGAGATTCTCTAATGTGTTAGTGTAAGATTGGCCAATCGAAGTGAACAGAAGACGCAAGAAAGAAGAAATAATCGAAGGTATGTAAAGTTTTTTTTCGGGTGCGGTAGGTACTAACTGTTAATTTGAACTAACTTACTGATTTAACGTGTGATTGCATTTTGTTTTTGATGTGCTTTTACAGGATTACAGGTATCAATTTGACGTGATTCAGGATTTATAATGTCGTATGATAGATGCGTCATTTATATAATATTTAGTTCTTTTGTATGTTTGTCGATATGTATGGGCTGTGCAGCTTTACACAGCCGTATTGGTACTCGGTAGGGTTATCAAATTACGAAATTTGCATAATTATTTATGAAGTAAGTAGGCAGGTATGTCGAAATTGTTTAAGATTGTTCTGTCATTTTTTTTTTACTTTTTGTCTGATATTTTTTCTTTTTGTTCGCAATAAGTAATAAAGAGGTTGAAAGTTATAAAAAAGCGTAAATAGTTGCTTCATAATTTTTCCCATACTTAGGACCTGCGCAAACCGGCGGAGCGCAGCGCAGATCACTTTAAATTTATCAATGTATATTCTTTCCTATTTTAATTACAATAAGGTATAAATTTGAATGCTCTGAGACCGACTTCGGAGCATCACGGGGGATTTCTACTCTGCGACTGCGGCTCTAAATTTATACCTTATTATAATTAAAATAGAAAAGAATATACATTGATAAATTTAAAGTGATCTGCGCTGCGCTCCGCCGGTTTGCGCAGGCCCTTACAGGAAATACGTTATCTACGTTTTCAAGATAAATAGACGATAAATAACTCTCTACTTTGCATAATCAAAATGAAATCAAATCATTTAATAAATTTCATAAAAAGGTACAACTAAAGTACAAATAATGTTGTGTAGGTACCTCGGTTATTTATTTTCACATGTTCGATTCGTTCTTTGTTACCTAATCACATATACATCAAATGACGGGTCCACGGCAAACAATAACAATTACAAATAAAAACAAAACACACCCTGTTGCGAATTTCACCCACGAGCCAATAACTCAACACCTCGGTCCTGGACAACTTACTCTGCCATATTTCGCTCGTGGTCCCATACTTCACCCGCGCATGCCCGCACCGACCGTAATGGCCCCTTTAAAATATTGTGACGTCTCCTGAATTATCTGTACGAGAAATGTAATTATAGGCTTTCTTTGTTGTTATCGTGAAGCAAGTGTTTGCCTACGTACAGTCGGGTAAATAAGTGTTCTGTTGAATTTTGTTTGCACAAAGTCGATGAGATCATAAAAAAAGTATGTATATTTGGTTACTGAATTTTTTCCTCACTAACAAATTGGTATCAAATCTAAAAAAAGTCTTAATCGCTTGGCCGTAGACTATTATAGATGTACGTAAGACATTATGTTAATTCATTCCAACTAACCTGTCATCCACATTTCGAGACAGGTCGCTCAGACAACTGGCTTGTTAGTTATTTAGTAGTCAGCCAGTGAACATTATTGATTCCCGCGATTAAGTTTATTTAGTTTTCATATTTTATTCTATTTTTAGGGTTCCGTACCTCAAAGAAAAAAACGGAACCCTTATAGGATCACTTTGTTGTTCGTCTGTCTGTCTGTCTGTCTGTCTGTCTGCCTGTCCGTCTGTGTGTCTGTCAAGACCCTTTTTCTCAGGAACGCGTGGAGGTATCAAGTTGAAATTAATATCAAATACATAACCCTTGGATCTGTGAAAAAATCAAACATCTAAGTCAACGCAATCAAAAGATACGGCCGTTTATGCCGCATATTGAAGGGAATCTCAAGGGAATCAAAACCTATAGGGTACTTCCCGTTGACTTAGAATCATGAAATTTTGCAAGAAGCTATGTCTTATAGCACAAATAAAGGAAAAAATCCGAAAACCGTTAATTTGTAGTTACATCACATAAAAAATGAGCCCAGTATAAGCTGACGCTCACTAAGTACTAAAGTGCATACTTATTGCGTGTCAGTTTATACTGGAGTTTGTTTATATTGTATTCCCGTGATTTAAGAACTATTTACATGCCTACAAGTTTGTGCGGAACCCTCGGTGCGCGAGTCCGACTCGCACTTGACCGGCTTTTTTATTCAATGGGTACAATAATTTGTTGAACACCAATTTACAATTGAGGTTATACAAACGCTTAAATGGTAACAATACATTTAAATTGTGTACTTATGTATAAAAATCGTTAGTTAATGCGTTTTAAACTACTGTAGGATTCACGTGTGCGTCAAAATACTGAAAATCCTGCAAAATTGCAATTGCAATTTTTTATTTTCTAATTATGACATTTGAAAACAAGTACGGTCACAAACGTTTATATGGGACCCATTTCAAAAAATATTGCTCGACGTTGTCAATGTCATTAGAGACGCCAAGTCATTTGTAACTTACAGGAAACTCCACCGTATTGCTGTAGAATGTCAAACTGACTTTGGACTTAAAGTGGGCCCCAAATTAACGTTCGTGACGGTATGTACTACTCTGTCAAGAAAGTACCGGGAAAAGATCAATAATACACAAACTGTTTGTTAATCATCCAAATTTATTTTATCACCTTCAAAGTATGCTCCTTCAGAAACGATACACTTACGCCAACGAATAATCCAATCATCAAAACATTTTTTAAACGCTGTTTCCGGAATTGAATTCAGTTCTCGGCGCGAATTCTCCTTTATGTCTTCTACCGATTGAAAACGGGTGCCACGAAGTGGTAATTTGAGTTTAGGAAAAAGAAAGAAGTCGGCAGGAGCCATATCTGGTGAATATGGTGGTTGCTCGATGGTATTTGTTGAGTGTTTGGTCAAAAATTCTTTCAAAAAATTAAGACAAACTCTTTGTTCAATGTTTTTGTCCATTATGAAATTCGCAATACACACTAGATATGATATAACTAAAAACAGCACTGTATTTAATATAAATAACAGATGCAACTCAAACTCCGCGCCAAAATAGAAAACAGTTGTGCCAATCTAACAACAACAAAAAAAACAAAAATTTGAATTTGGAACCATAAACAAATCATCCATTCCCGATACTTTGTTGACTGAATGTATGATGGCGTTATGGTCAAGGTTGAATTTCAACCGCCGTCATTAGTGTCACCAAATATATTGACGAAATCAGTTACACTACAGCAACTTCTGATGCTGATAGAAACTACATCCCCGGTTCTGCTTCTGTTTACATCAGGAGTTGCTGGTAGCATAGCTAGCTATCAGTCTCAAGGGTTCGAATCCCGGTATGGAGAAATATGTGTGTATGAGCGCGAGTATTTATTCCTGAGTCATAGATGTTTTCTACATATTTAAGTACGTATTTCTCTATATAAGTTTGTATATCGTCGCCTAGTACCCATAGTACAGTCACAACACGGGATTGTTGAGCCACTATAGAACCCTCTCACAGTAAGTCGATGGTAAAATTTGACGTAATTTCTTTTGCGTGGCTTGACGCTGTCATTATGACAGCGTTCTATGGTGGCTCAACAATCCCGTGGTGTGACTGTACAAGCCTAGAGCTAGTTCGGGACTAATTAAATCTGTGTGAGATTGTCCCCTGATATTTATTTATTTATTTATAATACGGGGGCTGGTACAGTACATTACCTAGGACCTTTAACTGTGCGGTGACTATTAGCACTTCACTTCAGCGGTGGGTCAAGCAATTTCTCCCCGTGATGGTCGTATCAATGGCCACTATTTACAGTCCGGACCGTCCGTCAGGCAGGCTTGTATTATGGAGATGTGGCTCACAATGGTTGATTGAATTTGTTTGCTTCCTGGATCCATGGTTTAATGAATTATGTTTGAGGTTTTATGTAATGAGGGTAGAGATGGTTCAAGTTAAAGTTTCAATTTTAATTTCTATAAAATAGTTTTACAATTTTAGATTGAATTGAGTTTTCTTTCACTTGATTTTACAAAGTTTATATTTGTAGAGGAACTTTAGAATTAAGGGAAAATTATCTTCATTTTGGTGGATTGGCAACGTGATAAAGGTCTTAAAGAGTCCGTAAGATATGGGTAGGTAACGCACATACATAAGGAAGCGATTCTTGGAGGAAATTTTAGTTCTGTAGTGAACAAGTTTTGGGGTGGATATGATGACGATGTAATTAGATTTCTGCGTTGTGATTCGATTCTAATTGGTCCTTTATAAAAAATCCGGTCAGGTGCGAGTCAAATTCGCGCACCGAGGATTCCGCACAAATTTCTTAAATCACGGGAATCTAGACTCGAAGATTTTTCCCTCTTTTTCTGAGTTTTCCCTTGGAGCTGTGAAAAAATCAAACTAAGTACGAGAGTGCATACTTAGTTTATACGACGAAGGGATCCTATAAGGATTCCTATTTTCCTTTTGAGATACGGGACCCTAAAAACATATTGTTTAAGTTTGCATCGCATGAGTGACTTATTTACTGGTAGACTCAGGGCCGATTTTTCCAAATCCTAGATAAAAATATTTGACAGTTAATGTTATGACTTTTTCTTTCTCATGTGATAAAACAACAAGGAAATGCCTGCAGCGCCTACGCACAAAATATGAATATTTGTTATTTTATTGTCCCTTTATTCCCTTTATTTTCTTAGATTAGAAAGACTCGAACGGAACATAGCGACTAACCTTATTTAACTATACAGGGTGTCTCGCGATGAAGTGCACAAACAAATAAGGGTGAAAGTACATGTGATTTTATCACGGAAAAAATATATAAAAAATAATAATAATGTTGAGCCCTTTCCTTCCGGGTTGAATGCATTTTTTGCATTTCGCAGCGTCGCAAAAGGAAATCTTTCGTCGTAATGGCTGATAAACTTGTCTCGCTATATTGAACACGGGCGATGTACATTATCACATTATGGTAAAGATGTAGCGTGATGAACGCACTCAGCGAGGTGTGCTGGGAACATATCGATACGTATTGTTGCTTAAGTACTTGAGGGGTATCTGGGAACGTATGTTGGAGATAAGAAGCATTCCTTTGATTTGGTCATGTATTTTTTGAGGTAGCAGTAAAATAAATAATATAAATATCAGGGACAATCTCAAACTAAGTTCTATCCTCGTACTATGGGTACTATAGGCGACGAAATAGATTATTTGTATAGAGAAATACATACTTAAATATATAGAAAACGTCCATGACTCAGGAACAAATACACGCGCTCATCACACAAATATTTACCGGGATTCGAACCCGGGACCGCTAGCTTCGTAGGCAGGGTCACTATCAACTAGGCTAACCGCGTCGTCAAAAATATCAATAAGCCTTTTGTGCGTGAGTTTGATGCTAATTTCTTGATTCATAAATTTATAACATGAGTGTTTTTTTGCGTGAGTTTTCGATGCAGACTGTAAGTTCAGACTATAAATCGACACCCCGACCGAATAAAGATTGGGCTGTCGAAATGTAAGCTTGAAAATCCATTACTGCAAAGGACATGGAAATCTATCCGTACGTCCTCCTATGAAAAGGTAGAAACGCTTCTAGTCTTCAAGTATGAAGATGTTAAAACGTCTTAAATATGCATGTGGCATAGTTTAAATTATTTCTACGTTAGCATAACTTACGTATATGTTAAGAAGGTAGAAAGATAATATTTAAAAGTAGCTGTCTCAGAATTTTGACCCTGTAAAGTCATGTCACTTGGCTCATTATTTTCAATAACAGCTCTTTAAATGCCTGTTATTTTTCCTTGTATCAAGTTACGGTAGCCAAAGTGTCAGTCCTCAGTTTTAGCTACCGGCGTTTTGCTTTTGCGGCTAAAATAATACAGAAGTTACCGGTTAGGTCGATAACCTCCCTTATCAACTGTCATTAAACCAAAATCGCTATATTCGATTATGGTTTGGAATTTTACGATTTTTCGAAAAGTTCAACCGGTTCTTTGTGGTGTAAAATTATTGTTTTTTTGCCATTTTCGAGCGCAGAACGGTGGACCAATTAGTTATTAATAAAAAAGGACTCTTATTTGAGGTAATAATTGTATTGGAATGTAAAATGGTAGTGGTTGGTATCATTATTACAATAATATTGGATGAAGAGTAAAAGACAATGATTGTGAGAAAACAAGTTATAAATGTATAAGAGTGACTTGGTTCGAAATACGAACGGAACGCCTTTCGAAGATAAAATTAGCAATTGAATTGAATATTCGCTTTTCATTTTGACTACAAGAAAGGAATGTAGGCTACGACTAGAATTTGTAATACTAGAATAATGAAAAGTAAAACTAAATTCTAGTCGTAGCCTACATGGCTACGACTAGAATTTATAGAATCGACTATATGTGTAGAATCATCTGTTCAGTCATAAGTATAGTTGTCTATGTATTTTTATTGTGTATTTAAAGTCGGGGCCAGATATGCTTGTGAAATAATAATTAAAGCACGTTATGTATGTATGTAGACTCTTTATTGCACAAAAAGTACATGTAAATAATACAATGTCGTCGCAAAATTAAAGTACAAAGGCGAACTTATCCATAAATGGGATCTCTTCCAGCTAACCCTGAAGTAGATGAGTAAGGACAACGCATGGGTTTAGACGCATAGGTACCTAGAAGTTGTATCATAAAAAGTTACAAAAAAAAAATAGTAAATATTTATGTATGTATTTATTTTAAGAAAGATAATCCAGTAGAAAGTGCCGTGCCGTTTATAATTTTTATACATATTTTAGGATTTTTTCGTGCGTGTTATCTTCCAGAATAGTTGGGTTTACAGGTGATATGTAATTGAGTACTTACGAGTATCTGTATGATTATAAAATATTATTTATATCATCATCTAGTACTCATAGTACCTACACGTCAAGTAAAATGTAGGTATTTTTTTTCCCAAACTAGATCCTAATTTATTTTCATTTCATTCGCTATTACAGTCTTCTCTGTCTCTCCACTAAGCCTCAGGTGAAGGCGTAACATATCGACTTTATCGCATTATCAAATGAATCATTTGCAATTGAAAGATGGCGTTTACGAGTCAAACGCGTCGGTTTATCGCGCGATAATTTACGCCGGTTTAATTACACCTTTATGTCACTATCAAGATCGACGTACATCTTGCTTCGGGGTATGATTTAAAATATCGACGGTGAAAATTAAGTGGGCAACACTGTAAGTACAACTACCTACATACAAGGAAAAGTACAGTCAAAGTTATACGTCCCAAGCCTCAAAAATATGTAACCACGATCTTATGTCGCCGTAATAAGGTCGTGGTTACATATTTTTGATACTGAACGTATCTATATATATAAACTTGACTGTACAATGAGAAAAAAATTAAATAACATCATACAGGTGTATGTTATTGTATTTTATTAGTTCATGCGTAAACGGAGTAACATAGATAGATAGATTGACAGCTTTATTCTTCACAAATATACATGGCTATTAAGGCTAACGTAATTTATAAAAAAAATATGACAGGATCATGCCATTTAAACAGTGTGAATAATTCTGTCTGAGAACTTAAACTAATAAATAAATATCAGGGACAATCTCACACAAATTGAGCTAATCCCAAACTAAGCTCTAGGCTTGTACTGTGGGTATAACGATTTACATACTTATAGTATAGATATTAATGCCCTTGACTGTAGTTCCCCGTCATGTCGCATTACCGTGGGACGTCCTGTATATTTTTTTTTATATATTTATATAATTAGCTACGTCACCATCGGTTTACCGCGAAGCCGTAAAGCCGGCTTCACACTCCCACTTAAGCCGTGTCCACACAAGCACTTTCGGCGATATCGCAAGAGCGTTACATTAATGCAAACTGCCGGGTTCGCGTTATCGGCAATTTTTACATTATTATATACGAGAGAAACACCGGCCATTACGGGGAATGATGCGGAGCGTGTACACGGACGTGTGAAGAGTCTGACATAATTTTCAGACATAATTTTCGGGGCACAATCAAATGACAGATAGGGAGTTTGTACAGTCAAGGTTATAAACATAGATACGTCCAAAGGCTCAAAAATATGTAACCACGATCTTATGTTGCCGTAATAAGGTCGTGGTTACATATTTCTGACACTGAACGTATCTATATGTCTATAACCTTTACTGTATATCGATCGCTTATCGAAGCTTTTCGCCTAAACCAGTGATCGCTCCAGGCTTTGCTTGTAAAAATATAATTTTATGAGTACGAAAATAAACTGTTAACGTATGGTGGCCTGTATCACGGTGGATAAACTTGGATAAAGCACCCGTCACCCTCGCACTTAGTCGGGCACATATTACTCAAGAGAGTGACGGATGTTTTATCCCCGCTTGTCTACACCGATAAACATAAACACGTCCATAATTTGCCCGCTGGATAATAATGATGATGAAAACACTTATTTTATACTTAATTTTTATTAAACAGTAAACGGTATAATAGAGGTAATAAAGTAACATAAAACTGGGTGACATACAAACATAATGGAAGGTAACACCACAAATAAAAACTTGTACGTGTAGGTACCCACTTAATATTTATTTTACTTATATGATAAATTGCATTCCTATCAGGATGTTAACTTAATATTCTGAGATTATCTCATTCTGGATTAAGTATAAAATGTTACGTCTCGGAAGAATATTTTTTATACTTCACTTTGTAATAAGTTACGATCAAGCTGAAAGAAATAAACATTAACATTAATTATTATGTTAAAAAAAATATTATATCCGTATAAAGTGCCAGTGCGGCATGCACGGGCACTTTTACACGTAGACATCTACCAGCGCTTCGCAAGAGGAGACCACTGCTGAGAAGAAGCGCCGCAAGAAACTCAACAGTCAGTAATTTTTAGGGTGATAATAATAATAATAATTGTTTATTTAACGGTAAAGAACCCGTATAAAAGTTACGATGTAGAAATAATTACATTAAATTAAGACAATTAAAATATAAATTTACATTACAATATCAACGCAGTTATCAGTAAAATGGGACAATTAAAAATTACAATATTATTGTTATTGTGACACAGTTTTTTGGCGTGCGAGGGTTCCATTTTGCCGATTGTACCTGAAATTAGAAATAAAATTATATAAAATAAAATGGAAAAAGTACAAAAAAAGTTATATTCTATTATGTAATGGGTGATTCCACGAGCGTTTTAACCGCCGTCAGTCCCTTGATCGCATTAAAGTCGAAATTTCTGTAGCTTTGGATGCCATTTTCGGTTATTTTATAGAAGTCAGGGCACTCTATAAAATAACCGAAAATGGCATCCAAAGCTTCAGAAATTTCGACTTTAATACGATCAAGGGACTGACAGCGGTTGAAACGCTCGTGGAATCGCCCTAATATAAAATATTATTGACGCGGTAAGTCTAGTCGGCAGTAGTGGGTTCAATCCTTGAAAGGGCAAATATTTATGTTATAAGCACGAGTAATCCTGAGCCTTGGATATTTTCTTTGTATCTAACTTTTTATTTCTTTATAAAAGAATATTTATCATTGAAGAGCTTATTTTGGAACTAGGTCAATTTGTGTTTCTGATACATATTTTTATTACACAGAAAGATATGAAAATATATTTAATTCTACATAAATAGGTATTTGTAGTAAACGATTACAGCGATAAGAATTTACGTCTCAAACCTACGTAAACAAATCATAATAAAGTAACAGATTTTACTTTTAAAACATTCGGCGCCACCAACTACCAATTTGTATGTAATTTGAGTACGCCAGGTGTGTCAAGGGCTTTAAGCCAGTTAACTATTCTGTGCCAACGGCTCATTTTCGTGACAGTTTTGTATATAAATTACAGTTTGTGGTTCAATGCTAAATGCTTTGAACGGAAGTTGTGGGCTAGAGGTGGGCGGAGAAACTTGAGCAATGTTCTAGGTCAATGTAGGCTCATCTTAAACACATGTTTTCCTAGGTCATATTATTTTACATATAGATTAAAAAAAATAGAATTCTAGTGGATGAAGAAGACAACCAAATCCGTGTTAATTCAGCGTCTAGAATAAGGCCGCGTTCACATCAAACGTAGACGCCGACTGTGAGCGAGCGTTATGCAGTTTATTGCTTTTCTATCCACTCACATGCTTTATGCAACTATACTATAGTTGCCAGTGACAGCCCTTATTTGCTTATCAATAAGGTCGATAAAATTTGCACGAGCATTTGAGTGGCTATACATATTTGACTTTTCGTTCACACCGAAATGATATTACGCTATACATGTATCTCTATTTATAAAGCGTACTACGAGTATAGGGTCGAGGACTATCTAACGGACAAAAATCGTGTAAACACTGTATATTGTCTGGGGGACACGGTTTATGTAGGAAGACATGTCGAAACTCTTTTATGTGGTTACATATGTGTGGGTTATATATGTATACATATGTTTTTTTCGTAATAATTTTGACATGTTTTCCTGCAGAACCACGCTGATATTTTATATTATTTTATAGTTTTATATAATGCTAGAATAATTAGTATTATTGTCTTAAGTTTTATTTAAAAAAAATTCTAACTGTTGAGTTTGTTGCGGCGCTTCTTCTCAGCAGTGGTCTCCTCTTGGGAAGCGTTGGTAGATTTTGACGTGTACTTACTGAATAAATATCTTTTATCTTTATTTTTATCTATAGTATACATAGAGATGCTAATAGCTCACAGTCGGTGGATGACAGTACGCTTCTCGAGAACGTGGGCTTAAGGAGCGACCACACCGCTGCTCAAAATACGGTGACGGTACGGAATCGCAGTGAGAGAGAGATGCGATGAGGACGGTATGCGTTAGAAACGTGGAGTCGTCACGTCACTGCGTCACCGTATTTTGAGCAGCGGTGTGGTCGCTCCTTAATACTGCATTTTGGGAAACGTCAAATTCATGGAATTTCATAATGGACCAAAGTTTTAAAAACATGTAAAGTTCAATAACGTAATTGTTCGATTCAAACTGGGTTTTTGAATGTATCTTAGCCGAGAAACACATTGAGATTTTGGTATTTAAAACAAAGACTTCTATAATTTGCTGTCAAGTCACATGGCAACTTGCTAATCAGATCATAGTTCGTTTACCTGCTCATAGGGCTTTTAATCGATATTATAATGAATTTCAAGCATCTAAGACTATGAATGTTGTAGACAAAACAACCTCTATTGACAACTTGGTTAAAAAACTACATATATATTTTTTTGTTTTTATTTTAATAACTATTGAAAAACCGGTCATACTGGCGTAATGCTCGCGGTTTCGCGCCAGGGTAAACAATGGGCGGGACTCGAACCCCCACTTATAAAGTAAATAGAGCCTCGCAACCGCTCATTCAGTGCGTCATAATTGATAATAAGTGGCGTATAAGTATTGATTTTTGTAACTTTCGAAAATTACGTTTATAATTTATTAAAATTCGATGTGAAATTTTAATTTTCTTACCTCCTGAAAGTTGTTTTGGACCCAATTAAGCGTTTAATTTTATATTATAAAACAATCTTAATGTATAGAAAACCACAATTGTATAAATACAGGGTGAAATTAAATTCAGTGTCAAAATTTTGTGGGTTAAATCAGTAAATCATACTATTTTTGATATATTATGGATTGTTTTTTTTTCGCGATTTCGGGGTTGGTCCCATAGTGAAAGTTGGTCAGTATGACTTACTGATTTAACCCCCAAAATTTCGACACTGAATTTAATTTCATCCTGTATAATATTAATATCAGATAACAATCTCACACAAATTGACCTAGTCCTAAACTAAGCCCTAGCTGTAGCTTTGGGGTTTAGAAACACAAACATACTTATAGAGGGAAATAAATACTTATAAACATAGAAACACCCAAGACGCTGGTACAAATACTCGCGCTCATCACACAATTTTTTGCCATTTCATAGCTATTATATATTTACTAAAATCCTGAAAATATAACTTAAAAAATGCCTACTCGATTATTATCAAGATCACATATGGACGCTGTTATGCAAAAATGTGTTAACCCATAAAATAATATTATTATTCCTTTTTTCAAAAATGTGTCCGATTGCATACATTTTCCCTGGACTGTACCATAAATAAGCGGTAGTCAAATAACTCCTTCCGAAGCTCGACCAATTAAAATCATCGTGGCACATCGCCGATTATTCTAAAATGAAAACGTCACGATTCGTTAAAAACTCATTCGCAGAGCAACGGTTAAAGGAATATTGTGATGCGCCGGCGTCGTATAAACTCCGAGGTATATGGAAATTATGGGAACCGGTGAACCGCGAAACGAGTTTTTAGCACGTTGTATGTATGTATGTACCTGTGGAATGTGAAGAATTTAGCTGCTGAAATTAAGGGGTTGCCACGTATGAGGCAGTTTAGTCAACACCTTCACAATAGAAGAGTAACTACATTTTTAGTTAAATAAATAAATATCAGGAACAATCTCACACAAATTGCCCTAGTCCCAAACTAAGCTCTAGGCTTGTACTATGGGTACTATTCTTCTTCTTCTTAAAGTGCCTCTCCAACTAGTGAAGGTTGGCTATCAGTTGCTGGAATCTGTCCCTATCCTTTGCGAGACGGAATAGCTATAAATAACTATAAATACATCGAAAATACAGTCATACAGTCGAAGAAGTCGTTGATGTCTAAAGCGTACGATAGGGTCGAGGACTATCTAACGGACAAAAATGCTTGGCCTGAACCAGAAAATTAACTGAAAATTAACTAATAGCTGCTTACTACCTCACAAAAATTATGTAAACACTGTATATTGTCTAGGGGACACGGTTTATGTAGGAAGACATGTCGAAACTCTTTTATGTGGTTATATATGTGTATACTTATATACCTGTGTGTATATATATGCTATTTTTTTATTTTTTTTCGTAATAATTCTGACATGTTTTCCTGCAGAACTACGCAGATTTTTTATATTATTTTTATAGTTTTATATAATGCTAGAATAAGTAGTATCATTGTCATAAGTGAATTCTATTACAAAAATGACTAACTGTTGAGTTTCTTGCGGCGCTTCTTCTCAGCAGTGGTCTCCTCTTGGGAAGCGCTGGTAGATTTTGACGTGTAAAAGTGTCCGTGTGGCCTACTTACTGAATAAATATCTTTTATCTTTTACATACTTAAACATATAGAAACCAACCATGATTCAGCAACAAATACTCGCGCTCATCACACAGATATTTGTCCATACCGGGATTCGAACCTGGGACCGCTAGCTTCGTAGGCAGGGTCACTATCAACTAGGCTAACCGCGTCGTCAAAAATATCAATAAGCCTTTTGTGCGTGAGTTTGATGCTAATTTCTTGTTTCATAAATTTATAACAGGAGTGTTTTTTTGCGTGAGTTTTCGATGCAGACTGTAAGTTCAGACTATAAATCGACACCCCGACCGAATAAAGATTGGGCTGTCGAAATGTAAGCTTGAAAATCCATTACTGCAAAGGACATGGAAATCTATCCGTACGTCCTCCTATGAAAAGGTAGAAACGCTTCTAGTCTTCAAGTATGCCATGACCAACTAGGTTAACCGCGTCGTAAGTGGATTCTTTATTATTGTTTTGTTACGTTAGAGACACTTGCAGGAAGTTAAATCGAGTTAATTTCTTAAATCTAGATTAAAGATAGTTCGATACATATTGACACGAGTAAACTTTACTTAAAACTAAAACTTTTAGAAGCGAAAGTCCTGAGAAGACAGAATCCATCATCAATGCAATTTGTGTACAGTAAAGGGCATTAATACATGGACCTTATTGCCAGGGGCATAAAGGCGTATAGATATTTTTGAGGTCTTGGGAACGTATATATATTTATGCCCTTGACTGTACATATACCATAATATTACATTCTAAAGAAAACAACTACTTTCCGAGCCACTTGCTGTGGTTCGAAGTAAAAAAAAAATGAAGCTGAATGTGAATTCAAAGGTGAATTCTAAGACGTAAGCACATTACTTATATTCTACATCCTTTCATTCAAAACTTGCTGTAATTTTAGAATCTGTTGTCAATAAAAAAATACAATGTTATCTCAATATTTATTTTCTTTTGGAAAATCGCAAAATATTCGAAATCCACTTTGTGCTAAAACTGTTATTAATTTAAAAATCTTTGGCGGGCGGAAAACGCATGTGTTCAACCTAATAGATTTTTGTCACCTTCGTAATTTAATTCCTCATTACACAACAGGGAATATGCGTGAATTTTTTTTATCGCATTTGTTAATAAAATATAAAAATATCATCAAAGAGATAGCGAAACGTGAAATTAAAATTAAAATCAGCCAAACAATACGGATAATATAAGCATTTAAAAACTACTAATTAGACAGAGAGATCCTACATGAACTGTGACACTACAGCCATATAAACTCCACGTTAAATTCTATGTTGCTAGAAAGAGATAGAAAGGAATCGTTAATGGCTTATATCTTGGTTATCTTTATAGTTATTCGAAAAATAATTTTTCTCTACTGTTTGTTACACGAATAACTTTTTAATAAAGCAAAAAAAATGCATATTCATTATTCATTACACAATTCTACGCCAACTAAAGTCTATCTAAACCACCGAGTGCCGGCACCCCTGGTTACCATACAAAGCTGACCCCCCCTCGGGTCCCTGAGCCCTGACGAGTTAACTGCTGATGCGACGAGTGTGCGCAAGATTTATTGATATAATTACACGACGACGTTTAAATGCAAAATCGGCTGACGTAGATAATTCCCCCGATACCGCCTTTTTTTGCACCTGGAGTTGTTATTAGTGTGAAGCTTTACACGGCTTTTATGTAACCATAGGTTTCATTGAAAATTACGCGTTAATATTTGTTACTTTATATCTTACTGCCGCACTCAGAGACGTCAATTAAGTTTTAAGTTTCATTATAGTTGCTGCGTCTTATTCTATTGCTATAGCAAAGAAAGTGACAGCAGCAACTTTAATGAAACTTAAAACTTAATTGACGTCTCTGAGTGCGGCAGTAAGGGTTTACCCTTGAATCACCGACACTAATTTCATAGAATTTTATACTTCGCCGAATTTTCATTATCGACAGGCATTTCCACGTACGAGTTATGATTTTTTGGTGGTCGTAGGTCTAACCTAATCTAACGTAACCCATGCTTAAGATAACCTGAAAACAATAAGGTCTTAGCAGAAATTAGCTTTCGATGAAACGACACGTTCGATGAAATGAGTGTCTGCAAAACAAGGGACACCATATCTTAGATATTGTGAAATTTGGAATTCGCGATATATCGAGATAGGCATGTTAAGTCATGTTTAACAACTTTAAGTTATTTATCCCCATTCTTTTAAACCTAGATTATTTTAGAAATTCCACTGCATCCGTTATATATTTTAATTATTTATACTCTTTCCTAGATAATATTTTCGCAGTTTGAATATTTTTTATATAAAAAAAAGGTAATAAAAATGTGCCTAAAAGTAATAATATCTTATGTAAGGTAATTATATCTTGGTTATTTTTATAGTTATTCAAAAATACTTTTTTTATACTGTTTGTTACGTGAATGACTTCTTATTAAAGCAAAAAAAATCATGCATATCTAGTTATAATATAATATATATTAGGGTCTATAAGCCTATATATTCCATGGTAAAATATATTGTTCTCAATTTGGTCTGGTAATAATAATAATAATTCCTCTTCCCTTAGCGTTAGATTAGTTTATTATTAATCATGATGACTGCTGACTGTAGGTGTAAGGCCCCGCCGCGATCTCAGGTTTTCGCAAGTTTTTTTATCAGATCAAAGTGACATCGCTTAAAACAGAAAGCTTACAAATCGCGGTGCATTTAGTAGCTTTTACTGTCCCCATTAATTTTGAGGACGCGCTCGATTATTCCTGAGCTTTTTGACCGTTAACTTTACTTTTTTAACGCTTCAAGGAGTTTTAGGTCCATGAACTTAGGGCTTCGGCGATTATTATTTTATATTGTTTAAAAAATGGCCTCTTCCAACGTGCAATTTTTTCTACAATGTCAAGGAAAATATACCGTTTCTATTTTTTAAAACTATACCCACCTACTTATTGTAAAAAAAGCCAATGTTTCAATCAACGCCTTATTTATTTATTTATATAAAAATGATACAATGTCTATAAAGGTAGCCCGGAGACAAGATAGTCGAACATTTTCGGAGGGAATAGCGATAATTAACTTCGTAGATAGAGTCGCGAGCAACAGCTAGTATAGTTTAAATAGCCAAATAGGGCCGCTGAGCTGTAAGTTCGTGTTAATATTGGGCAGCGCGTTGATATCTTTTGTATGAACCGCTGTTGAAGTAACTTTAACTTGTTTGTGTACCTAATATTTACTTGATTGAGATATCAGATAATCGATAAGTATTTATATTAAAAATGCGAAAGTAACTCTGTTTGTTTGTTCATCATGACAAAACGGCTGAACGGATCTTAGTGAAATTCTACAAGAAGATAGGTTGTATGGACATAATGATATTTTATATCCCGAAATATTAGACATTTCCCGAAGAAACAGCGATAAACGACTTCTACGCGAAGTTACGGGCAGAAGCTAGTTAGTTATATAACATATTATTATTGTACATAATTAATTTGTTACCTGGGACACCGATCGTTATCGCTCGGGTCGAAACTGAATTTTCATCGATTTTCTACACAAAAACTAAAAAAAATAATGGGCCAACGCTATAACCATCAGTCTATTCAGACGGCGGCAGCTGCCCCGAAATTACGAACCATATCGCGTGAGAAATCTTTATGCGTGAAAATACGGGGAAAACTGATTTTCCCAGATATGAGACCGAGCTAGATCGATCTTTCGCCCCCGTAAACCCCCGTACTGCAAATTTCATCGAAATCGTTAGAGCCGTTTTCGAGAACGTGAGTACTATATATGTATACAAATGTTTATCGTTTAATAAATTTCGTAAAAAATTGATTTGTGATTTTGCATATCAACTTTATTTAGTACCTAGTTTATACACTAACACCAATAATCATATTTACTTTACGATATTGTAATATAATATTATAAAATAAGTCCTTGTCTGTGCCCCCCACACATATCACAAACATTAATTGATTTATAAATCGCGTTATTGACTTTTCTGCTCGAGTTTGAACCTGCGACCCCAAGACAAGCCAGTCAAGTTAGACGTTAGATAAATCGCTAACTCAGTTCTGTAAAACCTCACTCATTTATACTTCAACCTTATTTGTTTATAGATAAAGTTTATTTTCAATAACAGTGAAAATAAACTTATAACTTTGTGGTTTTGCGGAAGTAGAATCAAGTTTAAAGACTTAGTAACAGCTTGTCAAAGCTTTCCAAGTTATTGCCACAATTTAGCTTTCAAATTATTAAACAATAAATCTGAGACAAAGCATCACTCCGGTTACTCTAACACGTAATAAGGCAATCACGGGTTTGATTATGGCATGGGAATTACTATCGCTATTGATATCGGACGTGTATAGGGTGATTATGTTATGTTAACATAAATCATTTTGAAAAAAATTAAATAGCTTCTTAGGCAGGGTCACTACCAACTAGGCTAACTGCGTCGTCGATATGAAAAGTAGCTCTATTTCTCTGTAATTTCTCATAAAAAAAAGCCGGTCAAGTGCGAGTCGGACTCGCGCGCCGAGGGTTCCGCACAAACTTGTAGGCATGTAAATACACTGAGAAAAAGGATTAATGAAAAGTTTGTTAAATGAAACCAAATTTCGTCTACTTGTAGCTTAAAAAAAGGGACTACAAAACTAAGGCAATACCTAACCAAATCAGTCGAGTCAAATAACATTAACCGTTTCATTCCTTACAGACAAATAGTTTGTTAATTCAACAAAACTTTAATAACGCCTTATCAAATTATGGTTATTTCTGAATTAACCGAAATAGTTTGGTTAAATATTTTTCTCAGTGTAGTTCGTAAATCACGGGAATACAATATAAACAAAGTCCAGTACAAACTGAGACGCAATAGGTATGCACTTTAATACTTAATGAGTGTCAGTTTATACTGGGCTCTTTTTTTATGTGATGTAACTACAAATTAACGGTTTTCGGATTTTTTCCTTTACTTGTGCTATAAGACATAGCTTCTTGCAAAATTTTATGATTATAAGTCAACGGGAAGTACCCTATAGGTTTTGATTCCCTTGAGATTCCATTCAATATGCGGCATAAACAAACAAAGTGATCCTATAAGGGTTCCGTTTTTTCTTTGAGGTACGGAACCCTAAAAACGTACTAGTGCATTTAAAAAAATAACATTTTTATTGAGTACTTACTAGGTTTTTTTAGGTTTTAATCTTAGTAGTCTGAGGCAACGTATTTGTACTTAGTTTTGAGATTGCCACCTCCTTTGAGTAAAGTCAATTATTAATTAGGGCAATGTTGCTTGAAGTTTTACGTACCGCGATCCATGTAAAGAAAATGTTTGGGATAACTCTCTTGGCTGCGAGTTGAACGACTAGGCCTGGTCGAGGTATTGTACTTATTACCGTCATCGTCATCATGATGATACACCTATTCTTAAAAAGATATGACGTGTGTGGCGCTTTACGAGAGCGAAAATTCTATCTAGCTAGGTCTCATATCTGGGAAAATTCGTTTTCCCCGTATTTTTCACGCAAAAAGATTTCTGCGCAATATGGTATTCCACTATAGTCTTAACTTCCTATATTACTTATATCGTATACTTATTAGACATAATGTAGGTCCTTTATCAACTGCAATAGTGTTTACGTAATAAATGAGTACAGCTAGGGCTGATTAAAACGGAGGGTCAAGTGCTGAACCTTCCTGTTGCCGGGACGGATGGGTCGCGGACGTGAGTTCAAAGTCCAGCGTATGTATAATAATGCAGCCTATATACGTCCCGCTGCTGGGCACAGGCCTCCACTCACAATGAGAGGGTTCGGGCTATAGTACCCACGCGGGCCCAGTGCGGATTGGGAAGTTCGCACACACCGTCAAATTAATTGCTTTGCAGGTTTGTGCAGGTTTCCTCACGTTGTTTTCCTTCACCGAAAAGCTCATGGTAAATTTACAAATTATATTTCGCACATAAATTCCGAAAAACTTACGAGGTGCGAGCCCGGGTTCGAACCCACGACCCTCTGATTAAGAGTCGGCAGGTCAAACCATTAGGCTACCACGGCTTTGTATATACAGCGTATGTATATACAGGGTGTAATGTGTTTGGTGGTATGGATTTTTGTAGATCTCGATTTTATTTCTGTTCGTTTTGTCACGATACTTATATGATATTTTGTTGTATGGAGATATTGGGCCCCTTCGATTTGTTAGATGAATTTTTCGATATTTTTATTTTATTGTATAAAAATTTCCGGGCTTCAAGTGATGACTGCCGACAGATAGATGGACAGCTTAAGAAAGGCTTCTGCCCCCTGTTTTGTTAGGGATAAAAAAGTAGTACACTTTTTTATTATTATATCATAAATGTAGTATCAACCAACAGAACCCCTTCTGAAAACCCCTACTCGATGCTGATGTTTGAACTTAAATTTGGAAAAGGCTGTTTTACGTAAAACACATTCAGATTTCGGGGAATAGATGTAGCTAGAGAAACTTTACCACAGTATTGTTGTTAAATTAACATAAGATTTGTTCGTCATAAACCTTGACATAAGTTAATTATGTATAAACGTGTCCCACCGACCTTAGCTGGGTGTAGGCGGTTTGACGCGCCCTGGCAAGATCAACTGATATTTCGTGGATCAGAGACGTGTAGGTTTGCTTAATTGATGGCTTTATTGGACCAGTTATTGCTTATACAGGGTGTTTTTTTATTCGTCTAAAAATTTTGGGGGTTAAATCAGTAAGTCATACTGACCAACTTTCACTATGGGACCAACCCCGAAATCGCGAAAAAAAAAATTGACAATCCCATACATTTTGGCTAGTCAGCTGACGATGTTTTGTATGGGAGGGTCAAATTTTTTTTCGCGATTTCGGGGTTGGTCCCATAGTGAAAGTTGGTCAGTATGACTTACTGATTTAACCCCCAAAATTTTTTAAACGAATAAAAAAACACCCTGTATGTATACTGGGTATTAGGTATTGTTTACCAATTGATTTCAAAGGACATTTGGCGCTATGTTTCTGACGTAAAGAGTTCCATTGATTTTCCGATGAACAGATCTTAACGAGATTTAAATAGACCAACCATGAGATATAACATATCCAAAGAAACGAGAGTTCGAAAAATAATTATAAAAAAAACACTCAAAGGGCAATGGAGAGGGATATGCTCGGAATACCTCTGCGTGATCGAATCAGGAATGAGGAGATCCGCACGAGAACCAAAGTCACCGACATAGCCCTAAGAATTGCTAGACTTAAGTGGCAGTGGGCGGGGCACATCGCTCGCAGAACAGATGGCCGCTGGGGCCGAAGAGTTCTCGAGTGGCGTCCGCGTCCCGGAAGACGCAGCGTGGGCAGACCAACAACGACGACGTGGTTAAGCTTGCGGGAAACCGATGGATGCAAGCGGCGCAGGACCGGTCCTTGTGGCAAACCTTGGGGGAGGCCTATCAGCAGTGGACGTCTTTCGGCTGAAATGATGACTCGAATCCTCCTTTTTTGACGTCGTTTGAAATGCAGGAGGATTGTTTTTCGGGTGTATGTATGTGTGAATGTATATCAATTGTTGAGCCACTAACATTCTTAATTCGGTCGTGTTGTCAAATCGTCAAATTGCAATAGTAACATACCGTGTACGATTTGACAACCGGCAACCCGACCGAATTAAGAATATTAGCAAATGGCTCAACAATCCTGTGCTGTGACCGGGAATTAAAAGTGTGGTGTGGATCACATACTTTTTGGACCTATTCGTTCTCTTTCTATTAAACTATTAACTTTTATTTTTTATTTTTTATTTATTGACTAAAAAAAGAGAATATACAAAAGTCTTATTTCGAGCCCATCTATGCGAAACCTAGAGAAGGTTTATGTGCCGATGGGGAGTTCAGACATTTGTGCTTAAATTATATTAAATTACCTTATATTAAATTATAATTATAAATTATATTAAATTACAATTATAGACTTACAAAATTACTCATAATTAAGAAGCTAGTAGGTATCTATTCTAACTAGAGTTATGTGGCACTGATAATAGAGCTGGTGGGAATAGACTTCTTTCTGGCATTAGGTACTACAGCGGCCTGTTTTTCATAAAAAATGTTTCTAAGGAAGTATAACATGTTTGGTCGTGTTTTTGACGTAACGTGGGCGTAGACACCGGCGCCGGCGCCGATCCAATAATGTGCGTGTTAACAGGTTTTATGTGATTCACCCGAATTTGTCACGGTTTCCGTGCTACTATAATTTTTGTTAATATTTGGTGATATTTAAAACTAATCTTTCACGCTGGAACTAGTTTTTGCTCGCGGGTTTTTTTTCTCCAGAAATTATCTTTTAAACGATCAGTGTGTAAGCTTTAACATATTAAGCCATGAAATAAGGCTTTTAACAAGTTTACTTTTGGCATTACTGACCGTGCGAGCGAAGCGTCTCCGTTTCAGTTTGGGCAAAAATGCTTTCGTATGTCCGGCGGAAGTCCGGCGGTTCTCATCAACACGTGGCATTTCTCAACCGATTCTCGTGAAAGTTGTGAGCAATTGCACACGGAGAAAAAAATCTTGTTACGTGTAACCGAATATTTATGTGGCAACTATACACACATTTTTCACATTAATATAAAATTCAACTTCTGTACAACATAGTACCTATTACCATTTACCTAGTATCGTAGGAAAGAAATTTTGTGTAGTATACAAAATCTGTTGGACGCTAAATGGATATTTTACTCTGTAACTATTAGATAGTGACCACTACAATATCAAAGTTTTCGTGTACTAGAATATTTTAGTATTAACAAAAATATAACTTGTTGTCATTAAAATAAAATCTGTTAACCATAGCTAAAATCTGTTTCCCTACACCAGAATCATAATTACAATAAAATCTGGTAATATTGTAAAATATTTTTTTCTCCGTGCAGGTTCGATCATTATATGGATTTTACGACGATTTAGTTTTTCGAAATTTTTCAAAATGGCGGAGATATGGAGGTTTTTGCGATTACCAACTTATTTGCTGTGTTGGTGAACTGACCGCGACTATGTCGATGTATGGGGATAACAGTTATCCAACGGCAAAGTTAAGTTTTTCGCGAGTTCTACGCTCACAGAGCCGCTAGTTTGCTCTGATATAAATAAATATGGCTCTGTCAGCGAAAAACGATCACTGTTCGGAACGGTATAAATATTTGAAAAACTCACGAAAAAAGTCTTTATGCTGCTCAGCTTTGACATTTAAATAAATGAAACAAACACACAAGTTTTTTTACGACACTTGCATTTATAGTTAGCATATACGAATAATCTAAGAAGCAAGTATTTTAACATTGTAACATTTAGCCTTTATTGTTTAGAAATTTACAGCTTCCAAAGGAAAGAAGGAAGCCAGCTGCTCCTTAGCTTTAATACAGTTACCATGCGAAAGCTGGATCCCATGATTGATTTCCCAGATCGCAATCAAATGAAATACGATTATCGATAGCGATTTCTATCGCCTTTACGTCAAAAGGCGTATATAATCATATCGATACGATCTCACCAATAAATATGTCAACGCGCAACAAAATCACGAAAACAATAGCATAATTTGACGTCCGTCAAAATATTGAAACTCGGGCGCATAATAAAGATCTAAGGGAACCTCCCGTGAGCCGATCCCACAGATAAGGGATCAGATCATCACCACAGATAAACACAGGGATTTGAAAGTATAAAACGTTCGGACAGCTCTCGTATGGAATCTTTCACGTTCACAACGTAGGAATATGACGGGTTACTATAGCGTGCGCGCTAGTCGAATATCAACCGTATGAAACGGTCTTTGAAAGCTGGAAATTCTTGTAGTTATCTGTAGAGCTACTCGTTACCCGAGCACTTTATGATGCGTTACAGAAAAACGTAACGTAAATTGCAAAGAGTACGATTGAAATTCTTTTAGTGGTCGCCGTTATCGAACTCGATCGGCTGGCTTTCGCACGATTGATCGATCGTATTTTTTGCGAGGGCTTTATTTATAAAACAATCGAGCATCTCGGAGGCAATAAATGTGGACTCCTACCACAGTTGCGACATTTTTACGGGAATCGAGCAAAAAATTCACCCGCGAGCGCCCAGTGTTTTTATTGAATTTCGCTTTTTGTGAGGCGGTAATTGATATTGACGTGTAGGGTTATGAAAAACTATTTTGATGCAAGTGCAGGAAGGTCTATTCTCTATTGGTCCATTAATTATCCTAGCCACTAAACAGACCTTTTTCAAATTTCAAACACACTTGAGTCAAAAAGTAGGTATGTCTAGTGCCTTAATTTGATTTACAAATTACAACAACGTACGACGTTACGAATTTCAGCACCGTTACATTATTGTGACAGCTGTATTAAAAAATCCGTTTTCATTTCAAATTAGTGTTCTGTCAATATGCCTAATAAGGGGTGAGAACCGATCGACATCGTATAGTAAACGAGCAAGTGCGTACGCAGAGAATTCGGGGCGCTTCGTAATTGTCATTTCGTTACCAAAGTATTCGGGGAGAAATATTTACTTTTTCGGCGCTAGCGAAATTATCGATAATCGAACCGGCCGATTCGGGATCGGCTTGGAAATGTTTTTCCTGGCCTTATTGTTGTCTGGCGCCCGGCTGCTTTCTTTCAGACACGTATAATTTTTTTTTTTGCGCGACTTAAAATTCTGTACAATTTTGTTGCGCTGTTTAATGATGGTATGCTGGATAAATTTAATAGTGCCATTAATAACGATAAAGTTCGTTATAATCAGCTGAATGTCACCAGAGCCCATAGCCAAGATGCCCATCGATAACTAGCGTTTCTATTCGTTTCGTTTTTAAACCAATCGCGTCACTGGTAGATCACGTGACTCCGTATGACGTGATCTACCAGTGACGCGATTGGTTTAAAAACTAAACGAATAGAAACGCTAGTTAGCGATGGGCATCTTGACTAAGGGCTCTGAACTGCTAGCACAAGTGGTTCGCGACTTGTTTGTCGCTCGGATCTCCCTTTTTAACTAGTCTATAACGACAGAGACGCACTGAGAGACAAGCGATAAAATATGCTAGCCGCTCTGTTTAATAAGTTTCTCGAGGATGTGAGTTCGTCCGCCTAGAATTTCGCGTTCCTTTCTTCCTATAAGGTTGATTTTTTAACATTCTTTTCTTAGTGCACTACAGGAGGATATATCCTTTATGCCACGTTGCTGGTGCGTTATTGTCAGTCAGTCAGTGACGTAATAGATATTTATGAATACAGGGTGTCCCATAAGTCGCACGTCACAGTGACACCGGAGGTAGACCAGCCTAAGACGCACCGAACCAGCCTAACATGGCCTCAGTAAAAGTCGCATGGTTTTCATGGCAACAATTAAGAATACAGTGAGGGGAAACCTGAAATCGTATGCTGATAGAAGAGGCATTACATGGTCCTCGGAGTGTGCCAATTTGTGAACTTTAGATTGCAAATATGCATTAGCCTCAGAGCCTACTTATATAAGATTGCTTTATTGAAAAAAAAAAGCTAAATTAGTTGGACTACTTGACGTTTAGCCATAATTTAATAATTATAAATACCAAAACAATGTTAAAATTGCAAAACTGATTTAGGAACATGTTTGGTTTTTTGAAAGTTATTTGATAATTACAATTTTTTTCAGCTTATATTTGCTAAAATAAATATTTTATTATTAATAGACAAACTCACGTATTTGCAAAAGTTTAACAATATTCGCCATGCCCTAAAAAACAAGTTGTACTTTGACATTTTCCGTTCAATGATACTAGGTAATACGATAATGGCAATCAAAGACCTGATAATAAAACTGTCCAATCATCCGAAAAGGTCACAATTTCCACCGATAAAACCTCGTTTCTTCACGGACACAAATTAAAGTCACAATAAAAACTATAAATACATCCGAAAGCCAAGAATCTTAGAAAAAACTGTCCATTAATACAAAAGTCATACAAGTCATACAACGTCATACAGAAGATGAATGCCGGTCGCCGGCTGTACGCACTCAATATCGATCGTTTAAAAGTTTTTATTACGTCCCTGTGTCATAATGTTGCATTGGAATTGGAGGGATTATGGATACATGAGTAGTATTTATTGGAGTGATTGAGTGGACCCGTGATGTAATGTTGGGAAGAACGATGCTTGATCATGGTCCGATCATGAGTTCCAGTTTTTTAAACCCAGATGCAAAAAATAGGGTAGATAGATGGGTAGACTTTATCGAAACTCCTTTCATCGAACGTATCATTTCATCGAATTTCATTTCATCGGAAGCTAATTTCCACGTGCAGGAGTTATAATTTTTTGGTGGCGTCAGGTCTAACCTAACCTAACCTACGTAACCCATGCTTAAGATAACCTGAAAGCAATAAGGTTTCAGCAGAAATTAACTTTCGATGAAATGAAATTCGATGAAATGATACGTTCGATGAAAGGTGTTTCGATAAAGTGATGAAATACCGTAGATAGATAGATAAAACGTTACTACTACGTTACGTTACTACGTTATTTGGGTACTACAAATCACACAAACAGTGGGGTGGGGTTTTATAAGTTGGACGTGTGTAATTCTGTGTGTGTCTGTGCATCTGTCTAGCATCGCAGCTCCCAAACGAATGAACCGATTTTGATTTAGTTTTTTTTGTTTAAAAGGTGACTTGATCGAGAATGTCCTTAGCTAAGTTTGGTGAAAATCCGTTGGGCCATTTAAGAGTTATGAGCTCTGAAAGTAGTGGTATCTCGTGCATGCATGCTAAGCCCGCAGTGTCTGTCTGTAACCAAATCTTACTAGATACATTTGACCCACTTTCCGGTGTTTGATTAAGCTGAAATTTTGCATACATATGTAAATTATGACAATGTATAGTCGGGGTAAAAAAAGGTTCGTCACTTTTCAACTCTATTTCGATACTGTTAAGGTCCAAAAGTGACGAACCTTTTTTTATCCCGACTATACTATAACGATTTCATAGCTGGTCTGATGATAGAGTTGCGAGGTGGCGCATAAGTACTAATAAGTAGGTATTTTGTATGTTCATATGTGTTAGGTTAGAACGGCCAGTAAATAATTAAAAATTATACCACGGGATTAAAACTTCTCTATCTTATTACAAATAACCCATACTATAATATTTATATTATAAATGCGACAGTAACTCTGTCTGTCTGTCTGAAGCGCTTTCATGGCTAAACCGCTGGACTGCTTTCGATGAAAATTGGCATGGAGATAGTCTGAGTTCCGGGGAAGGACATAGGCTACTTTTTATCCCGGAAAATTTGACAGTTCGCAAGGGAGTAGCGATAAACGCGGATGAAGTCGCAGGTAAAAGCTAGTAACTAAATAACGTGAGACAGACTAAAAAAGACATTTTAGAAAACCGTTAAATTAACCCTGAAACAATTTTGCGTTATTATTTTTTAAATTATACGTCATTGTAAGTGATTACTCTTTTATTTGCAGCTAGAACTAAGACCCGACGTGTACTAATGATAATATTATGCTAAGGCGAGCGGTTCCTGGTTAATTGATACGAAGGATAAAGGCAGATGTCCACTGCACGCTGTAAAAATAGCGCGTAGTTTACTACTCGTAGGCCTACTGTCCACATGATCTAGTTTGCTAAGTACATCTCGCTGTACACTTGTTTGCAGCTTGCACATAAACAAACAGAAAGGTTCAGGATGCGACATGAATAATGCAGGAGTCGCGTTTTCGCGGTAGCGTAGTTTGTTTGTGTTCAACCTGCAAACGTCAAATAGCGTGTTTGTATGAAGCAACGTTACGTAGACAGTAGACCGTAAACCACTATTGGCTTGGCTACGACTATACGCAGTAGCGGAAGCGGCAGCGGCGAGCGGCAGAAAACAAATGCATAGACACGTATTAAGTATGCCACGCGCCGTAGTCATGGCCAGGAAGTAAGATCTAATCAAGGTTTACTTGGGTTACCTTTAAAGTGTCATTTAAAAGTTTACAAAGGCCATAAAAAAATGGAATACAAAATCATAAGTGGAAACATTTGCGCGCAACATAGTACCATTCGACTCGCCTCCTCCAACGTTTTCTATTCCGTGGGTTGGTCATATATATATATATATATATATATATATATATATATATATATATATATATATATATATATATATGCGAAAAAAGACGTTTGGAAGATCTTTATAATTCTTCGTATGAGCATAGCTTTTGGTGGTAAACAGGCCTAACGTTGAAGCACTAAGCGTTTTATAACGCGCGTAAAATTGGTTTCATTTTTACTCTCAATTAGTTTCGCAGTGCAGAGCAAATATTACGGCGTACGTAATTAATGGTAGCACCGAAATTGCTTAATTAATTTAGTTACACGGTTATTTATATTAATAGGGGATAATTTCGGAGGTTCATCGCGTAAGTATTACTGCGGATTTAACTTTTTAAGTCGAGTGTATTTTTTATCTTATCTTATACAAATGAAGTTGCATAGGAAACTCTTCGATTTAGTAACAGCTTTTGGGTTAATATTATAATACTTAATAATACACGCGATCTCTCCTGGCAATAGCATCATGTAGGTATATTTTTGGAAACTTGGCTTAAAGTTCAATTTAAACAGATGTTTCGCCATGCAAACATATTAGTATTTATTTCTGTATAAAATATTATAATGTCGTTGCTTAGTACACATACTCAGTACATATAATATTTATACCTAAAGTATAGTTCGGGGCTAGGTAAATTTGTGTGAGATGACACCCTTATATTTATTTACCTATTTATTTATATTGTAAATATCGAAATTTTCGTTGCAGGTACCTACTGATATCTTATGTATGTAGTGTATGATTGATTGCCTTTCCATTTCTGCAATCTTTAGTTTTTCCACCTATACTGTATATGTGCGGTGCCGGTGCGCCAACGTTCACATAATAACTTGTAGTCCGAATGTATCGTTATTCATAATCATCGGAAGTTCTAAAGTTTTTATAATTGAAACTGTTATTGTTTCAGGATTTTTAAAATATTTAACTAGTAAATAAGATTAGGTTAGATTAGGTTTGTTTTAAGAAAATCCTACAATCAGAGCTTTAGTAAAATTCACTTTAGGATGATTATGAATAACGATACATTGGGACTCCAATTTTTCGGTGAGCCAATATGGACCCGTATAGAAAGAAAGAAAGAAAGAAAGAAAATAAATTTATTTGATAGGCATTTTACAACTTACAGATTGAAATATCATTTTTGACATAATTTTAGACCTATCAAAATGGTTTCCACTCAGCTTGATGTGCCAAAACGTTGATATGCGTTTCGACACGCTGGTTTTCAGTGGAACCAGGTATAGGTATGTGATCTTTATCAGGAACATAAATAAAATATCTATTGGTAACTAAACTCATGGAAAAAAGAAAGGTAACTTAATTTTTTATTGCTATGTAACACAATAGAATAGAGATGTCGTATAATTATCATCTGTCTGACACCTAGCACGATAATGGTCGATACAGCCTAAGAATTCGCAATGTGCAATTTTTTTATTTAGTAATTATTTTTTTCACGTAAAGCTGTTTGTTGGGGAATTAGAAATGTGGAATTACTTTACCGAGTTAGGAGCCCAAGTAGCACAAAAGCTGTATAAGAGCTTACAAAGCCATTATAACTAGTTTCGGCATTTTAAAGGCTGTACCTATAAGCTCTTGTACAGGTGTGAGGATCTCACTAAATGAGTCGCATTGCAACAAAATTTATCAATGATTTAATTATTGGGAAAGGACATTCATTTGTCTTGTTAACGAAGTGAGCCGAAGTAATTTCAGAATTCCGCAAAATACCGAGGTTGTTTATATTCCTGGTATATCTACATATATTATTTTTACACATATATCATCAATATATATGGTCAAGTACAACCTCGAACAGTAAAACTCATGTTTTTTCATTAAATACTCATGTTATGTTGCAACATTTAATACTGCAAGAAGTACTGGCCATTATAAAAACAAATGAAGATCTGCGATATGTTTTTACAAGTTGAACTATAGTTTTTACCGCCATGTGTCGTCGGCGATGAGTTCTGACAAAATGGCCGGTCTCCTGGATGTATTAGTTGGACGTTTGATCGAAATTGACCGTCGGTTAGACGTTGGATAATGTCGCTGATAAAAAGGTTTAGTTGTAAAAACTGTGAGTTATTATTCGGTCCTTTAATAAAGGTAGTTTTTTTACATTTAGTGACGTTTCGAATTATACTTACAAAGAGTTAAAACTATCATTTATTATAGTTTTATGTGGATACAATGAAAGCATGTCTCTTGACTCTTTCTTGGCGACGCAAAAAATGACAGAGAAGGGCTATATTTAAAAGTGCGTAGTCTTTTTTAAAACGGAACTGTATGTTTCATCTCTTGTTGGTCGTTATTACACGAAAATGTGAGCTGACCCAATAAAGTCTAGCTTTCTAACCTCAGCTATTCGAAAAGCCACAGTTAGAACCTTATTTATTACTCACAGCCGCAATCCCGCACGCCAACAGCAAATCAACTTATGACTTACAGTCCAATTTATCTGAAAAACAATCGCTTATCCGCCGTAAGTCAGCTTTCCGCGGCTCTTAGTCAATTTGCGCTGGACACGAGCGGTAACAATAAACGGGAGCTACACGAGTGAGCACTACCTACCATTACGTATTCCAACCACGATCGTATCTCGACTCTGTAAGCTCAGAAACAAAAAGGATAGTAAATACACGGCAAAATCCATTGCGCGTTCAAACGTGAAGTTCTCTAGAGATTTATTGGTAAGCGGGTAAGGGACGTTGAACTTGCAGGATGGCCGTGTTGGAGACCGTGCGCGCGGGCAACAAAAACGCACGCGAACGTCATTGGCTGATAATTGTCGCTCCTTGCACCACCGTATCGCCCTAGATAAACCCTGCCATCGCATTGTCCAGAGATAGCCCTCACAATGCACTCGGAATATTACTAATTAGGCCCACTTTATGAGCCCAACCATTGTTGAAAGAATGAGATAGTTATCTCAACGTTGTCTGCAAATGAGATTTGCGATGCTTTGTCGGTTAGGTCCGCGAAACTGTAAGGCTTTTGTTGAATCTGAAATATTATCTACGCGGGGAATGAGGTTGTTTGTTAGTATCGCGGACGGCTTGTGACAAAGTGCACCGCCGGTGCTCTGCCGGTTTTATTGTGTCAGAGATTGCGGCGTTGATGTGCGGCTGCGCTGTAAAAAGGTAAATGGAATAAGGCTCAAAGGGCAGAGATGTGTCACTGTCCAATGACCAGCACAACGTTTTCAAATGTTCTAGCTGATTTTCTTGGTTTGTATTGTATTTTACTATCATATGCGCTTTTTTTATGCGAAACAGATAATAAATATTTATTATTTCTTTATCTGGCAGGCAGTTGTGGCAACTGATAGATGCGTATCCAGCTGTTCCTTGTTCAGGTATTCTTTGTACTGCTAATGTGTTGGTCCAGTCAGTTTTTAAACTGATTGACATTCAGTGCTGACACTACATGTTCCGGTAATTTGTTCCATCCCAAGGAGCGCTAAGCTGTATAAGAGCTCATACAGCCATTATGAACGGCTTGAAGGAGTAAGTCGAAAAGGCCTACTAAAATAATTTAATTATCTATTTGTTTTTTCCATCGTCCATTGACTGTCTTCGTCCAAGGTCATCTGGGTTGCCTGTATACAAAAAAAATCAAGTCGTAGTATTTTTGCGGAGGAGTGGATAATAAAACGTTACAATAAACTTTAAGGTTTATTAAAAGAGCTTTGTCATTGGTGCCAAGCATTCGATATAGCGTAACCCTATTTTAAAAGTAATTTGGTTAAAAAAATGTCTTAACAATATCACGTAAATATAAATGCGGTAAATAAACATTCTACAATAACTCTGCTAGTGTCACAAATTGAATTCTGCGACAGTTAACTTTACGACAAAAATGTACCTTTAAATTAAAATAAATATCAAAGGACAATCTAACATAAATTGACCTAGTCCCAAACTAAGCTCTAGATTTGTACTTTGGATACTATAGACAACGATAAACATACTTATATAGAAAAATACATGGAAAACATCCTACCGGAAATAAAATCCAGGACAGCTGACTTCGAAAGCATGGTCACTACCATCTAGGCGTCGTCGATCGACAATATCGAGTCGATAACAGAATATACGACAGCTGTTTTAGTTAGTTTCTTACGTCGTTTTTGATTCCTACATCAGTTTCGCCCTACTACTGACCACTTAAAAAACTAGTTCGCGAATTTCGCTCTCGCTAGATAAAATCGCGTTTTGCGTTTGCACAATGAATTTTGTTTTATGTTAATAACAACGTGGGTCGAATGTCGAAATTCTGACTAATCGAGCCGTGGGTTGCCAGCGGAAAAAATGGCAATTTTAAATAATTCGCGCTTCCCACACCGACAAATCTGTTTACTTTATGCTCCTAGTCTGTTAATTGCTTAATTATCTGTGGCCAGTATGTTTGTTTGTTTAGTAGTTTGTTGTTTAATTAAATGTTAATTAATTGCAGAGACATATTATCTTGTTTATCAGTTGGTAAAAAGGATGTTCTAAAGGGTAAACCTATTCCAAGTTCTTTAAACCCAACTGGCAAGAATGGTTATTTAACTATCGCATTTTTTTTTTGTAATGTGGTGTATACTGAAATTGATTCAATCTGCTTGGGTATTGACAAAGACTTTAAATATTTGTCTAATTTCTGTCGCATAAAACAACTTACAGCTCAAAATATACCGAATGTAATTCAAAAAGGTACAGGTAGAACAGACAAAAAATATTTTAGATACAAATAACATAGGTGATAATATTTTGTAAAAGTTTTCCTTTTATTTCTCCGCGGTATCATCCAGATGGACAAACAGCACGCAACTTAAGGTGACTTTAAACTTAATCAACGTTTATGTGGCCAGATGTCAAATATACCTCTTTTAGGACGATCTTATCTTATCCTTTGGATTTCTCTTGGAGATTTCTTGAAGAGTAATAAAGTAAATAAGCAACATTAAGCTTTAAAACATTAAATATAACCATTTAATTAATACGGAAATGAATTTACAAATGAAAATAAATTCCAACCAACGCGATATAAAACCTACTTCATATTTTGCGTCAGTTTTTGCCCACTACCGGTACATTATAATTTATAATCGGCTTATTAATAAATGGGTATAATTTAAGTATTAAGTTAATTTTAGTTTAAACGCTGTATTAGGATAGATCTCGTTAGCAGTTAGTAAAACAATGTTTTAAGTTAGGAGAATATTTTTTATGGTTATATGCTATTATTATTGTGTCCGTCCCACTTTATGTTTGAAAGTAAAGTTGGAATTCTTAATGTATATGTAATAGAAAATCCTGAATTTAAAAAAATCTGCTTTTTATGGTCAGATGTAAGGTCCTGGTAAATAATAGAGCAGATTTTTAGACTCTAATCGCGTGGTCGCAACGTGTCAAATAAGAAAATTTGGTTGGAAATTAGATGTAAATACCAGACTGCTTCGTAAACTCGCCAACATAACTTTTTGACCCTCTAAGGCATCTATTAGACGGTAGGTTTTGCTGTCAGTTTTGCCACAGTCACTGCTGTGACTGACGAATAACCTACTGTCTAATGCGATGACTGATGTGTGCATGATCATTATCCAGATATTTTGATTTTTGCGTCATGTACTATCAATCATGACTGATTGAATTGACTGACGCAAAACCTATCGTCTAATGAACGCCTAACTGAATGGTCTCTCGTTCGCTACGTTTGAATGAAAAAATAAATACTTATTAATTACTTATGTACTAGCTTGTGCCGCTGAAGTATAGTAGTTTATTACTAATGACGCAGGGACGGAGTAGTTTTTTGGATGAAAACGCTCCAGCTCTTCTAATACCTCTTTTCAAAAAAAATACGTTGAACGGTTGCTTCGTTACTGCGTGAAAGAAAGATAAACACATTTTCTCAGTACCTTTAATATTAGTTGTGTAAACTGATGTCGTAGGACTAACCTTAAATATATTATAAACGCTTTTGAAATCATGTTCACGCCCAAGTTCTCTTCGCGGGGTCACCATTGTTCGATTTGGTAAAACATTTGTTTTCTAATCATCCTAACTTATGGATTATTTTATTTATTGCGAACACATTTTTAATGAGCTGTTGAAATATTCCGTTTGAAAACGGTGGTTTAAACCGTTTAAGGATTATGTTAAATAAGTATGAATAGTATGATCAAGTTTAGTAAGGATCGATGATGAATTTGTTACAAATCTCTATTTATGATACATGACATCGTATATAATTTAAAACGGGATAATCTCGCTCAAATTAGCCTAGTCCCGAATTAAGCTCTTGGTATGTACAATGGGTACTACGATTAGACAACAAAAACGTACTTATATACAAAAATAAATACTTATATATATAAAAAACCTCCAAGACTCAGGAACAAATACGCACGCTTGTCACATAAGTATTTACTATCAAACCCAGGACTGCCAGCTTAGCAGGCATGGTCACCTGAAACTAAGGTTAGGGCCACTTGCAGGAAAAAGTTATGTCAATATTTACCCTCTTATTCATAATCGCGCAATAACTAAAGTATGCTTGAAGTATGGGTTGTCCTTATCTTTCATTGTGACATTTGAATCTGACAGAAAGTGACAAAGCATACTTTTATTAAAATAGGTTTGTTATGCGTTTATGAACAAGGGGGCAAGGGAGTAAGTCTTAAGTACAGTTTAGTGATGTTAAAATGTATGAAACTGTCAGTCTTAACTGTACATAAATCAATAAATAAGTATCAGGGGACAGTCTCACACAGATTGACCTAGTCTCAAACTCAAGGCTTGTACTATGGGTACTAGGTAACGGTAAACATACATTGTGTATGTATATAGAGAAATACATACTTAAATATATAGAAACCATCCATGACTCAAGAACAAATACTCACGCTCATCATAAAAAATTTGTGTGATGAGCGAGATTCCCATACCGGGATTCGAACTCGGGACCGTTAGGTTCGTATAGATTTAAGACTATTACTAGATTATATTCTTTTTCCTGCATGTGGCTCTAAGTATGTCGTAAACAATCAGGTTTTTACATAACATTATGTAAAAACCTACATAGTAAATATTTATGAGTCAGGAACAAATACTCGCGCTCATCACACAAATATTTGCCCACACCGGGATTCGAACCCGGGACCGCTAGCTTTGTAGTTATAATGTTATTTAATTATCAGGTCTTATAACACCTTATAAGCCACAGTTAACCCCGTCGGGTTACAAAAACCTTGTTAAAGAGGATACTATCTGTTAAAATCATCACTTCAAGTGAGGCATCGAATTACGATCGATTACGCGACGTTGGAGCCCGTAGCGTGCCCCTGCGCACCCCGCCCTCGATTAACACGTCCAGTGCCTGTTGACCAACCTTCCATATAAAACTGACCCGATATCGGGTCACACACTGAACGCGTTAGGCGTGAAGATCCCATTAAGTCATCAGGGGAATGACGCTCGTTGGGAAATAGTTGAGGAGTTTAACACGTTTGTATTGGCCTGAATTGTACTTTGTTGTACACAAATCTTGCATGTCGATTTGCTTAATTCGATATCATAGGGATACAAAAATAAATACAAATACAAATGAGTGAATGATCGTCGAAGGTTACCGAGACATTTTTGAAACTACATTTTGCTATGGTGTAAAAATGCTCGGGTGACTATTTTAAGAAAGTTCACAGGAATTGAGGAATTGGGGATTGCTTTTATAAGCGCTAAAGGCCAATACTGATCAAATGTTTTATGTGAATAATATAAAGCCTTTTGCATCTTTACACTTGTGGGATTGTTACTTGTAGTTTATTGCAAACGCCAAGTCGCTTACGAGTACACTGGCCCGCAAAACTAAGTATCACACTTTTAAAATTGCAATAACTAAAGATGGCTATTTTATTGTTTTATCTTTTTTTAAAGTTGAATAAATGTTACTGCTTATTTTAGTTATAGTTGGAAAGAAAGCTGATAAAATTTGCTATAAAACGTTTTTTATTTTAAATCTCTAACTTCTATAGTTTAGAAAAAAATTAAATTTTAAAAGTGTGATACTTAGTTTTGCGGGCCAGTGTATATGAGGATCCGTATGCAAGCTCGTAGCGTGAAGCTCAGGAAGGTTACCGAATATCACCGACAAACCGACGATTCCCGACTTTTTAATTTCCATAACACTTAATTTGTATTTTGTACACAATCCCCGAAATTTATCGTTCCCGTTGCTAACCTTAACACTTTCCAGCAATTTCGTTTTCGGCAGAAATTAAATTTCACGCTTAATTATCACTTTTTCGCATAATATTTCGGCGTATGTCGTCGCCATAATTCACTGCGGTAATAATACGGCGGCCATGTTCGACGGGATGCGCTGGCGCAGGTGCGTGGCGCAAGGCAGAGGCGTTTGGTGGGGTATTCGGGGGGGTTAGGCCCAGACCCTCAAGATCCCCAGGGATCTTGAGGGCCGTGGTTGCCTTGGGTAGCTGTCACCCAAACGGAATTCGCGTTATGTATGATGATGTATTGAGATGTACTTTGGACAGACTAAAACAGGGTGGGTGGCAGCAGTGTAAGAAAAAAAATTTTTTTTACGCAGTCACGTGACATGTTTATCGATCATGTCCCATATAAATTAGTCCGCGACTTATATATTATGTCAAATTAATCTGTACAGTGTAAAGTAAAACGTAAAAATAAAAACGTAAAAATAAATTATTAACTAATAAAATGCGATAAAATTGCTTTTCAGTATCGAATAGTTTTCGCTCGACATTAGTACTTTAAATTTCAAAAATCGCTGCACGGCTGCCACTTACACAGCTCCGTAACGCAACCGTCCATTAGCCAACCGAATAATTACGCGCTGATAAACCAAGCAAATTGTCCGCGAACACTGGTGTGATGGATATCAGGCTTACCATGCCCAACTGTCACTCCAGTACTTTAGTACAACGCAACGAACTTTACGGTTGCGGTATCTTCAAATATTTAATTGTGGCCGTATTCTTTATTGTTATGAGGAATTTGCGGAATTTCTGCATCTGATTAAAGGTACAGGTTTGCAGATTGGGTTTAGTCTGATAATGTATAAAGTGGGCAGTCGGTTGATGCGACTTGACTACTTTTGCAGCGCCAACGGCAAGTTGAGATGTGTTTAAAGTGCATTAGGCACTTGTCCCACCGCCGACGATGAGCGAGAAGCGAGTAGAGCTAGAAACTAGGAACGAGTTGGCGAGCAGCGAGCAGCGAGTGTGTAGTTCCGATGGTTTTGTCGCTGGGCTATAAGCGAGTGTTCGAGTGCGGCGGGTGATTACTCGCACCACTCGCTCGGGGCGAGACATACATGAGTAAAATGACCGATAGGGCCCATTTCATGAAAGCTTGTGACGAATTACAAGCGGAAATCTCTTTCTAGCAATATGCATTAAAAAGAGACTTCCACTCGTAAAACGAGGTTACAAACTTTCGTGAAATGGGCTTTTGGCTGCCATAGCCTCTCGGTGTGAGTCCTGACGAGCGAGCATCGCCGAGCGAGTTCAATCTTTGATAGCTCTTGTCTCTGCAACCAACTAGTGGCGGGAGAGTTCTCGCCGGCTGTGTGAACAGCCAGCGAGCAACTATTAATATTTATGTGTCTCTTTTATTGACACGGGATCTATATCTTTTGTTCGTTTCTTGAGCGAGAAAATAGTCGATAGCTAATCGCTTCCTCGCCGGCGGTGGGACAATTGCCTTACCTCAAACTGCAATAAAAAACTCTCTGCTTGGCCTGCTTATGATAAACTCATAGTCAAAACACTTTAGAAATATATATGTTACGTATTATATGCTTTTAAAAAATATTTCGTTTAATTTCTCCTAATGTTATTACTTTTTACGGAAAAATTGTGTTTCTATATAGGTACGCAGGAAACATCGCTTCTTTGACCAGTTTTATATTTAAAAAATTATTGATTTAAACTTTCAAAAATAATCTTCGTGAAAAAAGCAAGGTGTCGCCGGTATATTACACCAAATATATTATCTAGAACAGACGCGATTTTATCCAGTTAGTCTTCGCATTTGAGTAAATTAAAAAAAGTATTTTAGAATTTAAACTACACGATATTTTACTATTAATAAATTCTGTAAATTTTAAAACAATAAAATAAAATAAAACTCATTTTGATCATCAGATTAAAACTGTTATCATTATTTACTCGCAATGAAGCCATAAAAAATTAAATTCCCGCTAATTTAAATCTGTGTATTCCATATCTCGATAAATATTAAAGAAATGATTATCGTAAACAGAAAGCGGGACAATCTCCTTAAGACTTAGATGGACAAAAATCGATAAAATTCGTCGCCAATTTGTGAAAAAAACAATTACCATCTAAAGGCGGTGCTTCTTTTGGAGCAAAAAATAATTGTTTCATTTTTATATGTAAGTAGTCGTAAAATTGATATTGGTGTATATAACTTATATGGGTTAAATTGGCATTTATAAATAATTTCTCGATGTCTTTTTTATTTGGTGTCGGCACAAGTGAGGCTGGTTCTAATTATGAGATTACTGTTAATCTCATAAAGATCGGTACTACTTACTACCTACTTGACTTCATCTCTTGTAGGTTCGAATCCTGGCTTGACTTATTTTGATTACACAATGAGTTTTTGGGAAAAGAGGCTATCGTGAAGTCAAGGGCCTATTTTAGATGGCGTTTCTTATAGGGTTATCGCTTTCTCCTTCTAAATTCTAACACAAGAAGTTGCTTTGACAATAGAAGAAAGGAAAGAAAGAGACATAACCTAACATTCTATTCTTAGCAACATATGTTTACCTTCTAGTGTCGTTGATCGCGGTGACTTACTATTCGGTGACAAGTTGGTATGTCTGCCATATCTGTCTTAAAAAAACGTAGGTATAGTCGCCATTAACTACATCGAAATATATAAGGTACAGTCGACTACAAAGAGATGTATCCCATACATCCATCTTGTCGACTGTACTCAAAAATATCTAAACGATTTTTAAAGCGTTAGACTCCGTTAGAGCGCGTTTACATATTTTTGAGCATTCTGTATACGCTAATTTATTTGATGTCGTACCTAGATCGTATTTATGCAAATGGCGCTTTTTAATTTCAACCTAAACGCATATTTTCTTCAGCTGGTATAAAAATGTCTGGCAGCAGACAAACGAGTTTGCGGTGGGCCAGTAATATATGACTCCTAATAACATGCCTCAAAATCACAGCTCGTTTTCGCATGTTTGCTTTAAGAACTGTTAATTTTGCACGCCACTTTATTTTTATGTGGCACCAATATTTTTGTCTTTATCAGACTACCGTAAACCGATAAAAGTCGGGTGAGATAGCCTATAATTCGGGTGAAATGGTAGACAATGTAAAATTTTACGATATAATCGGTGTAACGAACTTGGAAGCTTGTTTACCTTATACCCGACTGTGGAGGAAGAAGGGTTATGTTTTTGATCTATAGATAAATTATGTATGTGGGTACTGGGTACGTATTCATGGTTCTTTGTTACCTACCTTGTACAAGGTAAACGGATGGCACGATTCCTATAAACGAGGGTTCGTTAGTTTCCTCGTGAGTGTCACTATAGGTTTGATAAAAAATTGCCAAAATGGCGGATTTAAAAGTAGGTATGCAACATGAGTGTAATAACATATAGGGATGACTATTTTTTTTTCTTTCTCGATCAGGTAGATTATCAAAAAGTACTGGACAAGTATTTTTTATTTTTTCACATGATTTCATATATTGAGTTGAAATGTCGCATGGCATCACGTCATGGTAGAATTTTTACACAGAAGTGACGTAACGAGCCCCCACTCCCGAACATTGACGCGCTTTATCTTTGTAATTTTTTGTTTGATTGACAAAATAAAAAATACGTGTCCAATAGTTTTTGATAATCTGACTGAAGGACTAAATATAATGTCGTTTTCTTTATCCAGTCGTCATCCCTGTTATATAGATGATAATATCAAAACATGCTGTCGGGTTTTGAAAGTTTGCATTTTATTAGATTTGTTTTGGTTTGTTGTTAGAATCAAAGTGTAATACGCACCAGCGCTTAAATATTTACTTATAGCCGGAGTTTAAAAAATCGAAAGTTGTTAATTTTTGAAAAATCTAAGTTGCGAAGTATTCTGCTAAATAAAATAAAATCTCGATAATATGTCATTCATTTAAAGATGTATCTCAGAACTTCAGGGTGTTTATCAAAAGGTTTGCAAGAAAATAAATCTAATCAGACATAAATGTGATTATTATCGTGTATTAGCAAGTTAGTCGTCTCTTGTTTAATGGTAAAACTTTCCCTCTCGGCCAAGGGAGAAAACAACTTCGATTTGGCCTGACGCAGCTCTCCTAATCTCCTAAATACGTAGTAACTTCGAACTAACTTATCCCATGTTAGGAAACTTCGTAAAACTAAATTATCGTATTTAAGTCCTAGACACAAGGTTCCACAAGGTGGACCGACGATCTGATAAAGGTCGCGGGAAACCGCTGGATGACAGCAGCAGAGGACCGGTCGTTGTGGAAAACCTTGGGGAAGGCCTTTGTCCAGCAGTGGACGTCTTGCGGCTGATGATGATGATGATGATGATGATGAAGTCCTAGACATAGGAGGGAGCAGCGACAAACGACATCTACGCGGACGAAGTCGCGGGCAAAAGTACTGCTATAAACTAGAGCTTTCGTGAATCTATAACTTAACAATCAAAAGTTAAAGCTGCCTTAAAATTCGTGTAAAAGTGCGTTAAACACACATGTAACTACACAATGGCGGACATAGTTAGGCGTGTTTAGGATTGCGCACAATGCGGTGGTCCGTGTATGCCGGCCTTATGATGATAAATGTTGGGCATATTGTGCTGGGATGTCATAGCGGTACGGTGTGCAGCGACACTTAGAATTTGGATAGTATTTATTTTATTTCAGACAAAATTCGATTTGACAAAATGTATTTAACACGGAAAATAATATTTTGTCTCATTATAATATATCGGTTTCACATTTATCTTAATTATCTATAGTGTATCTTGTTTCTTAAAATTACTAGAAAGAATAAGAGTAAACTTTATTCATAAAAATAATGATAATATTATATGAAAGCTTATTATTTAGGTCTATTTTTTTGTCCTCACGAATCGCGCGTCAGAATTATAATATTTAATATTTCGGCTTATTCAAAAAATACCTGTTAGTATATTGCAATAACAAAGTAAAATAATATAAGCGGAAATTGCTTCAGGGTAAACATAATTAAGACTAATAAAATAATTAAGATAACCAATATAGACCCTTTTTTATATATAACTTTAAAGATATAACATGTTTTTTATTCTGCGGACAGTACGCACGTGTGAATCTTTTATTTAGAGCACAGTACAATAAGTTTTCGGAGGTGACCGGACTTTGTCCAAGATGCGTCCATCATGTCCATACGGCGGGACGGGTTCATGCAACATTAGTTCATAAAAAAATATTTAATGTAAATATAATATCTCTGTCACAAAAAATAATCAATTTAAAAATGAAACGTAATATTGGTGAATTATCGGTTTTTTTAATACTTGACTTGACTGTAATGAAAACGACGACATACAACCACAAGGAAAAATACACGGTGTGTTAGGAAAGAACTCGACGTCCTTATTATACTCAATTTGACTAGAATTTCCATAGATATGGATCAAGCTCCGATAGTATTTTACCTGTATCTTTACTTTGTTAATTATAAACTTTTACACAACACGAGTCTTTAATTTATGTATTTCCAACACGAATTGCAATCCTTTGTATTATGCACTCATTACGGACGAACTTATGCAACAATTTACACTAGCCAGTAAATTTAAATAGTTTGCATCATTCATTTATGTTTAATAGACTTTAAATAATACGTGGATCTGAGCTATTAGCCCTTCACCTGCGCGCGCGCACATATTACTTCGGTAATGTGAGACAATTTGCGCGCATACATTATTTCTAATAGCAAAACAAATTAATAAAAACATAGTGTGTTTTCCTTTAATTTTGCATTTTTCATTTAAATGTGAATATATTTGCATGTCAATTCGTACATGCGCAAGTCGCAACGTTGCACTTATAGTTGAAAATTCGATTATACAATAAAAAATGAAGATATTAAATATAATTATGTTTTTCTTAGACCAAGGCTGATTACGACAGTTTAAGAAAATTGCTTTATAATTGTGCCAAGAGATTATTTTCTTTGATAATGATGTTATCAATTTGATCACGATTTGCGATTCGATTGCATTTAGCAAGTTTTTCCAACTATAGCCGGCCATGACACTTTAGATGACTTTATTTGTTACTCTTAAAGAAAATACTCGAGTTGTAGAGTTAGTCTCATTGAGTCTATGAGCTTCGTTACGGGTCATGCGGTTCTTTAATAATAAAGTTAAAAGTTCTTTCAGCACCCGAATTATAGTTGCCTTTATGGCGGCTGCTAATACGTCGTAGTCATTATACTTATTATAGAAAGTATAAAAACAATCTAATATTAATACATTCACTAAATGTAGGCTTGTCTTTACATGAGATTTCACAACTTTTTTACGGTGGAAGCATTACATTGCGAGACTTGACATTTTTATAAACATTTTATGTTTTTGATGGGATCCCATTTGTTTTTGTAGATAGTCCTCCTTTATGACAGATGGTTTACATCTATCTGTGGCTGACTGTATCTACTTATATCCACTATTTAGTCTTACAAATACGATTACAAAGTTACTTGACTTTATATGGAGACGTGAATTTACCAACCACAAAGATAACGGGACTGAAATTTCGGGATGTTTAAATTTTTCCTTTCTATGTGGACTAAACACTACCTGAATGCAAAATTTGAAGTTTGTGTGTCTGCTAGAAGTACCTTAGAGTTTTAATGATCGGTCAATGTGTCAGTGACAAAATAACAGAATTCGACTGGTAAACTGGTGGAAATAGTAAGTTATTTAGGGGTATAAGCTAGTTATAGTAGGTACTCTTGGTCACTGAAATATCAAGCTTCTAGCTTTATCTACGAGATGGCTTCGAGAAATGGATTGCTTAACTTGAGATTAATATAGGCCACTAAAGTTCCTGGTCGTGATTTAATAACAGTATAATTATTGAAATTCTGTCAATTAACACATGAGTTGCGCGCGCATGTAGTTTGCAGCCACGCCCATTGCGTATTAAAAATGTGTGTAAATTGCCCATTATTACCGCATATTAATATTCATGTCACAGGTTTTAATATCGTGGAAGTTCACACTTGATACGATCTACGGAACACATATGTTAAGAACATGCATTACGGCCTGGCTACGACTTTGAGCGGCGGCGGCGAGCAAATTCTCTCATCATTGCTCGGCCGAGAAGCTCACCGCGCAGCGGTTAGTTGACGTTACACGCAATGTATTAGTAAATTCGCTCGCCGCTTAGCCGGTCGCGAAAAGTCGTGGCCAGGCCCTTAGGGAGGTCTCACACCGCGATTTTTGTAGCGATGCAATCGCTATACAGTATCGATACAGTCGCGATGTTGTCGCTGGTCGTATACCCTCGCACACGTAAACTCGACTCGTACTATATCGCTAAAACATCGATACAGTGGCGATACAGTATCGATGCAGTCGCGATGCAAAATTGATTCAGATACGATGCAGTACCGATGCAGAACTGCATCGATGCTCTTTGGACGCTACTGGGAGGTCGCACACGGCGACTTTTTGTAGCGATGCAGTCGCGCGTTTGTTCCACCGCCGACGATGAGCGAGAAGCGAGTAAAGCTAGAAACTAGATACGAGTTGGCGAGCAGCGAAAAGCGAGTGTATAGTTAGCGGGGAGAGAGTTCTCGCCGGCAGTGTGAACAGCCAGAGTTGAGAGAGTTCTCGCCGGCCAGTGTGAACAGCCAGCGATCAACTATTAATATAATGTGTCTATTTTATTAACACGGCATCTTATATCTTTTGTTCGTTTCTTGAGCGGGAAAACAGTTGATAGCTAATCGATTCCTCAACGGCGGTGAACAAGTGCCTTTTGTAAACACGCGACTGCATCGGTCGGACCCCTATGTAATCTTGTTTTTAAGACACCCTAATTATATCTGGAAACACAGATAAATAAAGCGAATTCCACACTTACTGCCGCACTCAGAGACGTCAATTATTTTTAAGTTAGATTAAAGTTGCTGCGTCTTATCCTATTGCTATAGCAAAGAAAGTGACAGCAGCAACTTTAATCAAATTTAAAAGTTAACGTCTCTGAGTACGGACGTTAGAGGTTCTAATATTGATACGACTGACGACCCGATAATAAATGTCACGTAAATAGGTTTCGCAGCTAAGCGGTGTAATAAAAACGTACGAATAACAAACATCATCAATCATATTAGTATTATTATACTTTAGTATTATACTTATCTTCAATTAGGATAAATGGTCGCGAAAGCTAAACGCAAGAGCATTTACTTACATTTGATAAACAAAACTTCGCAAATTAATTTTGCTAGTTGTCTTTGTTTTTACGGCTCAAACGAAAGGGACAGCTAATTGGCTCGTTACACGGTAATGCCACACGTTCGCCCTCCCAGTTATTTATGTGAAGGCCGGTGTGGATGCAACTTTACAATAATTGCAACTATTTACGACTTTACTTCGCATTCAAGTATTTTTTATGCATAGTTTAAATGAACAATTTTAATTTTGTAACTTTATATTAAAAGATAAATGGTATTCATTATTAATTTATGTTTTATTTTTGCAATATTTATTTATTTGTTTTGTTTAAATTTCAGGTCAGTGTTTGGGCGTGATAAGGTTGGTTCAAAGCATGGGTGTGTTTCGATGTATTTTTTAATTTGTATATTTCCATGTACAAAGAATAATCTATGAGATTTTAAAATTATCATACATATTTGAATATTTTTATTTTTTTTATTATGTGGTTTTAATACTTTTTTTCTTTTACTTTTTTTTTAATCGTCAAGTAAAGCATATCTGTGAAATAAATGTAGCCCTTTCTTACACTTGAAAATAGACAAGGAGAGGGCTATGTTTATTTGACAGATGAATTTACTTGTCGATTGTGAAATAGGCCTTTAATATAATAACTGCTTATTATACAGTTTTAGTTAAGTAATTTGTGTATGGGGTATGGTGGGTTTTGTACACCTATAATATAATACAGAAAACATCGCAAGTCGAAGGAACATCGTGCTCATCAAATAAATATTTGTCCTTAACGGGGGTCGAACCCTGGACCGCTAACTTTGTAGGCAGGGTTACTACCATCTAGGTACCGCATTTTCAATTGTCTTCGTAATTGCTTTTCGCTATATAGCGTAAAATAAACAACATCATCATCCCCCTAAAAGGCCGGCAACGTACCGACAACTCTTCTTGAGTTGCCGGTGTCCATGGGCGGTGGTGATTACTTCCCATCAGGTAACCCGCACGCTCGTTTGCCTCCCTCTCTTATAAAAAAAAAAAAAAACATAACACAAAGCTGTAGCGTAAAATTGAGATTGTACAATTTTCCTTATATTTTTTTCTTTTTTACATTTTAACTAATAAACATAAAAAACTTGGTTCTCGATGGCATGAATCATCCCCAGCTGACACAATTACTGTACCTCTACCATGAGTTGCTATCGAAAACTCGTATTACGTTCTACAGTCGATAGCGAGTAAACGTCCTTCGAATAGTTTTTGATTAAACTCGTACCATGAGTCACATAAACGTTTACTATTCTCGCTAACGTTAACTCGATAGTTCGTGTAGTTATCGTTACGTGTGCCTAATTTCACACCAAACGAAGTTGTCTCTTTCTAACTACAATAAAAAGACAGAGTAAGGATGATATTGGGCTAAAAGATAAGTATCCATGTCATCTATTTAAAAATATAGAAATAACCCTGCTAATTTAAAAAAGTGCCCTAGAGCAGTGTCACTATGTAAGTGTAAGTGATTCTTGAATTTGTTTTGATTTTTTTGTCAATGTGACAGTTCATTCATACGTCTGTGTATAGTCAAATTAGACAAAAACTTATTTAATTATGTGCCGAAAGTTATAATATACTTACATATAAGTCATTAATTTCATATCTCATGGCATTCTTTTAAAAAAATGCTTTACAGGAAGAAGTTACTGAAGTGGCACTAGAAACAAATGACAGCCTATCAATTTTCCTGCTAAATGAATAACTTGCTCAACAAACTTGTTCCAGTAAGTTTCCCTATCATTGTTACTATTGAAATAAAATAAACAATTTATTATATATATTTAAGATAAAAATTCATTTAATTCATGTCCTAGGAAAGATTATTTCAATGTGTTTTTTTTCACTGCAGGCGTTGGAGACTGGAATCTACTTGTACCACTTGTACCAGGGACATCAGCTCAGGCCTCCTTTTTTCCACCATTGCTTGTGGCTAACAGCACTTGCAGTGAACAAGACTTGGTGGACAGAGAGTATCCCGAAACAGTTAACAGCCCAGGTATAGTGACTGCAATGACAGTCAATTTCCATCAGCTCTTCAAGAAATAGGTTCCAATAAATTTTGCTGTTATTATCACATTTTAGAGTAAAATGTACCTACCTATCTAGTTTCATTAGTTAATTAAGAATTCAAAATAGTACTGTAAACGTTTTTTTATCCATTACAGCCCTGCCCGAGGTGGACGGGAGTGAGACCGGAGTAACGCACGGTGGTGAGCCTGCGGTCACAAGAACAGCATTAGCAGCTGCTAATGCCAGGTGGCAGAGCCCCAAGCTCTTACCGCCCACACCGCGTCAGTGGCGAAGACGTCAGGTGCAAAACCACTAATCTCCTGTCTACAGAAGGACTCGCACCCAGACAGTCAGATTTGGCAAGGCAAGCCTTTGTCAGAGCTGACAGTGAATGGCGAGCTTTTAAACAGGAAGTGGAGCGGGAGAGGAATAGGTTAAGGGAATCAGAGTTTAGAATGCAAGAACGGTGGTTAGATTTATTTGGTAAATTTTTAGCATTAGGAAATATAATTGTAGATACTTTAGCAAATAAATAAAGATTTTGTGTAATAAATAAAGATTTTGTGTAATAAATAAAGATTATGTGTGATGTATGAGTACTTTTTATTTTTATATTAAACAAAAAACAGAAAACATGGTACAAGTATTTGGAAATAATGCATTGATGCAAGTCTTCTAACTAATTGATCCCGCGGTGCTCTCTCCATTAATAAATCACTGGTGTCTTCATTTTCCAACACTAACTCCTGGCCCTCAAATAGTTCTGAAAATAGTAGGTACCTACAACAAACATAATAAAGATAAGGACATATTTAGTATTAAAGTTAATATATAATCATTATCTTTCACTATAAATACCTTGACTTTCTTCAGACATATCCTTGTCATCAGGATCGGGAACATTATATTTGTGAGTGGATTTCAAATCCGTGTAGTACGTTAACGAATCGCACAAATTCTCAAAAGCTTCCTTACTGAGCCTATATCCTTTAATAAAATTTATTCTCACTTAAATTTTGAAGTGGATTTCTTAACGTAATATTTCTCATATCAGCTTGAAATGCTCCTTGTTTTCGTCGTTCGTCTTCATAAGCCTACATATTCCACGCTAAATAATGTCTTGCCGATATTATTTGGATAGATAAATAATTGGAGTAACGTATTAAACAATAATTCTAGGTTTTCACGCACCAATTTGCTAGTGAAATAGTTAACTACAGTCGATACGGTATTTTTCGATGACATCTGTCAAATTTACGACTCATGGTACCGATGTTCTACGGCAACGGTTACAAAACGTTAGTCGCTAACGAATAGATTTCGATAGGTAATTTACGTTGTACTCATACTAGCGATCTTTAGTTCTTTAAGTGACCGCTAGAGGAGCTGTACAATTCTCCATACAAATCGTTTACGCCGTCGCTAGCGAGTGCGGTCACTGTAAACTCATGGTAATGGTACTGAACTAAGCTGCCCACGTGCTACGTCGTGAGTTTGTGGTCAGAACTGTCCAAAATAAAACGTCGTAAGTGTATGAACTTCAAACACGTTTAATGCCTTTTTATTTTACCCAGTACTTTGTATTATAAAAATACTCCGAAGTATTTTGTATTTTAACTTACGTGGTTTAACACGATTTTTAGAAGTAATTTTAAAACATTGCTTTGTTATTTAATTTTTAAAAGATGCATTTTCCCCGCTCCATTCCTGTGTTTATTCTGTATGTATTGTTTTTGTCATGTGGAAAAGTAATTTATAAAATTTAAAAGCAGATTTATGCTTAAGTATAAACTTAAAAAAGATTAAGTATAAAACTTAGACTACCGGAAATACGCCTAAAACCGCCATCGCTCCCGTAAACGGTCAGTTTCGTTTGATACCGTTATCATAAAAATTACACTGTCAATTATTTTGAGCGTGTGCCGACGCTATAATAAAATAAAGTGTTTATTTGTTAAGCTTAATCAGATAGTGTGTGATAATGAACATTAAATTGTATTTTTACGACATAGTGCTTTGTATTGCGTAATTGCTCAATATTGTATTGGAATTGCACCTTTTTACGAATCATTAAACTAAAAAAGTTACAGAATGATAATGTAAGGGGTGCTTAACGTTTATTTCTTTGTTTACTAACAGTTAAGTATAAGTTACAACATGAAGCCGTGGTCTCTTGATAGGAACGCACATCGCTGCGGTAAGCGTTAAGCGATGTCGGACTCCTAGAACGATCTGAGCCCTTAGCCAAGATGCCCATCGATAACTAGCGTTTCTATCCGTTTCGTTTTTAAACCAATCGCGTCACTGGTAGATCACGTGACTCTCCGTATGACGTGATCTACCAGTGACGCGATTGGTTTAAAGACTAAACGAATAGAAACGCTAGTTAGCGATAGGCATCTTGGCTAAGGGCTCTGTACCACTACGAGTACCATGAGTTCCTATCGAAAACTCGTATTACGTTCTACAGTCGATAGCGAGTAAACGTTCTTCAAACAGTTTTTGATTAAACTCGTACCATGAGTCACATAAACGTTTAACTATTCTCGCTAACGTTAACTCGATAGTTCTTGTAGTTATCGTTACGTGTGCCTAATTTCACACCAAACGAAGTTGTCCCGTCGACTCATGCGCCGGCACAGCGATTGCCTGAAAGTGTGTACGCTGTTTATACAATTAAATTTTCCCTCCCTCCCTCCCTCACTGCATCCCTCCTGGTGCGTCCGGCGCCCTGAACGTGAGCGAAGAAAAAAAAGGTGTCACGCAGCCGCTTGAAAATTGGCATGCTTCTTCATCACATACAGACCCTGGAAACAAACTGCCATCCGCCCCGGCAGGTCAGTTATCGATCCGTCAGAGTTGGAAGCCGGCAAAAATTCAATTTTTCGAGCGGTGTACGAGAAAAATTCACTTAAAAAAAATCATTGAAATTGGATGGCATTTATTTTTTGAGTCTTGTATGATGTGAAAAACTATATGCACAAATGCCATCCCTCTCCCATGAAATTTCGTCCCCCTGTGGCCACTCCTACAAAGGCGAAATTCGTCAAATTAGAATACGCTTAATGTTTTCGAAAGGTTTACTGATTCTTTATTTTCGAGAATATTGAATTTCGCGAAAATTGACCATGGCAATTGATTGCAAAACATTTTATTGCGCTTATTCTAATTTGACGAATTTCGCGCTTTGTTTTGATTCCCTTGAGATTCCCTTGAACATGCGGCATAAACGGCCGTATCTTTTATTGCGTTGACTTAGACGTTTGATTTTTTTCACTAATCCAAGGGATTTTAGACCTAAACATTTGATATTAATTTCAACTTGATACCTTCACGCGTTCCTGAGAAAGAGTCTGAGATTTGAGTTACGGAACCCTAAAAAGAAATGAAATGTAAAAGAGATCTCCATACATATAAAATAAGGGTGAAGTTATTTCTGTATAATTAGTATTTGAATTAATTAATCTATCGTGTGTTCCCATAGTTAGTGGCAACTTGTAAACTACCTTACTTAAAATACTGTTCTAATAGCTCGACGCGTACGTGCAAACGCTATTCTAAATATGTACTTATGAAGTATATTTAGGTTAATAAAACACATTATTTTGATGATAGCGTACATTGTTAAAGAAACAAACTATTAATTTTGATCGAGATAAAAGGTCATACGTTGCAGCGATGGAACTTTAAAATCAGTATTTTATCCGCTTATTTTTTTTAAATAATATATGGAACTTTCATTTAGCTAAATTGGCAATAATGCTATGTCGATTATAATCCTTATCAGTGCTTTTAATAAAATGCGTTATCTGTTGTAAAACGTTTCCATCAACATTAATTAAGTGAACAATATAATTTAATGGAGCCGTAAATTATATCGCACTAAACTAAATACGTCAATGCTCAAGTATTACATAGGGTAATAAAAAACCGGGAAAGTGCGAGTCGGACTCGCGCACTGAGGGTTCCGTACACATTTGTCTGGTTTTTAGTATTTGTTATTCTATAATCATACCTTTGACGCTTGTATGTTTTACCGTTTTTACGATACAGCAAAAATAAAAATACGTTGAAAAAAAAACGTTTCTTGTATGGGGACCCCTTTTATTATTTCGCTTTTTTTATTTGTTAGTATATCCGCCGTAATAACATATATTCTGAAAAAAAAATCAACCTGCTGCCTATTACGGTTCAAAAGTTACAGCTCTTTATAGTTAGGACAGACAGACAGAGAGTCAGGCAGAAGAACGGACAGCGTAGGCATATTAATAGGGTCCCGTTGGGCACCCTTCGGGTACGGAACCTTAAAAATCACTCTGTAACACGGATATAATTATTCAAGTCACTAGTTAAATAAAACTCCACAGGCGACTAGTACCACTTTCCCTTAGCCGACTTAAAAAACGAGGAGGTTCAGTGTTTGATTGTAACTATGTTTTTTATGCATGTATAGCCTACGATACTTGCACGTTTTTCACGAATCATAGAACACCCCCATTTATTATAATCGGTCATTGGACCCAACACTGGATTGGCTCTCAAGTATTGGAGTGGAACATCGATTTTTGTTCACTACATAACATAGTATGGTAAACAGTGCCTAGATGTTGATAGTCAACGTAAAAGTCAACGTAAAAGACTTCGGCGAAGTTACAGGATTTGTCGAAACTGGACACGAAGGCCAAATACGCCAAATCGGGTCCATCCGTATTATAGAGAAATTAGGAAGCTTGGCCTGTTATTATATTCCCTGCCACTGACACGCCTGGTGTATCAAAGTTATAAGCAGACCTTAGTTGTTGGCACTGAACGTTTTAAGTAAAAAGGTGTTTGTTAATGCGCCGGCGCCGCTCAAGGCTTACAATTACGTCGACATCTGGGTCACTTTGTCGCCGCGAATATTGTTAGAGGTTGTGTTTTGTCCTTGTCACTTGAGCTCTAATGTCACGAGTAAGATAAGGACGGAGCATGTTTTTAATGAGTTTCAAGCTGTACGATGTCTTTAAACATTTTAATGTTTTAATTGAATTAAAATGTACTCATAAGGAATAAACAAAAAATCGTTTTTAGGGTTCCGTACCTCAAATGAAAAAACGGAACCCATATAGGATCACTTTGTTGTCCGTCTGTCTGTCTGTCTGTCTGTCTGTCTGTCTGTCTGTCTGTCTGTCTGTCTGTCTGTGTGTCTGTCAAGACCCTTTTTCTCAGGAAAGCGTGGAGGTATCTAGTTGAAATTAATATCAAATACTAGTCTGCAATCCCTTGGATCAGACAAAAAATCAAACATCTAAGTCAACGCAATCAAAAGATACGGCCGTTTATGCCGCATATTTAAGGGCATTCCAAGGGAATCAAAACCTATAGGGTACTTCCCGTTGACTTAGAATCATGAAATTTGGCAAGAAGCAATGTCTTATAACACAAGTAAAGGGAAAAATCCGAAAACCGTAAATTTGTAGTTGCAGTATATAAAAAATAAGTCCAGTATAAACTGACACTCACTAAGTACGAAAGTGCATACTTATTGCGTGTCAGTTTATACTGGACTTTATTTATATTGTATTCCCGTGATTTACGAACTATTTACATACCTACAAGTTTGTGCGGAACCCTCGGTGCGTGAGTCCGACTCGCACTTGACCGGCTTTTTGTAATTGCAAGACTGCAATGTTGTTAATAGCAAGCCAAGGAAACTAAAATTGACCTCGAGCGTAGCGAGAGGTTTGAAAATAAGACCCTGAAGGTAGCAAAATTCAAATGAACGAGTTTCAAGCAACTTTATGTACAATATTTCTACAAAATTAAAACCCACAAAGCTTGTTATCGATAGAATTCATATTTATAGCGAAATGGCATGAAAAGGCGTGCTTTATTTAGACTTGATAGATAAAACTGATTTTGGTATGGTACAATAATAATTGAATAAGGTTTCTTTTTTAGAATTTGATTATTAAATCTCAACTCGGCATGTCACTCATTTTTACTCAGATAATTTTTTAGTAACGGGTGCTGTGGGTATTTTTCTAAAATTCAAATAAATTTATAAAATTAATTGTCACATATAGATATGTTACCTGATAAAGGGAGAAAGTAGCGCGTCGTAATCTTCCGATACAATATTTTTGGTAACTTAGGACAAACAAGTATTTTATTTTCAAAAGCATGGAAGTTTATGCGTCACTTGGCTGTATTAGACTGAAGCCTGTCTTCCTGATTTAAAAAGGGCTTAAAATGCCAAAATCGAAATTTTAATTTATTAAAGTAGAGTTAACATGTTAAATAAGTTTAATTACGTTATTACAACACATCGGTATTCGTACAATTATATTTTCTTGTAATTTTGTTATCCCGAATTTCTTCTGTCAGCAGAACATCACGGCTTTCTCGGTACGTGATCCCTTTCTTCTACCGGTACAAATACCAAGGCAAACGATCGTCCTGTCCCCCTCTCTCAATACCTTTAAAACTGAGGAGAGAAAGGGACAGAATTTCCAAAGTTTCTTTGTTTAAGTGATTCAGAGTAAACCAGTCGTGATTGTGATGTATTTCTTTTTTATGATGACTGTTAATCGCCAATCACTCGTTAATTAAACAGACATGGTTTTGTTAATTAAATTAAACTGCGATATAATTAACGATTTTAATAGGTTAGGGTGTTGTGGCGAGGTAGCGTGTTTTAATACTTTTAATTCTAGTTGGTGTGTAGGTGAAGCGAAGTGTTGTTAGGCCTCCCACAAGGTCCGACGATCTGGTGAGATCGCGGGAAGCCGATGGATGCGAGTAGCACAAAACCAGCCGTCGTGGAGATCCTTGGGGAAGGCCTATGCCCAGCCGAGGACGTCTTTCGGCTGATTTGATAGTTATAAGATAGAAACTAATTGCCATTTTAATGTTAACGAACAAATTAAAACTAATATTGGATGGATCATAACAATAACTAAAGAGTTCCCATGAGTTTTTATCCGCTTTCTTAAAAACACTAACCGCAAGTTTGTTTGTTTGTGACAGGACGAAGAGTCGACCGAGACCAAAGAAAGTATCAAGGTAGGTTCCGAAGACGAGTGATTAGGATTAGTTAGGAACTTCAGCATCAGGATTGCAGGCGTTCAGAAAGGCGAAACTATTGAAGTCCTGTTGTATAGGGGTGCTAGAATAAAACGCTTTTTACTTAATTGGGTTGAAATCGACAAATGCTGGTTGTAAGGGCAATAGAGACTACAATCCGCTGGCAGGCCGACCGATGAGCCGGCAGGCCAGTATCGGGGGACTGCAAGTTTGTGTTACCCTTTGCAGAAAATAGAGGCAAATAGTAAAGGGGATTAAACATTCACTTTCCAATCCGTGGGCCGACGAGCCTAAATTGTCCCGTCAGCGGGCTTAACCTGCACGAGATAAAATTTGACAGGTGCTAGGGAAATGAATACATCTATTCCATATTCTAACGTAAGACTTAACGCTTAAGGTTTAAAATAAAAGTGTCTCGTCTTGACTTTTATTACCTTAAATTAATATTGTGATTTAAAAACAATTATAATGATTTTATCAAGACGAGACACTTTTATTTTAAACCTTAACCGGTAAATCTTACGTTAGAATATGGAATAGATGTATTCATTTAGCACCTGTCAAATTTTATCTCGTGCTTGCGTGCTAGTGCACAATTATCAACATTAAGTCCGTGGATTTTAAATTTTACCGCAGGTTTCGTAGGAGCAGTTCAGCTAAAATTAGACCCTCTGTCTTACGTGCGAAGGGCAACTTTAGTTGGCTGGTTAAGCCTTCGTGGACGAATTGAAAAGTGAATACGAGTGACGAGTGAGGGCCTGCGCAAACCGGCGGAGCGCAGCGCAGATCACCTTAAATTTATCAATGTTTATTCTTCCCTATGTTAATTACAATAAGGTATAAATTTGAATGCTCTGAGACCGACCTCGGAGCATCACGGGGGATTTCTACTCTGCGGCTGCGGCTCTAAATTTACACCTTATTGTAATTAAAATAGAAAAGAATATACATTGATACATTTAAAGTGATCTGCGCTGCGCTCCGCCGGTTTGCGCAGGCCCTGAAATGCAGCACCCGAAGTTTGGAATCGTGTGCTTCGAGGTAACCGTCCAGGTTGTTGTATATCCTTGATTAAACCGGGATCTCACTACAACTAAGAAAAAAACGAGATAAGCCATACTCGTATAGTATTTATCATTCTTTTCTAACAATAAGCATTGTTTAATTTGTAAGTATTCAAAACGATACTTGCTTTTTAATATTATGTTTCCTTGTTGTTTAAAAATTTCATTCCATTCGTGTGCTCGACTAACATAAATTATTAGAATGAATGTTTTTTTTTAATAATCGTTAAATCTATTTTCTGTATAACCTCTGAAAATGTGTGTTCGCATGTTTCCAGTTAATTGTGTGATTAAATCGTGTTATTTTGTAATAATCCTGCTGTTTTATTAACCGACTTCAAAAAAGGAGGAGGTTCTCAATTCGACTGTGTTGCTTTTTTTTTTGTATGTTTGTTACGCGATTACTCCGTCAATTGTGGACCAATTTTGAAAATTCTTCAAATTCTGGGAGGTGGTCCCATTGTCACCAAGTCAGAATCTGATGATGGGATCCATGAGAAATCGAGGGAACTCATCAAAAGTCATAGACACACATACAGCGATTTTGGTATTACCTGCAAGACTTTAAGAAATTGAATTACAAAAGCCTATTGGCGAAGAGGAACTGTTGATGAAGACCAGAGGTGACCACCGGAACTGCTTAGTCGTAAGTGATTGACGCCTGCAGATTAAAAAAGAAAAAGAAGTAAAGGCAATTTAATATTTTTTACTATAATAATTAATAGTATTTTATTTTGATTCCAATATTTTAAATTAAGACATGTTAAAATATATTCAACATTGTCCAATCGATATTGTTCCCGGGCTATATTTTCACCCATTCCTTCACCTTTTGGAAAAGTCAAGACTGATCGTTTAGATAATATCAAATTAACCCGGGGCGTTTTTATAACATTCGAAAGTCATAATTTGTAGTCCCGCTTTGGCAGATGAAGAAGGATTTGAGTGTAAAAGGAAGGCATGCAGTTTCATTGTTCGCGTTATGTGCATACCTACATGATTCAAAATCGTCACATCTCTAAAGGTAAGTGAATAAATAATATGAACACTGCAGTAAATTGTGATGTGATGCAACTCTCCGTTACCCTTCCTTGAGATATAGGGCCATAGAAAAAGCGTATTTGCTTGGTGCTTATATTGGTGTAATTAATATTAATTAGGTAAATCTCTTTGTGTGTGTTTGTGTCTTTGTATGCTTACTGCTGGGTATAATCTTTCATATCACGCCTAAGCTTAGACCATTTATACCAGGACGGGCCTTACCAAGACTCCCCTCTGCAGAGGTATGAGATCAAATGATCTTGCACGTTTATATAAACTATACCCATTTAGTCGATTATTTCGCATTATCAAAATCGTCTTCGGAGAGTAAGAAGCGCCAAGAAAATACCTTGTTGTGCTATGTTGGCGTGCAGCAAAAATCAAAACGCATCAAATTCTGAGAAAGATGGCGTAGCATTATACATTTTATTATTTTTCACCATGAACTTTGATCAATTTCAAGTGTATTTGTGTATTATTTCTTGCACACCAATATATCGATTCCCTGATCGATTTATAAACGGCTTGCGTAAAATCGCTCGGTAACTCGTATATAATCAGTGAACGAAGGCCTTCAAAAAAAGGAAAGAAAGCCTTTGTACACATCTGTTTTTAACTCATTATTAAAGCCATAAATAAGAATAAGTCAAACATATGTCTTCGGTTGCTATTTTTTGCATGTGTAATTGTAATTCGTGTACGCACGTGTTGGTTATGTTATATTATTAGGACATTGCGCGTAAGGCATCTCCTGGTGTATGTACTCAATGCGCCTAATTATATAAAATCATTAAAGTTGCTGCTGTCACTTTCTTCGCTATAGCAATAGAATAACACGCAGCAACTTTAATCAAACTTAAAAATTAGTTAATTAACATCTCTGCAGGGTTACATGGCCGAACTTTTATTAGGTTAAGAGCTCCCTGTACTATACCCATGTAAAGCAATGACTAAATGAATATGAATATGAAATGCTTGTAAAAATAGCCGCTGTCGCTATGGCCGCGCGGCGGCGCGACGCGGCGCGTCTGCCGCGCGGCAATAACTCCCCATCGACATCAAACCGCGTGCAGATGCTTATCGCTCGGTGCCGAATTATTAATCACCAGGCATTAGCTGATCGTGAAATGAGTTACGAGTTGTAACTTAAATTATGAGCAATATAACGATATCATTTATTATTTACTAAGTATTCTTCTAATTTTTGTTTAATTAATTAATTAATTTATTTGGCACACCAACAAAGTACAAGGCTATACATTTTGTAACTTAATGAATAGGGGTCACATCTAACATGTGCCTTAATAACAGACGTGCAACAACATTCATAATAAAATTAGACAGAACAGTAGATATAACAAATTTTACTAACAAGACAAGTAGAACTTAATTAAATCTTAACTTTTAAAGCAGGTTTAAATTTAAGCAGAGATAATTTGGTAGAAAAAACGAAATTAAATAAAAATAATCAAAGGAATATATTTAGCATGATAACAAGTTATTGCACCGTAAAAAGTTGCAACTTGAGTTTTTGACAGAAGCATTTTACGCCTCCAGGAAGTTATACTGTTCCTGATGTTTGTTAATTACACGTGTCCCAAGTGTGTTTATCTGTTAATCCAGTCCTGCCTGAGAAGCTAGCGGTCCCGGGTTCGAACCTCGGCATGGGCAAATATTTGTGTAACGAGTGCGAGTATTTCCTGAGTCAAGGATGTTTTCTATGTATTTAGGTATGTATTTATCTATATACAAATTTTAATCGTTGCCTAGTACCCATATTACAAGCCTAGAGCTTAGTTTGGGACTAGTACAATTTGTGTGAGATTGTCCCGTGATACATACTTATTTATTTTGTATATTTTATTTATTTATTTATTATTATATTTTTATTTATTTATAGAACATTGTCTGTATTCTGTAATAATTTAAAAGAAAAATAAGTTAGGTCATGAACAATATTTAAACGAAAGCAATTCCCGTGTGATGACAGTCGGTAACTAAAGATCTGTAACTCGTGCGCACATTACGTTGTAATGGAGACGTCATCTGAGATTTACGAAGTGCAGTCAGCATGAGTATGGATATTGGAATAATACTTTCCGTTATATTTCTCATTCGTCCTGATGATGTTTTTTTTTTTTTTTTACCTCTGTCTCATCTGTGTTTGTTTCCTGTACTATAACCAGTGGAGCGTTGATGACATGCTCTAATAAAAAAAAACTGTTACAAAAAATATAGTATAATTAGCCTTAAGACCACATTAAGACAAAAATCAAGTTTTATAGATTAAGACAAGTCTATAAATACAATAAAGCTTATAAAGCTTACTTTAATTCTAAACATTCTTAAATCAACAACAATCAACAAAAAAATAATTACTCTATCAGCAAACACTAAGTAAACAAGGTAATCACACGAAATCGTCCTTTCTCGACCCGCCATTTTGTTTTCGTGATATTCAAGATGGCGGCGTGCGCGCGCAGATTATCGCGTTGGCGCCGAAGTCTTTGTTATGCCGCCGATCGATTGTGGGAATCCTAGGTGCTTCGGTAATAGAGAAATTCTATTTCACTATGAGATACAACGATTAATTTAGGAATCTGGCGTTTGAGGTTTGTTTAGAATTCTATTCTGCGTGAATATTTTTGTTTATTTGACATTGGTTTCTGTCAAAATGGGGCAACGGGTCAGTGGATGAATCTAGGCTTATTTTTTTAGCCTAATCTCGGACCCTAGGGGGCAACGATAAACTTGTTTATACTAAACGAGTTGTGGGCAAAAAAAAATTAAATAAAGAATAAACATATCCATTGACTATCTATTATTACTTAGTAATAAGAAACGTGCAATCAAAGCGTTGTTAATATTTGCTATGAACATACTCATATTGAATCATACATATTACCTATATTATGCTTATTTAATAACAAAATTAACTTAATCACATATTAAACATCTTATGACTTAATCATACTTTTTAAAATGGTCGGTTAATTATATGTATTGGATATTACTTTGATGTTATCGTCAAGACAAATTAAATACTTACTACATTGTCTAGCAAACACGTAATTTCTTATGTAAATAGTCTTGATATATTATTTTTTAGCACATGTCCCTCAGCGGACGGGATAATGGTCACCCTCGCCATCAATAACGTGCCGTGAGTCCCGACAATTTGTTGCAGCGTTGTCACCGCGCAAGCGAAAGAGAGTGTTCGCATTGTATTTGACATTGTAATTTTATTATTTGTTTAAAAACAATAATTTGTTGGTTTTTGTAAAACTAAAAACTGACGAACCATCTACGAGGGCCTACGAACCGGAGATAAGTACATTTGCAAATTTTGATTTTATTATAGAAAATTATATATAGCTTGTAAAAAATAGTTTATATTATAATGTACTCAGTTGGAAAGCACCACATTAGGTTGCAACTTTTAGGTAAAAATTGGATCATGTGGTCAATTTCACTCCAAACGGCACTTTCCTTTTTCCAAAATCTTTTTAACCGAGCAGCTTTGCTTTCCCTGATTAGTAGTGGTACTAATAATATAACGCTCTAACAAAAAGATAGAACTCCTCGTTTAAACACATATATAAATACACTGACTTCCTTAATTTTTTATCGTATAACTAGTTAAAAAACTAAAATTGCTGATATATTTTTCATAATTCCTAAACATGCACCCCTAACTATTATGCGCCGACTCCATCAATCACGTCCGTTTACGACGTTTTATTTTTAATCCATCTTTTATCAGAACATAGCACCTGTATGTATTATTTGACTTAAAACTCAGTTAATTTGTTGGTGGACTTTAAACTCAATGTTTCTAACATTGCCGTGCCGTTTGTCGTCCAACAATGGACCTCCTTACCCCACTTTCCACCTGTACTCGTCGAATAAATTCCAAATTACCCTGAGAGCGTTTCGGTGTCAGTTTTTGCATGAGTTTTAAGTTTTATTGCACTTGGTCTGTAAATAAATATAATAAAACGTGAGATATTTAAATTTGTACGATTATTCTTGGGTACGTGAGCAGCGTGCTTTGCGGGGTATTATGTGGCAGCTTTTTAAATAGCCGATGGGATATAAAAGTTATTGTGAAATAAAAAACAATATAAAGAGGTATGTTTCTTGGCTATAAATACATTAATAGAAAAGGGCTCCGTGTCTCTGCTGCGTCGGCCCCGATTTTGGGGGTTAAATCAATAAGTCATACTGACCAACTTTCACTATGGGACCTACCCTGAAATCGTGAAAAAAAAATTGACCATCCCATACATTTTGGCTAGTCAGCTGACGATGTTTTGTATGGGAGGGTCAAATTTCTTTTCGCGATTTCGGGGTTGGTCCCATCGTGAAAGTTGGTCAGTATGACTTACTGATTTAACCCCCAAAATTTTTAGACGAATAAAAAAACAGCCTGTATAATATAGGAGGAGGTGGAAGAGGAGGATATTACGTGCATAGGATCGAGTACTACCGTGGTAAAACTCCGACTTATTAAGAAAATAATTTATTTGTTTATTTTAATTTGATTGCTGAAACAAAGTTGTAGTCAAAATCAAAATCAAAATATTTATTCAGTAAATTGGCCACATACGGGCTCTTTTACACGTCGGTAATATAGAGTGAATCTACCAGCGCTTCGGACAAGACCATCATTACGAAGAAGAAGCACCGCAAGAAACTCCAGCAGAAGGTAATTTTTTCAAACATAAAATACAATAATACTTAAAAGTAAGTTACAGTAGAGTAAGTTACATTACAAGGTAATAAAGTGACAAATATTAATTATTAGAACTAGCACAAATAAAAACATGACAAATGTAAGGTCAAATAGGTACATTGAACTAAATATAATGACTAGGATAACAACACGACGAGGTTCTTCGTCAAAAGCCACAATTTTAATAATAGTGCTGAAGGACATGACAGAGTGTCAGGCATCCGAACAGTGGTGGATCCACGGGGGTGGTCAGGTAGGTCATGAACTCATGACCATCCCCTTCGGCACGGTAGATACGAGGTTCAGAATTTAATCGTGTAGCAATCAAAAAATAAAAATCGCACTTGACTGAATTTCGGCTTTCGGTAGTTAGGTGACCACTCCCTAATCAGAAGCTGGATCCGCGCCTGCATCCGAAAACGATGTAAGTGCGAAGTGGAGATGTAAAATAAAGAAAGCTGGCCCCACCACCATGTGGGATCTGTAATCGCTATGTAGAGAGAGATTTTTTTTTATTTGATTAAGCTGATTTCACACGGGGGCTGTGCAGTGAGATTTCCGTAGGAGAGGTGGGCCTACAGACGCATGTTGGAAATAAGTTGACCCGTGTGAAATCAGCATATTATACAATACACACCTCCACCAACATAGAACATGAGTCATATAATTATTTTTCCAATAATTAAGTTGGTGGAAGGTGTCACCAAAGGGAGTGTAACCCAGCATGTGTTGCAGTTGCAGCCCTTGGTGCTACAACGCTGGCTTTCTGTGGATCCTTGTGTGCTTTACGTGCGGCGGCAAATGACAGTTAAGAAGAAGAACAGCTTTAGGTGATAAGTAAAAAAAAAAACTGTATTTTCTCCAAATTTTCAATACAGCGTCTTCTACTGATTCGTTCATGAAAAAAATCACCATGTACGTACGTACTGTAAATTAACTAAAAAGGCCTCAACTTAATAAGTTGAGTATTGATCCTGTTATTTATTGACTTAGCAGCCATTGCCATTAGCATGTAACGAGCTCTGTCTGTCTGTCTGTTTACGAGTCGCACGCAGCTGCAACTTTCAATTATAATGTAGTGGTTAAATTACCGTTGTTTATTGGTAAAAGGCAAAAAAAATATTGCCTTCTCAGATGGAATGGCGAATTTCGTATGGAACTGAATATTATTTTGCAAATTTCTTTGTCTAGTTTTGTAAACCAGGCTAGCAATAATTACCTAAATCTATCTCCTTTGATTAAAGTTTAATCAAAGCAACTTTAATCAAACTTAAAGGTCTCTGAGTGCGGCCGTAAATGGACTGTTAAGATTAGACTTTAAGTAGGTAAGGTAGTTATATAATTCAATATTGGTTCGGCAGTAAATTTTCATCTGTACTTAGATGTTTTAATTTCGGGCGATAGGATAGTTTTTGAGAAATGTGACCATTTCTATAAATACAAACAAAAGCTAGTGACCACGTTAGAAACTCAGTGGTCAGAACAAGTATAACTAATATTCTTACACTTCTTCTTCTTATTCTTCTTAAATCAAATAGCGCGTGACTAACCCCCTTACTAATAAACGTTGAGTAACGGCTGAGTAGTTATACAATGCTTTGTCCTTATCTGTCATTGTGACATTTGAATTCGACAGATAAGGACAAAGCATTGTATAACTACTCAGCCGTTACTCAACGTTTATTAGTAAGGGGGTAAAAGTGCGTAAGTAAGTTAATTAACTTGACCTATTCCAATCATATCAGAATCAGAATTAAGTAATTGTTAATTATAGATAGGCACAAGGTTTTGTTAGGTTGATTCATGAACAGCTATAATTTGCCATTTCGGCATACAATATTCATGTCTTAAAAACTAAAATTTTAAATAAGTCTAATAATTATCAAAATCAAAACCAAAAAAAAAAACTCATTTACAATCATAGAAAGTTTTATGCATTCAAATTTTGTTATTTTTTGTTTGAAAATGGTCAGGTTTTGTTCTTTTATACGGTCTGGCAGATGGTTAAATATTTTAGCAGCCATTACATACATACTTTTATTATAATAAGTAGTCTTAACAGGGTTCATTGGAAATACGTCATATTTATTTTGATTTAGTCTAGGTTTTTTCTTATGAATTACTTTAAACAAATGAATATGTTCTTTAACAAACACACATGCTTCATGTGTCAAAATACTGAGCTGATTAAATAAAGGCTTGCAACTGTCTATTTTAGCTGTCATAGCTAATAAAGTTGACCAGTCTTCTTGTTATAAAAAAGTAACTAATGCTTCCTAATTCGACCTAAACTAAAAGAAATAAAAAGTATTCTTTACGGTAGCTAAACACTAATTTAGAAGTCCTCTTTTATCGTTGAAATGCTAATCTACAAAATTAACTTGTCTCCTAACACTTTGAATGCCAGACTTCTTTATTTATATACAATATCGACTACACATGGAGTCATTGGCACTGGATTACATTATATTATATTCTATAGCTTTGACCCAGAGTTATAATTCCCGCGAAACGTTTAAATATAATTCAGCGTAACTATGACACCTGACAACTCCCTTAATTCAAAGCACTAAAACCTATTTTCCTTAAACCGGGGATACATCTTTTTAAAGACTAAGGTCGGGTGTTAACATAACCGTTATCGGGCGACCAGTCCGTCAACTTGTCCGAAGATTCATCTCAGTAATTAATCTGGTTCTTATCACTTCAGTAACGGCCACGTTACTTCAACATCTTGAAAAATTATGCTTTTGGAAATTAGATCTTGTGTTGCGATGCTTAAGATGCTGGATTGGGAACGTGTTTTTATTAAATTAAACGTTTAACTTTGTTTTTGAATTCTTGGAAAATTCCTTTTGATTCTAACGTCAGCCTTATTTTTTATACTTTTAAGTTGATTTTCTTTTGCTTCTATAAGAGTGATCTTCTGGTACATTGTTATAGATTGCGCGATAGGTAGCCCCATAAAGTAAATTGTTTCACGCTAATATTTTTAAATTTTAACGTCTTGTACGAGATTTCGTCAGTTGAATTTGCATTTGAAAAATGTGGTGCTTTCGCGAAAATATGAGCGACGGCGTTATGGAAGATTATGCAAAATGTTGTTATTACAATATTATAATGTCGGTTTGTGTCAAACAAATTGCTAAAACGAGATGGCTATCGTGTTAAGCAGTTTAATTTTTGTTATTTATGGTTAGTAGATTTTATAATGTATTTCAGATTAATAATGCCGTTAGCTTTTTGTTTTCTTTCAAATGCCAATGGAAATTCAACTCACCCTTGAATACAGGTTCAGCGTAGAAAATTCACCGCCTATATTTTACTTTGTTATAAACTCACGAAAAATAAAAAATAAATAAAAAATAAATAATAGTTTACATACATACATACTCACCTTGCTTTCATATCGTAATTAAATTGTTGACACAAATAATATTATTATTACTAAAATATCTGAAAGGAAATTTAATTTGTTGCCTATAGTTGAAAATGTAAGTGCAGACTTATTTAACGAGTACTTAGCTGTGTTGGTTCTTAATGTTTTTATGATGTACAGTCGCCCGCACGGAGAAAAAAATATTTTACAATATTGTATTGTAGTTAGCCTAGCGACGACGCAGTTAGCCTAATTGGTAGTGACCCTGCCTACGAAGCTAGCGGTCCTGGGTTCGAATCCCGGTATGGACAAATATTTGTGTGATGAGCGCGAGTATTTGTTCCTGAGTCATGGATGTTTTCTATATATTTAAGTATGTATTTCTCTATATAAGTATGTTTATCGTTGTCTAGTACCCATAGTACAAGCCTAGAGCTTAGTTTGGGACTAGGTCAATTTGTGTGAGATTGTCCCCTGATATTTATTTATTTAGTTATGATTCTGGTGTAGGAAAACAGATTTCAGCAATGGTTAACAGATTTTTTTTTTATGACAACAAATCATATTATTTTTGTTAATACTAGAATATTCTAGTTAAAATATTCTAGTACACGAAAACTTTGATATCGTTTTGGTTACCATCTAATAGTTACAGATAAAATATGCATTTAGCATACAACGGGTTTTTATTCTATCTACACAAAATTTGTTTCCTACGATACTAGGTAAATGGTACTAGAAATTATGTTGTACAGAATTAGAATTTTCAATTAAAGTGTTAAAAACGTATACTTGTCACATAATATAATACAATAAAATCAAGTAGAATTTACTATATTCTGTTAAAGTAAACTAGATTTTTTTCTCCTTGCGACGACGTAGTTACTCTAGTTGCCAATGACTAGCGGTTCTGGGTTAGATTCTCCTTATGGACAAATATTTCCTACGCGTGAATATTTGTTCCTGAGTCTTTCTAAGTATTTAAATATGTAGATATGTATTTGCCTAGTAGGTACTCCATGGTAACCCATATGTGACGTTCTCAATATAAATGGACCTTATGGAGGAAAACAGTTACGTTCTTCTTATTCATGTAACTATACAAATACTATGGTAACAGTTCTAAAAACGGCGTAACCGCCTGCCTCCATAAGGTCCTTTTATATTGAGAACGTCACATATGGGCTTCAAAGACTCTCCTCTCCAGTTAGACTGTCTGAAGATCGCGTAGTCCAATAGACGGTGGAAATTTCAAATGTCGTAAGGGATAGGTAAGCGTTTGTCCCTTACGACATTTGAAATTTCCACCGTCAATATAGTTACGTAAGTGCTTAGTTTGGAACTGGACCAATGTGTTACATGTTATCCCCAGATATTATTATTGACTAACAATATTAATAATTCACTCTGAGATACTCAAATTATTTAAACCCCCACAAATTATTTAAATCGATCCATTATAAGTCGAAAAACAAACAGTTACAAATTCGCTCGTTATCATTCGGATCGCCGGCAATAAGTCGCGTCGCGTCGATAAATACCGACGCGATTATAATCGATGGCGAGAGTCGACACGCGACGAGCTGCTAATTCACGCGACTGATTGGGGTTTAGAAAAAAAAACAATTGTTCTGGGGTCTAAAAGGGACCTAGCTAAGATGCATTAGGGTTCATAATGAAACATTTTTATATATTTCCATCTATACATGATTGCAATAAAATATTGAGTAATGAACGCTTAACGATTTTTGAAATTATACAAAATGTATGCAATTTATATACTGCACCTTTAGGATGAAAGTGACCTAATACAAAATGTTAAGTTTTCTACTTCGAGTCATAAGATTATTATTATAGAGACCTAATTCAAATTCTAAACATTTTGGAATTAGGTCACTTTCATTCTGAAGGTGCGATACGTTTAAGCGCGGGTAACACGACTGATCATTAGGGTTCGTCAATCCTATAAATTTTTGATTTTGAAATCGTTAAGTTAGCGTAATGCATCTTGGCTAGGGCCCCTGCGGGCTTAGCATGCAAGCACTAGATACAATTTGACAGGTGCTAGGGACATGAATATCTATTCCATATTCTTACGTTAGACTTACCTTAAGGCTTAAGGTTTAAAATAAGTGTCTCTTCCTGACTTTTATTACCTTAAATTACTATTGCGATTTTCATATTTTTATAGCGATTTTATGAAGACGGGACACTTTTATTTTAAACCATAAGCGTCTTACGTTAGGATATGGAATAGATGTATTAATTTCCCTAGCACCTGTCAAATTTTATCTCTTAAATGCATGCTAGTGGGCCTGGTGTGAGTCGGACTCGCGCATTGAGGGTTCCGTACATAAAATAATAGGTGTGATCTACCGACTGCAGCAAAGTTACAAAGTAAATTTTAGCGCCATATAATTTTTATTGCTGTAATAATTATGTATAGATCGATTTGTAATATTCGTACAAGGTGGGCCAAAAGAAATCACCCTATTGGAAGATGCTCTCATTTTTGCAAAGTCGCCAATGTCAAATCTGTTTTGACATTTGTGGACTTGACAGATGCAAAATACAAGTGAACAAGCCATGGAGCGATACACTCCCCAAGAACGCGGAATAATCGTGTCTATTTTTTTGCGTAACAATTCAAAAAAAGAGAGTCAAACAACATCGGATGACTTCTTTTGGCCCACCTTGTATATTTATTTTTAGTAGTATCTGAAATAAAGGATAGAGGGTTCAACTAATTACCCTGAATGACGCGTAAATACCTAATCAATCACACACCTAACAAGCTCTATATTTAACTAACTAACAATGTAACACGTTACAAAGCAAATAACCTCAATTAAAAAACGTAACAGGTATGTTCTCATCAGCAACTTCAATAACGCGTCCTTTAATTTCTATCATAGAAGCTACCGTTCGATGACGTCTCACGACAGAGATAGCCTTATACGACAACGTGAAGAAAGAACGGGTTAGCCGTACGGTAAAAACAAGCTGCCTTATTTGGCTTCACATGTGGCTAAATTTTGCCATAAATGACGATAGCGGGTATATGGGTGGTTGAAAATTCGCTACCATATTGATTTTTGCACAGCTCTTATTTTCCAAGATGGCGGGAGGCTGTAGATCGTATGGGATGCGCAGGAGTCGGTATTTTAGTGACATATGGCGCACAGGTGCGATGGAGATGTAATGAAAGTCGTTTTTTAGTTTCTTGGATTGTTAGAGTACGGTTGCAACGATAACGGTTGTTTTTATTGTGTTTTGTAATGATAATGTTACTTTGTTGTTTGTATGTACTCGTTTTGTTATTTATTGTTAGTTTTGACGGTTAAAAATTCATAGTTTTGTTTATTTTAACTAGTGGGTTTGTCTTTATTTTTATTAGTAAAATATATTTTGCTTTTAAAATACACGTCAAGAAACATGTTCCTCTCTTCTTTCTATGTACTCGTAAAATTTACTCAATATGGAGTTTAGAGCCTTGAACGTTTTAATATTGGTTAAGAGTACGTTTCCACTCAAGCGAAGCGGAGATCATTCGAACAATCTGCATGACGTGTGTGACGCTACATACAGTCGAGGACAGAAAGATGTATACACTTTTGGACCTTATTATAATGGAACAAGGTGAGTCAGCGTCAAATAGGAGCAGCCAAAATGGCCAAATATATCGCAACACATCCTTATTCCTATAGTAATAAAGTTGTGTTGCGGTATATTTAGCCAATTTCGCTGCTCCTATCTATTTGATGCTGACTGTACAATCTGATTGGTTGTTTTCGGTTTTCTCCTCGCCAAGATTGAGTTTAAACCCTCAACATATCCATTATAATATAGGGGAGACCGGGGATGGTTGACTATAGGGGCAGGTGGACTAACTATCAAAAACTCTGTGACTGAGCGGGGGGAGGTGGCGGACTCTCGTGCCTTATTGGTTGGCTCAAGGCCTTTGCGTCGGACGAGTTTTTGATAGTTAGTCCACCTGCCCCTATAGTCAACCATCCCCGGTCTCCCCTACTTTTACTATAGTAGAGCATAAACTGACCAATGAGGTTGTTTAAAGTGACAATCTAGTTATTCTATTGAATTAGTCTTCCAATTTGAAATCTACCGCAATAAGATCAATAAGTGATCGATTACGATTCAGATATGGTGTTAAGTAGGCTATGTTAGTCGTTGGATCAGAACGAGCCATTGCTGACAGGCAGTAGGCAGGGTTACTACATTACTACTTGTACTAGGCTAGTCGCGTCATTAAACTACACAGTTGTAAGGCTAGAAAATACCGATTTAAGTGATTTCTGTAACATAGTGGGATTCGACGATTAACACTGAGGCTCGTCGACAAATGCAATCGTAAAATTGAAAATGCATTCTAAGGTTCTAACCCTGAGAACTAAGATTGAATGCCAGAATTCTTGATTTGAAAATAAAAACCAGTCAAGTGCGAGTCGGATTCGCGCACCGAGGGTTCCGTATTTAAGTCCGTACTTCAAAAATATACCTTTATGTATACTATAATTCGTATGCAACAAGGTCTATTTTGAGTTGTCTAAGTTTAACATAAATTTTCAAATTTTTGTGTCAATTTCTAAAATATAAGTAATTATCTGTAAGTTAGGAATTTTTCTAATTTTTCGGTTTATAAACTTCGGCAATAACGGGAGGGGGAACGGTAATTTTTTTTTTTACATTTTTGGTTATAAATCAAAAATTACGTCACGGAAAATTATAAAAAATAGTTTTGAAATGTGCAGATTGAGCGCTTTCATATGACACCCCACTTGCTATAATCAAATCACTTTCATTTTTCAACCCCCCATTCTAGACCCCTTATCAATTATTTTTAAATTAATTTCATATTTTTTTTACTAAAAACCGATGCAATGCGGGCAAGCAAGTTATTCAACTACTTATACCAAATTTCAAGTTGATAGCTTTGTGTAGTTGCTGAGAAAAACTGCTGTGACATACAGACAGACAACGAAGTCTCACCATAAGGGTTCCTTATTTACCATGGTACGGAACCCTAAAAATGAAATATAGCCCTATCCAAGATCCAGATACTCTGAATGATATCAATGACATGATATGTATTTTGCTCCAGCAATTAAAATATATAAATAACTCAAACGTTCTTCACTTAAAAGTAACTCCATATTTGATACAAACCGTCAAGTTTCATTAACTTAATCTTTCATAATGTGAACGCGCCTTAAACCCAGTTGCAGCCGCCGGCGCAGCGATAAATATCTCTTAAATCTACACACATGCGTACTAGCCAAGTTTATTACTTCGACTTCAGATATCATACTTAGATTTCACTTAACACCTTTCACAATAATCTAATACACACCTTAACTTTGAAAAAATAGAGTTGTTATTTGATTGGGGATGGATGATGGAGTTATGACGTTAATAATTTAAACAGGTAGTTAAATTTAACAGATCGGAGAGAAATAGATTTATCTCTTTTCAATATTGTGTTAGATGTGAGATTAACAATATTGTGGACAGGCCCGGTAGCTTATGGAGTAATAGATGTACGTTTAAGTTTGGATTACTTCATTTGGATTTCGTAAGAGTAGTTTTGTAACGTGTTAGTTTTAACGTTGAAGCTTTATTAAGTACCAATATTATTATTATACTCGAATACCTTGTAATTAAATTAAACTAAACTACAATTAGAGGTATAGTAATATCCAGTTTAACGTGAAAGACAAGCAAGCTTTCAAATTTTCTTATAACTTTAGTCGAACAACAAATGCTCGACCGTTCGGCGAAGCGATGAATTTTCCATTTGCATTTTTCCCATTCTTCTTTCTCTTTCAGTCGTGCATTTTATGATCCTGATTTCTCCCAACAGCAAAATTTCTCGCACAAATTTAGGTGGAATTTAGGTAGGTTTAGATTATGTTAGTTGTGCAGGAGGACCGAAGTCCTTTGTACCTAGAAATAGGAATTCGGCGCAAGCGACAGGAAAATGCAGGGGAAAAACACAACTGTGAAAATGTAATTCGGAAAAAAAATGGGAATGGAAATTCGGCTACTAAGAAATTACGATTATGGGGAAATAATCCAACAATTTATTGAATGGTGATACTACTCGCACGTAGTAGCTAATAAATCTAGGTAATATTTTTATTAAAGCTAGGTCGTGTTTAATAGACCTTGGAGCCAGCTACCACTTAATCAAGCAAAAATGTATTCCATTTGTTCTACATTAACCCTTTTGCTGCCAGAAACAATGAACATGGCAATAAATCATCAGTCGCAAAAAGGGAATATTCAGTAGATAGGTATTCCTGCATTAGCTTTCCATTGGTTTTTTTTTTTCAATTTCCTGACATTATTCGTTTTAATTGTGAAGCGATGTGTCCATCAAAGTACTGTCGCAGACAGAAATGTACTTACGTCGTGATAAAAAACAAGCTTTATAGTAGGTATAGTGAGGAAAATCAAAATTGTTAAACAAATAAGTGGTTTAGAAGTTATGAGGGAACAGATAAACATACATATATATCGGTCATAATCATAACTCTCCTTTTTCCTTCGCCGTAGTCGGGTAAATAAAAGAAACTGTTTTCTAAGGACGGTCCTGTAAGTGTCCATTGTTGTTTATTAGATTGCTACCTTTCAACATAAATTCTGTCAAATCCTATAAAACCAAATTTCTTATGGCCAAGGAGTCCTCTATGTTAATGTAGAAAAATAAAAAGAAAAACAATAATTTCAACATATACTTTCTTAACTATAAAGCTATTCTCAACATATACTTTCTTAACTATAAAGCTATTTTTTTTACAGACCACAGAGATTGGAAACAGTAGTGAATTTACAATTTTATCGTCGACTGTACTCTAATCACATTAATATTTTTATTTATACATAAAACGCAATATATCTCATCAATGAATACTATACCATCTCTACTCGTATACAAAGTCCACAATAGCTTATTACCAACAATCACCTATTTAGTCAAAAGTACGCGAATTGGCATAAATATGCATCGAGCCGTAATTTAAGTTCTTGCATTACCAGTGCAGTTGCATCTTTACAATTTAAACCTTATTTTTAGGATGTTAAGGTGCTTGAATTATTAGTGCAGTAATTTTACTACTTATAGTTAATTCCTTACAATGGCAATTGGAATTGTAAATATATAAAAAAATATTGTAACGACATCGTTTGCCCTCCGCGCTACGCATTGTTCGTTACCTTGCGAACAAAAAAGTTTTTTGACAGAATTAATTTTATAGCGTTCACACGATTAGCTGATTTTGTATTTTGTTTTTTATTGTTTAAATTTAGTTTTGCTGCTGATAATTAAATTGGAATTTATTTGAGTTTTTGTATATTCAATAAGGATGATTACTGATTCTTGGGTAGATTATCAAAAAGTATTGGACACGTATTTTTTTTAAATAATCAATAAATTACGGATATACATTGAGTTGAAATGTCGCATGACGTCATGTCTCAATACAATTTTTACATAGAAGTGACGTCACGCCCACTCCCGAACTTTGACGCGCTTTATCTTTGTCATTTTTTAATCTAACGGAGGGACTAAATAGAATTTCATCTTCTTTACCCCTTCATTATCCCTAAATATTGTATTGACCTGGGCCTTTATTCCACTTTGGATTAAATCATCTTGCTGTGACATCGTAAAGTTACACTGTTCACGTCATGTCACGACAGCCCCCTGTCAAGAGTTTTTTTTTTTTGTAATTTTGTAATTTGTATGACTGTTTGTTTCACAATAAATAAATAAATAAGAGAAGAGCAGTTATGACGTCAGCGGTATGATTATGATATCCAAGCAATACAGCCTAATACAGTGTGAAATAGAGACCCTGTCGTAAGAGACGTCGCATGTTTAATAGAAAAAAAAAACAAGTGTCATTTGAAGTTAAATTTATTTCGAACTTTGACTATGCATTTTACTTTAGGTTTAAATGTTGAATGGTTTATTAATTGAAGTTATTGCGTTTTACTTTTAAACGTGGGATGTATTCGGGCCAAGTATGACATATGTATTTTTAAATAGTATTTGACAAAGATAGTTTTAGATTTAAAGCATGTAATTAAGAGTCTAAACAGACTTATATGCTTAGATTCTTCTAAGCGAAGTTAAAATACTAGTAATAATTTTTACGGTATCTATTTATCGTACTGTATAGAAAAGTAACCGACAGGCCCCTATTTAAAAAATCTGAAAGTTGCTTTTGTGAAGCCCCGTCATTATAAACCTCATCGGCTTGGTAATTTATGCCAAATTGTCACCTATCATCTGTTAAGTTCGTATATTAGAGGGGTCTCTGTTGTTTGTCATAAATTCATATGCCATAATGTATTTGCAATTGTCATCATTTGACATAAAGGCTTTTTTTCTGAAACCGTATAATTTTCAGGATTGTTATAAAATGAACCTAACCTAACCTAATGGGTTCCATGCAATAATCTTTTAAATAATCTTGAAATGTTTAAGGTTTTTTTTAATCTTTTTTAAATCATTTTAATTCAAACTTGTGCCTGTAGTTGCGCCTTTATAGGCTAGGCAGCGCTTAGTTTAAAAAAAAATGACAATCGTCCACATCAGTCAGTGGTCACCAACATTTTCCACCTTCACCTGTTCACAATAAACTTCGCGTATTTAATTAAAGGACCCCCGAGGCCTCATGAATTGTTAATCCATTTTTAATTAGACTTTACAAAATTAACAACCCAGGATAAAAACCGGACGGCGTTTGCAACTGCGTTTTTTCCGGGAAATTAATAAAATTTCCAGTTTTTTGGAAAAGCGAGTGTCTGTGCGTCGGCTGCATTCAAGTAGTATCCTGCTGAGCGATAAAAAAACAAGTTGTGCAGTAAATGAAGTATGTATTATAATAACGAGCTTAGAAGACTGCATGGGGATTGGTAATAATGGGTAAGAAGTCTTAAATAATGGTATTTCCCAAGTTAACATACGTTAAAAACATTAGTAGAATGTGTTTTGCTTTCAAGTAGTACTTAGTTATACCTACCTTTTAGTATACAGGGTGCCCCGCGATAAAGTGCACAAACGAACAAGGGGGAAACTACATGTATGTGATTTTATCACGGAAAAAATAATTGCATAGAGTTTAAAATTATTATTGTTAACCCCAAAAACATTTTTTTTTTGGTTTTTTTCCGTGGTAAAATCACATGAACCCTTATTCGTTGTTTAACTTTTGCTTTGTAAATCATCTCTACTTATAGAAAACTAGCTGTCGTCTACGAACTCTTCCGCGTAGAAATTGTTCATCACTATTCCTTCGGGAACTGTCCCATTTTCCGATAAAAAGTATCCTATGTGATTTCCTTTCCGTTTCATTAAGATCCATTCAGTCGTTGCCGAGAAGATAACAAATAAACAGTAAGGGCCTGCGCAAACCGGCGGAGCGCAGCGTAGATCACTTTAAATTTATCAATGTATATTCTTCCCTATTTTAATTACAATAAGGTATAAATTTGAATGCTCTGAGACCGACCTCGGAGCATCACGGGGGATTTCTACTCTGCGACTGCGGCTCTAAATTTATACCTTATTGTAATTAAAATAGGGAAGAATATACATTGATAAATTTAAAGTGATCTGCGCTGCGCTCCGCCGGTTTGCGCAGGCCCTTACTTTGACATTCACAATATTAATTACTAGCTTTCCGCCTGAGACTTTATCTGCGGATAGTCAGTACTTTCGTTAGGTAAAATATAGCCTATGTCCACCCTGAAAGTCCATTCTAAATGTTGGTGAAAGAATTTTTGAAATCGGTCCAGTAGTTTGAGTTTATTCGGTACAAACATACAAAAATACAAATATTTCCTGTAGATATGGTATGTATGAATGAATGCATCTCTGATTGCTGATGCTACTTGGTTTCGTAAACAAGAAAAATCTGCGGACATCCTGAAAGTCATTCAACGGTGTGGGTTAAGCCTATGACTTCACCGCTTTAGAAAGGAAGAAAGAAACATTTAGTTGGCTCATTATGACATTAATGTGGGATTTAACCAACCACTTAACAGACGATTAGAGTGTTAACAGCTGTCACACTGTATGAACTAGCAGTCGATTAACATTTAACATCGTATGGTGAAATTAGTAGGTACTAATTAAGACAGTATAACAAACAAAAGAATAAAAAAAAACAATCAAAAATGCCAAATGTGTCAAACAGGGTGCCACTCAGGGTAATGTCACAGTATAAATATAGCTAAAGCGGTAAAGAAACTACGAACAAACGTTCGAAACGTCGCACTCACACAGACGCACGTCTCAACGAGACCCCTAAGCGGACATGGCAGTGCTGTCAGTGTCGGGTGTCGCGTGAAGACGAATGGTTGAGACGTGCGTCTGTGTGCGACGTTTCGAACGTTTGTTCGTAGTTTCTTTACTGCTTTAGCTATATTTATACTTTGATAATGCCGTGGCGAGCCATGGCGCTGATTTTCAGTGACCCTATTACACGTTTCTTGTCTCTCTCTATCGTGAGTCCATCACTCGGACATATTATTATTGACCTATTATAGTAGGATGTAATTCTCTATAAGTATGTTTATCGATGCCTAGCACCCATAGAATACGCCCTGGAGCTTAGTTTGGAACTAGGTCAATTTGTGCAAGATTTTCCCTTGATATATTTATTTATGTTAATTGCGTCTGACGGAACGCTACCTTCATAAAGGCATTATAATGATACCATACCTTTGCCTTGTTTACATCTTCCTTAAACGATTGCATTACACGACACGCATGCGGTGTCATGTTGCAATCTTCTCAGTACCGTGATGATGGCAGATTTTTGTGATATATCACCGATTATTGGATCGGCAACCTTTTCGTTTCGATAATTGCTGTGATCATAAAGGTCATTTTGTAAGAGTTAATGATGATTGTTTAAAGCTTATGTCGTTGTGTATGATTTTATAGCAGTTTAATGGCAACGATGAATCAACAGCTTACTTTAAGTATGTAAGCTGCTGGATTACAATCGTTATTACGCTAATGATGGTAAACTGCATTGTAAAGTGATATTGTTTATTATTTTAGCGTATTTAAGTGGTGTTTTTAGGGTTCCGTACCTCAAAGAAAAAAACGGAACCCTTATAGGATCACTTTGTTGTCCGTCTGTCTGTGTGTCTGTCAAGACCCTTTTTCTCAGGAACGCGTGGAGGTATCAAGTTGAAATTAATATCAAATACATAAGTCTGCAGTCCTTTGGATCAGTGAAAAAATCAAACATCTAAGTCAACGCAATCAAAAGATACGGCCGTTTATACCGCATATTGATGGGAATCTCAAGGGAATCAAAACCTATAGGGTACTTCCCGTTGACTTAGAATCATGAAATTTTGTAAGAAGCTATGTTTTATAGCACAAGTAAAGGAAAAGATCCGAAAACCGTTAATTTGTAGTTACATCACATAAAAAATTAGCCCAGTATAAGCTGACCCTCACTAAGTACTAAAGCATACTTATTGCGTGTCAGTTTATTCTGGACTTGTTTATATTGTATTCCCGTGATTTACGAACTATTTACATGCCTATAAACTTGTGCGGAACCCTCGGTGCGCGAGTCCGACTCGCAATTGACCGGCTTTTTTTTGAGTTATGAAGTCATTTTAAATAGATAGTTGATCTTCTGCAGGTATTTAACCCACTTGTTACTATCGATCTTTATAATGCCTCGAATTAAAAATTAAGCGTTAGAATTACCTACCCATAATATTTATGTGTAAGTCATACACGATGTCTCTTACCAATCAGCCACTTTTTTTTTAACGGAGTGGGCACACCGAACCAGCCTAACATGACCTCAGTACAACTCGCGTGTGACTTTTACTGAGGTCATCTTAGGCTGGTATACCTCCGTTGTCACTATGACATGCGACTTATGGGATACCCTATTAAGTTTGATTGTTTATTCCATCTATCTTCACGATTTAACACCTCAGTCAATCTAATCGAAATTTGCTGCGAACTAGCTTATAACCTGGGGTCCAATTATGGTAATGTTTAACATGTGCATAAATGTGGATAAAACATCTGTCATCTTCTTACTAGTTTGTAAGTGCGAGAGAGACCGATGCTTTAACCACAGTTATTCACCGCGATAAACACGACTATAATAGACCTAGAGACACGTATGGTACTTTTTATCCCGGATAATCGGTAAGTTTTCGAGGTAATAGCGATAGAACGGCGTATAGACGGAGCCGCGGGTTAATGCTAGTCATCATCATCATCATCATCTCAGCCGAAAGACGTCCACTGCTGGACATAGGCCTCCCCCAAGGTTTGCCACAAGGACCGGTCCTGCGCCACTTGCATCCATCGGTTTCCCGCAATCTTAACCACGTCGTCGGTCCACCTTGATGGAGGTCTGCCCACGCTGCGCCTTCCAGTACGCGGACGCCATTCGAGAACTCTTAATGCTAGTATTTTAATAAAAATATTTTTCTTCAACGGTTGACGACCTCTACAAAATCATCTTGATCCTTATCGAATAGCATTAAAATCAGCGGCGTTTGTTCAAAGATGTTTCTTTTTGGCCCGCGTCGGGTGGCGTCCCAGTTTCGGAAGAAACCCGAACAGCTAGGCTCGTGTTTTATCCATTTAGGTGTTATAAACAAAATATGATATAGACTAGTAAAATTAGAAATTTTACCTTGCAAAAGATCGGGTATCCGCCATTTTGGCATTACCTTCTTATCCTTACTCAAACTATAAGTTGTCAACTTGTCACCTACCGAACCTTCGTTCGTTGACCCAGACATTGGGTAACTGGAGTAGTCGGGCGCGCAGCCGGGGCGCGCCGTGACGTCACTTCCTTGTGTGCGCGTGCGCCGCTAACGTGGCGCGCAAGGGATTAGCTTACGGCGAGAAAGGTATGGCTTAACGCAAAAGGGTCATTTTTAAATTTTGCGCAGAACACTCTGTTAGTATTTGTATGGAGCTACCATTGTTACCATTCATTATTACAAATATTACATAAATAATAAGCATCTTTTTTAGATTCCGATAATCAATAATTATCTGGGATATATAGCTGCCTGGAAAATTTGAAAATGACCCAAAAGATGGAGTGTTATCGTACGCAAGTTCAAGGCTTTGTGTGAAAGTTAGCTAGGTGAATCCATAAAACTAACTACTCACTTCAATTTGTCGAAATACTAACCGATAAGAGAGAAAGAGCAAAATGGACCATAAGAATAAGTCAGTAAGTTGCATTTTACAACCTATTAAAATTGTTCCAACCAAAGTATCACCGACTCCGCCCCCCCCCCCCCCCTATACTCTAAACTTAACAATAGAATCGCTCTACGCTTTTAAATCAAAATAACACTTTAACTAGAGGCCATGCCGCTTCCGCTTCAGCTCGCATCACACTCCCACCTACCCTCAACTTTCTTCCCTTAACATAAGGCCTACAATCCCTTGCATACTGTTAGATAAAGATTGTACGTTTTTTTGTGAAAACAGCGGCGCCGGCGCGGTAAAGGGTGCGTGAGGAAGTCCGTAACGCAGAGATCTAGGTTCGAGTCCGAGCGAAGAATTTCAAATAGGTTCCATTCGAAGAGTTGGTATTTCCGGATTAGTTTAGCGCTCGTGTGGGCATGGTTTAAGAAAAACATATTAGCTTTTGGTTTTATGAAATATAGGAAATATTGTTAGTTAGTTACAACTTAATTTTGTTGGTAGTATTTGTGCGAAACACCACAGAGGGTCATACACAGAGTTAGGTTCAACATTGTCCCTTCTGTTCCTAAAAGTTAACGACGTGGGCGTTTTTTTACTCATATAATTTCGATACAGGCCATAACTACTCCAAACTCCCATTATGCGGATATATCCTAAGCCGAAAAAATGGTTTAAAAGTTCTTAACTTTCTGGAACAGGAGAGACAACTTGTTTCTGTGACTGTGTATGACCCAGAATTGGATCTGTAGTTCCGCTGATTTCCTTTTAATCATCACAATATCGATTTTATTCGAAAATCAATAAATTACATACCTATTATTTTGCAAGTTCATTTGATTATGGCTGTTCTCAAAGACAATTAAGTAAAAATTACTTGCAATTTAACTTGCCAAGGAATTTCTTGCTCCTTGCGGTCGAACATTTTTACTTGATAATGTTTATAGCATAGTTTTAAGTTAATCTTAGCTCATGAAACTACGGGTTTTTGAACAAACCTCGCTAGACTGGTTAACTCGTAATTTTAGCCGAGTTTTATTTCCGTTTCCAAATCTGATAAACTACTTGTCAATACAAACCTTACCATATATCTCATTTGCGGGCTACTTTTTGCCCAAGAAATTACCCACTTGTCACTCACGGTCTAAAACGAACGGTAAAGCCTCCTTAAAATACAATTTAAGCATTCAAGTAAATCGATAATGACTCAAAACTGGAGCAAAGTGAGAGGGACCGAATTGAGATATCTTAATTCGCTGCCACACCCCTTAATTTTCATACATTCTTAACCCCATATCGTGCATTCGGCACTGAATGAAATAAACTTTTTTTTTTCGTTTAAAAGGCAAAGGTTTTATTGGCACAAAAGAAACGTGAAGTTAATTGATTTTAAGAATTATTTTCACTTAAAGCGAGTTTTTTTGCGGTTGTTTAAACTGTATCAAATATTTGCAACGCCGATCAACATTAACAGTGTTGGCGTCCGTAATCAACAATCTTAATTTTAACGTTATGAATATCTAGAAGATTCGAGAAGAAGATGGGGATGATGTTCTTAATACATTACCTAATGCGCGCGGTTGATTATGCGCTAAACGCAGCGCAAAACGCATTGCGGTTGACGCGTACTATTTCATTAAGTATAAAGTGAATCGTATGTATTGTTTATTGCGTTGAACGCAGCGGCAATCGCAGCCTGAATGTATGGCGCAACTTAGTGCGTTTGCCGCAGTGCGTCTTCCGCAGCGTTTAACGCATAAAACAACCGCGCGCGCGCGTTTTCGATCCAAGATTGTCTCCCCACTACCTACTGAATTTTACGTACATTGACGCAACCGTGTACGAGATTCATAAAAACGTAATCGTATAATATTAAATGCCGGATCCTAATTCACGAACAACTTAGTAGCAAAATCAACTTGATAAGTAAATGTCGTGGATCAGTAAGCTATTTCTCGAAATGGTTTTTGAATGACCGTACATTGTAACATAGTAATATGTACCTAAATAACCAGGGTTTTTAGGGTTCCGTAGTCAAAATGGCAAAAACACACATTTCGACAGTTATTTTAAACACATTTTAAGGCTTTTAAGCAATTTTTTTGATTATGTAAATATTTTCGGAAATTATCAACTTACAAAGGTGGCGCTTAATAAATACTTTCAACCAAAATTATTTTCAACATGATCGGATATTCCGTTTTTGAGTTATTGCCGAAAAACTGCGCTTCTCAACAAAAGGATGAAAGTGCCATGAAGATACGCTCTTTTGCTGGTGCACTTTTTTTCACATCGTATTTTTTGGAGATTGTTTTTTGTGTTTGTAAGAATGGTGACGGAACCCTGCACTGAGCATGGTCCGACATACTCTTGCCCGGTTTTAATTATAATACTCAGTGACACTAACACAAACACAATAACCTCTCGTTTGTCAAAATCCGTAAAGCCTCTACGTACCCACACACATTTAAACATTCATAATATATACAAACATAAAAGCGAAACACTACCCTCCGTAAAAATATGGTGCCTCCCAAGTCCCAATTAAGGCTAGTTAATTTGATACAATAACCCTCTTATTCATAATCGTACAATAACTAAATTATACTTGATTGTATTGTATTCTGTGGCCTTATCTTTCATTGTGACGTTTGAATCTGACAGAAAGTGACAAAGCATACTTTTACTAAAGTTTTGTTGTGCCTTTAAGAATTACTGCCGCACTCAGAGACGTCAATTATTTTTTAAGTTTCATTAAAGTTGCTGCGTCTTATTCTATTGCTATAGCAAAGAAAGTGACAGCAGCTACTTTAATGAAACTTAAACCTTAATTGACGTCTCTGAGTGCGGCAGTAAGTCTTTAGGATCATAATCAAAATTTTCACAAATCACCACGGGTTCTTGTAGGTATTTGACGACTGAACATCTACATACCAGTGCCAATTGCGTCCCTCTACGCTCCCATTTGACATTCACACGCGGACCAGTCTGCAAACATGTTCATCTGTCAGTCGCAACTGTTGAATTTTACATGGATTTTAACGCTTCCAGCACGCCACTGCCCAAACCCAAAAAGTATTAACTCCCTTACTTGACAACGGAGTTGCATCTTTCTGGTTTTGAATGCGGTGTGAGCAAGACGATTTACAATTTATTGTCACTGTAAAATCGAATGTGTATGTAGATCTTTGTTGGAAGGTTTTGAATGTTTGCTTCAAGCGAGCAAATGACTGGAGGTGTCGTTGTAAATTGTTGATAAATTTGTTTGAATAAAATAATGAAAAAAATAGTTTCCAACAGAGAAATGTGACTAAACGCAAGTTTTGTGAAGGTTTTATTAGCGTTACTTAACGCTAAAGTTACTATTCTACTACTACTGGTTACTAGTTAGTTTTTCGTCTTTGACTTTATATTGTATTTTTGACCATAATGAATATCTCTTCAACTAGTAAGAACTTTTTAGATTGTGATCGATATTGGAGTAAAATAACCCCGATGCGATTAGATTTATTGAAAAGTATTTTATTAAATACCTACGTATTTTAATAAAATAAAATTAAGAACCTCACTATTTAACGTATTTAAATAATTACATACAACAATATTTAAAAGTCGTTAAAAAGGATTTTTTTTTAAACTGATATAGTACAATAAACCCCAATATACCCCAATATAAGAGCTACAGCTGTTGCCACCAAACAAATTACAAACCGATAAAGTTGTCATAAATTAGCAATAATCTTATCTCCTACATTTCTTCGCGCGCTGCACAACGCTGTTAACTGAAAAAGAATTTACGGTGTTAACTTTTGGGTTGATAATGGCTTTTAAGTTGCACTGTTCTTTTTAGGGTCCCGTACCAAAAGGGTGCCAAACGGAGCCCTATTTCTAAGCCTACGCGCTGCTGTCTGTCCGTCCGTCTGTATGTACTAACTTTAAAGCGCAATGTTTTGAACCGTAATAACCGCCGAAGATAAACGATTGTTTTTTTTACAGAATAATATGTGTTATAATGGATTTCTTAATAAATAATAATAAAAGAAAACAAAAACGTAATAAAGCGGTTCCTTCGTATGAAACTTTTTTTTTTTTGTATCGTGAAAACCGTAATACATACACAAGCGTTAAATTTGATATAGGTAATTTTAGTACAGACTCTAAAGAATAACAACGAGTAGCTAATAAAACCCGGCCAAGTGTGAGTCGGGCTACATGTGATTTTATCAAGGAAAAAAAAAATTTGCGAATACAATTATTATTGTAAACCTCATACAATTTTTTTTGTTTGATTTATTTTTTTCACATGTTATGTTTCACCCTTATTCGTTTGTGCACTTTATCGCGGGACAGCCTGTATAATAATAATGTTGTGTAGTGGTACGGAACCCTCTGTGCGCGCCTCCGATTCGCACTTGACCGGCTTTTTAAGGTTAATTGTACTCTATGTGATAAAGTTTAGGGTTGATACTTTGTGGTTGAGCAAAGTTTTATTTTATTGCTGGGTTTGGGCAATGGCCGGAGAAAGTTGGGATTTATTCGCGTGGATCGTCGCGTGAGTCTCGGAGACGCGTGCGCACGTGGTTAATTAAAGAAATCATAGTTTTATCAATAAGGTATTATTCTTTCGGGTTGTACGGCACACGCTTATTTGTTTTTGTTGTTTTTATGTTTTTTTATTGTTGTTCTGTTTTTGAATTTCCTCCCATACAAAACATCGTCAGCTGACTAGCCAAAATGTATGGGATGGTCAATTTTTTTTTCGGGATTTCGGGGTTGGTCCCATAGTGAAAGTTGGTCAGTATGACTTACTGATTTAACCCCCAATTTTTTTTGACGAATAAAAAAACACCCAGTATAGAAAGAAATAGATATACTTATATACCTACATTGAAAACATCTATGACTCTTAAGCAAATACTCGCGTCAATGTCACATAGTCACTATACTCGTAGTATATGTACGCTTAGATCTTTCAAAAACGCTACGATTTTAATGCGGCTTTCACCATTAGTTAGATATTTTTACGGAAGGTTTATGCATATAATAGTACCCGGAGCGAAGCGAGGGCGGGTCGTTTGCTACAAATTGGTAATCGAACCCGGGACCGCTAGCTTTGTAGGCTTCCAACTGGACTAACCGTGTTCATTACCAACTTGGCCAACCGCGTCGTCTGTGATGACGCTAGTTGCAGGGTATTATAATTTATCATAGACTTTAACAAAAAATTTAAACAGTTCCTACTCAGTTACAATAAGACTTGTTTTTCAATCACGCACTCTCGGTGATTGTATTGTACATATCTGTTTACGTGTAAGTTATAAAGAAATATGTCTGTTTGTAATTCTTGTCGTTCCGTATCCGCAGTTCATGTCATAATGTAAGTTCTGTCGCTTTCACTCAATTTCAATCACGGCTGAAGTGAGAAAGTGACAGCATTGCCGGAGTTTCATTTATAAGGTACCTACAGAAACTTTGATTGATTTTGAAGTTTTTAGGGTTCCGTACCTCAAAGAAAAAAACGGAACCCTTATAGGATCACTTTGTTGTCCGTCTGTCTGTGTGTCTGTCAAGACCCTTTTTCTCAGGAACGCGTGGAGGTATCAAGTTGAAATTAATATCAAATACACAAGTCTGCAGTCCCTTGGATCAGTGAAAAAATCAAACATCTAAATCAACGCAATCAAAAGATACGGCCGTTTATACCGCATATTGAAAGGAATGTCAAGGGAATCAAAACCTATAGGGTACTTCCCGTTGACTTAGAATCATGAAATTTTGCAAGAAGCTATGTTTTATAGCACAAGTAAAGGAAAAAATCCGAAAACCGTTAATTTGTAGTTACATCACATAAAAAAAGCCCAGTATAAGCTGACCCTCACTTAGTACTAAAGTGGATACTTATTGCGTATCAGTTTATACTGGACTTTTTTCTATTGTATTCCCGTAATTTACGAACTATTTACATGCCTACAAGTTTGTGCGGAACCCTCGGTGCGCGAGTCCGACTCGCACTTGACCGGATTTTTTTTTTATAAAAAGAGGATTGTGAATTGACGGCTTTCCATACAAACAGCGATCACGTTTTCCACCCCCTAAATGTTAAACGATTTCGACCAATTTTTGATATGTCAGTCAGAACATAATTTATGTCCATTCGTTTCGTTTTTATATAAATATATATTAAATATGAAGTGATTTTGGCCGAAATTACTTTTGTATAAAAACAATAAAACGGGAATAAAATGAAATTTATTCATAATATTGGAAAAATGAAAATACGGACATTGTTTTTGTTCCGACTGACCACATATAAAAAAGTTAACATTTAGGGGTTGGAAAACGTTATCGCCGTTTGTATGGAAAGCCGTCAACTCACAATCCTCTTAAACTAACGTGAGACATGATAATCGCTGATCGGCTTATAATCGTGAGTTTAAACTGTTAATCCGTTATATTTAAGGAGGAAGGCATATAAAATCAAGAAATCGTATTTGCACACTACCATAGAACCCTGTTGCATTGACAGGGCCCTTAGCCAAGATGCATTACGCTAACTAGCGTTTCTATTCGTTTTGTTTTTAAACCAATCGCGTCACTGGTAGATCACATGATACGAAGAGTCACGTCACTCAGACTTAGTAATATATCTAGCGGTAGATACCGCACCGCATTGCGACAGGGCGGGTGGCGAGTATTTAGGTATTAGGACGTACAATAGTTACTATTTACTACTAAAGCATATTTTTTAAGTACAATTATGATTCCTCCTAAACGCTGACAAGCGATCCATTGTTGGGAGAGCCTCGATATCAACTAAATTCGTGACTTGAACTTTTTCCGGCAGCCTATTTGAAAGGTACCTAATTAAAGTATACATGTTTCTTTACGCACGTGATCAGCCATATTTTTTTAAATCGCTAATATGATTCACAGCTTGTAGGTGATTGGTGGTTTATATTTCGTCATTTTGTTTTTAGAGTTCTTCTCTAAAATATACCAGGACAATCATCATCATATATACAGCCCGTGCGCACTTAGAATAGGATTCGGCTTCGGGTAAACTCGGGTAGACTCCCATAAGAGCTTATGAGTGCGAGTGAGAGATTGATGTTATTAAAATTATTATTCACTTAACAGTACCTAGGAGCTACTAAAACGATAATACGATAGCGACAATATATAAAATTGAAAATAGACCCCCAAAAACAACAAAAAACCTAGCACAGGAAGAGATAGGGCTAGAATTGTTATATATTTATTAATAATAATAAATAAATAATAAACAATTCTTTATTTAGGTAATGGCCCATTACTTAACCAATTTACATAACACAACACAGCCTTAATAGCCTTATTAATAGCCTGCAATAAAAATCATGACATACGGCCGCACTCAGAGATGTCAATTAACTTTTAAGTTTGATTAAAGTGGCTGTAGTCACTTTCTTTGCTATAGCAATAGAATAAGACGCAGCAACTTTAATGAAACTTAAAAATAAATTAACGTCTCTGAGTGCGGCAGTAACTTTTGAAAAATAATCATCTTTAAAACGAGCAAAACAAAGTCCATAAACGTGCCTTTCAACCTTAAATTTGATTTAAAACTCGCAGCCGCAATCTCATCCTATGCAAAAACCGAATTGTGAAGACAAATAGAACTCGAACGAATAGTTACATAGTTTCTGTCTAAGCCAATCATCACATAATATATGCCATACATCAACACATTCTACGCCCTGTTCCCCAAATCCCATACAAATTGGATTAGATTTTAACTTCTCGGCATTGAACATGTCTAACGAAGAAAACCCATACTAACTACAATCAAAGGCAATGAAATCGGGCCACTGCACGTACAAATTTACTTGCACTATGACCAATTTTCATTGATCTTGAGTGTAAACAATGGAACTATCCGATTGGATACGTGACATGTATGTAAATACGGGGTGACTCAGTTTCTTAGTAGATCGTCGCGTGCGTGTTTTTCTTGGATCATTCTGTGTAACATCACAAGGTTTCTTTTGTAGTTTTTATCTCGATTCGAAATCGTTTTGGTGCTGATGAAGGACAAAGTAATTTTAGAAATATCTAAACAAGGTTAACTTTCGCGAGATTTTGTGGGTGGTTTTGCAGTGTTTGATCGCTACTAGGTATAAATCTATCTATCTATACATATATAATAATAATAATCCAGCCTACAGGCAAGAGAATCTGTGTGTCTTTTTGGCAGGCAGCTTACAGGCCCACTCACAATGAGATACCAGATTACCAGATTGTATAGTAGTAATGATTCTGGTGAAGGAAAACAGATTTCAGCTATGGTTAACAGATTTAGATTTTTTAAGACAACAAGTCATTTTTGTTAATACTAGAATATTCTACTTAAAATATTCTAGTACACGAAAACTCTGATATCCTTTTGGTTACCATCTAATAGTTACAGAGTAAAATATGCATTTAGCATACAAGAGGGTTTGTATACTACACAAAATTTGTTTCCAGGTAAGTGGCTAATAGGTACTAGAAATGATGTTGTACAGAAGTAGAATTTTCTATTAATGTGTAAAAAAAATATAGTTGTCACATATAATACAATAAAATCAAGTCGAATTTACAATATTCTGTTATAGGAAACTAGATTTAATTCTCCGTGTACGAAGTTATTTTTTGGAAAATTGCTCCAGTGCGAATTCGGGTCCAGCCGCTTGTTTATGATATTAGTATAGGAGTGGGATACCGGGATTAGTGGGATGATGGCCACACATTACTATATTTTTGTGAATATCCTGTCATTTTACCAAAAAAACGTTTCACAAACTGATTCATTTCACAAACATATTTAATTTGGCAATCCGCTTTTTTTCCGAAAGTAAATATTTCAGGATTTATTTCAGGAGGATTTTGTAGATTACCTATGTGTAGGTTACTTTTTAAAAAAGCGGTTTAAATGATATTGTTTGTGAAATGAATCAGTTTGCGAAAAGTTTTTTGGTAAAACATTAGCGAACCATTTTTGTGATATTGGATACCTGAATTTTTTTCTGTTGCCGTACTTAACCCGAAACAAAGAGAGATTGCCCGCCGATCGGCCTCCCTGGCGCTAACGCGGCGAGCACACATAACTGCGCACCGAACCTGTGGGCGGGGCTGGGAACGACGAGTGCTACCGTTTTTCACACTTGGATTTGTGGGGTACAAGTCAGGAAAGCCCCGCGGGCTGTTGTGTACAGCCAGCTGTTATGTCGACACATCGTCGTTCAGTTCTACTCGGTCGATGAATGGCCGGCGAATTTACGTCGTCCGTCAAGGTGAGTAAATGACATTCAACTGCCTGCACATTCATTTAGTCGCTGGTTTCACAGACGACCAGCTGTGCGACCAGAATGCGCAGGCAATTGAATGTCATTTCAGCTTACAAATGATGTTTTTTTATGGGGACTCGGCTATTATTTTCGTTGCATTCGATGTTAACACGGATCGACATACGTAACTTATTAGTTGCGCATCTAACTCACTTATGTGTTACCAAAAATGAAAATTGACTACCTAATCAAATGGAATGATTTTTATGAATATTAGAACTCACATTTTGTACCTACAAACTTTAGGGTCATTTGTTTTTCGCATAAACGGCAAGGTTTAAGTTTAAATGTTATTCATCCTGATAATAGAAATATCACACTGACATAATGATAGGCTCGTAGAAAAACCGCATCTAGCTGAATGTGTATACTTTACAAAATTGTAGAAAAACATAGTTACAAATAGCAATAAAATAAATTTTATGACTATTTCTAATCGTTTTCATTTATGATTTTCATAAAACGTCACATGCAAAATGTATCAAGTGTAGTAAAACTGCTACTCTCGGGTCGTGGTACAAAAATCAATTGATGTAACTTGTCGACTTGTTAAAAAGGCTAAACGCTCGCCGCTCGTGCCTTGTCCCACCCTCGCAGGTTAAACTCTAATTGCACAGTAAACCGGAGTAAGTGGCCAACGAGGAGTAATTGTTTTATGTACGGTCTCGGCAATCCGTCTGTTTGTCCAGTTAAACGTGGCTAAGCACGGTTTGGACACATGTAAATTGGTGTGGGTACGAGATTGGGAGAAAACGCTGACTTTTAGTGAATATATATATATATATATATATATATATATATATATATATATATATATATATATATATATATATATATATATATATATATATATATATATATATATATATATATATATATATATATATATACCACATAGAACAGTTTCGACATGTCTTCTCACATAAACCGTGTCCCCTAGACAAGATACAGCGTTTACACTAATTTTCTGGTTTAGGCCAAGCATTTTTGTCCGTTAGATAGTCCTCGACCCTATAGTACGCCTTTGACATCAACGACTTTTTCAAGTAATTTTTAAGTGCTGGAAGGGGTAACTCTAAAACTACGTCGGGTAATTTATTATAAAAATGAATACATTGACCTACAAATGATTTATATACATTACGGACACGAAACTTTTTTAAGGCAATTTTATTATGTATAACAGAATTTTTAACGAAAGAGTCTAGGTTCTTAATAACAACATACATAATATTTTCATTTTTAGTAAATTTATCTGTCAGCTATTTTCAAGTGTAAGAAAGGGCTATATTTATTTGAAAGATATGCTTTACTTGACGATTGTGAAACAGACGGTTAATATAGGTTTTTAGGCCGATGTGGTAATAATTCAAAAGTTTTGAACATAAAACCAGACTATCGACTGCACGACGCTTCTTTATTGTTTTTATATCGCCTTACGAGTATACGTTCGTTTTTCACGAATCATTGTCACCCCTTTTTTTTTATAGGTGCAATAGTTCCGGAGCCGAAGTGGAACATCGAGATATTTATTCACAAACATAAAATGTTATCATTACCCTTCTATTGACTTCGTATAGTCGCGTAAAGCGCACAATTTGAATTTATTTAGATTTGCCCAAAGTGTAAAGTTTTATAAAACTTTAAGAAGACTGATAACTAACTGCGAAATCTATTCATACACACACACACATACACATCTAATCCAGCCTTTTCATACAAACGGCGATAACGTTTTCAACCCCTTTAACGTTAACCGAAATTGACCAATTTTTGATGTTGTCAGTCGGAACAAAAACTATGTGTGTTTTTAAAATATTTATTAATTTTAAAGATAATGTGGCCAAAATTAATTTTGTATGAAAGCAATAAAACGGGAATAAATTGAAATTTGTTGATAATATTGGAAATAACGAAAAGTACGGACATAGTTTTTGGTCCGACTGACCACATATCAAAAATTGATCGAAATCGATTAAAATTTAGGGGGTGGAAAACGTTATCGCCGTTTGTATGAAAACCGTCAGCTCACAATCCTCTAATGGCCACTTGCAGCTAATAGAAAAATCTCATTTTTGTCTTAAATCCAGTTTCTGACAGTTCTATACATTTTGACAACTGAACTGTACGATTAATTCTCGATTTAACTTTTTCCTGTAGTGGCTATAAATAGTTAGGTCTATGGTTTTTATGGAACAAGGGATCAGCCATCAGTCATCATTCGTCACGGAAGTTATAAAGGACACAGACATGATGCTTGTGAAAACACTAGAAGTCATTAGGTCACCGAGTTAAGTGATGTGGTCAGAAGCGGGATGGCGCCTTGACCGGTGAATCATTGTGCGCAAGCGCAAGGGCACGCGCCGCGCCTGTTTAGTTTTGCGTTAATAAATAAACATCACGGGACAATCTCACACAAATTAACCTAATCTCAAACTAATCTAGGCTTTAAATATTGGTGTTAGACAACGATAAACATACTTAAGTATATAGAAAATTACAAAACATCCAAGACTCAGGAACATATACTCGCGCTCATCACACAAATACCCGATACCGGGACTCGAACCCAGGACCGCTAGCTTCCCCCCTGACCCTGCCTACGAATACGATAGCTAAAGTGCCATCGTGGCTCTTCCACGAGTATTCATTTAGAAAAACTTTCCAAAGGATGCTCTTGATGGCGGCACCTTTAGAGTTAAAAAAAACAGGTCAAGTGCGAGTCAGATTCGCGCACCGAGGGTTCCGTATTTAAGTCCGTAATTCAGTTTGGTACGAACCAAAATGGTAAAAAGGAACGCTTACATTTACACAAGATTACCCTAAAAATATCTATAACTAAGGCCGGCCTTACACAGTCTGAATTTTAAGAATCTGAATCCAGAGTGTGTGTGCTCGTCCATAGACAATGTATGGAAAGAGGTGCGTTCTCTCAGATCAATCTGAGAAATTCATAATCTGAAAAAATCTGATTGTGTGTGGATGATAGTTAAATTGTATGCAATTCCGTGCTTTCTGAATTAATAATATGAATTCAGATTCTTAAAATTCATACTGTGTAAGGCCGACCTAAGAGTTGGGCAGGCTTACTCATTTCTCACCGTACAACATAACTTTAGCACAAAAAGTCAGAAGCCACGGCTAACGAAGTGAAACAAACCAACGCGTGTCCAGCGCCCGCGCAATCTCACTATGAGGTAATAGGGTATATGCATAAAATTTTTTAATCGCAGTTCTTAAAAAATAAGAAACCGAAAAGAGATGGCCAAAAGTGAAATTAAAATTAAAATCATCCATAATCCTCATCATTGCATCTTGAGATTGCAATCAAGTCCTTTCGCCTCACTATTATTTTTCTTCTCCATGGATGAATGTCATGACATAGATAAAAAAAAAATACAATAAAAAAATGTAAATGTCATAAACACGTCTATTAATTTCTCTCCGCCTTTATCTTACCCGACAAATAATTACTTACACAAAAGCTTACACAAACGAGAGCGATAGTGACAAACGACGCATTGTACACTTTCGCTGATGTACGGACAGACAAACAGACAAAGACACCTACAAGTACAGATAGCATCGACAGTCAAATTAATTATTTGAGTTTGACTACTGTGGAGGCGCGCCACAAAGAAAATATTGTAAGTGAGATTTTTGAGATAACTACATTTTATTTGTTCACTCGACAATTTAATGTTAAAAATAATTATTTTTGTAGTCTTTGTACTTTATATGTTTAGAATATTAAATGTGCTAATTGTAGGATTTGTACGTCAATTTGTGCTTGAGCTTATTGTGGCTTCGTGAGCTAAATAAGTGTAACGTTATAAAAACGTCTACCATTTTTATCTTGCAGAATCGTTAAATTGCCAAAAGACTGAGATATATTATTAATCAAACCAGGGCCCTTAGCCAAGATTCATTACGCTCACTAGCGTTTCTATTCGTTTCGTTTTTAAACCAATCACGTCACTGGTACCTAGATCACGTGACTCTTCGTATCACGTGATCTACCAGTGACACGATTGGTTCAAAAACGAAACGAATAGAAACGCTAGTTAGCGTAATGCATCTTGGCTAAGGGCTGAGCGTCTCTATTCTATTCGATGAGTTTTATTAAGAAGAAAATAGAATAGAATAGAAAGTGACCGCGTTAGTATAGTAAAATATTTACGGCAATAATCAAGCCAATCAGCAATACCCTGGCGATGTAAAGTTTGCTATATTATCTTCCAACCGTAATAACTCATTGTGATAAAATAGAAAATATAAAAAAATAACATTGTCAAAAACTCACATCGACTACTATGCAGCCTAAGACTCACCGCCCACGCGCGCTTAATACCGGCTCTAATGTGACGTTATTTATTATTCCGGTGTACGGCGGCCCTTATCCGCTTTGTACGCGCTTTACAAATAAATACCAACTTGAATTAGTTAATATGAACTGGCTAAGATAGATCGGCACGGACTGAATGGCTCAATTGTTGTTTCGGTCATAATTTTCGTGTTGGTAAAATATACGACCGTTTCTGTTTGTTTATAATAGAAATGACGTCATAAAAAAGAAACGCTAGAAAAGTTTATAAATTGAACGAGTTTTATTTTTTGTCTGCAATGGTTTTTGCTATCAATCATTGTTTTAATTCAATTATTTTATAAATAAAGATATAATTAATTTAAAGGTCTAAAACACGTAATATACTCTGCGGCAGTAGTCGATTAAATCCATTATACTATAATCAAGGGCATCGATTTGTATTTCAAATGCAACATTTGTCGGTTCCCGGAGGGTTATTTTATCCTTTTAAACTTTTAATTTATGTAAAAAACATGTAAAATAGTATTTGTATTGAGACCACTTTCCTATTGTTACTCTTAAGGTATGTATTAAATATAATAAATAGTTTTTACAGATCGACATTTATACTCCCAATATCGCGAGACATGCCCTAGTGCGTAGACCACATTCCGTATTCTTGTGTCTATATGTATTTTTCCATACAGGCAAATAATTACTAAAAGCAAGTTTAATTGGCTAACCTAATCTAAGCGAGAGTAATAATTACTTTACCAAATACGCGGTTTAAATTATACAGATGTGTACATTATTGTGTGTATATACAGATGTGTATATATGTGTATTTGAAAACTCGCTGCCCTCTTTTGCTTGACTTGGTCAAAACAGAAACAACCAAAGCATTTGATTTATCACAAAAACAGTAAATTAAAAGTTGGGTCCTTTTTGCGACACCCACACCCTTCCCACGCCACTTGTTCTTTAACAACTAAAAAAACCAGATCCGAGCCTTTTAATTTTTGCACTGTTAATCCAAAAGGGCGTATGAGCGTTGTAAATTGAAATTATTTAAACCGTTTTAGAGTTGTTGTCTGGTTTCGTTTAAAAATTGTTCCGGTCTGATAACTGGGATTACTTTGTTTTACAAAGTTTATTGGCTTGTCTATTCAGGCGCTGTCGGTTCTTCGAGTGTTGGAGAGATATGTTGAGCGAGATATTTTTTTCTATAAAACTAGGTTGAATGCGAGTTGATCAGGGGTTAGGATAACTTAATCTTTCAAGTCAAGTTGGTTTTTTACTGCTAATATTTCGGAAGATTTAATAAAACTAGGTGATTAGTTAGTAATACATTAATTGTGTTAGTAAATTACTGCCCCTCGTATAAACTTCTGCCTTGCCTTGCTTCTGCCTAGGTTGCTAGTCACATCACTTAAACTTTATCCCACACTTAAAAAAGGTATTTTAAAACCAATAACAAACTTATCTTTAACATTTATCCAACAAATTATGATACATCACAACAATCATAAACCAGATTAATACAATCGCGATGCTATCGCCGTCTCACTCGTTACACGACGGTAACAGCTGTCGCGTCCACGCGGCATTGTGCTGTCATAATAATTATGTATCGCGAGCGCTAAAGAGTTTGCAGTTGCGGTCCTGTTCGCGGCGGGCGTATGGGAGTAAGTTTTACAAGATTAAGAGGATTGTGACTTGACGGCTTTCCATACAAACGGCGATAACGTTTTCACCCCCTAAATGTTAACCGATTTCGACCGATTTTTGGTGCGGTCAGTCGAAACAAAAATTACTAACTAAGCCTTCGCTGTCCGTTCGTCCGTCCGTCTGTCCTATCTTTAAAGAGCTGTATATTTTAAGAGTATGTAAAAATTTAATTGCGTGAGTTAGCGCATGCCGTACTTATTGGACCGTACCCATAATTGTGAATAGGTTTAGCAAGCCTTATTCCAGAGTTCACGGACAAACTTTACCCGGCCATATCGCGTACCCATATTGTTTTAGACTCAAACAAGTGACTGACAGGAAGTGAGGGCGGACGAGGATGTCAAATATTGGCCGAGACTGTGTACGCAGTGGATTGTGGCAAATAGCGGTCGGACGCCGCACGGTTCAGAGTTCTTGGGAATCAAGTTAATTTGTAGTTCAGGGATACACCTCTTTAACCAACGTTTATTATACTTAAAAGTTGCAAACGAACCCCCTTATTCATAAACACACAACTAACCTATTTAGTATAAAACCATCTTCAAAAACTCACTGAAAAGGGTTAAATTCGGACAGGAGGCTGGTCTTTATATTAGGAGTCCAAGATGCAGTGCCGTTATTCGTTGAGGAGTTCTCTCGGTACTTCACCATCAGTTGCACTTCACCACATGCATTAGGTATAATGAGTATAAAAGTAGCTTCATATTCTTAATAAAGAAATCTCATTGCTGGCGTCAATCACTTACGACTAAGGAGTCCGGTGGTCATCTCTGGTCTTCATCAGTTCCTATTCACCAAGAGGTGCTTTTGGAATGCAAATTCTTAAGGTCTTACAGGAAATACCAAAATCGCTTTATGTGCGCCTATAAATTTTGAGGAGTTCCCTCGATTCCTCATGGATCATCAAATTCTGATTTCGTGACAATGGGACCACTTCGGGAGTAGGTACACCCTTTCAAACAAAAAAGAATGTTCAAAATCGACAAAAAAATCGGTGAACATACATAAAAAAATACGAACAGTGGAACATAGACCCTCTTCCTTTTTTTAAGTCGGTTAAAAAGTATGCTTTGTAATTTTCTGTCAGATTCAAATATCACAATGAAAGATAAGGACATAGGTACCAAGTATACCTACCAACCAACTTCAAGCATAGGGACAGTCACCACACGGGATTGTTGAGCCACTGTAGAACCCTCTCACAGAAAGTCGACGGAAAATTTTGACGTAATTTCTTTTGAGTGACTTGACGTTGTCATTATGACAGGGTTCTATGGTGGCTCAACAGTGGTGACTGTACATTAGGTTATTGTGCGATTATGAACAAGAGGGTAAACCCGGACCGGCGCCTAGTAATGTTAGTAATGACGCACCTTAATCCTACTAATATTATATATGTGAAAGTTTGTATGGATGTTTGTTACTCTATCACGCCAGAACGGCTGAACGGATCTGGATGAAATTTGGCACAGAGATAGATTATAGTTTGAAAAAGCACATAGGCTATTTTTTATTCTGAAAAAATGGACACTTTCCGAGGGGGCAGCGATAAACGACTTCTACGCGGACGGAGTCGCGGGAAAATTTGGCACAGATAGATTATAGTCTGGAGTAGCACATAGGCTACTTTTTATTCCGAAAAAGTTGACACTTTCCGAGGGAGCAGCGATAAACGACTTCTACGCGGACGGAGTCGCGGGCAAATGCTAAGTTTTTTTATATACACCTAGCCTATGATACTCAAAAGTTTTTGGCAAATCATATAACACCCATTTACTATAATCGGGCCAAAAGTGTAGGAGCTAGGGTGGAACAGCCGATTTTTGGGTACATATACACACAAACATACATACTGTTAATATATTTTTTCTTTTAAAAAGAGGACGTTTTCCATTCGACGCGTCGTCGCGATAATACATGAAACAGAGCCCTTAGCCAAGATGTCCATCGCTAACTAGCGTTTCTATTCGTTTCATTTTTAAACCAATCGCGTCACTGGTAGATCACATGACTCTTCGTATGACGTGATCTACCAGTGACGCGATTGGTTTAAAAACGAAACGGATAGAAACGCTAGGTACAGATGGGCATCTTGGCTAAGGGCTCAGGTAGGTACGAGTAGGTATATCGAAGTCGGAGGCTAGAATCGAGAGATATGACACCGGCTTGATCGGCTATCGTTAAGAAAGAAAGAATAAAAAACATTTATTAACAACAAGACACTAAAATAACATTTAAAAATAACACAACAAGGAAAGAGATTACATAGATAGGGGCATACTGTTGCGAAACGGACCCAGCTCGGCATGTTACGTCAAGATTTGTAACAAACAACGATATTTCTGTCAAAATCTGTAACATTTATTTGAAAATTAGGCCTACAAAACATATTTACGCATTCCTGTTGACCCCAGCAAACAGTTAGTTAAACTAAAGAATGCACCTCACATACCCTGCACCTTGGGAAAGCCGTATCGTCGCATCGCGCGTGTCGTGATCGTATCGTCGCCGTGTCGTAAAGACGCCGCCCTTTGTAGTGGCCGCGCACGACAATTAGGTTGGGAGTGGAAGCAATCTAGCATCGCACTGGGTGAGTGGATTACGCCATGCTGGTTTAAAGTTAGAGTTCGAGTCCTTAGTGAAAGTGCCAAAGGCCTTCTTTTTCACCGACTTCGAATAGAGGAGGTTTTGTGTTTCACCCGTATGTATACATGAGAGGACAAATTAACTTAATATCAAACTAAGCTCTAGGCTTTTACTATGGGTACTAGGCAACGATATAAAATAAATAGAAAACATCCATGACTCAAGATATATTATACTAGCTTTCCGCCCGCGACTTTGTCTGCGGTGAGTCAGTACTTGCGTAAGTTAAAATATAGCATATGTCCACATTGTCCACCCTGAAAGTCCACTAAATGTTGGTGCAAGAATTTTTGAAATCGGTCCACTAGTTTTTGAGCTTATTCGTTACAAACATACAAAAATACAAATCCGTCCTAATTATAATTGGGATTAGGTCAATTTGTGTGAGATTGTCCCCTGATATTTATTTATAATATTTGTTAGACGCCTCGTGTCCTCCTTCATGTACGTAGCTTTAAATAGTCACTTTGAGAGCTTAGAAAGCTACATTTACGATTTACGAGTATATAACTTTAAAGTCACTTTTAGAGCTTGGAAAGTTACATTTGAATGGGGTTTACAATAATAATTATTGTAAACTCTATGAAAAATAAAAAATAAAATAGTTTATTTTTTTCCCGTGATAAAATTACATGTACTTTCACCCTTATTCGTTTGTGAACTTTATCGCGGGACATCCGTACCTATAACTTTAGAGTTTTAGAGGAAGAAAAGTGGAAAAAATATATCAGTATAATAGTATACAAACCCATTCAAACCTACATGAATAATCTCCGGACATTACCACCACAATAAAACCCTATTTTACCTCAATTCAATAGGCACGACGCAAACTATATTTCGTTCCTGGTCCCATACATTACCTAACGCCCTAACTATGACTAAGGTCACCGCTCAGGGTAGCGCGTGATGCAGTTACTACCTTAACAAAACCTTTATACAACCTTATGTATTATTACAAAACAAGCAAATATCACTACTAAACTAAAGCTAATACCGTTGCAAATTCAATCACAACACTATTACAACTTACAAAGCGATTAGAACTTAGTTTTATGCATTTAAAGTCTAGTATCTAGGGTATAAGTGACTTGAGATGTTTTAAGTCTTGATAGGGTTGGCAAAAGAGATCTCCCCAGGCGGCGTAGGGTCACATAGATAGTATCGGATGACCGAGAGGTCCGCAGGCATCATTTAATTGCAGTTGGGGTTCGATTCCCGGGTGGGCGGCTTATAAATGGCCGCTCGGTAGCTATGGGTGGCGAATAGCTGTGCCCATGTGGGAAATGTTACTCGTAGTTATCATTAGTCATTCTGTATGGGTTGTACGGACTTAGGTTTATTTTTGTAATTATTTTATTAATTCGCCTAGAAATACTTTTTCCTAAACAGTGCAGTCGTTTTTACAACAAACATACATATACGTATAATATATAATATTATAGAACGGTTATTATAATGGAAACCCTCATTATAAAATTGTTATCTCTATGATAACGCTTTGGTTGCACTATAGGTGGCATAGTGACACCGTTAACGATATCAAAATTAGCGGTTTATAGTACGAGATTAGGAAATTAATTATTTGTTCTTAGCAACAAAATATCACCCACGTCGACTCGCCCATACACGCCTCATACAAAAGTGTATGAAATTCAAGCCCCAAAGCGCGCCGCTTTCATTACAGTGTATTATGATTATTATTGCACATTCCGATGCAAAACCGCGCTTGCGCTTTGTGAGATAAGTAGAATAGATGCTTGTTACAATTTGACGGGTGCTTCCATACTCTAGCTTGCATAATACGACACACTGTCAATAAAAAAAATACGGAGCCGTATAAGAACTTTAAACCTGACTAATTCCAGTTATCAGCGAGAGGGACAGAGCTAAGCTACATCTGTCCTTTTCACTTTCTGGAACTGGTAAGGTTTTGACATTTTATATTACGGCTTTAGGGTAACAGATGGCATAGATAGACGGCGGCGATGGTTACAGCCGTTACAGGCTTCTAATGCTGTAAAGGAATAACATTATTTTCCAGCCAAATCGCTTTATTTCCTGCTTTTGATATTCAATAGGATGGCAAAACTAATTTATTTAATTTAGATATATGTGAAAGAACCTTATTTTATCCGTTTTACATGCCATTAATTGTCACTTATGTTCTGCAAAACGTGAACAAAAAGGATTAAGTAATTTGTCCTATTTAAAAATGTGTCGAAAAAGGATCAGTTGTTCAGTACCTAAATGATTACTTCAAAACGGCTTTTGCATAGGTAGGTACCTATGAAAATATGGTGTATTCCAATATAGATACCAACTATTAAAACGGTAGTAACACCAAATAATTTAAATTAATATAGCAACACCAAAAACAACTTAATCATATTTTATTTAAATCATTACGTTGTTCTGACGAGTGCCGTTTTTAATGTTACTAAAACGACATGTATTAAAGTAGAATGAGGAAGCACCCAAATTGTTCCCCGAATCAGATGCAGATGCGACGTCTTAATTTACAAAAACATAGCATTACCAAGCCAATCTCATTAATACAAACAATACTAGCTTTTCACAGGCATCCCATTTCATACACGAAATGACTCATCCAAAACGCAAAGACGCAAGACAAATATCCCATACAAATTAAGCAGACACCCAAAACCTACTCTAACACGAGTAACTAAAACTCAAATTTATTTAACTTGAACTTTACACTTACGACTGTTTAAAACTCAAAGGAGTTTTAACTTTCCAAAAAGTCATAACCTCCAATTTTACGATATTTCATTTTTAATCTTAGTGCTATGAAGTTACTGTTGTATTCAGGTTGTGAGGGTGCCTCGTTTGGTGGCTGCATTGATTCCGAGACTAGTTTTAGCTCCCGGGGTGGCTTGTACATTGTACGCGCGTGACACCGGTCTATTTACGAGATCGTGAATGTACTGTGGGGTTCGATTATCGTGCAATGTTCTTTATTATTTATTTAATATCCTGCGATGTACCAATCGTCGATGATACTGCAATACCGCGTAACTGGGAGTCTTTAAAAAAAAGTGTACATCGTTAAGGAAAAATTAAGATATTGTAACTTTTTCCGGTTCGTCACGAAAATTAACGATACTAAAACGATACGAAACAGTTAAAATTTCTTAAATTTACTATGAGCTTTTCGGTGATGGAAAACATCGTGAGGAAACCTGCACACACCTGCAAAGCAATTTTACGGTGTGTGCGAAGTTCCCGATCCGCACTGGGCCCGCGTGGGAATTATAGCCCAAACCCTCTCGTTGTGAGTGGAGGCCTGTGCCCAGCAGTGGGACGTATATAGGCTGGATTATTATTATTATGATTAAAGGATTTTCAACACACCCACAAATATGTCTGATCCCTGGCCACGTTTTATTACTTTAAGGGCTTCTCTCACAATCGACAAGTGAGTTTATTTGCCACTTGAAATTAACCCTCTCCTTGTATATTTTCAAGTCTACGAAAGAGAAAGGGCTTAATTTATGTGACAGATATGCTTTACTTCACGATTGTGAGACAGGCGGTAAAACTTATAACCGCAAACTGCAAACAACTCCAAACGTCAGTTTTAAAATAAAACGTTTTATTCCACAGCGTATTTTATTTGCGTACCGGGTCACTTCCTCGGTTCATATCGAGCACAATACTTACTCCGGTATTGTGTGCCATTTCCACACTATTAACGGCCGCTTTATAATTCTGCCCTGTTAAGTAATAGGCCACGGCATACTGAACGTTACATCGCTAATAATAAGGTTGCTCTTGGAATAAAAGTTTAAAAACACTTGTGCCCTTATTTCCTAAAAAGGAGAGATATGCCTTAGTTTTTGAATAATTATAAGAGAGTTACGCAGATGTCGCCACCGCTGCTTTATTGGTCGATTCGAATGTCCGTTGCGTTTGAATTTCGAATGGAGTAATTAAGTTTTGTTTTTTAATTTTTGTGTGGTCGGTTTTTGTTTTAACGTAGTCAGTTATTCGTTAGATAGAGTTGTAAGATTGGGTTGAAAATACCATAATAATTGGAGATAAATAATCATAGTACGGTTGTATAATATATGTTACTGTATAACTTTCAGGAAATTGCCCACAGGCTACATTTATTTAATTTTAGGTCTTATGATATGATGTATATTGTTTCTAATGTCTATATCAGTTTTTTAGGGTTCCGTCGTTCCTTACCCGAAGGGTGCATAACGGGAACCTATTACTAAACCTACGCTGTCCGTCCGTACGTCTGTCCTAACTTTAAACAGCTGTATCTTTTGAGCCGTAAAAGATATTTTTTTGCAGAATATGTGTTATAACGGCGGATCTCCCAACAAATAATATAATTGTCAAAAAGTAAAATAATAAGGGGAGCCCCCATACGAGAAACTTTTTTTTTCTAAAATCTAAAAACCGGCCAAATGTGTACGGAACCCCAGTGTGCGAGTCCGACTCACACTTGACCGATTTCTTCCCCCATTAAAGAAAATAAAAGAGCAAATACGAGACAGTGACAATCGGCAACTGACAATTAATCTGTCATAAGCACCATGACAAGCGAAGTACTGTCAATTTCATTTTGAATCCTTGCTGTGCTGTTAGCTTTTCCACTACACCTATATAATGCCTTTCAAAATAAAAAGTCAGTATAACAGTATAAATCTAAAAGTGCCTACTTCCTTTTTGTTTTCTGCATGCCTCAAGAGTAACATGTAACATGCTCTCCCTTCGACGTAAGAGACAAATAGAGAGAAAGAATCTCAAAGAATGTTTGGCCGGCCGTCAGGTCAACAATAATTTGATTTTAATTCTCCACGAAATTAGCGAATTAAACGAGCATTCATTTTAATTCTCACATTAAATATCTTTTATTTTGCTACCCGAAAAAGAACCGTAAGATTTACTGATTAAGGGTGTCGATAATGGGCGAAATTTCGTTGGTGGTCTTACATAACGCAAAGTTCACAATGTTGGTTATTAATAACGACATAACTCATAATGTGGCACTGTTGCATTGTCGACTTAAAAGGAAAAGTTTATGATTTAATTTTGGATATGGACTCATTGTGAGTTATGCTGTTTTAAATATTTAATCGTATGTAAGGATTCACTGATTACGTGTAATGGTTTACCTCGAACCTTTATAAATAATCATCGGTTTTAATCATTGTTAAGTTTAATGCCAGTGACAACGGCCTGTGGGGAATTTGAGACGCTTCTTTTTTTAAAAGGGCGTTTTTACACCGTCCGCATGACTGCTGATTAACTGCTAAATTGCGGTTTTAATGAAGTTTAGGCGCAGTTTTATGATTGCGTCATAAACGTTTTACTAAAGTTAACTGGATGGTAGGCCTCTTGCAGGAAAAAGTTAAAACTAGTTTAAATCTTAAATCTACATTTAAGATTGACAGTATGTATGTATGTATGTATGTAAACTCTTTATTGCACAAAACAATTAACAAATAACAGACAGTTCCATACATTTTAACAAACTGTAGGTACTTAAGAGGATTGTGAGTTGACGGCTTTCCATACAAACGGCTATAACGTTTTCCACCCTATAAAATATTATAGTCGGAACAAAAACTATGTAAGTACATTTCGTTATCGTCCTATGCACCTACTCACTTTGGTTGCTTGCTTCGCCGTCGAAACAGCTCGGCTGTAGACAATAGGTACCTAACTCTACCTAACACCTATGAACGCACGGGACAACGTAAATAACGGTACTACTCACTCCGAATTTGCTGTGCCTAAGCCAGCGGCCGGAAATACCGCCGCAATAAACAAGTTTTATGATTGAATTAAAAAAGCATGAAAATATTAAAAGGTAAGTATGAAAGAAATCAAAGCTGTATATGACGCAATTTACCTCATTTCTAGTGCATAGAGTCCAAAATTCAATTTACTATTAGGTACTTCCGAAGTTCTAACTTCAAATAAGTAACGAGATTCACTATAAATCACACACTTCTTTCTCATATGTGCCGAATACTTTCACTCGAACTTTAAACTTTACCTGCCTGTACTAAGATTGTTTTTGCAAGTGCACTTCTAAGTAAAATATGTTTTTCTATAGTAACCAGTAGAACTCAATAAAGTTAAAGGTTTACAAGCCGACGACATTCCAGATTTTAAACTGAATTCGATTGCCGCCTTTTGATCGCCATGTTGTTAAATTGACAGCTTCCGCCATTTTGTTTTATTACCACGTTAAGGTCAAAGGGTCTTAATCGAATGCGAACTATTGCGAACTAGTGACGTTATTCTTTAAGTGTATTATTATCTATATTTTCCATATTAAGAATATTTACTTATTATAAAAGCTAATGGCTGAATCTAGAAACTTAAAATTTGTAGGGTTAAGTACTTCTTTGGGTACCGTAGGTATGCATTAAAAAGCTGAAAGGGTTAATAACGTGCTATCGGTTTCGGGTTTAATATTGGCTAAGCAACATCCCTAATGACTCCTAATTGTCACTTCAAACTTGCCGCTTTGCTTTTTACTTCAAAACAATAAACTCGCACCTTCGATTTTCAAAACGGGCGCTAACGATCCATTGAATCGGATAAAGATGTATTAAAGAACAAACTTATCTCGACCGGTGGCGAAACGTAAACTGATATTTTTCTGCACAAATTTAACGTATTTTATTTATGGACAGTTTCGCAGCTGACCGCAAAGTTAAGTTTGTGGTTGAACTAAAAAGTGGGATTCGGCCGTCGATGCAACAATAGGCCGTTAGTAAAGTACTGGCCGTTTTCAGGTGCTTCAGTTTAATTGGCTGTTCATGTATTAAATTTTGCGACCAATAAATATCTGTCTATAGTAGGAAATTATACAAGATGTATCAAATTACGAACAGTTTACGGTCATTGTCTGCATTGGGCTCGAAGGACCAAAGTATCCGAAACGTCGGTGCGAATTCCAAAATCGCTGTGTTATTTTGAACTTTTTGGATTTTAACATTAATCATTTTAATTTTGCATTTCCCAACAGCCCTCAAAAGCATTTTCTTTAATGTGCACTGGTTTTCAAGTTCTAAATTCTCGCTATGTGTTACTGGACAACAACCGTACCTTACAAAATTGCTATTTAAAATGGACAAATTTAATTCGCTATGTGTATTGATACTCACATAGTGAAATTTTAAAACCCGCTTTGAAACAGAGTACCTATACAAATTATATCATTAAAAAAATAGTCGAGTGACGCCTGGGCACATGACGATTTTGAATGTTATAAATTAAACCTGCTATGTGCCCAAATGACAGATTTTCAGATAAATTACTGATTAATTTACGTCAATAATCAATTTGGATGTCAAATACGTGTTTAAAAACTGATTGATTTTCAATAAAAAAAAAATCCGGTCAAGTGCGAGTCGGACTCGCGCACCGAGGGTTCCGCACAAACTTGTAGGCATGTAAATAGTTCGTAAATCACGGGAATACAATATAAACAAAGTCCAGTATAAACTGACAAGCAATAAGTATCCACTTTAGTACTTAGTGAGTGTCAGCTTATACTGGGCTTTTTTTTATGTGATGTAACTACAAATTAACAGTTTTCGGATTTTTTCCTTTACTTGTGCTACAAGACATAGCTTCTTGCGAAATTTCATGATTCTAAGTCAACGGGAAGTACCCTATAGGTTTTTATTCCCTTGAGATTCCCTTCAATATGCGGCATAAACGGCCGTATCTTTTGATTGCGTTGACTTAGATGTTTGATTTTTTCACTGATCCAAGGGACTGCAGACTTGTGTATTTGATATTTATTTCAACTTGATACCTCCACGCGTTCCTGAGAAAAAGGGTCTTGACAGACACACAGACAGACAGACAGACAGACGGACAACAAAGTGATCCTATAAGGGTTCCGTTTTCTTTGAGGTACGGAACCCTAAAAATACTATAGTTAATAATGAATCATGGTAAGAGAAATAAGCAGTTTTTAATGTCTCCTGTAAAGTAGACGAAAAATACATGGCGATTTTGGAATTCGCACCAACGAAAAGTGTCTATATACTTACCTAGGAGCTCCATAAAAGACTGTCGAATAATTTTTGAAATGGGAAGAGGGTTAAGAGGAATTCGGGAGAAAACACGAACGGAAATAACGATTTTTTTAGGCGATGAACATGGCAACATTAGAAGGAAAACAGAAAAACGTTTAGGTATTAAGTGCAAGATCCGGTACCCGTGAAATAATAAAGTCTAACTGCCACGTACCATACTGTTAAATTAGACATCCCTAGTAGCAGAGCACACAAGCTGTACGAGCTTATACAGCCCTTAAAATGATGAAACTAGAGTTATAATGGCTGTATAATCTCGTATTCCGCTTTTGTGCTAATTGGAATTAAAGTACTGAAATATCTAGGTTTCTATAAACGAAACAATTTTATAAGGCTACCCTCAAAACCTCAGCTCTGAGGCGGTAAGCTCCCCGCACACGTTCTCACGCTGCGCGCGGCAAAAAGCGCGGCTCATTAGAATGCGCGCGACACGACCGCGCGCACAATTGCGCTTCTTCTGTGCACCCGCCGCTTGTATCATTTTTGAATTTAGAATTGCCGTTTTTTCAGAAGTGCTTTGTTTTCAGCCTGTTCTAATATTTTTTGTGCTAGTGATATGCTCTATCTCTGATATGCTCTCTGCTCTACCTCACAAAGTTTATTGTAAAGATTGTTACAATTACAATACCTAATCTACCGGCGTTCATGAAATATTAGGACAAGCAAATATTATCTTGTTTATATTATGTAAACTGTATGTTTAAGTGTTGCATAGCGTAGTAGTCGCAAGGATCTCGAAAACCACATGGCAATCATTGCATTTTTAAAACTTTTCTAGCTTCTGCCCGCGACTTCGTCCGCGTGTAATGTAATTATTTTGTCATCCCTCGAGAACAGTGACTTTTTCGAGATAAAATTAAAAAATATCTAAGTATTGTTAATTTTCCTAACTAATGCATGCCCAAACTTAGGTTTATCTGTATATTTATTTATTATACTAAAATTAAATGTAAGTAAAGAATATGCTAGTTAACTACGCAAATATTTTCTACACAGAAAGTCACTAATATAATTTAAAAAAAACTTTCCTTTGTTCCATCTACATTATGGCATTGATCTGAAGAAGTGTTCATTACAGAAAGTTAATTCGTATTCCATAACGCACGGTCCATACAATAAAAAATCCAAATCAGAAACCGCAACGTGTTCTTATTAAACATTTATTAAATAAATCATCTTTATTAAAATAAAAATGAATTATTAAACACTTAAAGTGTAACATGATTTTAATTAGAAACTCATTAATATTTTGCTTTATGTTCGAGTGTATATAAATTATTCAACTAATGCGAAGATAACACAGCATTTGAAGGTGGCGAGGTTTATATTTTTTTATTGAACATACTGTATATTCACTACTACATATCAGCACAGCTTAAAATGTTGTACCAGTGGGACAACGCCCAAGCGAGTGCTATGCAGCTTGGGCTCTGCCGCTCTTTTATCTCCACGCGAACGTGTTCATTGGACGACTGTAAGGAAGAGTTTATGTGTGTCGTGTCGTTCTCAATATAAAGGGACCTTATGGAGGCAGGCGGTTACGCCGTTTTTAGAACTGTTATCATAGTATTCGTATAGTTACAAGAACAAGAAGAGCGTAACTGCCTTCCTCCATAAGGTCCCTTTATATTGAGAACGTCACATTTAGGGCCGTATTAATAAACTCATCTCAACTGCGATCCCGTCACAAGATGCGTCAAAAATGACAGTTTTCTATGGATTGACGTATCTTGAGACGGGGATCACAGTTGAGATGAGTTTATTAATACGGCCCTTAGACTGTGATATTGGTCTTCAAAATAAAAATATGGATTCAAACACTTTTTCATAATAACTCCCTGCTTCTGGAATGCTCTCTGCGTCTGTATTGTTTTCAAGAATAGAGTGTATAGGCATTTTCTGGGGAAACGTGTACCATCTTCGACCTCGTCGTCAATTAACATCAGGGCCCTATTTAATAAACATTACAGTGCGACAATTTTGTAAAAAACACATATTTGTTAAATTGTACTAGTAAAATTTAACAAATATGTCAGTTTTTTACAGTATTGTCGCATTGTAATGTTTATTAAATAGGGCCCAGGTGAGACTTACTGCCGCACTCAGGGACGTCAATTACTGCCGCACTCAGGGACGTCAATGAAAATTCATTAAAGTAGCTGCTGTCACTTTCTTTGCTATAGCAATAGAATAAGACGCAGCTACTTTAATGAAACTTAAAAATTAATTGACCTCTCTGAGTGCGGCAGTTAGGTCAAACGCAAACCCATTTCTGATAAAAAAAAGTAAGAATTGACACAATGAGAAATTTAATTTTTGTACAAAAACGTTGTATTCTTATGTAAATTAGGACTGTGTAGTAGCACATGCAAACGTCAAAATTGCATTTTGAAAGACAGGTTTTTAAAGGAAACGCGGTGCCGGTTATAAATCCTATTTTATTTAGCTATCATCGTTTTGTACGGAATCTAATGATTTGTGTTTTTAGGTCATTAATTGTGGTTTCAAATGATACTAATAAATAATTTAAGAGCAAAATTCGTTTGAAACTAATTTTCGTAGATGTGCCATTTTTTTGACGCCGAGTATATTGGAAAAAACAAAACGTACGGACATAGTTTTTGTTCCGACTGACCGCATATCAAAAATCGGTCGAATTCGATTAACATTTAGGTGGTGGAAAACGTTATCGCCGTTTGTATGGAAAGCCGTCACCTCACAATCCTCTTAAACTATGCTACCTAAATTTAGAGTTTTTACAATAATTCATGACGAAATAATCTTAAATTTAAATTATTTCTAAACGGAAAATGAACCCCCATTATCTACAACGTTCAAATGTTTTAAACAGCTAAACTAAAATCCTGTTAGGAACTAACCGTCACCTGTTCACTGCCACAATTTAGCTATCGTATGGAATAGTTACACCACAATCGTGTCATCGGCTCTGAACGTGTCCATCGAACTGCTCTCGATCGATCGCCCCCATCTCCGTGTCAGTAGTACGTCCGGCATCCTGCTCATACGCACTACCTTTACCAACACCCTTAATCCTTATAAAATAAAGTTGCAATTTGAAGATCTAGCTACAAACTTTATTATGGTAACTTGGACTATTGCAAAAATAGAAAGGCATGCTTTAAAGTTCTTATGTTACTAAATGTAAAGTCGAACATGGATTGGCTTAGTTTAATAGATAACATGGTAGACCACACGACGCCGGGATTCCGCGAAGGCATCATCGCCTTATAACTTTGACTTTATAGTAAATACACCACGGCCACTATATCTTGAGCTTTAACTTCAAACAGTGATTTCAAGTTATGGATCAAGATATGGTGGTGATGGTGCACTAAGCTTCTGTCCGGCAGGGCGGGAAGTGAACCTGGTAGTGGTATTTAGACTTTGGATGCAATATCCGGGCGGTTTTTGCGAGAAGCCGATTAGGGTTGGTTATTAAAATATAATAAGACTAGCTTTTGCCCTCGACTCCGTCCGCGTAGAATTCGTTTATCGCTGCTCCCTCGGGAACTCCTATTTTCCGGAATAAAAGTGTCCTATGTCCTTCCCCGGGAAGAAATAGAAATGATTGATTCCCCATACAAATTTCCACCCCCCTTTTCATTCCTTAAGGGATGATTTCCGGGATAAAAGGTATCCTATGTCGTTTCCCGGGACTCAAACTATCTTCATACCAAATTTCATCTAAATCGGTTCAGCGGTTTTAGCGTGAAAAGGTAACAGACAGAGTTACTTTCGCATCTAATATTAGTAGAGATAATAGTGATACAACAGTGAATAGTTTAAAAGTTATTCTGTACCCGTTAAATTAATAATAATAATATAATAAAATTAGTTTCAAAGGACACTTTTCTCCGCGCCATCGTCGCGCCACCGTCGCGCCGCGCCGCGCTGGCTGTTTGACGAAGCTTTACATGCCTAAAAATAAGCAAAGAATAATGTTAAATTTTTGGACAGACTTTCATTTATATTTTTTTTGTATTTTTGGAAAATGCAATCAGACAAACTGATTAGTGTTGGTTTTTATTACATTTGGATTCCTTTTTATTTAGTTCACACTATACAATTGTATCAAATACATAAACAGAACAATTTTTTCAACAAGATATATTTATTTTTAAGCAGAAAACGTCTGCTAGCGAAAATCTTAATTTTTGCATTCTAAAAAAATTCATTAAAAAAAAGCTGAAATTTTGTTAGCTCGACCAGGACTCGAAAATTGCGAACATTTTTCAACATTAAAAAAATATTTTTATCGCATCTAAAGTATTGTGACAACGTCAAAAACATTATAATTAGTAGCTATAATTTTCACATCACATATAGCACTTATCGCTACCGTGGGAAAGTCTAGCTACAAACGGGATTCACTAGACACGAAGCTAAAAGTTTTAATTAGCTAAATCAAACGCCAATAATCTGAAATGTCCGCGATGTGAGAACACGGACGCACATGGACAGCCAAAGACTAAAGATGGTAGCTACAAAATAGATAAGCAATAGGGGTGTAGACGATTTTTTTAATTTTAATTTTATTGATATACATGAAAAAAAATACTATAAAAAATTACTCGTATATTAATTTAAAATACCTTAAAATAACTGTCATTTTAAAATTTCCCGCTAAAACGCTAACTTCTGTCATGGCGTCGCTATGACGTCACGATCCTCTAAACTAAACACTAGTATATTCAAAAGTACTCTGTGGGCTCACGCAAATCTTGTTTCTTGGCAAATGTCAAAATGTTGTTTGTTTAGAGGAACGTCACGCGCTGTTTGCGGTCACGTGATAACGAGGATGAAAATATTTATTTTTGTATAATTCATTTATAAGATATTATAAATATAATAAGCATGAAAGTGTGATTTTCGGTAATTGTATATTAAACACCACCGGAAAAAATATAATATGTATTTATTTTCGTTTAGGGTCTACACCCGTATTACTTGTATTTTTATCCGACTGAGCGAAGCCAAAGAAGGGTAATGATTTTAAAAGGCTATGTATGTTTGTATGTGACCAAAAAATTGATGTTTCACTCTAGCTCCTAAAACTACTGGACCGAAAACTACTGATCTGGGGACACGGTAGTGCCTCCGCCAAGTCGAGCAAAAAAAGGCACGGCAGTACCAACCTTTTCCCGAAGCCATTCAGGCCATTTTCGACACCTTTAGTGTGCGTAAACGCACTAAATAAAGCACTGAGCATCGTATTAATAAACTGATCTTTAGCTGGATGGCCGTCACTAAATACGTTAGAGATGATACAGTTCCATAGAACTTGAACTATTGGATGAGTCTTGAGCAAGGCATCTCAGTCAAGATCAAAATTAAAAAAATCTAAATTCTAAATATATATTCAGTAAATTGGCCACTCACACAGACGCACGTCTGAACCATTCGTCTCGACGCGACTCCCGCCACCACGCCACCTGACAACACTGCCATGTTCGCTTAGGGGTCTCGTTGAGACGTGCGTCTGTGTGAGTGCGACGTTTCGAACGTTTGATGCGGCCCTCGGATACAATATAGCGTTTCAATCGAGTGTCCCCTCTCTCTGGTATGTTCGCTGCGCGCGCCTCCGGGTACGCTGCGGATTCCCGCGCGTGCAACTTTTTGCGCGGACTCAAAACTTACGATATTTATACCTTGAAGCCGCTTGGGAACTGATTTGAGCGCCTGCGCCGGTTTCATAAGATATGCTGCTAAAGAAAATGTTAGAAGTCACCATCTTATAATTTTTCCTTTAACATTTTCTTTAATTTTTCATGACAATTGACCGATTATAGTCCTTACTAATAATATTATAAATGCTAAAGAGTGTTTGTATGTTTGTTTGTTCCACTTTCACGGTTCGGCTCCTCAACCGATTAACGCTAAATCTGGTACAGAGATAGTTTTACTTTTCATCCCGCAAAATCGGAAAATTCTTCAGAAAATACCAATAAACGACTGCTATGCAGATGGAGTCGTAGGAAAAACCTAGTTATAACATAAAATACAGGTAACACATAAAATGTGACGTTCTCGATATAAGGGTATAGTGGCAGGCGGTTACGCCGTTTGTAGAACTGTCACAATTATAGATATTGACAACGTCACAATTATTTACTAGCGCCCCGCCCCGGCTTCGCATTGGTGCAATTAATAAAACTTTCATCCAATCTTTGCCAAAAAAAAACAGCCAAATCGGTCGAGCCGTTAACAAGTGATGCGCTTACATTCGGCAATTGATTTTTATTTATATAAAGTACTAGCCCGCCCTCGCTTTGCTCTGGGTACTATTAAAATAAAACTCCCTTTATAATTCCACTTGTTTACTCCATCAAACAAATATTAAAACCAACTCCAAACAATTCTTGTATCAATCCTTCCTTCAATCTCCGTAATTCCCTTTCCATCCCGGAATTACATCTCCTGCCTCCAAAACCCCTCCTGTCCAACTGACACCCGCGTCGCTCCCCTCTCCTGACATCTCATATCCCTCAATCACATTACTTATTTTTACTGGTAACATTAAAACTCGTTGACTATTGCAAAATAAGGACTTTAAATAATTTGTATTTTATATACCGTACCTACAACTATTATGTACACAAACCTTCAGTGAAACATTATCTAACTGATGGTGAAAACCGCATCAAAATACGTTGCGTGGTTTAGGAGGAGTTAGCGGATAAACAGACAGACGCGAAAAACGACTTTATTTTATACAATGTAAAGATAAGGATATCCATATGATTCTTACGACAGTATTGCACAGGAAAATGTCTTAATATTTTGTGCAAAAGCATCACCATCTCTACAAAACTACATAATATTATAAAACAAAGTCCCTCCGCTCCGTCTGTCTGTCTATCTAAACGCGATAAACTCAAAAACTACTGAACGGATTTTCATAAGGTTTTCACCACTGGACGGAGTGATTCACGAGGAAGGTTTAGATGTTAAGGTAGTTCATTATTGTGCGTATATGTGACGTTCTTAATATAAAGGGACCTTATGGAGGAAGGCAGTTAAGCTCTTCTTATTCTTGTAACTATACGAATACTATGGTAACAGTTCTGAAAACGGCGTAACCGCCTGCCACCATAAGGTCCCTTTAGTTTATATTGAGAACGTCACATATGCTCTGCTACAGTCTGCTACAGAGGCGAGTCGCTAGTGGACAAATAAAAACTAACACATATCTTCCTACAAAAACAAAAATGTACACACTTTTGTACACTTGGCATCAAATATATTGTAACAGCCAAAGTGACCAAATAATTCGTAACACCACATATTTTGTATGGTGTGACGAACTATTTGGCCACTTTGGCTGATACGATATATGTGATGCTGACTGTATTACACAAATCGATTTTAATAACAATAACAATAAGCCGAAAGCCGCGGTCGTGAGTTCGATTGTTTTTGTAGATCTTTGTTATCGGTGCAAATACTACCGTGTAATGATTGTGTACCACAATACTGGCAGCATGTAAAACCTTTATACAGTTTAAAGTTAAAGATATTGAAATTAAAAAATAAGTCAATACATAAAATATTGCGCCATATTTTACGACGTGATACAAAATGGCGCGCCATACAGATAAAATGGCGGCTCATTTTTGACTTCAGTAAAATAAAATGCGGAAACAGTTACCTTTGTCAAACAGTTCGTTTTTTAATTCGCATAACATTGACAACTTAATACCTGCTACCGCTTTACAATGTACTAAATGTGTAGGAGTAAGAATTCTGTAAAACAAAATTTCCGACGTCAATTTGCCGAACAAATGCCGTATGAAAAGTAAAATATCTACATTTAAACCAATTTACGCGGTCTTTACAACGTCGTTAAGCACAATTTGACAGTAAAAATGGCGGAATTTAACAATAAAGTTTATTACCGCGTCTTTATAAGGGAAATTTAAAGAATTTACTGGTTTTAATGCTAACGGTGGCACGAGCGGGCTATTACTGGGTCCAATTATCAAAATCATCGAGTAGTTTTCAAGTGGAATGGAAAATAACGGTGACTAAAAAGGTGTGAACGGCTTAAACCTAACCCAACCCAAAAGAACACAACTTCAACCAAAATCCAAAGCAAATTAACCCTTCCCAGTAGCAAAAAGGACTGCGAATGCTACAGGGTGTTTATAAAAGATGTGCCAATTTTTCAAGGAGGGTAGAATGGTAGACGCGGGTCGTTTCTGAATGTCACAACACGTGCAACACGACTCAATTTGCGTGTGTCAAATTTTATAAGGAATATTTAAGTCGTTTTTAATTGGTAAATTAATTACAGTTAACAAGAAAAAACCTTTAGAAAAATATGTCATTTACTGAACTTCTTTTTTTACTGAATTTAAATTTATATTTATAAATTTTTTTAAACCATTATGGTCATAATTTTTCCAGTGCAGTTAAGTCAGGCTGAACCTTCATTTGATACTAGGAAATACTCGTACGCATTTAGATTACGCAACGTTATGTACCAAGTGTACTAACCATCTTAGCAGAACTGCGTCTGCTATGCGTATTATGATCTACTAAAACCTGCCTACTTCCAGTCAGTGAATGGGACAGAGTTATAGGATAAAATAAGATAAAATATATTTTATTCAGTAAGTAGGCCGCACGGGCACTTTTACCCGTCAAAATCTACCAACGCTTCCCAAGAGGAGACCACTGCTGAGAAGAAGCGCCGCATCATAGGTATATAACTATCCCGTTCACTGCCTGGAACTTTTCAGGTAATGACAGCGCATAATACAGTCTCATAATCGTAATACAGAGTGTCCAGGGAGGGAGGGTGTACACAAACGAATAAGAGTGAAACTAGAAGAAGAAGAAGAACATTTATTCGTGACAAATATCAACAAAGGACACAGAAATACAGTCAGAAAGAATGTACCTAGTCACGAAATGGTCCCAACTCAGCGTAATGCCGGCATTAAAGTCAGCGCTGGTCTTCCGTTGGAACCATCAGGTGAAACCACGGAAAGATACACACACATAATTTTAACTACATATGAATTTATCAGGGAAAAAAGAGAAAAAAAATGAATTAATTTTGCATATGGTTTACTGTGATTATTATTCATTTTGCATGCAAAATTAATTTAAAAAAAAAACCGTGTAAAAATCACATGTATTTTCACCGTTTTTCGTTTGTGCACTTTATGGACACCCTGTATAATTAGATCATGACGCCTCCATTTACCGTTGACACGTCTTCACAAGTCTTCTCATAAGTCAGGCTGTACCACGTGACCACGGTTAGATACAGGTCCAGAAACTGGAAAGGTCCGTTTGTTTGTTGACCGTACATTAATTAATACAGCATTACCGTGACTCCGTTTCGTCGTGTTTCTGCGAGCGCCTTAAGGCTCAGCCGGCTCGGAATAATTCTGCGAGTATTTATTGGTTTTGAGAAAGTTATATAGGATAGTGTCCACGCCCATGACGTTTAAATTTAAGTCTGTAGGCATATTGGGCTATTTTTAATGTATAAGGGAGATAAACAAGCTCTCAGGCAGGGCTTGTTAACGTTACTAGATAACATAATAAATAACGTTACATAACGGTCATTTCATAAAAATACTACTTATACCGTTAGGTATACATTTTAATGTTATTTTGTACAGTAATTTTATTATAATGTTAACTTATTAACGTTAATTTTACCGTTAATTTTAACAATAGCCCGAGGCTTGTTAATTACTAGATGATAACATAATAAATAACATTACTTAACGGTAATTTTATAAAAATACTGTTAACTACCGTTAAATTAAAGCTAAATACCATTAAAAATAACATCAAATCAAGCTGATGACGGATGCGGAAAACGTTGATAAAATAAAGTTAATATTAACAACACTTTGCTTTTAATGTTACCTCAATTTACCGGTAAAAATAACGCTAAAATATATTAACAAAATTTTTACGATATATTTTGCTAACGTTAACTGTCGATCAGCGGGTAACGTTAGCAACTTTTTAACGTTAAATCAAGCCCTGCTCTCAGGTTAGCTGAATAGTCGACTATCAACGCATTAATTAAAAGAAAATCTTAGGTACTAGGTAGGTATATCATGAACGATGTTGTTTTTGTCTTGTCAAAGCTATACTATACGTCTATTTTGTACCTAGTTATGTTATAACTCCAATAATTGGCAACATACAGCATACTTCTATAACTTGGGAAAAAAATACATTGTAATGCAACATTAAATGAGTTTCTTAAATATTTTTCATTAAAAACTAGGGTGTTTTTTTAAACATCCCATGTGCTATAAAACTTGTCCTTAAAAATATCAAAATCTTTATCTGGTAGTTATCTGCAGGATACAGCATACAGATGCATTATATTATTAATGAGCTGCGTCTGCATCGTTATGAGCATATGTATTTACTTATTCCTGTTCATCCGATTATTCGATTATGTTTGCGAGTTGTATTTTACGCATTGGCAATAATATAGTACAGGATTTTTTTCCCCATTTTAGGACTTTGATTTTTTATGGTCTATTATATCAAGCAAGGTAAACATAAGGATAATAATCAATTTATTGAGTAAAAATAGTAAAAAGATTTACATATTAACATAAATCTGATGGTTGACAAAAACATTTAAAAAATTTCGAATTCGTTCGTACGCAACAATAGAATGTTTGGGAAAATAAACTACGGAATTTTCGAAAATTCGGGATTTCGAACAATTGATGTTTACTAGCTGTTCAGTAGTTACTCAGTCTTATTAATAATTCGATGACTTTTTTAGCATGTTTTAGTTCAAATTATTTTCTAGAACTTTTTTTTTGTTCATGTGGTTTTCTATTTAAATAAAGAAAGAGTAAGGGCCAATTCACATTTTGCCACTTAGATTTAAGGCCGTATACTGTTTTTTATAGCGCAGAATCATTTCAATTACATATCGTTTCTATTGGAAATTAGTTTTTATGAATTCATGTTTTCAAAGATAGATCACATAGATAGATAAATTCACTGGGTTTATTTCTTTTTTAAATTACATTAAAAGTAACGTCGACTTTGCGTTTATGTGAGGAATCACAAAACACCCTGTACACATATTTTTGATTTTTCTTCTGTGTCGAGCACTTTGATTACGTCAGCGCCAGGGAAAGTGCCTAAGTAAGCGGTTAATGAACTATAAAAGCTTTATGAATCGTGTTTGTGTCAGAAAGTGGTGCAAATATATATTCAATTAGGTAAAGTTTCATACTGTTTCGCACGTTGTATGGTGCAAGACACAGGAGATTGCAGAATGATTGGATTTATAATAAAGCGGTAAATAAATTTACTTAGTTAATTTACTCTACGCGTTTTTTTTTGGAAGCAGTGCGTACCTCTGCGTCTTTGATAATAGTAGGTTTACGTTCATATGGTTTAATTCAAAAGTTATAAAGAACGTCAATATCATCATTAAACTAATTTAAAAGAGTTTTGACGACGCTTAGTTGGTGACCCTGCCTACGAAGCTAGCAGTCCCGGGGTCGAACCCCGGTATATGCAGATATTTGTGTGATGAGCTTGAATATTTGTTCCTGAGTCATGGATGTTTTCCATGTATTTAAGTATGTATTTTTCAATATGGTTACGTTTATCGCTGCTTAGCACCTAGAGTTTAGTTTGGGACTTGGTCAATTTGTGTGAGACTGTCCTGTAATATTTTTTTTACGTACGATACTGACAGTTATAATCAGAACCAAAAATTTACTATAGTCGGGGATGGTTTTTGTTGTTTTTTATTTGTTAACTAGCGGTTGCCTTAAACTTCGTCTAATTAGAACTCCTATAACGTTATTTATATGAGAAAAGTCAAATTTCATCTAAATCCGTCCAGCATGATTAAAAGACAAGTCCACAGATTCACACACTTTAATTTATTATATATGGTAATACCCTACACTTATCATTTTAAGATTCAGTTGTTAGTGTTGTATCTTTTGGCGAACCAAATAAATAAACTGCATCCACCAATTTATTTTGTTTATATTTTAATTTCTCTTCTTTAAGATTGTCTGGAAGAGATCGGTATGTAGCGAGCGATAAAACTGCTTGTTGACTCACTTTTTAACATTTCTTTTGTATTCTATTTTATAAATAGTACGTTATTCCTTGCTTTTCGGACTTTTTTACCGCCAGAGGCTGTAGCGGTTCGCTGCCGCCTGTACCTCACAGCACGGCTCTGACACCGTTGCGCAAAAGCACCGTTTTGTTACAATTAATGATTTTAATTAACAGAGAAAGTAATTTAAACTGTATCAAAAAAGCTAATGATATTGAGCCTGAATTACCTTATCATTAAGCTAATCAATGAAATAACTCTGATTCCAGACCGATAAGGGAATTGGTACACGACATTTAGTAACAATTGGATTAATTAAAGGATTGAAAAGTTTTTAATTAAGCTTTGACAGAAGTGGACAAATTTTCACTCTAATTGGGTATTTTTTTGTCGCTGATGTATTGCATTCGAAATTCAAAATGCCAAATGGTTTTAAAAACATATTTATACTTAAAAGTATGAAAAGCGTTAGAATATTGATTTATTGATTATGTTTCTACAAAATCCTTTAATTTATTGATTACGTTTATGTTTCTAAAAAATATATATGATAATAATATTAAATGATTATGTACTTCCTCCTAATTATTTAAGATTATTATCATATATTTTTTTATAAAACCGTTACAAGAAATATTGGCGAAACATAAATACACAATTAAACTTTATGTCAACTGTCTACTTTGACGTTATATTTTGTCCTTACTTGGAAGTCCTAAATTAGAGACGAGGAACTAGACGTGAAACTAAACTTCTTATCTTGTAAAGTGGATCCAAAAATTATAGGACATCTGACAACTTACGTATGTGACTTGCTAATGCCGGGCGGGGGCCTCCCTTGATATAATATACCTACATACATACTCGTATACCTTCATGCCTGTCTCCCAATGGGGTAGACAGAGACTATGGAACGCCGGGTGCACCGGTCCAAACGTACCTTCGCTTCCTCTACATTTGTCAACCTCTTCTAATTTTGATATAATATAAATTACTTAAATACTACTTAAGGTATTTGTATCAACATTGTTAGCTCCCTCACTAGTTCTGCCCTCATAAGAAGAAAAGGCACATGTGCAAACGAATTGGTATTGCACATGCGACCTTTATTAACCTACACAGGGTTTAATATGCTTCTGTGAATAATTCGCAGATGTGCCCTTTTTTCTTACGAGGGCAGAGTTATCCCTCATAAGTTGCTGTGCCCTACTGGGTCCATAATGATTTCGTAACTTTTAAGTTAATTTATGTGGAACCCGTGTTAAGAAATAAAAGCCTAGTCTAGGGCCTAGTTCCAAACTAAGCTCCAGGCTTGTACAATGGGTGCAAGGCAACGATAAGCATGCTTATATAGAAAAATACATACTTAAATACATAGAAAACATACATAGAAACAAATACTCGCGCTCATCACACAAGTATTTCCCCATACCGGGATTCGAACCAGGGACTGCTAGGCTAACCGCGTCATTTGTACGTCAGTTTTCTTACGATATAACATAGTGATGCACAAACCGATGGTGTGCCATATCGCCTAGACAATGCATACAGACCCAACGCAAGCGTGTCTAGGATTTGATTGAACCCGTGACCTGAGCCTGATAAACCTCCTGTCATAACGATAGTGAGGAGGCGGCGCGAATTACGAGCGCGCGTCGCCCCTCGGCGCGCACGCGCACCGATTTACGCGCATCACTAGTCCGTGATGACTGTGACGCTGTGATTTTTAATATCGATACTTTTTGTCGCTTCCGGACTTAGATTGTGCCATTTTTTTTCAGCCGGTATATTAGCGGTAAAAATTATGTAAATTTGTCTTAAAAAAGAGGTACTTCTTTTATTTTAAATTAATATCTTCAATTATCTTGACCAGTTGTTGTTTAAATGATGTTGACGCCTTAAATATTATTAAACTTTAAATATTATTTAAAGACGTGCCGCCATTTAAGATAAGGTTCGAAAAAAGTCCCATGCTATTTTTATCTCTCTTTCTTTCTTTACTTTACTGTGAGAAGCATCAATACAATTTTTGAAGGGCTTTGCTTTCAGAAAAGTATGTATACATTTTGAAGATATTAACTACACTACTTCAATCATGTATGCTTTACGTTTAAAAAAACGTTGATATCATCCAACTGGTAACAACGACAGAAGCCAGGTAATTATGACACCTAAATCCACGCGCACTATCAATAGCTATGAAACTAGTGACCATTAAAAATATAAATGTGTTGCGAAATATCCGCAAGTTAAAAAAATAGATTTTTGACGTTAAAATGTGCCCGTGTGGCTTACTTACTGTATTTTCTAAAATTTCATAAAGAAATTAGGAATGGAATAACGTGTGATTATCGATATGCGTCCCATCCCTGGCCGGCCCTCGGCGGGCACGCGCGTGTCGCTAAACCGCGGCCCGCTGCGGCCGCGCCGTTCCGGTGCTCTCGCCGATTCACGGGATCTAAAGAATTTCACACGAGAACTATCTATTTCTCTTCCAGGATAGACCGTATTATAAACTGTCAAAACCTGTCAAAACCTGCCAAGTTCCAGGTAGTGAAAGGGATAGAGTTATAGCAGTTATATAGCTCTATCCCTTTTTCCGCCTGGATTTTGCAGATTACCTTGTTGATCGAGATGAAATTTTGAAATTCGAAAGACATGTCTTTTGCCGTGTCTTTTTTATCGAGGGAGGCAAATACTCATCCAATGCGTTTTAAGTGCATGTTCGTGCAAGTCTTCACCTTGAGTAATCGACGTACATCAATCAAGGTACCAAACGCAACATAATGGTTACGAGGCTGGCGATCAAGTTATAATTGTCGGTGACAATGTTTTCTAAGAGATTACCTACGTGGAGCTAATGTGGACAGATCATGGATCCATGTGCTTATCTTACAAAGCAAGTCAAAGAAATCGTAACCTTTTAACCGAGCGGAGTTAAACACATTATAAAACTTACATAATAATTACAATAATAAATGGCCCACTGAATCACCTCTTATTACTCCGCAATAAACATCCCAATAATTAAAACAAAACAATTCATCTACAAAATTATAAAGTTCAATAAAACCTTAATTTAATCCTTTAAGAAACCAACGACAATACATTTTTATTTTTTTAAAGTGCCTTTGTCCGGCACGCCTCGAGTACGCCCTTCGAAAAAAAAAGAAAATTAAAAAAAGGCCGCATATGATTATAGCGAGCAATATCCGAAAAGATTACCATCTTATCTTCGATGCAAGACGTGAGCACATCTCGGGGCCTTTCTACTTAACGATTTTCGAGTCGTGTGCCGGTATTTACGATTCAAGTATTTTATTGCACATTATTAAAATTAAATGGTAATGAGAAATACGCACCTCATTTATTCGTTCCTTGTTACTTGCTTTAAGGTTTTATTCATCGGTCTTTTAATACGAGTCATCAAATCATCGTCATCTTAGCATTCCCCAAAGATCTGTCCACCACAATCTGACCACAATCTGTCGCATCCAGCCACCAAACAGATTTACAATATTTTAGGTACTTGCTTGAAAACTTGATACCTACATATCGTTTGCCAACAGTCTGAATTTGATCTTTACATAAGTTTATTTATGAAACTAATAAATCGCGTAACTAATTCTCCCTGTAACCACTCTTGTTTGGTATGAAATTACAATATTTTTAATAAATCTATATCTTGACATGTAAATGTCCCTTATTAATGCGTTCTCCTGTAATCTGTCTTGTGAAATCCCGCATTGTGTCCACTTTCTTCTGGCTTTTGCGAAACTCCTGGTCCACACAAAAAAAAAATAACGCCAAAACCAGCCAGTTTCAAATTCGAAAAACGCCGTAATTATTTCTCCAATTTCACGTTCTGCATTTAAATATTTTAACTGGCCATAGAGATGTAGGCGGGAAAATATAACAATATAACAAAAGGCGGGTAAAAAGTTTAACAATATTGTCTTTGGTTTCAATTAAGCCGAAACTGTGGAGATATTTTCTTTAGGAATTTCTCGTGGCTGCCGGCGCGGTCGGCTCAGGCCTTGTCAATAAACTCCATATAAATTGCCTTTACCAAACTGAATTTGAATATAATAGCGTCTCCTATGGTTCGCTTTTTACCCCCTTTCCTTGAAGTCGGCTTGCAATCTTTGTCCGATTATATTGTAAGCAAATTATCTGCTCGGATCTGGCGGTTCAAGGATCTTTTTGCTTTTATTTTTGGTTATTAATTTTGTGTTTTACTTAGAGTAATGCTCAGATAGTAGGTAAAAGTTGATTTATGTTGGAAAATAGTCTTATCAATTTATTAAAAATAAGATTTTCCATATTTATTCAATTGTGTGTACCTATAACGCATTTAAATTATTCACTTCATTCATTTAAACAAACTAAATTAGAAATCACATTTGCTTCCGATTTGCGAAACTATAAATTTAACTAACCATACAGTAAAGTACGCAATGATTAATTCTTATATAAATATGTAATCCTTTTTTTATTAACTTCGGCAGGTGTTAAGCGACAACAGAGCGAAATTAACCTGTCGAAAACTGGCAACACACGCGTTCGCGTCAAGCGCCTTGTCGGCCACTATTTTCAAAATAAAATATTTTTTGTGACAGTTTGGTGATTATTCATTTTAAATATTAATAATGACTGCCTACTTATGTAAAAAACATGATTAATTAACACATTTTCGTGATTTATATTGTTGCCTATCTCTGTATTATATGCTATCTACTCGTACTTATAGGTACATCTACTTCGTTTCAGTTTGAATCGTCTTTTACCAAAAAAATCATTTCAATAACTCACGATATAAAATGAACACACCGTGTTATTATTTTGACATAAAATTACGCGGGAAAATTAAATTGAACGCCATGATAACCCGACATGTTTGATGAGTGAATTGAATTTAAGCAAATATTTGTTTGGACTTCAATTTCACAGTTAATTTTAAGCGGTTCGGTTATTCTATTGAAGTGCCAATTTTGTATTCCGAATTCGAATTAATCAACGTCCATTCGGTAAATGATTTATTTAGTGTGTTCCGTAAATTTCTTTGATATTCTGTATTTAAACAATATGCACTCTTTTGGTGTTATATAATTTCGCAAGAAAAAGTCCGTGTTGACATTAAAAATAATTTAATAATGTGAACTCCCCTTTTTTATTATTATCTGTGGTTCTGTGGTGGTGATGGGAAACTCTGTATTTGGTATCCACCAACCAGAATACAGCTATATTAAAATCGACCAATCAGGAAACAGTATTCATTTCTCAATACAATAGGTGTTTAAGTCCCTATTTCAAAATAATTAAAAAATAATTTTCTTTTTAATTTCTTTATAAAAGCCTTTGAAAATCACAAACTGAGACACATGAAGCCATTTGGTGATGTTGCCCTTGTCGTCGGAGTGCGCGGTGGAGAGCGGGCTGGGCATACAACCCCCACCGCCTCAGTCTTCGTTTCGGAAATGTTGTTTATGGGCTATTTGTTATGTTCTAACCCCAAAATCAACTTTGTTGTTGTCTCTTTCTGCATAACAGGGACGGGTTGAGACTAATAAAAGATAGCGCTATTAAGTTGTATTTTTTTTACGTGTCTGTCTTAACATTATTAGGTACTTTAAAGGTGGCCATTCACGATCAGTTAAACTGATCAGTTGAACTGACTTACATCCAAAAACTGACAGTGAATGTGAAATCTTAAGTTGAAATTATACGAACTCAAGGTCAGCTTCTGGATGTACGTCAGTTAACTGATCAGTTTAACTGACCGTGAATGTCCACCTTTTCAAGATTTATTTTATCACAATCGAAGTGAAAAGTAGAGTGTTTAACTTCAGACTAATAAGCCATAATGACAGTCGAACTTCATTCACCCTCACTTTGCTCGGGTTGATAATGTCGTGTCATAATGGCTTACTTTAGTCCCTTGTTGAACAATCAACTATTTAGTTGAATGGTTGGATAGCGTCAGTCGCTTATGTCAATACCATACATTTTGACGGGTTCCGAAAGTCATTAGCTGTAGAATGCATTTCATTCTGTAGATTTTTTACTTTTCACTTGTGCCAAAAAAACAAATAGCATAAGAACAAATAAGATAATAAAATCAGTTGAGTTATAAGTTCGGGTAGGAAATTAACGTTTCGAAGGTTAATTAAAGGTTTTTACAAAATGCAATTAAAACGGTGACGTTGTGCAAGAAGCTTGTGATTAACAGACAAATTTATGCAACTTGATCGCGTCAGATATAGGGGGCGTTTGGTGCAATGTACAAGAGAATGAGAATGGTGGAAGCATGAGTCTCGTTTAGCCTAAGTTTGTGGGCTAACTGCCGCACTTAGAGACGTCAATTAATTTTCAAGTTTCATTAAAGTTGCTGCGTCTTATTCTATTGCTATAGCAAAGAAAGTGACAGCAGCAACTTTAATCAAACTTAAAAGTTAATTAACGTCTCTGAGTGCGGCAGTAAAATGTGAAGCTAAAGCTTCCACTTAATAACAAATTCTCGTTACACTACAGACGTAGTGTGATACTCAAATGTTCGTTCCCAATATCCAAATCTAAATGGTTACTTCTCTAATATAAATTTGACACATGTTCTATGTGGCAAATGTCAAATGTCAAACATTATCTATCTGGGTGGGTTGAATATTGGAAACGAATATTAGACGACCAGAGACCGTATTACGAGGTGTCAAAACTTACCAATTTTCAGGCAGTGAAAGGGACAGAGTTATAACAGTCATATAACTGTCCTTTTTATTGTACGGCACCCGTTGGCTAACTTGTGAAAACATTTAAGTCGCACATTCAACTCGCTTAAATAATGGAGTTTTAAATTGCTTAGTTTGTCTTGTAGTTTGCTTCTCTGTGTGCTTTTCAACCAGACGCTTGGGAATGAGAGCTAGGTCGAAAAAAGTGTCCGACATAACTCTTTTGCGTTGATCGCGAAGTGTCCTGGACGGCTAGCATAAGTGGTTCGCGACTTGTTTGTCGCTCGGATCTCCCTTTCTAATTTGCCTGTTACGATAAAGACGCACAGAGCGACAAGCGATAAAATACGAGACGTGTTAGCCGCACCGAGGATAGCCGAGCTCTCCCGAAGTTATTATCGCATCGGAGTGCATTTTTATGTTTATCATAATATTCATAACCTCTCTTCACTATTTAATTACAAAGGAACTTCATGCCCACTCACAACACCTGCCTTTTTTACTTCTTTTTTATTGAAAATATATTTATAACTATGCCATAATGTTTAAGACACTGAAAATTTGATGTTGTATATACTGTCGCTTACGCTTATAAACCGAATTGAAATATGCAAATTCATAATGGCTCCCGAGTTTGGTCATTAATTGTTGTTATGTAAGTAAAAATATTTATTATTATAACTGCATTTAATCAATGTAAGAATGACAAATGTATAACAATTAACCGATTTTAACAAGGTATTGGCACTGATCTGATTTTATGTTAATTTTATTTTGTTAAGCTTAGTAGGTATGTATGTTAATATTGTTTTTCAAAACATACGTGATATAACCGGACTTTTAGCGCCCTAGTTCTGAACATGAAAAGAGGTAGTTGTGCAAATAATCTTCACATGGGTCCAGTATCAATTATTGAGGTTTGTGTCAAAACTTCACCGTTGCTTTACAAGGATAGGTTTAATGATGAACACCAAAAAAAAAAGAAACAGAAACTTGGACCCATAAACCCATTACACTTATTTCAGCGTTAAAATGCTCTTCCACTAGAGTTGCTGGCTTTTCGTCTTCATGTGCAAGTGTATAAGTGCAAGTATCTAATGCTGGTACAACTTTCTTCTCTTGGTATATGATGCCAGCCTCCCCTCCCCTCTTGTTTGTCACCTAGACGACATAATTTGCCATAGGAAATCTCCCCATGGTGAATATATAACTTAAGGTTTCCAAACCTCTGCCGGAATAAAGCTCGATCATCGATTAATTCCGGCACACAATCAGTGTTGCCGCGTATTGATCGATAAATCAGTCCATAGTAATTGCTTATTTAAATTCGGCGGCCGCAGGCGCCGTGTAGGTTTTTAAATGTTTCAGGACCAATGACTCGTTGTAGGGTCGCTTTTTTATAGAAATGAAAAGGCTGGTACTCAATGTGTTATGTATTGTTACTGAACGGGACCGTAGTTCAGTAATAAGTAAGCAAGCTCAACAAATATACAATTTTTACCATACTTCACTTGATTGTGAAGCGACGGGTAAGGTTAAAACATTTTCAAACTTTGCTGAACCGCCTATTCATTCTGCCCTTTTACTCGAGCTGCTTTGTCGACAAAACCTGCGAATCCTACGACTAAATAAAATATTTACATGTCAAAAGTTTAGGCGACATTACAGCTGGACTTCGAAAGCTTTAAGATTTCACGACACAAGAAGTAGTCCAGAAAAAAAGTAGCAAGAACCTTTTTTGAATTTTGATCAATTCACGAAAAATTTAAAAACTGTTTGTTTCACATCTATCACGTAACATACCGAGAAGTTATTTTATGGTAGCAATTATTCGATTTATTTAAAAATAAAAAAATATCGCCATCTGAAGTTACTCGTCGTAAGTTAATTACAGGACCAACTGTAACTTGTCCGAACGAAAGCTCGCCGGTTAGTTGGGTTGTAGCAAGTCTACGGTCCATCGGATTAAAGAGAGTGCTGGACTGAAGTCATACAAGGTTCAAAAAGTATCAGACAGAACCCCAAAAAAACAAAAAACAACTGTTGTACTTTCATTAATATACACACTAATATGACGTGCTACTTTTTTTCTGGACCACTTCTTATATCTGCACTAATAAAATGACAGCAGAAGCCCGTGGTAAAAAGAATAGACAAAACGAGTCTGCGAATTTAAACGCGCTGACATTTGCGTTGTAGGTAATTCATTGAGAATATGATTAGACATTTATGCTCATTGGTTTACAGATTAAATAAAACAACCCATTATATACTGGCCACACCGGAAACACAAATCCGCAATTCCAACTTCAAACTTACAAATGGCACAGCTTTGAATTAAAAAGGCCACCAATCACGAGGCAGCGTTACAAATGGGACGCCACGGGGCGCGGGCGCACCACGACCGACCACCAGCGCGCCCAGGTGCCTGTCAGTTTGTTTGTTCTATAGATCATAGAGTAAATATTGGAGAAATCTGCGCGGAGTCCCACAAGGCGTGCCACTAGGATGTGTTCTGGGACCAGGGTTACAAAGTTGATACATTTTTGTACCGCTTTCAACATGTTTGAATTTTTGACTTTGATATATCACGAATATAAGAGGTCAAAGTATTTGAACTTTTTAAACTAACAATGAAGATGAAAAAATAGTTTTTTGAGTATGTTTTATAAAAACTGGTAATATATTTCAATGGTGAATTAACATATTAAGTAAAGTCTTTGTGTTTTGTGGATTTTACACCAAGAGTTTTAAATTTAATTGTTATTTTTAGTAACTGGCGATCGTGACTTGTTTCATCCACATACTAGTATTACAACATTATTATTTTTCTTTGTTACAGGTACGTATCTCTGCCAACTAGTGTCTCTATATTTCTGGTAAGTATATGCCTCAGTACAGTAAACAACTTTAAATTATTAAGCCACCATAAAACTCTGTCATAATGACAGCGTCAAGTCACGAGAAATAAATTACATCGATGCTAATTATGGGCTTTCAGCGACAGCTTCTACAGTACTATAGTGGCAACAATTTAAAGTTTTGAGTGTACGTACAAATGAAGAAACAAAGCATTTAGCAAAGAAAGATCCAAACTTATAATCTAAAATTGACTATTCAATTAATATTGAAACAACTCGACAAAACTGAAGCTTACAAGGCGTTGATGATTCATATGCTTAGATTAGTAATCTCGGGCCATATGGAGCTAAACTATTCAGTGATCTGCAAACAATTGTGTACTGCGCGATGACATCATACGCATGTACAGTACTTCCAGCTTCTTAATAACGTTCAGGTGGCTGTCGTTATCACGCTTGGACTCGCCGATAGCTATTAAGAAACTAGAAGTACTGTACAATTATTACAAACTATTATTACATACTATACAGCAGAAGTACTTATTGTATGTCCATAAGTATTTATTATAAGCTACCCAATGTATTAAAAAAAAACTTTAATTAAGTTCAAGCGGGAACTAAAAGGCTGGCTAAAACCAAAACGTTTTTATTCTGTGGACGAATATTTGAATAATTCTGACTAAATTGTAATAACCTGACATTATTGACATTAATTATTTTCATAATCTCCATAATTTATAACATTATAACTTGATTTTGTAAATTCAATAGGATAAATGAATTATCATATTTTACGTGCTGCTTTAGCGGCAGAACATGTGTTACCAATGTAATTTTACAAGACCCTTCTGTACACTATGATGTATGTAAAATAAAGTATTTGATTGATTGATTGATTATTGACGCAGTATTTGAAGTGTTTCCGTAAGTCTTTAACCACTGAACCAACCTCATTAGTGTTAATAATTTACTTATATGTTACTTTCTCGTGATTTGGCGTCATTCGGAAAGGTTAATTCCTTAAGTAGTTATAACAAACAATACCTACATTCGTACAGTCACACCACGGGATTGTTGAGCTACCATAGAACCCTATAATAATGACAACGTCAAGTCACGCAAAAGAAATTACGTCAAAGTTTTGACCGTCGAATTTCTGTGAGAGAGTTCTATATAGTGGCTTAACAATCCCGTGTTGCGACTGTACATTCAATAAAAACCTTTTCTGTCAACCAGGTGGCCTAGATAATATGCATACGGCTGACTTAACGATTTTCTGAATCAAAGGAAAAAATAATAATTAAAGAATTAACGTAAAGGAGCGTCCTCGCTGAGAGGATGCTTACCCGAGCAATAATTTCAATAATTTGTAAGCTTTGTACGCTCGGCTCAACGTCCACACTACTCGAATATTCGACGCCGAATGCTCATTACACGCGAATGCTCTCATTGAGGACGCTCCTTAAGCTGACTATTTATCACGTCAACATTTCCATACATTTTGGTAGTTTTCAAAACCCTTTAAGTTAGCATAGGTAATGCATCTCTTCAAGGCTCCTTGCTTTGGTATCTGAAATTCGATGTTGACTAGGTTCAAAGTTATCTCATAATTTGCGTCAGCTTTACTTTTAAATGTTTGAAGAAAAGTAAATTTGATTCGATTGTCAAACAAACTACATTGTTCAGTTTGCAACACTTAAGGTAAGTGTCATTTATTCTCTTTACACCTAACCTATGTGTAAGCTTTGCCAATTACTAATATGATATAATACGTTTTCTCTAAACAGCCCGTTTACCCGTTAAATAACTATTTTCATTTTAACACTTAAAAGCTACCCTGCTGTTCGTCAACGCTTGCAGGCTTCTAATTGGGCGATATAATTATACTAACTGAATGCCGCACCCACTAGTTCTACCTTATCAAATTGCAATAGGCGATTGGAGTTTTAGACACCGTGGCAAAAACATTACTAAAGTGAGGTTAGAGCTTTGGATTTTGCAATATTTTTCAGAAATTATGCAATATTATATAAGCATATGATTTTTGACTGATTGGTGATTGCAGAAAGGGTCTAGCCGATTTAGCATTTAAAATAGCCCCTGGCTTGAAATGTAGGTTTCTTATGTGTATATTTATCTTATTACAAGATCTAATTTCACGAAATTTTAAGTCTAGGTTAGGTTTTGAATTAATTTAAAAAGAAAATTGCCAAATAAATGATGTGCCCAATAATTAACTACTTATTGTCAAAAAAAACAAGGTTCAAACTCATTCATGAAGGGAACGATCGACTTTATTTTTTTTCATACTTACGAAATAGGAACAACCTCAATTTTAGTTATTTTATATAGAATCCAATATTGCGTAACATATATTTTTTGCAAAAAAATCTATTTGGTGCAACAGGGTGAGAATATCTTAGTAATGCATATTTGCAAAATTCCTCCATTCATATTACGAGTAATATCACAGTGGGAGAGAATTTAATAAACTTAATTTAATACAATTTTACATGGTAAATCGGCTAGACCCTTTATGGAACATTTATAGGTACCTACTTAAATGAGCAGATAATAATTAACAATGATTTAATAGATTAATAACAGTGAGAAATCACAAATCTATTAAGTATGTATAATAATATAGGTACTTAATTTTGATAGTTCAGTTAAAAGTTTCTAAGTATATATCATTCATTCATATCTCATTGCTTGATACATAGTAAGTAATAATTGATCTTTAAAAAAAATGTCAGCAAAACAAAAGTCATCTTAGCCATGTTGACTACTTACTCGTTTGACGAACCCGTCCTTGCTGTCTTTAATGATCCTAATCTAAAAAACCCTTTTAATTCTTGATTTACGATGCTTATTGATTCCCACAGCGAGATGGAGTAAAATCCCGCTTTTGAAGTCCCGGAAATCTATATATGTATTTATTTACATGTATGTTAGAATTACAAGCAAAACGTTGTGTTGCGTGCGGGTAACTGGCCAATGGCATTATGTTCTAGATTATTTTTTATTTAATGTATCAGTATATTTATCTGTCAAGATTTGTTTAGATTTATTTTTATAACGTTTACATTTTCCAAAATTCTTTGCATATTTTAAGAGTTCTGTATCCAAAGGGTGCCAACGGAACCCTAATACTAAGATTACACTGTCCGTCCGTTCGACTGCCCTAACTTTGAAGGGCTGTATATTTCGGAATGTTATAGGTTAAAATATCACAAAATATTATGATTTATGGTAGCAGATTTCTCAACAAATCTTAATAAAAAAACAAAAGGTGAATAATGCAAGAAACCTCAAAAATATGGCGAATTAAGAAGCTGTATATCCAAAAGTGCGACTTCAGGCGCCATATTAAGTTTATCAATAGTGTATAATATGCCTCATTTAAGTACGTGAGTCTGACTAGAATTCAATCTGTACTAATGTTCGTTTACACCTAAATAACGAAGCTGATATAAATAACCAAAATTGTATAGTATCTTGAAATCCCGGGATCCCGGGATTATGTCAAAAGTCCCGGGATCCCAAGATTGCATTCTTCTCACGTCAGAGGGAAAGCTAGCACGGTGGCGCTCCGCGGGGCGTCGCAGCTGATGTGTTATGCAACGGCCGTGGACATGACTGACAGACGAGCCCATTTGCTTAAGGGCCTGTTAGAAACGACGGATGACAGTTCAGGCTTATTATCGACACATTCAGTGCCTATTATAATGGGTGGAAATTAGATTTGACATTAAATTTGGTCTTTAGATTTTGGTTATTTTTTGTGTATTTTTATCCTACCTCCTATCCTACTAATATTATAAATGCGAAAGTGAGTTTGTTTATTTGTTTTTTTGTTACGCTTTCACGGTCCGCTGAACTGAATTCGATAATACGTTTTATCCCGGAAAAATTGGACAGTTCCCGAGGGAGCAGCGATAAACGACTTGTACGCGGACGGAGTCGCGAGCAAAAGCAAGTAATATTACAAGTAAACGCGAGTTTGTCAGCATAGATGTATGGATAGTTGTAACTCTTTCACGCAAAAACTACTAAACTGGAAACTGGCAACACTTAAAACAAAGACAAACAAATATTATGTACAAAGTTTAATAAATTCTCTTAAACACCACAAAACAAATAAAAAGGTATTTTTATTGCAAATGTGTGTACAATATGAAATGACTGACACAAAAATGATTATTTTTCGACTTTAACAAGACTTATTCACACTGATATTAGCAATACATATTATTATATTACATAAACCGCCCGAAAATAATGGTGTACATATAAATAGAACCTTTCAGGCAAATATTCATCTTAAGTCTAAGTATATGTTCGTGTTAATATTTCGTGACAAAATCGCGTGCGCATGTAAAATTCTTGCTCAATCAGACGTCGTTTAAGTCCCATATAATTATTAAATACGCCTTATTAGGTAATATCAGTGTTCCGGAAATCCACTCATTATGATAAAATCACTTGCCACATTCGATCTATGTATGTAATGGTAAATTCAAAACAACGATTTGGACCATGCTTGTTACACAGGGATTAACCGGCTATCTAAAAATATCATGCATATTTGTAGTTAAATATAAGGTATAGTTAGGTACCGAACGACTTTGAGCGTTGGCCCATCCATCATGTATCAGAGCCACACGCCACGCTAACACGCTAAGTGCCACACGCTCAGTTTCGTCTCTAGTCCAATCGCGTCACCGTAGACCACCAGACTTATCGTATCACGTGATCTATCAGTGACGCGAATGGATTTAAAACGAAACGAACAGAGCCCTTAGCCAAGATGCCCATCGCTAACTAGTGATTATATTCGTTTCGTTTTTAAACCAATCGTGTCACGTGATCTACTCGTACCAGTGACGCGATTGGTTTAAAAACGAAACGAATAGAAACGCTAGTTAGCGATGGGCATCTTGGCTAAGGGCTCTGAAACGCTACGGAGCTGACATTTGGTTTAACGGTTTACGAAAATCGCCAAAATGTACGCAATTGGGCGTTTTTTTTTAAAGAGTGTACATCGTTAAGGAAAAAATTGAGAAATTTTAACTTTTTCCAGTGCGTCACGATAATTAGTCAAACATTTAGTATCGTTAATTTTCGTGACTAACCGGAAAAAGTTAAAATTGCTTAATTTTTTCCTAGTTATATTTTTAACCACCGCGTGTCTTTAAACACACGTATGGAAACTCAAGCAAACGTGATTTAACGGATTGCCTCCATAATGCGTCGAGTACGGGACAGCTCCAACAGCCTCCTGAATGGCGTACTTGAGAGGGTGAGTTGTCCAGTGGTGCGACACTGGAATCATGTACACATGGGAGATCGAGACGCGCTCTTTGGCATTTAACGCGCTCTTTTGTATAATTTTTAGGGTTCCGTACCTCAAAGAAAAAAAACGGAACCCTTATAGGATCACTTTGTTGTCCGTCTGTCTGTCTGTGTGTCTGTCAAGACCCTTTTTCTCAGGAACGCGTGGAGGTATCAAGTTGAAATTAATATCAAATACATAAATCTGCAGTCCCTTGGATCAGTGAAAAAATCAAGCATCTAAGTCAACGCAATCAAAAGATACGGCCGTTTATGCCGCATATTGAAGGGAATCTCAAGGGAATCAAAACCTATATGGTACTTCCCGTTGACTTAGAATCATGAAATTTCGCAAGAAGCTATGTCTTATAGCACAAGTAAAGGAAAAAATCCGAAAACCGTTAATTTGTAGTTACATCACATAAAAAAACGAGCCCAGTATAATCTGACACTCACTAAGTACTAAAGTGCATACTTATTGCGTGTCAGTTTATACTGGACTTTGTTTATATTGTATTTCCGTGATTTACGAACTATTTACATGCCTACAAGTTTGTGCGGAACCCTCGGTGCGCGAGTCCGACTCGCACTTGACCGGCTTTTTAATTGTATTTTAATTTATTTTAGACATTGTTTTGATTTTATTGTTCATTATACTAAAAACTAGGCTGTAAGATTAATGTACTACTAACACACTTATGAACCCAGAGTCTGAAAATAAATATATTATAACAATAAATTAACTATACCTTAATTAATAATTTAAATGCCATGAACGCCATAAAGAGTCCGATTACTACGGTTATTGGATAATCTGGTACTAAATAAGTTAATCACACAAAGTAAGTAAACGGACAGCTTACTAGAAACAATTTCGTCTTAATCGATATGTTAATATCGACTCCGGCTAACCGTTTGTCAGTCGCGAGTCGATAATTTCGTCGTTCGATTTGCCGACCTTTGATTTAATCGAATCTTAGAAGTCGGGTGCTGTTAATGTTTTTAATCGTTTATTTAACTTGATAATTGCAATGATGGATGTAAAATTAGATAACAATTGTACTTTTTCATTCGGATTTTCGATGTCCAATGTTAGTCAATAGCTATGTCCACACCTGTGCGCTTTCATGTTCAACTTGCGCTTTCAAGATTTCAATTCGTATGCGTCAAGCGCATGCAATACGAGGGTGACACTGAATCTTCAATAAAATCCAATGTTTTGACTTTATCTTCCGCCATTTTATTTGCAAAATGTTGCACGTCGATCCAACGGTGACGGATCAGCGTGCGCTACGGATATGCGCTGATATTAAACCAGTTTGAGGAAATGCGTTATTGCATGCGCTGTGGTTGCAGAGGCTTGCGTCAGAGAAAAGCGCAAGTTGAACATGAAAGCGCACAGGTGTAGACATAGCTAATGAGTTGCAAATGTATTCGACCTCATTTAAATATATTTCGAATATGCCGATTCGGTGCGTCTCTACTGTCATTTTAAACTAGCTTTTCCTTGCAACTTTGCCCGTTATTGTATCGAGATAAGTATATTATTATGTGATAAACAGGCAGACAAAACGTCAAAAATATCAGTGTTACAGAGTCAGGTACATCTAACCACCACATCGTAACATATCTTTGTAAATTATCTTCCAGGGTATCTACTTCTATTATGTTTAAATAAACTGCAGGACCTCATTTCCCTCAATCATTAAGTACTCTGTTTTATTATCTCTAATTTAATTTTAATAAAGAATCTAGTGCCACTATTTGTAAAAACATAACATTTTACGTGTGGAAAATAAAGTGAAATACACAAATGAATGTAAGTCCAAAAAAATCGAAGGGCATAGCGCAATCGCAATTACTCGATTATCGTAACAATCGATATGTCAATTTTTCTTCTAGTGCCCTCTGTTGGGATAAGTAGCGCAGTTTTTGTTACTTAATTGATTTTGTGGATTGTTGGATTCTTAGAGAACCGCGTGGGGCCACAGAACCGCCAAATTTCATGAAAGAACATAATCATTAAGAGTTTGTGTAATCAAATGATTACAGCGTGACTATTAGTATTAATACACCTAATGCCGGCACTTCACTTGGCTGATATTTGTCAAATATTTATAGTTGCATCTCTTTCATTCGATATGTCGATAAATAAAATAAATAAATAAGTAAATATATTGACTATTGAGTATTGAGTAAGAGATGCAAGATCAATATTTGGCAAACACGGCCAAGTGAAGTGCCGGCATAAAATATCTTTTGACCAGAAACAAGGGCAAGTCTGCGACTTCAATAAAATAAACACTGCGCCCTTAGCCAAGATGCATGAGGCTAACTAGCGTTTCTATTCGTTTCGTTTTTAAACCAATCGCGTCACTGGTAGATCACGTGACTCTTTGTATGACGTGATCTACCAATGACGCGATTGGTTTAAAAACTAAACGAATAGAAACGCTAGTTATCGATGGCTAAGGGCTCTGGTCAGTCCCTGCTTTGACAAGAGAAATAAGGAAAATAAGGGGTTTTTGTTCATGAGATAAAAGTTAAAGGTTTTTAATTTAAAAAATACAGTTTAGCGACAAGTGTTAAGTTTTTAATAATAATAAACTTAAATTATTTCAGTTTAAGAAAATATAATATTTAACAGAACAATATTTAAAAAGTTACCTACTTAATAAAAAAAAGGAAAGCCTACCGATTCATACGGCACCACGTTAACAAAACCTAATAAAAAAATTAAAATAAAATGTTCTTACCCTTTAATACTAACAATGGTGTCAAAAAGGTCACATTACAAACAATTTAAAACATTCCCCGAAGTAATTTTAAAAGGCGCTAGCTCGTGAAAAGTTGAATTTAATCGGTTGTATTAGCATGAATCAATTCTTTTTAATTATTTTAACAAAGGTTGCGTGCTTGCGCCTGCGCCGGTCGGTGAGTTGTAAATAATTTAGTTTAACTGATAATAGTTTTCAGAAAGTAAAGAAGCCTAAAGAAATTAGTAGTTATAATACTTTACTGCCTTGACATAATGAACTTTAAATTAAGCAGAATTACAACTACGATTTGATCAATGACAATTATATATAATGACAAGTTTCAAGCATCTACAAAAAATACTGTAATAGCAGACAGCAGGCTTAAACACTCGATTAAGTCACCTTTTCGCCTAAGTCGCGGTTAGCCTAGTTGGTAGTGAACCTGCCTACGAAGCTAGCGGTTCCGGGTTCGAATCCCGGTATGCACAAATATTTGTGTGATGAGCGCGAGTATTTGTTCCCGAGTCTTGGATGTTTTCTATATATTTAAGTATGTATTTCTCTATATAAGTATGTATATCGTTGCCTGGTACCCATAGTACAAGCCTAGAGCTTAGTTTGGGACTAGGTCAATTTGTGTGAAATTGTCCCCTGATATTTTTTTTTTTTTAACAAAAAAAACTAAATCAAAATAGGTTCATCCGTTTAGGAGCTACGAAGCCACAGATATATGCACAGATACACACGATAACCCCCCTATTTTTGCGTCGGGGGTTAATAATAGTCATAAAATCATGTAAACGTTTATGTAATCGTTTGTATCTTGCCTAGGGGTCACAGTTTATGTGGAAACCTCTTTTGTGTGATTGTCTTGCACATTTTTTTTTTTGATCCTGCAGAACTTAATCTATACTATCTATATGTATAACCTTATACTATTAAAAGAGAAAAATTTGTTTATGTATATTTATTTATATGTACTCAGGTTCTCGAACACGGCTCTAACGATTTCGATGAAAATTGCGACATAGTGGTTTACGGGGGCGAAAATTCGATCTAGCTAGGTCTCATATCTGGGAAAATTCGTTTTCCCCGTATTTTCACGCTAAAATATTTCCCGCGCAATATGGTTCGTAATTTCGGGGCGGCTGCCGCCGTCTGAATAGAGAGATGGTTAGAGCGTTGGCCTACTACACAGACTGTGGGTTCGAACCCCAGCTATGGATCGAATATTTTGTTTTCTTTTTGTTTTTTTAGGTCTCCCATGTACTAATATTATACAGAGAGATTTGTTTATTTGTACTTAATCGATAAACTCTTAAACTAAAAAAACTGATTTTAATATTTTTCTCACCGTTCGAAATTATCCAGAAGTAACATGGGCTATATTCTATTTCATAGGCTATATTATAACTTATTTAACCGGAGCGAAGCGAGGGCAGGTCGCTACTGTTACCTACGTGTAATAATATACTCGTATTAGGTCCCTTCCTTTAGCGACTCTGTATACGATTAAATAATAGTAGTTTATGTGACTGGTGCATAATGAGGGGCATTAAAATACGAGTGTGTGTTTATGAAACGAGCCGACAGGCGAGTTTCATAATAGCATCACACGAGTGTTTTAATGTCTAATTATGTACAGTTATACATACACTATTTTATCTACATACATATTATAAGCTCTCTATGATGTGTTCAGGAGCCGCATGTTACGACCGGCATAGCCGGCATTGATCAATTCATTAGAACGTCAAAAATGGCGGCAACCGTAGTTTTTTTTTAATTCAGAGACAATCTAGAGTCGGCCTCTACTATCATATCGTTCGATATCAAATTATCAAGTAACATACGAGATTTGTCAAAATTGTATGCAATTGACATTTCATTTCGAATTAAATGTGTTCTCGAGTGATATTAGGATTGAGGTCAAATAAAATTGTTTTGTTTTCAAAGATGTTCGAAATTTGAAAGTCATAACTTTATCAAATTTTATATCGTTATAAGAACATTATGTTACTGCTACAGATAAGAAAATTATCATAGTAAAATTGATTGTTGTAATGCTGGTCATTGCCAACGGATTCTGAACGCATTATAGAGGACTTATGATAGGTATGTGTAGATAAATAATATTATTGCTTGTCACCCTAAATCTGCCATCCCGCTCCCTCTCTAGCCACACATGATGTATTCACTCATTACCTCGTCAGCGCGCTTGCGACGTGAAAATGACGATTTACGGGCTTTAACGCGCGTTGACGACAGTGACACTAACATATTGCGTGTGCGTTTAATTTGTTTCAATTTATACCCACGTTGGGACCTTCTTAATTTTGCACGTTTGACACCAAGTTGGTGTCACTTGGATATCTAGGTGTTAATTTTGTGTGTTTTGCATTTGAATTATTGAATGCACTTAATGAAATACGTTTTGCGAGTTGCAGCTTGAAATATTATTAATAAGTAGACCAGCGGTTCTCAAACTTTTTTACTGACGGTACCCTTCTGAACCACTAAATATTTCTAAATATACCGTTTTTTTAGTTTTATAATGATAATCTAAAGAGTATCTTTATCCTACTAATATTATAAATGCGTGAATTCGTGTGTATGTTAGTTTGGTACTCTTTCACGCTGCAACGGCGGGTCGGATTTGGATGAAATTTGGAATGGAGACAGCTAATACCCTGGGTTAACATACAGGATACTTTTTATCCCGGAAAATTTGGTAGTTCCCAGGGGAAAACTGATAAACGACTTTTACGCGGACAGAGTCGCGGACAAAAGCTAGTTTTAGATAACATTGTTTACAGCCAAAGCCCCAGGGAGCAGCTAAGAATAGCTGAAGTAGAAGTAGAGTTACAAAAGTAAATCAGTTTTTTATGGCACGGCATGAATAAGGTAAAGGAGCAAGCTGGCCACCTGAAAAATATGCGCCATTTCGTCGGCAAAACTGCGTAACTAACAAATTTAATATGTTGTAAAATGCACCTTATTGACTACTTTGTAAGGTGCATATTACCCTTTCTTGAATTTGTTAGTTACGCGGCATTGCAGTTTCACCGACGGTTTGTGACAAATCACTACTTATTTAATATAAAACAAAGTCGCTTCCCGCCGTCTGTCCCTCTGTATGTATGTACGCTTATATCTTTCAAACTACGCAACGGATTTTAATACGGTTTTCGCCATCAGTTAGATAATTTTTCACTGAAGGTTTACGTATATAATAGTAGGAGCGAAGCGAGGGCGGGTCGCTAGTAAAATAATATGAGAGACGATGTGACATCATTTATTTTATTAACTCCTGATGCAAAACAGAAAGGTGTTATAAGTTTACCGCATCTATCTGTGCCTGCCTGTGGCATTGTAGCTACCAAACAGATGAACTAATTTTGATTCAGTTTTTTTTTTAAGTGACTTAAACTAAGTTTGGTGAAATGTCCCAATTGTTTCCTCTATTTAATGATTATAGAGGGGTAAGTCGAGTAGGCTAGGTAATGTATTGAGGCAGTGCTGGAGGGTCCTTGTACAGCGTCCGTCTGGATAGCTACCATTTTTTAAAATTTTGAAACTGCCGCCAAGCAGCAGTGCTCGCATTGTTGTGTTCTGGTGTGGGAGTAATACAACCGGTAAAATTACTGGCTAGTTCAAGGTGAGGTAAAAAAAGCACTTAGTTAAGTTTTTTTTGCAAGTTATTTATTTGCTTTTTTTAACGCTACCTATTTAGAAATCAGTTCTATAGTTTTATTAAGAATTTAAATAATAATACCCATGCTCTTAATTGGTTTATATATACGTTTGTACTTTTAATTTGTGGTAACTTAACTCTGTAACCTTACTCAGTGTTACCCTAATAAAAAAAAAAAACTTGAATAGCATTTAATTTTCATCTTTTTTGGCAAAGCATTGGCTGTCTGGAGATTGGGAATAGCTTCAAAGCCTACTAACCATCAGATCGCCAGGTTTTCCTCCTCCAATCCAAACAAAAAAAAAATGTTTTTTTTAAATAGAGTGTCTTGCATGGTCTACATAATGCTTAGTTAATATAAATAAATAATGCTACCACAATTAGTTTAATAGCTATACTTACAGTCTTCAACCGATTACTTACCGCTCTATTATAACTGAAGATGCTTTTAACAAACATGGCTGCCGTCATCGCACTCAGCAATTACATCGATACAAAAAGACATCGATACATATCGATAATCGACGGAATAGATCGTTAATCGATCGAGCTGAATCGATAACTCAATAATGGCGCGCTTGGTGTGTAATCATATTTTCTAATTTGTCATTCACTGAAATAATTGACGTTTGGTACAAGTTGAAGACTTACGCGTAAAAGCAAGTGTTCTCGCAACTTGGGCTTTTACTAAAATTACCACAATTTAAAATACTCATAATCACTACCTACTTAGTCTCCTCTATTGACTTATCGGCACACAGTTACCTTTGTTATACGGGTATTTAATTTTATCATCACATCGATATCGATATTTTGCTACAGAGTTCAATCAGAGTTCAGTTTACCAAGATATAAAGTACCTATCCATTATCGCTATAACCAATAAAGATAAAAAATATAAAAGATATTTATTCAGTAAGTAGGCCGCACGGGCACTTTTACACGTCAAAATTTGCCAGTGCTTCCCAAGAGGACACCACTGCTGAGAAGAAGCGCCGCAAGAAACTCAACAGTTAGTAATTTTTTAAATAATGCTTATGAGTCTTATGACAATAATACTACTCATTCTAGCATTATATAAAACTATAAAAATAATAATTATATTGTTTAAGTCCAGAGAGCGACACATTATACCTCTATAACAAAATAACCTGGCTTATCCCGCCAACGTCTTCTGTGCGTATCATAAATATTTAATATATAACTCGATGAAGTTTTGACATAAATCAATAATTTATAAATAAATAAATAAAAATAAAATAAATAAATTTGCTTTATTTCAATGACATTACGGGTTGATAAAATTTTGGCTTCGCACTTGTAAATAATCATTCTCTGCCACCGCTATTGACTTGAACCAACCAAAAATACTCTTTATAATAGATTTAACAAACATTTGTATTACGGCGCGGTTACGGCCGATAAAAAACTGTATTAATATTAAGCTGTAGCTGTGGGTGATGATTACACTAATGATGGCTTTGAAGCGATGATTCAAATTGATATCGCTCTTAACACTTTCAAGTCAATGACTTAGAACTATGAATGTAGTTTGGATGATTTAAACGAGAAATATTTAATTGATTGGCAAAATATTGACGTTTTGGTCAACTGAAAAAATATTCTCTCGGCTTACGTTAGGTTCAGGTTTTATTTTTGGGAGCCAAAGGTTTTTCTGTTGAGCATAACGTCGTCTATATCCTGCCAATTCGCTCGAGTAGAGCCCCTAGTCTCTATACCTGCATTTTTGTTCCCACGGAGAAAAGGAAAACAAAGTTACGTCACTGTCAAAGTGACATTTCAGGGGATCTCGAAGTATGGGCTAATATAATATAAAGTCATTTCGCTCGAACCGTGATATTTAAAATTAAGAAACAATACAATCAAAATTGCACAAATCCATGAAATGAAACAGCATTGTGTATTTTTTTATAATAATAACAATGATGTTTATTGTTTATTGGTATTCAGGACAACAACAGCTGTAAATATATGTGATTACATAATAACAGTTACATAATAGAAGGCCAATAACAGTTATCCATCGATTACTTAATACAACAGTACATAAACATAGCTGAGACGTGCGATCAATAATGCTTAATACCGGAGAAAAACAAAGGTTATTAATTAATGCAGAATAACCCCAAGTGCCTTGCATCGCGCGCATACCCGGACGAATGATTACATTATTATATACACTAACTGTCTTTAAATTAATATAACAAAGAGTGATGTCAAAACAAAGTACGCTATCAACAAATTAAATTATTTTATCTTGATTATAATATACCTACACTTTATTTATAGAAAGTCGATTTCTCATAAATGTGGAAACTACAAATATCTTGAATGCTTCAAATGTTTTTCGTTAACGGCAACACCTTTGTTTACATTTTTTCAGTGGGAATAATAATTCAAGTATAATGTAAAATGTAATAATATTATTTATTTAGTACCTACGCGTAGGTACCAATACCAATATTTCAAGTAAACGTTTAATCGGAGAACCCACGCGATTGCACCAGCAATTTATTCCGCGATGTACTTTCTCGGAGATGTTCCCAAAAAGAAAGTGTACCGAAAAGAGAGTTATGCGGTGCGCCGGCGGCGGTGCGCGGAAACAAATGAACAATTCATAACTATCGACTCCTGGCCAGTGGTGTGATTTTATCGATATTTTCATTAACTTTATACGTTAAAAAAGGTACGCACACACAAGAAATCTTTGCAGAGCCGATTTCAAGAATTTTGACGACGCGTATGGCCTAGTTGGTTAATAACCATACGGTCTACGGAGCTGTAGCTCCCGAGTTCGATTCGTGGTGTGATGAGCGCGACTTGTCTCTGAATCTTGGATATTTTCTATGTATGTAAGCAGCAGGTAAGTTATCTCCTGCTTAACAGGTCACGTTATGAAATGACACAACCGACCAAGTTCCAGGGAACGCAAAGGACAGCGCGCTATGTTAGTTACATATCTTTGTCTCTTTCACTGGCTGGAAATCGACAGGTTTTTCAATGTACCTAATGTGTTGTTATGTTAGACAAAGCTCCTTAAATAAAGAAAAAAATATATAGACACAATAAAAAAAAAACAATAAAAATATATAGATACGAAATGCCATAAAAAAATTTCATGAATGTCTCCAATTATATTAGCCCCGAAACAGACGTAGGGTATATTATATCCTTAAAAAAGATTTCGAAAGAATAACAATAAACAACTCTTAGTTGTATTTAATATCTATCTAATACACGGATTTTGTTGGCTGCACTATAGCCATTTGCAACTATTGTATTTTGTTATAAATAAATAAGAAAAAAGAACAATAGTCAGAATGTCAGGTGTAAATCTTTTTTTTTTAATGTCCCATCCCTACCGTTCCGGCAATTATGTTAGCGATGAGGCCGATGCGCACGTTTACATGCGCGCGCGCAGCCGCCGATATTTGCGCCGAATTCACTTAATCGCTTACTCTCACCGATATTCGGTGTATCTTAATACTCTTTTGTTGCTATAATTATGATAATTTACGTGAAATTAGCTACTTTTCGTAAATTAATAGTGGATTATAAAAACACAGAAGATATTATGTTATTATGATTAAAAATCATTTTTTTTTGTGATTTTAATCACCATTACGTACTGTACTTTCAAGCTCAAGTATAAGATTATTTTTTTTATTTACTTGTAGGTACAGTTCAGCATATTTAAAAATGGTTTAGTAGACGGAAAATACTTACTATATTTTCCACTAGTTATTTATGGTGACGTCGTGCAATTGTTACGTTATTAATTACCTATATATAATTTTACAAAAACCGTTAACAACAAATGGTTTTACAAAAGATAACCTTTGGGCCACTAGGACCAAGTTAATACTATTCTAATTTAAGTCTTAAATACAGTTTAATTACGTTTCACGGCTAAAATGTAATTTAATATTATAGTGCAAGGCGGGCTCAGAAAATTAAATAAATAACAATAAATAAATATCAGGGGACAATCTCGCAAAAATTGACCTAGTCCCACACTAAGCTCTAGACATGTAATATTTGGTACCAGACAACGATAAACATACTTATATAGAGAAATACATAGAAATCATCCATGACTCAGGAACAAATACTCGCGCTCATCTCACAAATATTTGCCCATACCGGGATTCGAACCCGGGACCGCTAGTTTCATAGGCAGGGTCACTACCAACAAGGCTAACCGCGTCGTCATACTCCTACTTGGTTTAAATATAAAACGCTAACATATTCATCCCTAAAACGTATTTCACTCGACAAGTGTAACCTTTTATTAAATCCAACGCTTTATAAAACTCATTAATACGGCACTGAAATGTAATCGAAACGTTTAATGAAAGCGCTTCGTTAGCGCATGCGCGCGTCGACAGCTCGATTTATCGACCCGCGACACAATAATCGATATCGACATGTTCGATTACGCGGTATGGTGTACAACACTAGAGCGCGGGGAGTTTTTCATTTGTTTTATGAATGTTGAATTCAGAACCTTATTTTGTTTTAATTTACTTTTATGTTTTCAATGGGTACTTCCTATTTTTTTTATATGTTATGCTTGTGGTAACCTGGTATAAGAATTGTTTTAAAAATGTTTTCATAATATATTAGGTACTACTCAGGAAATATTTGAGCGACTAACTTTATAAAATAACAGGACCTTTACATCTAACTGCCCAAAACTTCTGATGAAGTCAACACAATGCCTCACCGTATGTCAAACATTATTACCACAGCGTACATGCATTCATGCCAAATTGTAGGAGCCGCCATACAACGTTTTTCTTCAATCCATACACATAACTTTTATGAGACATTCATTTCATATATGCAAAGGCGCCTTGCTTTCTTTTGATCGTTACTATCATCCCATTTTCAAACTTAACTCAATAAAAATAAGGTTTAATTTATAATGTCATGTTTTAGTATCGTGACCTGACCACATAAAGCTTTGTATATTACTTTGTATTGTAATGACACGTGTTTAAGAAGCGCATTTCAATACTCAAATTTCTTGCAAATATATTTAGAGCCTTATTTCTTATGAAATAAGGTTGTAATTGGAAGCCTAATAGGGAAAAGAGATGTTCAATATGTAGTCCATACGGATGCATTAAATTATTGAGGATTTATTCGAGTAAATATTTTTGATGTAAAAAGTGGTTAAATATTTTTGAGAAATTACAGATTGGGCCTGTATTTGACACTACTATTTGCTAGCGACTCCGTTCGCGTAGACAAAAATTATCGCTACTCCTTCAACCGTCCGATTTCTCGGAATTAAAAGTACTAACATACATATAACGATTTCCTCATTTAGAATTTACAATGCAAATTAACTCATTTCACTATCAAGGAAAATATTGGACACGGAAAGGTCGGTTCCCGTACACTAATTAGGTAATATTTTATAGGACCTTTCTGGTCGGTCGGAGAATCCCAGTACCTAAGTATAGGTACGTTAAAATATCCTACCATTAAATTTAAAACGCAGTAAGTGTAAATCGGCCAATTTAGATGGATCTCCAACTTTGAACTGCTGGCAAGCTATATGAGATCTAGATATGGTGGCCATCGTGGTGCACTTGCGTTTTCATTCTGCAGGCAGAAATATTATAGATGTGAAAGCTCGTATGGATGTTTGAAAGTTTGTATTTCAATCAAACCTCAACAACGGATTTGAAAGTTAATTGGCAAACATCTTTAACACATCGGCTACTTTTTATCCCGAATAAATTGACAGTTCCCGAGCGATAAAAGACTTCTACGCGGACAGAGCCGCGGGCAAAACCTAGTCCTTTATATTTCAACCTTCTGTATCCCAAAGCACTAAGCAAAAGCATTAGTTATAAAGAGATTAGCGCCATAGAAACTAACAAACAATTCACACAATGAATCCGTTATCACCACAGATAACACTCAAACATGTGACCGCGCGGCGCGTCTGCATCTCAGTTCAGAAAGGCGCCGCTAGATAGCGCTGCTTGATTAGATGCGTGCGCGCAGAATTTACTGCCTCTATCGCGCACTATAAATTAGAAATTCGTTAGATAGAGACGTATGCAATTCCAATTATTTCGTCTATTGATATGGAGATTGCGGTGTTGTGGTTTATTAAGGGCTTTGTTGGATTTGAAAGTTTTGTTTAACAATTAATTAAACCAAGAGACTATCTCGCAAAATGAGCAAGTCTCAAATTAAGCTCTACCTTGTACGAAACAATGATAAACATACTTATGTAGAGAAATAAATAAATGCGCATAACATAAATATTTACATTTACCGGGACTCGAACCCGGGACCGCTAGCTTCGTAGGCAGGGTCACTACTAACTAGGCTAACTGCGTCGTCTAAAATATTTAATATTAGTTAAGTAATGTGTAATACGTCATTTAATTATGACTTAGTATTTAAAAAACTAGTAGTTCAGACAATTATATTCGGATGAATCAGTTTGGTAGAAATGTTACCCTGATAATAAAAATCTGGTTCAGATCTTGTTGCTGTTATTTTTTTCTAAGTCTTAATTTGATCTTTTTATTTACATAAACGGTTGAGGAGGAATGCGGCCTTTTCTCCATACAGATGTTGTCGTTAGCGGGATATAATTAAAAAAAATTATAAAGCCTACTTTGTATTAAAAATTAAAAAAATAGATCACTGGGTAACTGACTTTTTTTCATTTTGTATTAAAACTAGAAGTTCAATAAAACTTAAAATTAAAAATTCACATGTATATAAAAATAAACTGACAGTTGAATTTGGAGCACTCAGCCTCAAAATGGTTTTTGAACAACCTTGCATGGTAAATTTATTTCTATTATGTAAGCTTTTTATCAAATCAGGACACTAGTCATTAAAATGTATGACTTTTATTAAGATTCCACTTACATAGACGAGCACAGCTTTTGTACGGGGCCTCTTAAGATTTGAAGATAAAATTAACAACCGAATCGACTACACTTTGTATGGAATTTAAATAGGGCGGCATTCAACATGATTAAGGAAAAAGTATCTACTTTGACCACCCTTGACAGCCTACGAATTCCTTTTATTATTTTTTAATCTAAATGAGCCTTTGAAAACATCCCCATTTCAAAGCTACGTTTAGAAAAATATTTCGTTTCATAAAATAATTTACTTCAAAATTTAATCCACCAAAGGTAGGATAAAAGTTGAGTTTAATCATTTATGTAAATAGCCATTTTAAAAACGGGATACTTTTACTTGGGAAGATGTTTTAGTAGGTCTGAATGAATGCTTCAGTGTGAGTTACATGACAACTAATCTTTAAGCTGTTCTTAAATTGAGCGGGGCCAAAAATCAAAATGGTGGCTGCTTTAAACAATTTTTTGGCGACAACTTATTATTTTTATCATAACTAACAACTAACACATAAAATGCTCAAATGGCTTGAAGCCTCCAAATCAAGTCGCGTAAATGGATTATTTATTATATTTCAAAATTAATTCAATTACATAGTCGAGACTTTTCTACCAAGCATTGAATAAAGCCTCGAAGCTCGCATATTAGCTATAGCGGTTTGTGGTTCAGTAAAACTGCGCGAGCGTTTACAAAACCACTATTTAAGATAGCTAGACCACCCACAACTACTCGATTAATAGAACAGAAAATGGATACAAAAATATTTTTTATTAAAATTCATAATGCGAGCTAATATTCTCGCAAACCATTGATTTTATCACTAAAACCGTAATAAGCAAAGTTGTAGATAATTTTATAAGAAACATTTTCGTATTTATATTATTTTCTCTAGCCCTTTTAGTTTTTGAGTTATAGTAAGAAATATCAGATTATAACTAGTTTTTTTTAATGGCCGCTATTTTTAATGGCCGCTATTTTTTTAAAGAACAGATATCTACAAACATCTAAACTTGAATGAGTTGTTTTATCACAAAGCAATTTAAGAAACTTCGCTGTTTCAGTTTATTTATGAACTAACCAGCTTTTACCCGCGACTCCGTCCGCGTGGAAGTCGTTTATCGTGTATCCCTCGGGAACTATCAAATTTCCCGGGATAAAGTATCCTATGTTAATCTGTTAACTATCTGTGTGCCAAATTTCATCCAAATCGGCTAAGGTATTTCTGAGATTAGCGCGCACACACAAACAGACAAAAATTTTAAAAATCATTGTTTTGGGTTCTATTCCTTTAATAAAGACCTCCAATAATAGTTCTTCTCAAATATCTTCCATGTACAGACAGCGATCTGTTATACTTCTATACATACATAGTATAAAACAAAGTCGGTTCCCGCCGATTGTCCCTCTGTATGCACCCTTAGATCTTTCAAACTACACAACTGATTTTGATGCGGTTTTCTTCATCAGTAAAATTATCACGAAATTTAATAATAATAATTCATGTGTAAAATAGTACCCGGATCGAAGCGAGGGCGGGCCGCTAGTTTATTATATATATGGATAAGCATTTATTCAAGAGGTATATTAAATTGTACGTAGGATTTATTAAAATTAAAATCAATAATTCAAGAAGAAGAAGACAATTGGGTGCAGACCTCTAAGTTAAAGTGGGACTGGGCTGGGCATGTCTGCATGCACGATGGGAGATGGGTTAAAAATACCACCGATTTCTTCCACGCGATTGGCACCGTAGCAGAGGTAGACCCAGAAGGAGATGGCGGATGACATAGACGAGTCTGCAAGGGATTGGCAGGAGCGAGCTCTAAACAGGGACGAATAGAGAAAAGGAGGGAAGGCTTTTGCCCAGCAGTGGGACACAAAAACAGGCTAACAAGAAAAAATACCAATGTTCGACGACGCGGTAAACCTGGTTGTGACCCTGCCTGCAAACTAGCGGTCCCGGGTTGGATTCGCGCTCATCACAAATATTTGCCCTTACCGGAAACAGAACCCGGGACCTCTTGCTCCGCAGGCTAACTGCGTCATCCGAACAAAGTTAAAATATTCATTAGAAATATTATACTCGTTTCCTCAGTTAAAGGACATTAAACTTTTAAAGGTATTTAACAACCGAGCAGCACACAAGATGTATAAATAAGAGCTTATATATTTCTTAAAATGCTGAAACTAGAGTTATAATGGCTGTATAAGCTCTTACACAGCTTTTGTGCTGCTTGGGGTTATTTGCAAAATTGATGCCCGTTACACTAGAGCTAATTACCAATATAGCACAAGAAAAAATCTAAAAACAATCGCTTACTTGTTTAAATATACCGTACGTCATTATCTCTAATTGACGTCTGGCTAAAAATGTCGTCGGACTAGTGAGGGGCAAAAACTATAATCTATCGATTCTTTCGACGCACGTATCGGTTTTTGCCGAACGCATGCCGATCGCTCCCGAGCTCGAATTGCGACCCGAACAATGCCGAGCCAATTATAATACACAACATATATGTACACCTCTTAGCCCAAGCCAATAACAACCCTATTTTAAAAATTAAAGGTTGGAATTTGTTTTTTTGGATTTATGCGCGCACTTAACGCTGTAAAAAGTTTTGAATTAGTCATGAGATGCGACAAATAGTAAGTTAAGGTCATTCGCTTAATTACGAATGCGTCTCACCTGTACATGAATACCTTATTAATAACAACGTCATAACTTGAATTAAGAACAATCCAATTTGTACTTTAATGTCACTAGTTATGATTTTTATTGCAATAACGTCTTGGTTTGCCTTGGCGTTGTTAATAAGCTACGATACATTGCTCGTTTGCGGAAACAAGAGACAAACTTAAATTATATGTATAGCTTTGGTTATGAATGTGTTCTATGTATATGTCTATATTATGTTTGTCGTTGTCAAGTTCCTATAGTTCAAGCGTTAGTGTTCACCAAAAATTAAACTGATGGTTAGATGTTTGACGGCTGTCAAAATGAATGAATTGACTAACAACCAATTAAGATTTAACAAGCTGTTAAATTGGTTGGTGAAATCCGACGTAAGAGTATTGTCCCCTGTTATTACTTATTTTATTTATTGCCTTTAAATATTGAATTATAGATTCATATTTTTACTGAATTCAACTTTCAGTAACGCAAATTAATTTATTGAATGTAAACTTAGTTAATAAAGGCTCTTGTTACCGTCAATAATTAATCCAATTATCAAACAATTCTAGTCAGACAAGAATCAAGTTAAGCTACATTTAAAAATCGTATTCTTTCACGTTTTGTAGAATAACAATTTGAAGTCGGCGCCATTCTCCGATATGATGCTTCATTTGTTTAAAGTGGTCCTCAAATACGTAATATCGATCATTCGTTTGCGCGGGAAAGCGCGCAGTGACATGAGCCTCCGATGGCATCTGGCATCTCACTGCCACACCCCGCCCCGCCCTGCTCCGCCCACCGTGGGCTAACTTCACGCCGGTGGGAAAGTGGGAAATCTAGTGGGGGTGCCCAGTTGTGGTGGGATGGTGGTGGCACTAGGTTGCGCAATGACTAGCATCGTTGAACGGGTCTTGGAGATTTTTGAGTTCGGGTGAAGTCGGTTAGATTCGCATAGGCATGAGAGCGAGCGAGAAAGACTTACAAACACTGATTGTAAGACATTTTTACCTTAGTTGTAAACGATTAGTATGATCATACGTAGACATGTTAAGTTAGATTTGAATTAAGAACAGATTTGGTCACGTAGGATTCGTTTTTCAGCATTTTTTTCCGATTCTTTATTAGGTCCAAATCAAACTATGTATTTGTTAAACATGATTCAAAATTACGTTAACAATTTGCAATATGATCTTGCAGCAACCAAGTCTCATTTGACTAATACTTAACATGTGTTAATAACGTGGAAGTTTTGGAAAATCTAGGTTTTTAAAACTCGATGCTATTCTAAGCCAACTTACATCAAAATGTTAAATGTATTTTTAGTTTTAAGTTCAGTTTAGTTGTGTCAAATGTATGGAACTGTCAATCATAGATTTAAGACTTAATTTGCTCCATAGAGAGCTTAATCGATACTCAATTCTTTATTGCATTATCCACAAATCCTTTATTTAATTTAGGCTATAAGCCAATATGCTGGTGGTCAAAACAAAAGGTGGTGTTAGTTACTAGGTAATCTAAAAAGGAAATGGGTCGAGTTTATGAAGTTTGACATAATTAGCAAATAGTTAATCGTAGTTACTCTTGCAAACAACGAAGGCGAAAAAGTTCCGTTGTGCGACGAAAAGTATCCTTGCAACTGTATGGCTTAGGTATATGTCGCAAAAGGAAAGTTTCATAGAAAAATAATTGATTGATTCAAGCATTATTTGTAATGATCCATCATTGTGACAGAGTTCTATAGTGGTACCTACGTAAATACTGTGTTACTGTGACAAAGTCACGAAATTCTCAGGGAGTAAATAAAAATGGGAACAAATAAGCAATCCGATACACAGCACTGTAAACCCCGAGATATACGGTACGGGTGCAACAGAAGTGCATCCCGAGATTTCCCCCGGGATAATCCGGGATACTGGAAGAATCCTTCGCCCGTCGTTTGCCCTCGCCCGTCGCACAAGATATTGGTAAATATTGCAGTACACGAGAACATTGTGAAATTCTTTTATATTTACACCAGTCCTCGTATTGTGATCGCCTTTATCGTCCCAAGTAGCACACAAGCTGTATAAGAGTTTATACAGCTCTTATATGTATGTATGTAAACTCTTTATTGCACAAAAAGTATAAGTAAATAATACATTCACATCGTACATTTAAAGTACAAAGGCGAACTTATCCCTAATTGGGATCTCTTCCAGCTAACCCTGAAGTAGATGAGTAAAAATATTAAACTATCAGGTAGAAATATTGATAATACATGTAACTACATAAATATTAAACATATAAATAAATACATATACTAACGTAAACTTACATATACCTACACCTATATATATATATATATATATATATATATATATATATATATATATATATATATATATATATATATATATATATATATATATATATATATATATATATATATAGTGACAAATGATTTATGCACGTTTAAGCACGATACACTTGACCATAAAAGGTCCATTATTATGTTTTCTTTCTGCCACTTTTAAAACTTGGGCTTCTATTTATTTAAATTACTATTTAAATGCTGATAGTGTCTTCGGCACAATGCCACGGGGGCCTATATAGTTTTTCATAATTAGTTTTATTTAGTTTTATTTTTTAATAAGCTATGAGTATTAGTTTAATTATTTGTTTTTGTATATACGAGTATATATACCCATGCGTTTTTCAAATAAAAGTCAAACTTTAAAAAAGGCATTTATATCTATTATTATAGAAAGTTGTATATCTATCGGAGAAATTAGTCATACTCGTATTTATTAACGTTAAGGAAAATTCCGTGGAAAAAAATACAATTAATAATTTAATTGTAAAACCCGACTTTTCTAGCTTCAGTTTTCACACGCAAATAGCGACTTCGAAATGATACTCGTATATCTGCTTATGATTTGCATGTTAAAACACTTACGTCTTTGTGTATTTTTTAAATTTAAAAATAATACTTTATTTGTATGTTACAGAGGAAAAAGTGGGGTGCTCAATACTTTGGGCCAAGGTTGTATATTGTATTTTAATCATGGTACTATGACATATTAAAGCACGGTAGATCAGGGCATGTTAAATTATTGCGGAATATTTATATATATATATATATATATATATATGTATCAGAGATATAGAGATACAAAGAGTTATTGTATTGTATCATAGCTGTCTCTGCGACGCGCTTTGTCACTAAACATGGCATTTTCTTCAACGACATAATGTCCTGACCTTAATTAATACGCCACACCACGCATGTTGCGCAAGCGATTGTTCTAGACCACCCACATAGGCACTAGCGGACGTCCGGGACCTAGCCTAGAATACCTGACATCAAACAAGCCGCTAGGATACTCGTATGTTTTAAAAAAAAAAGTTTTAATAACACACTTTGTAGCCGACTGGACCTTTAACACTGATGAATCTGATGATAAATCGATAGATCAATTAATAATCAATCGATAGATCAATTGATAAAAATCAATTGCCGTACGTCAGTCTCGCAAAACTAGAGAGTGGTCCGACCGATTTAAATATTTTTTCTTCTCGCCTCAATACTGGGGTAGTTTATAAAATTGGGTAAAAACCCAAAGGAACCGCCGTAAAAACGAGAATTTTTTTACGAAATACAACCCAAGCAGCACACAAGCTGTATAAGAGCTTATACAGCCCTTAAAATGCTGAAACTAGTTATAATGGCTGTATAAGCCCTTATACAGCTTTTGTGCTACTTGGGAATGGACGTTAATTTGGGACCCATTTCAAAAAATACTACTCTGTCAAGAAAGTACCGGGAAAAGATCAATAATACACAAACTGTTTGTTAATCATCCAAATTTATTTTATCACCTTCAAAGTATGCTCCTTCAGAAATGATACACTTACGCCAACGAATAATCCAATCATCAAAACATTTTTTAAACGCTGTTTCCGGAATTGAATTCAGTTCTCGGCGCGAATTCTCCTTTATGTCTTCTACCGATTGAAAACGGGTGCCACGAAGTGGTAATTTGAGTTTAGGAAAAAGAAAGAAGTCGGCAGGAGCCATATCTGGTGAATATGGTGGTTGCTCGATGGTATTTGTTGAGTGTTTGGTCAAAAATTCTTTCACAATGATGGCCTTGTGTGAAGGCGCATTATCGTGGTGCAAAATCCAAGAATTTTCATTCCACAAATCTGGCCTTTTTCGTCGAATTTGCTCTCTTAAATGCCGCATAACGCTCAAATAATATTCTTTATTTACCGTTTGACCTTCCGGCAAGAATTCCGAGTGCACAACACCGCGATAGTCAAAGAAAACAGTCAACATGACTTTGACTTTTGATCGACTTTGGCGTGGTTTCTTCGGTTTCGGTTCAGTTGGAAGGCGCCACTCCGAAGCTTGTTGACTAGTTTGCATGTCAAACTCGTAAACCCACGTCTCGTCACCAGTAACAATGCGTTTCATGAATGTTGGGTCGGAATTGACTCGTTCTAGCATGTCCTCAGCGACTCTCATGCGATTGAGTTTTTGGAGAAAATTCAGGTCTTTTGGGACTAGCCGAGCGGTAACATGTTTCATACCCAAATGATTAGTTAAAATAGTACGGATCGACTCATGAGATACAGAAAGTTCGGCGGCTATCTCTCTCAAAGTTGAATGAGGATTTTCAGTCACTATTTCCTTCACTTTTGCGATGTTAACTTCAGTTGCAGACGTTGATGGCCTACCAGAGCGAGGCAAATCTTCCATCACATCTCGACCGCTTTTGAACGCTTTGTACCACTCATAAACACGTGTTTTTGATAAAGTCGAATCACCGTAAGCCTTCTGTAACATTTTCAGTGACTCCGAACACGAAATTCCATTGGCGATGCAAAATTTAAGACAAACTCTTTGTTCAATGTTTTTGTCCATTATGAAATTCGCAATACACACTAGATATGATATAACTAAAAACAGCACTGTATTTAATATAAATAACAGATGCAACTGAAACTCCGCGCCAAAATAGAAAACAGTTGTGCCAATCTAACAACAACAAAAAAACAAAAATTTGAATTTGGAACCATAAACAAATCATCCATTCCCGATACTTTGTTGACTGAATGTATTGCTTGAAGTTGTCAATGTCATTAGAGATGCAAAGTCATTTGTAACTTACAGGAAACTCCACCTTATTGCTGTAGAATGTCAGATTGACTTTGGACCTAAAGTGGGTCCAAATTAAAGTTCGTGACTGTACAATGGGTCATCTAGTTCGCTATAAAATGACGATATATCCGATACCAAACTCGATGGATCTACTAATTAGTCACTGAGGATTAGGTGATGTGGTTAAATGGCCTATCTCGTAGAGACCACATCGTGGAGTTCCCGGAATTATATCAAACTAGCGACCCGCCCTCGCTTCGCTCCGGGTTCTACTATATATATAAACCTTAAATAAACCCTATAATAATCTAATTGATGGTGAAAACCGCATTAAAATCCGTTTCGTAGTTTGAAAGATAAGCGTACATACATACAAAGGGACAGACGGCGGGCAGCGACTTTGTTTTATTGTACCTATGTAGTGATTAATAATTTTTTTTTTATAGTATAATAATACTAGCCGTCATTTATTTTTAAATTTTATTATTATTATCTTTTAAATTATTATTTTTAGTTATGTTACTTAGTTTTTCCGGTCAGGTTTCTTGCGGTGCATCTTCTCGGTCTTGTCTTAAGAGGATTGTGAGGTGACGGCTTTCCATACAAACGGCGATAACGTTTTCCACCCCCTAAATGTTAACCGATTTCGACCAATTTTTGATACGGTGTCAGTAGGAACAAAAACTATGTCCGTACGTTTCGTTTATTCAATATTATTAATAAATTTCGATTTATTCCCGTTTCATTGTTTTCATACAAAAGTAATTTCGGCCATAATCTCTTTATAACTAATCAATATGAAAAAAACAACGAAACGTACGGACATAGTTTTTGTTCCGACTGACCACATATCAAAAATTGGTCGAATTCGGTTAACGTTTAGTGGGTGGAAAACGTTATCGCCGTTTGTATGAAAAGGCTAGATTTTGCAGGTGGTTCACAGTCCTCTTAAGTGTTTAGTAGATTCACTCCATATTACCGACGTGTATAAAATCCCGATGTGGCTAATTAAAATAAAATTATCAGCCACTTGGCTTACCCTGTATGGTTTTACCTGGTATGGTTTTTGTATGAAATTCAATGCGGCAGTTCCCACCTCAACTCCAAATTGAAAATACAATACCCTATATTTACAACTATGTATCCCAATCCTAGTACATCAGGGAGAAAGCCAAACCGCCTATCTCCCGAATCAGATTTATTGCGTCCAAACACCATTGTGAACCTCATAAAGCGTTTACCAAGAATAAAACACTAAGTAGCCCATTCACGCACAGTAGCGTATCCCAAAAAGGAGAGGTTTCGTGTCGATTTAAATTTGGACAAAAACGGACACATGGTTAATTGTTTTTGGCCATTTTTGGGCGAGGCTAGCCTTTTAGTGAGTCAGGGCGCCCACGTGCTGATAGTGAATGTTAATGTTTTTTTTTAGTTTTAATATTCTCTTTGTTTGATGTTGTTTACTCGTAGTCTATTTTATACGGAACTCTATTATTTTACGTTTGCGTGAAAATGAATGATTGAATACGGTCTAATTTAGATATTTCAATAATGTAATTATATAATGTAATAAATGAACTCACCTAATAATTCCTTATTGTTTCTCTTTAAGTTAAGTGATTTATAATATTTTGTTTGAGAAATGAAAAAAATATCTAAAATAATTAAGCCACTACTTAATTCCCCAGAACTAGGTATAAAGTTTTAGATATTATATGAGATGTAGGTATGTTCAGTAGTATTAAAATTAATAAAATAGTATTATTATTAGTTATTAATTAAATATGATTATTAGTATCAACTTCATATTATTAAAATGTAACTAATCCGACATTTTAAAGAACAGACGCATTATATCTATTACCAATAACCAATTCAAAATGATGGCCTAAATACCATGAAAGACAGCCATTAAGCAAAATAGATCACGATGCTCGATCGTGATCAACAAATCATCTGTTGTGAATGGACGGTTATGTGGGATGCGCGTGCGGCGGTGACGTCGTCACCGCCAACCGACCAATCGCGACCTTACTACCATATAAGGAGATTCCAATTTCAAATTGCCTTTACTGGGTCCATCCGTGATTTTTGCGTTCTATTTTGAATCGTAATTGGAGTTATATGATATTTTTTTTAATGTATAGAAAACGTGTTTGGAAATTGTGTTTAAATTAGGTGTTTAGTTGCGACTAATGAGATTTATGAGTTTTGTTTGATTGATACAAACAGCTACACAGTAATCTTTTTTTACATTTACATTTTCAAAGTATGCTCCGTGGAGCCCTAGGACTCCGTAAGGTCTCTGCATGGACTCAACGAACAATGATATGCAATTTATATTTTTTTTAATGTTCAAGAAAGAATCTAAACTGTTTGCTTATTTATGGCTTCGTTAAATATTTTAAAATAATTACGTCGCTAAAACAACGTTTGAGAACCGCCGTATTAACCTGTCCAGTCCCAAGAGCGTGTGCACGCTTGCAAATTTAATTCGAATTTTTAATTTTAAATTTTATTGACAAAATATTAAAAATTCCAATTTTAATGCTTCAATTAAAACTTCTCATGGTACTTCCATAGGTTAAAATAATCAATTAACAGTAAAAACATTTATGATAATATACCGATTATTTTCTATTATTTTTGAGTAAATTACCAAAATACATGTCAAGAAAAATTCTGACGTCTATTAACCATATTAAAAAATAAATTAAATTAAATATCATTTATTCCAGGTATTACAAGCACCCATAGTAAATTATAAAATTATTATTATGCGTATTACGCTCTATATATTATGCGTAGTGTTTTTCTAATATAATACAAAAGTTAAATGCGTATACGCGCCTGGGAATGGCGACTAGCATAAATAACGCACCTTTCTAATTTTTACATATTATTATACTCGTAGTAGGTACATACTTGACGAATTATATGACACTTACTGCCGCACTCAGAGACGTCGATTAATTTTTAGTTTCATTAAAGATGCTGCGTCTTATTCTATCGTTATAGCAAAGAAAGTGACAGCAGCAACTTAAGTTGCTTCAATCAAACTTAAAAGTTAATTGACGTCTCTGAGTGCGACAGTTAACTTATTAAAATCTGTCTATCGTTCCGGTCGAGTAAAAATAAGATTTCCAAGTCATCTTACGCCAAACGGCTTTGAATTGCTAATATTAATTTATCACATCATGAAAAAAAAACAATAGACGAAGTGTCAACGCCTTGGCCGAAAATCGTAATTTCCTGTGCCGGCTTAAAATAAATTAAAAAATGCACAATGACCACTTCCCGGTTTCCGTGCAGACGCTTCCTTAGAGGTCGTTGACATTAGACAAAAAAAGATGCACTGAATTACGATTTCGTAGGCAACTCCAAATTTTGTAGGGTGACAATAGTTTCGAAGTTTGGAAGGACATTTTCTCAAAGTTGCACTAGCTTTAAAAATTCGGAATTTAATTCGTTATTTATCACATACTTGTACTTTTTACCCGACTGCGCGAAGCAAAAAGAAGGGTAATGCGGTTAACAGTCTTATGTATGTATTTATGTAGGTATGTGACTTAAAATCGGATATTCCACTCTAGCTCCTAAACTATAGGACCGATTTTAATAAATGGGATGTCATACTATTCGCCAAAAACGTGCGAGTGTCATAGGGTATGTAAAAATTATTAGGGTGCGTTATAATACTAGTCGCTTGTCGGGTTTTAGTTTTTGAGGTTAGGTTAATTGGCAAAGGTTTTATTGAAAGGTGAAGGTTTTACTATGGATTAAATCACGTGTGTGAAGTCATAGCACTTTACGTTAATAAAATACGTTATTATAAAAAAAAAACTCACAACAGGGACGAAAATAGAAATAGATTTGGAACCTTTATTTTTCAAAATTTCAATCAACTAGGTAATCTTAAGGATTTTCCGCAAATTTCCAAATCACTGCATAGTATAAAACAAAGTCGCTGCCCGCCGTCTGTCCCTCTGTATGGCCACTAAGATCTTTCAAACTACGCAACGGATTTTAATGCGGGTTTCACCATCAGTTAAATAAATTTTCACGGAAGGTTAATGTAATAATAGTACCCGAAGCGAACCGAGGTCGGGTCGCTGGTACACAATATTAAAGTAAGTTATTATTAGTAATTACGCTGCTATTGTGGTTTTTATAATGAAATTAAGTATGTAATTAATAAATAAATCTTAATTTCCTTATCCAGTTGGTAACTAAGTTAGTACTTTTAGTAATTAACGAGTTTAGCTTCCAATTTATTATGAATTATGAACGGAACGAAACGAAACCGGCAAAATATTAAATTTATTTCTGTTGCTAACAAAAATGCAATAGTTTATAATTACTTACATCATTAATTCTTTCTCCGTTTTGTGATAAAGTATGTACCTATTTTCTGTATAAGTCTGTTTATTATTATCTAGCTCTCATAGCACTAGTTTAGTCCTAAGTTTAAAACTAGGTGAGATTTTCCCCTAATCATTATTTTATTATTATTTTTCCAAACATTTTTTAATTATGTTATGGCGTGTTTTTTACCTTGATATTCCACAATAGGTTAGGCAATATTACAAACCGGAAAATAAATAATTTATTTATCACAAGTTATATGACGTAAGTAGGTACAGTCACACCACGAGATTGTTGAGCCATTGCTAACATTCTTAATTCGGTCGGGTTGTCAAATCGTCAAATTTCAATATTAACACACCTCGTACGATTTGATATAATAATCTATAATTACGTCATAAAATAATATTCGATGCTCCTTGGAGTCGGGCAAAGTTCTCGCGAAATAATCGTTAAGGAAGGAAGTGGACTTTGCGGTTAAAGTTACTTTAATAGGTAATTTACCGCCAGGAAAAAAATGGGATTTGATAATAACAATTGGGTTTTCAATTGCGGCTTGTACTATCGTATAGTAGGTATAGTTGCGTTATGAGAAAATCCCAAAAGGATAAAAAAGGGAAAGTATTATAAAATAGCAATTAATAAGACCTTACAAATCACTAAAGAGACAAATATTTATAATATTGCCTAAACACTTATATGTACCCTGCCCAAAATGTAACCTGCTCTAGCTTCACTCGATGGTCCCAGTGGAAGACCAGCGCTGGCTTCTATGCCAGCATTATGCTGAACTGGAACCATTTCGTGAAATAAGACCTTTACTACTTTTTGTTTCATGTCTTCTTTTTGACGACGCAGTTAGCCTAGTTGGTAGTGACCCTGCCTACGAAGCTAGCGGTCCTGGGTTCGAATCCCGGTATGGACAAATATTTGTGTGATGAGCGCGAGTATTTGTTCCTGAGTCATGGATGTTTTCTATACTACTCTGTCAAGAAAGTACCGGGAAAAGATCAATAATACACAAACTAGTTGTTAATCATCCAAATTTATTTTATCACCTTCAAAGTATGCTCCTTCAGAAACGATACACTTACGCCAACGAATAATCCAATCATCAAAACATTTTTTAAACGCTGTTTCCGGAATTGAATTCAGTTCTCGGCGCGAATTCTCCTTTATGTCTTCTACCGATTGAAAACGGGTGCCACGAAGTGGTAATTTGAGTTTAGGAAAAAGAAAGAAGTCGGCAGGAGCCATATCTGGTGAATATGGTGGTTGCTCGATGGTATTTGTTGAGTGTTTGGTCAAAAATTCTTTCACAATGATGGCCTTGTGCGAAGGCGCATTATCGTGGTGCAAAATCCAAGAATTTTCATTCCACAAATCTGGCCTTTTTCGTCGAATTTGCTCTCTTAAATGCCGCATAACGCTCAAATAATATTCTTTATTTACCGTTTGACCTTCCGGCAAGAATTCCGAGTGCACAACACCGCGATAGTCAAAGAAAACAGTCAACATGACTTTGACTTTTGATCGACTTTGGCGTGGTTTCTTCGGTTTCGGTTCAGTTGGAAGGCGCCACTCCGAAGCTTGTTGACTAGTTTGCATGTCAAACTCGTAAACCCACGTCTCGTCACCAGTAACAATGCGTTTCATGAATGTTGGGTCGGAATTGACTCGTTCTAGCATGTCCTCAGCGACTCTCATGCGATTGAGTTTTTGGAGAAAATTCAGGTCTTTTGGGACTAGCCGAGCGGTAACATGTTTCATACCCAAATGATTAGTTAAAATAGTACGGATCGACTCGTGAGATACAGAAAGTTCGGCGGCTATCTCTCTCAAAGTTGAATGAGGATTTTCAGTCACTATTTCCTTCACTTTTGCGATGTTAACTTCAGTTGCAGACGTTGATGGCCTACCAGAGCGAGGCAAATCTTCCATCACATCTCGACCGCTTTTGAACGCTTTGTACCACTCATAAACACGTGTTTTTGATAAAGTCGAATCACCGTAAGCCTTCTGTAACATTTTCAGTGACTCCGAACACGAAATTCCATTGGCGATGCAAAATTTAAGACAAACTCTTTGTTCAATGTTTTTGTCCATTATGAAATTCGCAATACACACTAGATATGATATAACTAAAAACAGCACTGTATTTAATATAAATAACAGATGCAACTCAAACTCCGCGCCAAAATAGAAAACAGTTGTGCCAATCTAACAACAACAAAAAAAACAAAAATTTGAATTTGGAACCATAAACAAATCATCCATTCCCGATACTTTGTTGACTGAATGTATATATAAGTATGTATTTCTCTATATAAGTATGTTTATCGTTGTCTAGTACCCATAGTACAAGCCTAGAGCTTAGTTTGGGACTAGGTCAATTTGTGTGAGATTGTCCCCTGATATTTTATTTTTATTTTTTATTTATATGTCACGAATAAATGGTTTTCTTCTTTCTTCTTCTTCTTCTAAATAGATTTTGACGAGTAAAAGTGCCCGTGCGGCCTACTTACTGAATAAATACCTTTTATCTTTTTTATCTTTTTAATAGCTCAGTGCATAGTGTAAAAACAATAACATTGACTCATACATACCATACTTTTAGCCTATCCTACTTATATTATGCTGAACGGATTTACAATAATTTTGGTACACATATAGTCTTTATTCTGGATTGACATTATATATTTTTAACCCGGAAAGTTTGACAGTTCCCGAGGGAAAAGCGATAATCTTCTTTTACGCGGGCGGAGTCGCGGCAAGAACATGTAATATAATATATATTATGGAAGTGTGTTTGTTGGGTTATTCTTTCATCACGCAGTAACGAATCGCCGTTATTTTTTGCGCACTTTCAACTTAAAAGTGACATACTTTTCCCGAAAAATTACACGATTTTGACGTGAGTTCCTACTCACTACCTAGCTTTAAACGTCTTCTAAGTGTACGGAGTTGCGGGCAAAATTTAGTACATAAATAATTTTGATTGGCGAGAAATTCGCTAGTAAAAAAATTTGTTTGTTTTAAATTTAATTAATTATTTTTATAAAACATAAAATTCTTTGTTATTTACCTATTTGATTGTTTTTATAATTTTATTCGTTAATTGAAACCAATTTTACCTGTAAAAGTCAAACATCAAAAAAAGCTGCTATCAACGATCGAAAGTTGGCGTCGTGTGGTCACCTGAGCCCATCCGAATATGAGCGGAAATGAACGAACGTGCCCCGAGCGCTTCCGAGCGCCGCGACGCGCGCTACGTACCAAACAGTAAAGTTGTTTAGAAACTGTAGTCACCCTACATTTTAATGACCCTTTACCTTTTTTTGCCAACTCGTATCGTCGTATATCGCTTTTCATTCGGAAACTGTCCGATTTTCCGAGATAGAGCCTGCGCAAACCGGCGGAGCGCAGCGCAGATCACTTTAAATTTATCAATGTATATTCTTTTCTATTTTAATTACAATAAGGTATAAATTTAGAGCCGCAGCCGCAGAGTAGAAATCCCCCGTGATGCTCCGAGGTCGGTCTCAGAGCATTCAAATTTATACCTTATTGTAATTAAAATAGGAAAGAATATACATTGATAAATTTAAAGTGATCTGCGCTGCGCTCCGCCGGTTTGCGCAGGCCCATAGGCAATAAGTTTCTGTCAAAAAAAATTTACGTTCTCAATATAAAGGGACCTTATGGAGGAAGGCAGTTACGCTCTTCTTATTCTTGTAACTATACGAATACTATGGTAGCAGTTTTAAAAACGGCGTTCTAAAAACTTTATTGACATGATAATATGATTATATTGACATAAGCTCAGCAAAATATTTGCACGCTTGCATGCAGGCTGAAGACACTGTGAACATTATTTTGTAACACCTTAATTTACTGTGTTCTGGCAAATAAATTAATTCGATTTGATTTTAATAAATAAATATCAGGGACAATCTCTCACAAATTGACCTAGTCCCAAACTAAGGTCTAGGCTTTTACTATACGAAACACACAACATCCACGACTCAGGGACAAATACTCGCGCTCATCACACAAATATTTGCCCATACCGGGATACACACCCAGGACCTCTAGCTTCGTAGGCAGGGTCACTACCAACTAGGCTAACCGCGTCGCGTCGCTAATAATAAAAGTAAAATAATTAAAGCTTGTAAAAAGTACCCTACATGGGTCTCCGGGTTTTCGTCAATCGATTTGTAATTTACATGAAGTCGTAGAAAAATGATGTATGCAATGTATGGATATATACTAAATTAAGTAGCGTTATTTCTAACCGACTTCAAAAAAGAAAATAATCTTCGATAATTGAGGCCCAATTTTAAAAATGATTTTAATTAGATAGATATAACATACATACAAACATATGGATCAATCACAGAACCTTTTTTTTGTAGGTTAAAAAAAGTCTGACAATAAAAGCTTATCTTATCTTTTCTTATCTAGGTAAAATATAGTCAAGATTCCGGTCATATTATAAACGGAATTCCTTAATAATTTGGCGCGCTTATTAACAATATTATTAATAAATGATAACCCGCTGCTGACGTAAATCTACAAGTAGAGGATATATACGTAATAATTAATTAGATAACAGGAAATACATTAAATAATTCGCGTGCTTTTGCAATTTTGGTAAGGAAATACTTAGAGAGTATTACAAAATGATTATTAATATTTATTGAGATTGACGCACAGGACATTAATTATATCTACAGGATAACTTTCTCGTAATTAGTACGAATTCAATTTAATATTTAAATATGTAATAGGTACTACATTGTTAGGGTTTACCCAAATAACGATGGTCGTCAATTTTGCAAATTATTTTACCTTCCTCTCTACTAGGTACTCTACTCTTGTTATACAAATAAATTCTGATTCTGATTCCCCTTCCTAAAATTAATTATCGTAGCTTTAATATTTAACTATTTTTAAGTAATTTCAAACAGGTTATGGGTCCTTTTTTTACCGACAATGGCGAACATTTTTTTTCACTTATCATAAAGTTTTTCAATATTTTACTATATATATGACTGAATACTAGATATGAGTATTGTTATCTTATCGCAAACATTATAGCTCTTATTATCTTGACAGTTAAGGCGGCTCGTTAACAATACGGTTGCAATAGGGGTAAAAAAGCAGTGTAATAGACACCAACGTTGCCTTAATTTGTTTTCTTATTAATTAAACATAATCTTGCAAAATCTCCGTTATAAATAATAATAATAAGTGTCCCTTTATACAACGTAATCTATGTTAATTATAATCATAATCATAATATTTATTAGTAAAAAACAAGGTATTAACAAGTCACAATGTAAACATAAATTTTATTTATGTCCTTAAAACGAATATATATAAATTATTCTCGTACCTACTATACAGCGTAAATGGTACAGTTATAATAAAAAAAAAGTAACATAATAATAATATTGCGCGATGTCAAAAAATTAATTTAAAAACTTAATATTTAATAATTCAGACATTTTATTATAAAATGTCCTCTGCTTTGGCCTATATAAATAATGTATGTACTTATATATTTTTAGTCCTTTATGTATTTTTATTTGCCTTTATTTTGTTGTGCAATACAAATTAAATAAATGAATAATGTCTAATGAATCACCAGGACATTGACAATTGTCATAACATTCAAAATTGCAAATAAACCAGACCACGTAGATATTTAAATACAAAAGACATCCGTTAAGGTAATAACCCCCTGGTTTATTTTCACGTCACGCGTGTCGAGTGGACGACGGGCCTAATTGCATCGCTGCACGGTGCATGGCTAATGGACAGACACCTTTATTTCCGGCGCCACGATTTTGGTGCGAATATGTTTTTTTTTTAAGTTTAATTTGCGTGTTTTCTCATAAGGGCAACACAAACCGGCGATGCGGTTAGCCTAGTTGGTAGTGACCCTGCCTACGAAGCTAGCGGTCCCGGGTTCGAATCCCGGTATGGGCAAATATTTGTGTGATGAGCGCGAGTATTTGTTCCTGAGTCATGGATGTTTATGTAAGTAAATGAACTAAACGGCATGTGGTTCAAAGATAATTTATTAAAAAAAAAAAAACTAGACTAATTTTTTTTACGTCCCAAGTCTATTTTTAGGCCAATTTTGCAAAGAACGACCCAAGATCATCATTTAGAAAATAATATTAAAATGACCATAAAATTTTTAAAGGAACTAAATTAAAATATTCAAATGGTCACGTACGCGTCCAACACTTAATAAAGCACCGGTGCATACTTCCTTAATGTAAAAAATTCTACTAACATCCAATACACTTCCAAAACACATAACACTCTGTAATACGTACAAAATAAGATCTAAATTCAAATGACAAGTGGATATTTTAACAGCAAATAGACGATTTTAAGGGCAGTTCACACGCGACATCCGGTATTTTCGTATGCCATAGACATTGGCAATCAGGAAAAGGAGGTGCTTGCACTTTGACAATTTAAAAATAGAACGCTTGAGTGGGTATTTCAAAATACCGCTTGGTGACTTTTAGAGGCCAGTATTTTTTCAATTACCATCTAAGCAATTTAGTTTTTGGCTTTCTTGTCAAATACGCGGTTAGCCTAGTTGGTAGTAACTACGAAAATAACGGTCCCGGGTTCAATTCCCGAAAGAAGCAAATACCTATTTGTATGATGAGCGCCAGTATTGTTCCTGAGTTTTGAATGTTTTCAATGTATATTACATAAGTATTTATTTCTCTTAGGGCTTGTTTCACAATCGACAAGTAAATTCATCTGTCAGTTAAAGATAGCTCTCTCCTTGTCTTTTTTCAAGTGTAAGAAAGGGAAAGGGCTAAATTTATACTTTAATAAGCAAACGTACAACATTCGAAAATTCCATTATAATTAAAGTGGAATTAACAGTATTAAATCAAAATGGTGACAACACAGTGGCCGAAAGCGTCGTTCGCGATCCTTAACATTATTTATCACCTTGATTAAGTAATTAAAACTTAAGTTATTAAAAATGCTCCTAAAAACGGTAATCAAGGCGAAACAAATCATTTTTCAGTTATATGTTAAGCTACATAAGGTTTAAAATAAACTGCTTTCCGCAAGGACTTCGGCCTTTTTATAAAAACTAAAACGTCACTTTTATGTGTGACAAAAAGTCGTTAATTATCGAGGGAAAATTTTGAAAAGCGGCCAGAGTATGTTGAAATTATTGTTTAATTAAAACAAACATTAAACGTATAAATTGCAAAAATAATTGTTAATTATACTTAACTGTGCATTTTTATTTTGTTAATGTAACTACTTCAGAAACGATAATATGCTTTTCAAATAGAAAAGTAATTCTTTTGCGAACTTTTTGTAGTCCTTTAGCCATGCACATATTTAAATTTTACCATGACACGACATTAAAAATTGAATTACAATTCAAATTTATCAGCATATTTAATAATTATCATAAAATTGTTATTTTACTTTTTCTCAACAAAACTTTGCCATATAATGATTCCCCTTACGTTCTCGAGTTTTTTTATTATTTTTCCTTTTTTTTAAATACATTTAGAAACCACCAGCACTTTGGCAATAATACCCGATGAATATTGATAAAGATGTAATAAAAAAACACCCATTGTCTGTTTCAATGGCATAACATGAGTTTTATGATACCTAGTAAGAATTTCATCACTGAAGATAACAGCGGAACTTGAAAAAAAACCATTCATTTTTCAATTTTAATGAGCCCTGATGAAGGCGAATATTTCTATGAAAGAATTTAAACACTTACGTCTTATTGCTTTTACAGCTTTTCATAAAACCTTGTCCCCATTCGTCTTTCCCTGCCCTTAGAAGGCTAATTGAGAAATATGTTAACCGATTTACATATTGATGTTACGCATATAGGTGCAAACAATAAAACTCACATACGCATTTGGATTGACGAGATACCATTAGAAATATCATACTGCTAATTAGGTAGATATTCTTTTTTTGCTCGTGAAACTACTATGCTAATTTCTGAGTACATTATATGGGGGGAGTTATAAGAGAAGGGGTAAAGTGGGGTAACTATTGTGAACAAGATCACCTGATGTTTGGTTACTTGGGGGAGGGGTTAAAATAGAAAGAACCTAGAAATTTGTGGAAAATAAATCGATAAATAAATTTTAAGCGTTCTAATTTTGCTAAAATCACGTAAGTAGGTACTCCAGTTAACATCGCTTTTGTTTAACATTTTTTTACTTTTTATATTTTAATATTTCTGAAGCAAATGTTTCAAAACCCACTAGAAGCTCTTTAAAAATTATATTTATAAATATTTATGAAATTCACATAAGTTACCCTTTTCGGCAGCGAATATTCTAACGGTCGCTCAATGTCAGATTGTAAGCGCCATATTGGATTTTATAAATAGCAATTTTGACAGCGTTCAGTATTCACCGCGTCGCCCCGGCTTCCGGCACCGGAACCGGCAGATTATCGCCCGAATATCGCCGAGAAATCGCGGGTCACTCACCGCAAATGTCAAATTTGAATATCGAGTCGTGTCATGAAATTATATTGTAACATAAATACTTTTGCTAATTTACATAGGTATGTTTAATTCAAAAATTATTAGATTATTCAGGTATAATTAGTAACTTGCAACCCCAAAGTTGTTTTTTCATATTCACTATTTCAAATGAATAAGTATGCCAATAACCAATTTTGTAAGATCAATGTTATGATGTTTAACGACACGGTTAGCTTAGTTGGTAGTGACCCTGCCTGCGAAGATAGCGGTCCCGGGTTCGAATCCCGGTATGGGCAAATATTTGTGTGGTGAGCGCGAGTATTTGTTCCTGAGTCATAGTGAGTTATGTATGTTATCTATGTATTGAAGTATGTATTTCTCTAAATAAGTATGTATATCGTTGCGTACCCATAGTACAAGCCTAGAGCTTAGTTTGTGACCTGGTCAATTTGTGTAAGATTTTCCCTGATACTTATTTTATATTTTATTATTTTATTTATAATATAAAAAATTAAATTGACACCATCGACACAATCTTCGATCGTCAAAAATATAAATTATAATAGAATATTATGAGTCTATTATGGTCTGTTTCTTTATTTGTTTTTAGAAGAATACCAAAAGTAACTCTTACATAGCAGCTGCAGCGTAATAACGTCACAAATGCTTATAATATTTTAACTGATTTTAATGAATATATTGAGTAGATTAACTTAATTTCTTAGGTATTTAGCCCGCGATTAACACAATACCGATTTAAATTACGTTTTAAGAATCAGAAAAACTGGCAGCTTAATCTGACATTTTAAAGCCAGCGGTATCCACATTAATTAAAAGCTACAATATTTCGGTAGTTATGGCCATACACGAAAAAACTGGCCAGGAGTGGATGGATTAAAAGTAATTTATAGCATTTATCACTACATAGTATTTATATATATTGTATTTTTGTATTAGTATATATTCATGGTACATTAATGTATACGTATGTATTTATTTATAATGTATGTTTATGTGTTTTAATAGCATTATATGTTTTCTATTTTCTCTTAATGCTTTTGCTCGTACAATATTGCACCGCTTACAACAATTTTCTGCTTGCGCAATGGTCAACTGGTAGAGAATGCCATTAGGCATTAAGTTCACCTTTTGTAGTCAAATTTGTATTTTTGTGCAATAACGATTAAATAAATAAATAGTATAAAATAAAGTCGCTTCCCGCCGCCGTCTGTCCCTCTGAATGTACGCTTAGATCTTTCAAACTACGCAACGGATTTTAATGCCGTTTTCACCATCAGTTAGATATTTTTTCACGTAAGGTTTATGTATATAATAGTACCCGGAGCTAAGCTAGGGCGGGTCACGAGTTTACACTTGAATGGTTTCGCAAAACTCTTAGAAATATTTGTCTTAATAACACATGTCAATATATTTTTAAACTCTCGAAAAAAATAATGTTGACTACGTTTTTTTCTTAATTGACTTAATTTGAATGAAATGATAATACTGATATAATATATTAACGAAAGCTGATATTAACAACAGCAAGCAAAACACTGACAACACGATTAGTGCATTTATTTTTGTATGATTAGATATTATATCTTACAGAAGCTATATAATTAGATAGTATATACACAACGCTTCAAAGTATACAGCTCTGTCACACTGTCTGACCACTCTGACACTTCGCTTGATTCATGGGGTGAAAAAATTTTTATTTTTAGTATTTAACGATTATTGAAAAAAAATATTTTGCTACTGTTGTTAAAAAAAAATAACGACTCAATAAGCTTATGTAAAAGTTATTCCATTACCACCTTATTCCGCTCTGTATATTAAAAATACACAATTAATCTTTATCAATCAAATGTCGATTTGCGTGACTGGCTGTTAGTAAACAGTAACCGATCCTGTCCTTCTTAAAAAATACATCGTACAAAACATTAAGTTGCATTCGCAACCTTGATCAAAGTACTGGAGGATACAATTTACTATGAACTTCAAGTTGTATATGCCCCTTTTTAATTAACCCAGGAAAGCAGCACGACGGACATAATGCTAAAAAAGGAGCACCCCATGGCGCCATCTTCAATGTGCTGCAAAATTATAGTGAGACAAAAAACGTTCGCTTCCTTCTTGGGCAGACGGGTACAAAGAGTTTGACGTTTAACAAGGTGGAACTACGAGTAACTCTTAGGGCCACTTGCGCGGTCCAGAGTTAATTTAAATAACCCCGAGTTAAATGCTAACGCAGGGTTAAGTAATTATTTTTTCTTGCACTGCCTAGAGTTAACACTTAACAATGGGTTAAATATGTAATTATTTAACCCGCCAAAATTAGATGGTTAACTTTCTAACTCGAGTTTTAAAATGTCAAATTGCAAGGTACCGATTTGACAGATGAAATAAAATGAAGGTCGCCTTTCAACATAATCGACCGAAAACGTAATGTCACTTCAAATCTGACACAAAGAAATAGACTTGTGCAAGTTACTGTTATGTGAGAGAGAGAAGAATACTTATGTCATTCTTTATTGTCATTTGTAACCCATTTGCACCCCCATAGACTGTAATTGTGCAATGAGTTGTGCAAATAATTTGTCCTCAATAAAAAAACTTATTAAGTAGAGAACACAAAAACGGTAGGTAATGACGGCGGCGCCACCAACCGCACGACGCGGCTTAAGCCTTTCAAAATTTTCCTGACAAAAACTAACTAATAAACCAATTATAAAAACCATCAAAGGTCTCATTTCTCGATGTCAGTACGTTAATTAGAACAGAAAGTAAATAAATAGGGGAATTTAATGACCATTCCTGTTGGAAACGCCAATTTCATAAATAAAAGAATCTACTGTCAACGCAAACGTGTATCTTTTTAACCTGAATTTTTTTTTTTTATATGATTTGACCTGGTTTTCGTTGAGCGATGTATTTTTGATTAAGTTTTACTAGATAATTTATACCGTCGGCATCTAGAATGTTTTTAGCCTACTGCGTCACGTTATAGATTATTTGTTTGTGTGATGTATCGATATTGTACATGGAAGAAGACATAATCAATGAATGTTAAAGTAAAATAATGAAAATTCTTTGGTTAATTAAAAAAAAGTGTACTTAACGACCCGTTTTCAAATTTTTTATTATAGCCTTTTAATTTAATTTAATAATTCCCTTAAAAATCGAATCGAATCGAATTCTAGTGTAATAAAAAGAAAAGGAGAGCACCCAGTTTTTGCCTACTAACTGTTTGTGCAGTTTAGTGGAGCATTGTACACGCCTTTTTTGCAAAAAGAAATGATTTTTTAAGCTCTTTTTTTCATCTTTTTTTAATTTTTTTTTTCAAAATGTAACAAAAAAATATTTGGAATGAATATTTAAAACAATTTTCTTGGTAACATGCTCATTTTACACAATACATTTTAATTTTATCTAAGCTATTTATTAAATATCTATCGTATATTGTTCCCTTTTTCCGACAGTACCGAAAACGACTAAGGCGTTTTCGAAATCATGTTAATAAAGAAATTTTATTGTAGAAAAAATCTCTATTTTACGTAAATCATTACAGATCTTTTGCATTTATAATAATAAGGAGGTATTCGTCAATACCTATCAGTCACTAATGTCACTATCATTCATGACGTCATAGCTATATCAGACCCTTGCCAACATTATTGAATTTGCAAGCGACTGTCGTTACATCAGATAACGGCAGGGACTGTAATACTGGTATAATTTGGATATCGATATCGGATATCGATATAAATATCGATATTTAGGTATATTTTTATCGACATAGAATTGATGAACCGATGTGAAATAATTATATTTTTTTTAATCAGTCTAGTACTTTACGTACCCGAATGAAACATACCCGGTTGAGGTTGGTCTCATTTCTATAAGAATGATACTCTGATAATGGAATCCATTAGGAACGACGGAACTCCTCAAAAATCGTAGGTACAGTCAAAAGCACTAATATCTATGCACCCATCGCGTCCTATGTATCTGATTATTAGTAATCAAACACGATTTGCTAAAAATATGTACCTTACTATTAGTATCGGTGCCAAGTATTGATAAAACTATCGATATCTGTTTACCGATATAATTATCGATATTTTCGGGAAATATCGATATTTCTCGGTTATCGATATACAGTCCCTGATTAATGGTTGTTTAGTGACCAATCTATGCAACTCCTTTGCTGAATTTAATTTATTGTGTGCTGACCTTGGTTAGTTATGTGACTGACTAACGCTCTGCATTGACCGAAGACATTATTATGTCTGTTGAATAAGAAAATAAACAAATCCAGGTACCTACTTGATATTGCTCGCAATTTTTTTAGGCATACGAGTTCGCATACCATCTGATGTTAAGAGGGCTCTGAGGTATGGACCTCAGAGCCCTTTTACCTTAAGATGGTATGCGAGTGAATATTAAGTTATCAAATGCATTGCCTTTATTGTCAAGTTAATAGGGATGATGACTGGGTAAAGAAAACGAAATTCCATCAGTTAGATTATCAAAAAATACTGGAAACGTATTTTTTTATTTGTTAATAAATAAAAATCGTGTGTCGTCACTTGTGCGTAAAAATTGTACCAAGACGTGACGTCATGCGACATTTCAACTCCGTAATTTTTTGATTATGTGAAAAAAATACGCGTCCAATACTTTTTGATAATCTACCTGATCGGCAAAGAAAAAAAATAGTTATCATCCCCGACAACATCCGTCCTGAGCTAAAAGGCAATATCTCAAATTCAATAGCCAAAGCAGATTCAGTCCTCTCATGTTAGTAATGAGGTAGCAATAGCTACAGCAGTTTTGTCTGAGATATCGCATTTTACTCGTATTGGGACCCCTAATTTCACAGCTCATAACTAATGGTACCGATATGGTTTGCGAGAAAGTAGAATAGCGGCCTGAATTTTCCTTTGAAAAAGTAATTACGAATTTTAATTTTTATTGCACAATTAGCGTATTAAATTTTAAAAATATAATCATTACTCTTTCCATGTAAAGTGACAGTCATTGTCATTGTAACACAGTCTAGTCACGCGCTAAAATAAATAATAGAATGAGCTGTCATTGAATGCGAATCCGAGCATTAACCTTTAATAATAATACGTCAATGGTTTCGATTAATGTTCAATGCTAATTAATTCTTTGATCAAATTAACGCGGACGAAGCTCCAAAGTGTTATTTGTAATAGAAATAAGTTTAATAAAAAGCGAGCTTTATCAACCATTTTGATTGTCGTGTTCGTACCTACCTATGTTAAAATGTTAAAAACAACATAAGTATTTTTTAAATACGCCATTTTAAGCCCTTGACGCAAAATATTCATATAAGTTTAACGTGTGTATTTGTGTATCTGTCTGTGGCATCGTAGCTCCCAAACGGATGGACCGATTTTGATTTAGTTTTTTTTATTAGAAAGGTGACTTAATGGAGAGTGTTCTGAGCTTAGTTTGATGAAAATCCGTTTAGCCATTTAGGAGTTATGATGTCTGAAAGTGGGGGCCCCGATTTTGTCGTGGGTGTTTAACTATTTAAATAATAGGTTTTTATTTAAGTAGGTACTCAGCGACACTCGTGACGCCTGACGAATCTAATGACAACTGTTTATCGAAATCGGGCCATCCGTTCAGATTCTACGAGGGAACTAAAAACCATACTTACTTGCATACACACAGGGTGTCCAGGGATAAAGTGAATAAGGGTGAAACTACATGTGATTTTTTGATTACAATTTAAGGGTTAATCGAAAAGTTACACTCAGAATAATAAAAATTAATACGAAAATTAGATGTTTGGAATTATTCAGTATTGCCATCCACAACCATAATTTACATTGCATTATGCTTCCGCGTGACTTCATTTGTACTTTACAAAGTATATAACAATTAAGTAATAAATAGCCTTATTATAATTGAATAGCGTTGTAATTATAACTTAATTTCTTAAATGTATGTAGGCACGAGGTTAAATCGTCTAGCATAAGCGTTATAAACGAATAAAGAAGCAGTTTCATTTCCGATATTTCTAGAAATAATAGCATTTTATAGCTATTCATGAATGGATGATTCACAAGAATCTTAGTTTTAGAACTTTGTAGACACATCTTTATTCCATTTTTTAGGGTTCCGTAGCGAAAATGGCACAAATGGAACCCTTTTAGTATTGTCATGTCCGTCTGTCCGTGTGTCACAGGCATTTTACTCAAAAACTACAAGATGTGTATTGATGAAATTTGGATTATAGCTGTCTTGTATAAGCCGCTACTTAGTTTGGTAGTTAAATAACAAAAATAAATATTTCTAGGGGTGGCACTCCATACATGTAACAGAAACTCATTTTTTTTTTCAGCATACATCAACGTGTGGCACATATTTCGATAGTCCTAGAAGAACACTTTGAGGTTTCTAAGCAATTTTGTTGCTTAAGTGCATATTATCGGAAATAATCGCTCCAAAAGTTGCATAAATTGTGTCCCCCCTTTATCTTTACAGCTATATGTCCAAAAAATATGAAAAAAAATACAATGGTAACGCTTTATAAATACTTTCAACACTTATTTTTAACATGATCGGATACCGTTTTTGAGTTATTGCCGGAAAACTGCGCTTTTCAACAAAAGGACGTAAGTGCCATGAAGATACGCTCTTTGCTGGTGCACTTTATTTGCATGTGTAGTAATGGCGACCAACCAAGTAGATACCTAACGCCGTATAATTCCTACGAGCGCATGGGCCAAGTTACAATTTCCTAAGCTAAGCGTTGAAAAAGCGATAAACGAAACACCCCTACATATCTAGACAAGTTGCTTTCTATCGAACCGAACTAAACTAGATACTAAACAGCATGTCCCAAAAGTATGCTTAGAAAATAAATTTAATTTAATTGGCAACATTGACAAGCCTCCTAGCCTAACGGCCCAGAATATTCGTTTAACTGTTCAATGTGTTTATTCAGAGGCCGCATTATCAACTATCAAATCCTGACAAATTCCATGCAATAAAAGTGATAGAGACATATAGATATACTTAAATAGCTCTATTCCTTTCACAAGCTGGATCTTGGCAGGTTATAATAGCTTATAATGACCCCTTTTAATTACACTTGTGTGTTTCTGTTTAACTGTCGTTTCATTCGAAATTTAAAAAGAAACAAATTTAAAATAAGAATTTAAATGACTTCATTATTTCTATTTACTGGTCATGTGAGCGTTGGCGGTTTGCGCACGGTACCACTGATACAAATACTAAGCTATATTCAACTTTATGTGTAGGTAGTAGAGTTTGAATTGGTTCGGATCAAACTAAGTCCTTCCTAAGGACTGGCCTTATAAGGTAGTCGTAAAATTGAGGTTATATTATTTATATCTATGATATGATATTTTTTGTGCCCGTTCTAGTTGAAAAGACTTGTAAACAGATGGTAGATTAAACAAAGACATTATCAAAATCTTTGTCATTCATACGTAATTTAATTATATAAATGTGAAAATGGCTAAACGGATTTGTATGAAATGTAATACACAGATAGTCCTTAGCCTAGATACACATAGGATACTTTTTATCCCGGAAAATTGGATTGTTCCCGAGGGAAAAACGGGAAACGACTTCTACGCGGACGGAGTCGCGGGCAAAAGCTACCCTTACTAATATCACAATAGGGAATATGTATGAATTTTCTTTCTTTATTAAAAAATCGTATAAAAAACAATAGAGAAAATTATCTTTCGAATAACTATAAAAATAACCAAGATATAAGCCATTAATGATTTGTTTCTGTTTCTTAGCCACACAGCCGTGGTAGCCTAATGGTTTGACCTGCCGACTCTTAAGCAGAGGGTCGTGGGTTCGAACCCGGGCTCGCACCTTTAAGTTTTTCGGAATTTATGTGCGAAATATAATTTGTAAATTTACCATGCGCTTTTCGGTGAAGAAAAACATCGTGAGGAAACCTACACACACCTGCAAAGAATTTTAACGGTGTGTGCGAAGTTCCTAATCCGCACTGGGCCCGCGTGGGAACTATAGCCCAAACCCCTCTCATTGTGAGTGGAGGCCTATGCCCAGCAGTGGGACGTAGATAGGCTGGATCATTATTATTATTTATTATTTCTATTTCTTTCTAGCAAAACAGAATTTAACATGGAGTTTATATGGCCGTCGTGCCCGCTGACGTCACAGTACATGTCGGATCATGACCAGTCGGAATAGGTAGAGCTAAATTACCTAAACCTGATGCATGTTCATTCAATAATGTGTTCCCATCTCACTCACGCATGAATGAACATGCGTCAAGTTTAGGTAAATTAGCTCTACCTATTCCGATAACTGATCATGACGGATCTGGGCCCTTAGCCAAGATGCATTTCGCTAACTAGCGTTTCTATTCGTTTCGTTTTTAGACCACGTGATACGAAGAGTCACGTGATCCACCAGTGACGCGATTGGTTTAAAAACGAAACGAATAGAAATGCTAGTTATCGAAATGCATCTTGGCTACTAAGGGCCCTGGACAATTATGCAGCAAATTTAATTTAAAAATTTACATCTTTTTAGCCTCCGAAACTTATATTAAGTTAGCCCTCTAAGAGGCTTCTTCTGTGTATGTTCTTAGTGTGGTTTGGAGAGAGGTTAAGCAGTTCCAAGAGTTCTCAGCTCATGCGCCGACACTTACTGCGCATGCGCAGCGTCCATGGACGGCTCTACACCAAAGGTTTTTCTGTCCATTTATCTACATAATTAAGATGATAAATAAATACAGTGTCATCACTAGTAGCGTAAATTACTGTGGTTTGGGAGTAGCGCGTCGTTTGGAAGCGTTAATTTGACTTTAATATTGCTCTAGGTGAAGAGGTTAGTGCAGAACAGAACCATCCATGATTATACAGTTACAGTTATGGCTTTTGACGAAGAGACCTCGTCGTGTTGTTCTCCTAGTCATTATATTTTGTTTAATGTATTTGACCTTACATTTGTCATGTTTTTATTTGTGCTAGTTCTAATAATTCATATTTGTTACTTTATTACCTTGAAATGTAACTTACTTTACTGTAACTGTAACTTACTTTTAAGTACCTATTGTTGTATTTTATGATTGAAAAAATTACCTTCTGCTGGAGTTTCTTGCGGCGCTTCTTCTCCGCAATGATGGTCTTGTCCGAAGCGCTGGTAGATTCACTCTATATTACCGACGTGTAAAAGAGCCCGTATGTGGCCAATTTACAGAATAAATATTTTGATTTTATAATTTACAATTTTTAGATAGTTGAACCACTTACACCAAGTTTCATATAAAAAAACACAACATTCGCTTCCTGAGAAAAGCTAGATGATTCGACATCATATCAACAGGATATAGACCGCGATTATCGAAAGGCATTATCGCCGCACAAGTTAAAATGGTCGTCAAAAGTCTAACCTAACCTAACCTACGTAATCAATGTTAAAAATAACCTGAAAACAACCTGGTTTCAGCAGAAAATAGCTCTCGATCAAGAGAAATTCGATGAAATTACACGTTCGTTGAAGTGTAATTCGATAAAATTATGGGACACCATGTATTTAGTCTCAGTTGTCCCGTCAGAGCAATATTATTCACATTTTACTGCGTTTATAACATGGTCGTAGGTTTTGTCGACCAACGACCAAAGGGGTAGGTACCTGACTCTACCTTACATGTCCATGAACACCAGGTTATGCTTCGTAGAAGAAATACTTTAACGATTGAGTTGTTTAATAAAATTACCTAGCTTAATCGCAGGAACCGAATCGTTTTAAGCTCGTTCGTTTCTTATTCTAGCTCTCAATATGTCGATTGTTTAGTGATTATTTTAATGTTTTATTTAATGTTAATCTTGGTTCCTTTCGCCATGACACTGCTGATTCAAAAGGCGTGGTCAATCCGCCGGGGTGGACAGGGCGCCGATATAATAACACGCCTCCGTGTCCACACCTGCCAACTTTACCAACCTTACCACCAATTTAGACTGGTTCCAGGTTCTTGACTGATGGTAAACCGTGGTTATAATTATTTTAAATAACATTACGTGAATTAAATAAATGTTGCTAGGTTAGGAAAATATATTTCTCATTACGTCTCTTTCTTACTAGTATCGAAGCGTGGAAAAAACACGCACAACGCCTGCTCCGTCGTCGAATTTGTCTTGACTATTTGGTCTCGATTCGGATCAAGTGCAAGCAGCTTTTATAATATAAAAAAAACTTGAATAAAACACTGCCATTGACTTGAAAAAAAAAACAATTTTATGGGATCAACATCGGATTTTTAGGGTTCCGTACCCGAAGGGTGCCAAACGGGACCCTATTACTAAGCCTCCGCTGTCCGTCCGTCCGTCCGTCTGTCTGTCGCCGGACTGTATCTCATAAACCAAAATAGGTAGACAGCTGAAATTTTCACAGAATGTGTAAGTCCATTGCTGCTATAGCAACAAATAATAAAAATTAAATTAAATTAAAATCTTAATAAAGGCCCCTAAATAAAGGGATGTAATGAATTTAGACAATTGCATACTTTACATATTGTTATAGCGCCTATCTTGTTTATTTTACGAAAGTATTTACAAAATACGTAGTATTAAATCTTGTACGATGGTACGGACCCCTTCGTGTGCGAGTCAGACTCGCACTTGGCCGGTTTTTTAACATCGATTAAACACGCCCTATCTAACTCGCGATTGATCAAACATAATCACGCGGCGATAATGACCGACTCTCACCGGTCACTCATTCACCCATTCACCCATTCAGTCGTGAATGGGATGATTGATTAACGATACTGCTGTTAATATGGTATAGGTGTTTGGGCGGAGTCTGGTTTTATATGTTCTGTTATTTTTAATAATAGCATAGTCGATTTGAACCAAAAAAAACTAGATATAGAGACGAAACTTTTTGGAACCTAGTCTCTTGTTATCTTACTTCATACATATAAAATTAAATATGTTTAAAGTAAAAATATTCAGGCAACAAAAAAAGTCGCTTATATTATGTAATACTATTGTTTTTTCCGATTTTGTTACTGTAACTCTTTTGTTCTATTAGTATGTCTCTTTTTGTTTCGTAGTTAAAAGTTTTGTAGAGGTATATTCATACACGTAGAGTTCCTAAAACAAACTAATGCAATATTATATTTAATTTATAATTTATGCAATCTTTTAAAAATAACATTTAAGCGGTTAAAATTATTTTTACGTCTCCAACTTTATACCAATGAAGCGCACCTTTTGCTGTAACTTATTAACACATCGAGAAACTCGCGAAAGGTTCCACAAAAATATCTAATAGAACCCCTATTAAGCAAACGATGATAAATCCCGGCTCCACCAACGTATAAAAAGGAACCCTAATTCAAGAATTCGCCAAGAACATTAATACTCGTTTTCCGACGGACAAAAAGGACGTTTAACGACACAAAGTTAAACTTCAAAAGCGGACAATGTCGGACATTCTGGCTTGTATAATTTTGACGGGAGGGGCGTATTACGCAAGCCGTGAGATATTAACTTGGGTGAAATTAGAACATGATATAACAACCTACCTACCTACCTAGTTAGTGCAGAAAATTACATATTAAGCCTTAGTAAAGTGAAAATACAATAGGTACTGTCTTCTTTCTATAATCGGGATACGACAATTTTTTGTAATTTACACCTTCGGTAGGACAAGGGCACGAAATTGTTCAATGAACATTATTCAACATTGAACGCAAAAAAAATCTTATAATGTCTCTTCTATATAATAATAAAAAGTGGAATTGTGACCTGCTATGTTATTCCGTTAACACAAACGTCAACCAGTTCTACTCAGTCGATGAATAGCCGGCGAATTTACATCGTCCGTCAAAGTGGGTAAATGACATTCAACTGCCTGCACATTCATTTAGTCGCTGGTTTCACAGACGACCAGCTCTCAAACTAGCACCTGCACTACCTAGTCTATCTAGCCAACTACCTAGTTGAATGTCATTTACCCACCTTGACGGACGATGTAAATTCGCCGGATATTCATCGACTGAGTAGAACTGAATGACGTTGTTTTAACAGAATAACATAACAGTCCTACCGAAGCTGCGAATATATGAAAGCAGAACTACGCAAATATTTCTTATTATTTTTACAGTTTAATATAATGCTAGAATAAGTAGTATCATTGTATTAAGTTTTCATTTAAAAAATGACTAACTGTTGAGTTTCTTGCGGCGCTTCTTCTCAGCAGTGGTCTCCTCTTGGGAAGCGCTGGTAGATTTTGACGTGTAAAAGTGCCCGTGTGGCCTACTTACTGCATAAATATCTTTTATCTTTATCTTTTTTAGTTTTATTAGTAGTAATATTTTCCACTTGAAACTACCGACTCGGGTCTCCGCCTTGGTAAGAAAAGGTACCTACAATACCTAGTACCTTCAGTAATTCTTCTTTTTAGGATCGGGATATGACAATATTTTTGCAAACTATGAAATTAGTTTACTAGAACGGAACGGCCTTCTGGTTTTACTTGGTTTTACCTTTATTTAAAGTTCTTCCTGTATTTTAACTATAAACAACTTCCACAAAATGTAAATGCACAGTTTTTGATCATATTTTTTTTAAATTTATTATTAGTGCCCTATTTTGGCTTATATTCGAATCTTAAAAGTCGCATCTCACTAAAAATCAATAAATTACGTTAAAATCGTATAGTCTTGATTACAATATTTTCTAATGATATTTGTTTTATCTCATGTCACCAGAATCGACCCCGAGATTCAGTATCGATTACAAACAGAAGCATTTTCTGCATTCGCCTCTTGGACCGTGCATAAACAGACACGTTTGGACACGTTAGAAAAACCCGACACGTTACCCGTGTTAGACTCGTGTTCGAAATGTTTGCGAACGAGGTTTTTAGGCCAAATGTCGAGTGGTTGCGGAATCCCGTCCTGTTGTTTACGTCTAAGGCAAATCAGCGCATTAATTTGAAAAAATCATATAGGTTCTTTTTGTTTTCCACTGTATATTTCAATGGTGGTATTTTAAGTTTATTATAAATAATGGTTTGCCAAAAAGAGATTTTCATGATGGAACTACAATATTCTCCAGTAGCAAACACCAGCACCACGTTAAGCTAAGTTGTTTTTTTTAAAACTGGATAATGACATAATCGTAAAAAATTACTCTGAAAAATAGCCTATTTTTCAGAGTAATTTTTAAGTAAGTAAGTAAGAAAAGGGTAGGCTTTAAGTTGAATTTTTATTAATTTTAGGCACTTTTAATAGGATGATTTAAATATTATCATCAAGTAAACATCCACAAACCAACGTTAGTTGTAAGCATACATTTGTTTCAGCCTATGTTTTGATATTTTAGCATTATTTCATTACAAAAATACATACTCGTATTTAATGCCAAACTCCACTATTCTTACGTAAATTATTCCGATATCGATTTCTTAGCTCTAAATGTGTTAACGATACAAGAAACTTTTTCTTTAACCGCAATATAAAACACGTAACTGTAGATTTCTCTAGAAGCTAATAAAAACAGGTGAGATTACATTGAATTATCCGGTAACTTTTCCGACACACTTAAAGCATATAGAATTTAATTGTTTACAAATGTTCAAAGTAATTAGAATTCTTTGACATTTATCACAATAAATCGAGTTTCATGCGAGTTTTTGCCAGTCCACTATATGTCGTGCTATGCGAGAGTCGTGTCCGACAAGACGTAAGTTTTCATGGTTATTGCGCTACGTGGCCAGAGTGCTGAATGTCGAGCATCGATAAAAAGTTTATCGACGAGTTTGAGGATCGGAGCAGTTTACGGTGACGCTGAAGTTGGGGGGAAATTGCAGTAGATAATGCCAATATTGTTTTGAGTTTGAGTGCTATTTAATAGTTTGAAGGCGCTCCAACCGTCTTCACAATTGTCGAGGAAATATCTGACAAATAAATTTAGCCCCTTCCATTTCTTATTTAAAACTAGACTAACTTGCAGATAAATTTACTTATCGATTGTAAAAAGGGCCTGTCTTGTTAGTTTTGACAAGGTTATTCAATTTTAAAGCAGTTTTAATGATGGTAGGACACCGTGGCTGGGCATGTTCGGATCGCTACCACCGTTATTATCCTTTAACCTGACGCCACGCAGTAGTGTTCACTTTTTTGTCTGTCTGTAATCAAATCTTACAAGTCAAACTTCACCCACTTCACAGTGTTTGATTAAACTAAAGTGTTTCATACATAATGTGAACTCAATGATTCCAATGTTATGGTATCTAAGAGCTTGATGAAATCGCATGGTGGCTACAGGATCGCCACTGTATGTAACATAGAGTTTGGATTCGTTATTTAGTTTCGATAAGCAGATAATAAATTAAATTAAAATTGACGAAATTAAAGTTGACGCTTCAGAAATCCTATAACTCTCATCCAGCATGCACATCATATTAATATACCAACCTGTTGTTTTTTTAATTTTCTTTTGTCTGTTTTTAAACATGGCTGTATATCGGTATTTATATTTTACCTGCATTTTGATTGTTTCTTTTGTCACTAAACTTATTTATTTATTCATATATATTTTACAAGTATGCGATACGACGTTGTAGGCACGTTGTACGGCGTTCCGTGAGTCAATGTCGGTACTGGCTGAAAATCAGCGCTATAGGTGTACACGTGACACCTCAGCATGATGCTGAGCCAGCGTCCGATTCACTACCACGGGGACACACAAACCCGTGTTTTTTGTAATTTTGTTAGTTTTACCTTTTTATTTTTGTATGTCTTTAATGTATTGAATTAAAGTATTTTATATCTTTGTTTCTTTCTTTCTCTAAAAAAAAAACTCCATGCATTAAAGTTGCTTATTAAAGTTGATGACAGGACCAAGCGACTTGGCTCTACTTCAAGTTGTATTCAAAGGGCAGCCAAAGCCGCTTAACTAGTTACTTTTAAGAGGTCTCAACAGAGTTAAGCGACTCGCTAGTTTAATAAACGTCCCGTTTTAAACATGAGCCTTATTTATAAGTGCGACCACACGCAGACCGGCCGCGTTTGCAAAAAGCGCGTTAACGCGCCGCGTGGCGTGTGTGAGGTGCCTTACGATGAGTCTCATTAGTAGATAAAGTAAATAGCTTTAAACACAAAGTATGTTGGGTCGTGTGGATTTTTTAAATAATTGCATACATATGAGCTAATTAATTGTAATTTTTGCACTGAACAAGTTACAGTAATTATTTAGCTGATTATATTTACGAGCGAAAAAAGGGGGCACATTGTATAGGAATTCTTTAGTAATCACCTGTTATTTTTGATCGCCAGTGTATTACAAGACAGGCCAATAAAAAATCCATTATTCATAAAAAAACACTTTAGATTACGATTAAACTGAACATATTACGTATTTGTACCAGTTACTAAATTGTTTATCTACTTCGGGTTAAATTCTGTCATTTTACACATTCAACATTAACCTAGCCTATCCAATGGGGTCCTAGTCACAAAGGGTATAAGTCTCCTAAAATTCATGTGAAAAAGGGTTGTCTAGTGCACTCCGTAAATGGTTTATATCCTTTTTTTATTACGAGTTAAATCTACTTATACCCCTTTTCACTAGGACCCCAGTTACCCGTTAGAATATAAACTCTATCCGCGGTTTAAATATATCGCACCTTCAGGATGAAAGTGACCTTATACAAAATGTTAAGTTTTCTACTTCGAGTCATAACATTATAATTATAAAAACCTAATTCGAAATCTAAACATTTTGGAATTAGTTAGGTCACTTTCATTCTAAAAGTGCGAATTATGAAACGATCAATTGTGAGTACAGTAAACTGGGGGTTACTTTGGACCTTTGAACATTGTCCACCCTTAAAACTCATATTATTTTAATGATTGTTGTCTTAATTATTTATGATATGTTTAAACAAACGTAGCTATTGCGTGTGGTGTTTTTAAGAATATTGGATTAATAAAAAGTGTTTATTCACGAATGGACAAGGCAAGGGCTTAAGTAACCCCGATTTACTGTAATATGCAAACCGCACGGGACGCAAGTCGGGTATTCTAACACTTTAATGAAATTCGGATATGACACTTCTTCAACACTTCTGAATTATGTTATGTGTTAATAATATATTGTTTCCTTATCGTGTTCACTGCCGGCAACGCTTATTAGCATATTCATTTAATATACGGTTTAAGATTAATTTTCTCAAAAGAATTATAAAATCACTTATAGAGAAAAAACAATTTCTTACAATAAGTTTAAAAAATCGTGCATACAAGCATAAAGTTAAAAACAATTCGTTTACGAACACTAGCGTAAAAATTAACATAGCATTATAAATCTATAAAATAATACTTACGTAACATAAACGACAATAACTATAGGATAATTTGACCAGATGAAGGTATAATTACATGTTAAAGAGATTTGACTGTAATTGTTTTTTTTTAAAGAGTATAGATTCGTTTGTGTGTTTGTATTCGATTAACTCTGAAACAACTGAACTGATTTTAATAATTCTTTTACGATTAGAAAGCTATGTTATCTAGAAGTAACATAGGCTATTTTTTAGGCTTTATTTTAACTTATTTTACCAAAGCGAAGCGAGGGCGGATCGCTAGTATTTAATAATATTTATATATGTTCCCAAAGAATAAAATATTACCTTTAATAAAGATGTTTCAAAACGAATAGTTATTGATAAAAATATTCTTGCTTCTCATGACATTGACAACCAATAAAATGAAAAAAGCCAATCTGCACTTCGTCCCACCGTCACCCCACTGCGTCACAAGGGGGGTCCTTTTTCGGCCAACCAATAAATCCAGGCCGAAATTTATTCTTCCTTTTACTTTCGGACAATTAATTGAAGACGAGATCATTCGCGTTTGACAGGAGCTATGGCAATTATATGATTTTTTTTACGCTTACAAACTTAAATTTGCCGCTACAAAACTCAAATCAAAAGCTATTGAACTCTGTTGTTGAGCATTTTAAGTGGATTTTATGGTTGTTAGGTTATGGTAATGGTAGTGGTAAGTTTGTAATTTGGACAAAAACGGAGCCGATGTGTTTTTGTTTAGATGGGAGACCACACAGGCTGTGTCCAGGGGATTGGATTTAAAATAGTTCGACGAAGCACTGGCTGAGTGGAAACTGCCTCGTAAACTACTGGGTCCAGCGAATTTAAAAAGTCCCAGTAAGCGACTTCACAGACAGATGTGATGTGATAATATATATATATATATATATATATATATATATATATATAATATATATATATATGCTGAGAAAAACTGCTGTGACAGACAACGTAGTCTCACCATAAGGGTTCCTTATTTAACATTTTGTACGGAACCCTAAAAATATCCCCAAAACTTTACCAACTTTCACTTTCATAATAAAGCGGCACTTAATCACATAGCTGCATATCTCCCGATACATTTGTATTTAAAAAAAAATCCCCAAGCAATCTCAATATGTGATGACCTAACAGACAGCATTCCTGTAAGTCTTAGTCTTATGCAACAGGACCCCGAAATATGTGGCTTTCGGTAAGACAGTGGCGTATCTGTTACTACTCGTACCTATACACAAACATGATGTGGTATGTCAGGCCTTTTTTTATATGTATATAGATAGAAGATATTTACGTACGTACGTACGTTATATTCACTGTACTTCGGAGTTTCGGACTGGAAGCGTTTTCAGCATTACTACTTGGGTGATTAGCAAAAATATTGCATTTTTTTGTAACAAATTTCATTTTTGTGTAACGAAAATTAGTCATACATTCATATGATTAATTTTCGTTACACAAAAATTAAATTCGTTTGTTTCCTTAATTGAGCTCGTAACGTCGCTTAACTATGTACAATATTTTTGCAAATTACCCACCTAATAACAATATTGTCACAAGTCACAAAGCGTAAAAGACTTAGTTATTGATGTTATTATATATTTGTCTGTGTTCGAACATGAGCGAATGAAGACGTGTCGAGGCGGAGAAACGGGGTGCCAAAAAAAGTATACTGTTATGGATGCATTCGGATACTCTGCACGCGATCCTGCTAGACGTACAGTGCCATATTCTGTCTTAAAACTGCATTACGCTTTGGTTCTTTTTCCCGCTCTTATACAGTCTTATGCGAGTATGACCGACATATCCCGAACTTGGGTGGGTTTTTTCAAGGTTATTTTTTTTCAAATTGATCTTTTCCCATTGTATTGAAATCTCATTAATATACCTTTTACCCGAATATCCGTTCAGCTGTTTTATCGCGATTGAAAGACAAACATCTTTACAAAATTGTAATATTAGTATGAATACACTTTTTAACAAAGGCATTTTGCATTAACTGATAAAATGGCGCTGAATTTATTTAATACAGCATTCTCGCAGCTCTGCTCAGTCTTAGACTAGGATATATTTCAATGCCAGGCTGGGTGTGACAGCGTTAATTACTTGTCTCTGTCCAACGCCTCTGACAACGCGCGACAGAGCATAATTAACACTATGAATCTGCGTCTATTGTAGAACAAGGCAGAAAATCATATTCTATTCTCAGACAGGACTTGGTTTAACAAAAAGCAACATACAGTCGAATTGAGAACCTCTTCCTTTTTTGAAGTCGGTTAATAATTTTAAAGATTTATAGTGGTTATCTGTGTACAGTGTTAAAACAAACAGTGGCAAACCTTGGGGGAGGGCTATGTCCAGCAGTGGACGTCTTTCGGCTGAAATGATGATGATGATATACAGTGTTAAAACTGAATGTTTATGTACTTATAATATAATTGGTTTGATAACCGAGTCATTATACTATTTTAGGGCTTATAAAACGTCCCTTACTGTCTATTTAAAGTCATAATTTTCAACGAAACTGGATAGAATTAACGTGGGATTGCTGTGAAATTATCTTAAGATATCTGCAAATTTTTAAAATGGGTCTAAAATTTTTAAATTCTATTTTAGGCATTAAAAAGAGAATGGCCCAATCACTGCCATCAATCAATTCAATACATAGTATAAAATAAAGTCTCCCTCCGCGTTCGTCTGTCCCTATGTATGCTTAGATCTTTAAAACTACGCAACGGATTTTGATGCGGTTTTCACCTTCAGTTATATAATTATTCACGGAAGGTTTATGTATATAATAGAACCCGAAGCGAAGCGAGGGCGGGTCGCTATAGGCTATATTTTAACTTATACAACCGAAGCAAAGCGAGGGCCCGTCGCTTGTAATATTATAAATTAAAGTTCTCGTCGCGATGAGTTTGTGATTGTTAGGATGGGCTAATCTTAGAAGCTACTAAAGGTTTTTCATACGGATTCCAGCGATATAAAGAGGGATCTAGGAAGATTACCTATATCCTATAATTAAATATTTGTTGCAATTACCCTCTTAGACACTCAGATGTTCAAATGTGCAGTTTTCCTCACGATTGTTTTCCTTCATCGTAAGATAACCGGGTAATGTGTGGTAATGTATAGTTAGGTATTCAAGTTAGAAAACCTTATTGGTATAATGGCGATTACTGGGTTTCGAATTCGGAATATTTGTACGCCAGCCTTGGCAAAACAAGATGCGATCTGTCATAATTATAACACATTTTTACACGCTTGTTTTTATGCAAATAAACTATTATGATTATGATTATGATAATTATGGTACCTTATGATCACGAGCCACTAGACCACCGACGCTCTTATAGATTATTATACTTAGAAAACACTTATTAGGGTTCCGTACCAAAAGGGTGCCAACGGAACCCTATTACCAAGCCTCCGGTGTCCATCCGTCCGTCCGTCTGTCTGTCAGCTGTCTCATGAACCGTAATAGGTAGACAGCTAAAATGTTCACAGTGTGTATTTCTATTGCCGCTATAAAAAAAACTAGAACATACATAGTGTAATATTTTAAGATGGTACGGAACCCTTCGTATGCGAGTCCAACTCGCACTTGGCCTGTTTTTGTAGTATGCCTGACACTTTGAATTGTCTTGTTCAGTCACTCGTATATCCGAACGCGAGCCACCCTAACAACTAAGGTAAGAATCATAACCGGTGTCGACAAAGTATGTTTGATTTATAGTGTTCATTGTTTTTCTCGCTCTTTCCCGATCGTAACTCTGTTTCGGCGATGTATACATCATGCTGTCTCATTAAGACGTTATTGGCTAAAATGTAAAAAACGCCCCGCGGTATTGTGCTTGTTTTTGTGGATTTATGAACGCGTTTGCTGTTTAGGGCGGTAAAATGCCTTGGGGAAAACTTGATTTGATTTCAAGTTATTTCGTTTCTTAGGTAGATTGCCTTAAAAGTATAATTCATACGTATTATGATAAGAAGTACATGCTTAGTAGTCCATTCTAATAAAAAGAACTAGCTTTCCGCCCGCGATTTCGTTTGCGAAGAGTCAGTACTTTCATAAGTTGAAAATATAAGTAGCCTATGTCCACCCTGAAAGTTCTTTCTAAATGTTGGTAAAATAATTTTTGAAATTGGATGTGTAGTTCCGGAGATTACCCCTTACATCCAAACAAGAAAACACAAACTTTACCTCTTTATAATATCATAGTAAATCTGTCTGTCTGTTACCTCTTCACGCTTAAACCGCTGAACCGATTTAGATGAAATTTGGTATGGAGATAGTTTGAGTCCCGGGGAGGGACATAGAATACTTTTCATCCCATAAAAGTAAGACAGTGCCCGAGGGAATAGCGGTAGACTTCTACGTAGGTGAAATCGCAGGCAATAACTGTTTATAATTAAGAGTTAGTCAAGAGCAAACCCACTATAAATAAAAAAACATCTCTTTTATTAAGATGAGCGACGTAATACCTCTACCAAGGTTTTTGAAAAGAGTAAAAAATTACAGGGTGTTTTATTTCGTAGATTAAGACAAATGCATGGTAAATACAGGAGTTAATCGACAGCAAAATTGCTTAAACAAAGAATAAATCATAGTTGTTTCATGGCTACATTGCGTTTATTTTCATTTAACTGAAATTATAGTTTTTGTTATGATTGTAATCTCTTTTTCATGTGAGATATGATTTGAATCTCTCAAGTTATGTAGGATATTTTTTTTTTGTAATTTTGGTGTGACTTCTAAAATGTAATGACACCAAGCTGCAGCAGGACTTTATTATTATTATATTTATTTATATTCATACAGCTAAAGCGTAAGTGCGGAACCCTCGGTGCTCGAGTCCGACTCGCTCTTGCCCGATTTTTTGACTTCAATTCGTTTTCTGCCTACGGTCTTTTTACAATTTAAATTTTTGACGCTAAAATGCATTAAACCCCAACAATATCTCAAGCAATCCTAAACTTTAGTTTCTTACTTTTAACACTATTTTTTCTTTAACGAATTTGGGTCTTGCGTCATTTTAAAGCTGGAGGTATTGTATTTTACTGGCACACTAACAAATCATCATTATAGTTTGCTGGTGACAAATGATGGATTGTTTACGAATACTATTACGAAAAATGTCATTTGCGAGGTCAAAAATGCTAAAAGAATGTCTGCTTTAACCCCATTGAGTTGGGTTTAAAATGGTTCATGGATAAACTTTATACGTATGAAAAAATTACGTTCATCGCTGCATAATAAATATGCTTACGCCAAATATTTTCATGAAGGATAGTAAGAGGCGAGATTAGTCACTAATACAGAGATTTATAACCTCTATACAGGCTTTTTCCATTAAACAAGGAACAAAATACTATTCGCGCTCATCACACAAATGTTTCCCCGTACCGGGACTAGCTTTGTATATTGGTAAAAACGCACATTTTAAAAATTAATTCAATCACGATCGATCGCCATCCGTTATCCGCAGGTTGGCATGCGCCCGCGCAGTCATCGCGCAGAATAGTTCGACACGGGAGCCGACCTCTGCCCGACACGATATCGCTATCGGCTCATCTCGGCTACCGACTTCACCCTGGGACCTTGGGGGTGGCAAGGTTCTGGAGGAAACGCGGACAGTCCATCTACTTTGGTTTTACCCCTATTGTTCACATTGTTCGTATTGTGCATCCACACCGAATTAAACTTTTGTGGGGCAACATTTTGCAACATAATTCGGGATAACATTGATTTTATTTGAATAAAGCAAAATGTCACATGCCTTAGATATGGTTTGGCATATTTTTATTCTCATAAATGACATTTTGATTTCGATCACCTGTACATTACTTGACGACAAATTATTTGACGACGCGGTACCTTAGTTGGTAGTGACCCTGCCTACGATTCCCAGTATAGGCAAATATTTGTATGATGAGCGCAAATATTTGTTTCTGCGTCATGCTTTCTATTTATATACTCGTAAGTATGTATTTCTCGTTAAACGTGGTAATAAGCCTAGAGCTGATTATGGGACTAGGGCAATTTGCATGTCTTCCCTGATATTTATTTTTCATTTATAATTAAGTTTGCACTGTCTCCTTGTAGACAACTATTATGGGCACCCTACTAGCAGCTCTTGTTTTTCCAGTACCAACTTTTGTCTCCCGGAGAGCACCTAGCAGATACATTTTGAAATCAGACATACTGTCGTTTCTACGGCTATAAGCTGGTCTACCTCCGGTGTCAATGTGACGTACGACTTATGGGACATCCTGTATATGTACGATTTATGTCAAAACGTCATTTCAAACACATTATTTGTATATTAAATAAATAAAATAAATATCAGGGACAATCTCACACAAATTGACCTAGTCCCAAACTAAGCTCTAGGCTTGTACTATGGGTACCAGGCAACGGCATACATACTTATACAGAGAAATACATACTTAAATACATAGAAAACATCCTTGACTCAGGAACAAATACTCGCAATAATATTAGGTATTAACTAATAATTAGAAATGATTAGAGTCACGAATATTTAGAAATAGAATAGTTATTATTTAAGTGCGTAATTGCGTGTTTATCAAGTACTATCCTTTACCCGCGACGTTATTCGCCGAATACCGCATCTACATTTGTGGAATTCGGTGGATATTCGTGTTGGCGTCTTTTTCATAAACGTTAAGTAAAACTGAGACGCCGACTCCAATATTCGCCGAATGCCGCATATGTGGATGCGGCATTAAACTCGTTACTCCTAATAATCAATTATCCGGGACAAAAGTATCGAGCTTCAACCGTTTATGCGTTATTGAAAGACACACATGTAATACTTTATTGTACTAAAACAAAGCAGAACACAATCATTTCTAAACATTTGTTCAAACCTACAAATGTAACCTTATTTCTTTAAGGAATCTCTTTCAGCTAACCAAACATCCTCACATTACTTTTATAATATTACTAACGACCCGCCTGGCCTTCGCAGAGGCCGCACTAATTATCTGTTATAGCTTTTAATCTATCTAGAAAATCCCTCTTTTAATCTATCTAGAAAATCCCTCTTTTAATCCATCTAGAAAATCCCTCTTTTAATCTATCTAGAAAATCCCTCTTTTAATCTATCTAGAAAATCCCTCTTTTAATCTATCTAGAAAATCCCTCTTTTAATCTATCTAGAAAATCCCTCTTTTAATCTATCTAGAAAATCCCTCTTTTAATCTATCTAGAAAATCCCTCTTTTAATCTATCTAGAAAATCCCTCCTTTTATTGATGTAAACCGTATGAAAATCCGTACAGTAGTTCCTGAGATTAGCTCGAACAAACACTAACTCAGCGCGGCGGGGAATTTATTTCATTATACATATGTACAGTCGAACTCATAAGTAGCTTTTAGTACCTTGTCGCAGTATTGACAAACTAAATTCAATATATTGACACTTATAACTTACAATACGTAACTTTACTGCGACATGGTAGTAAAATGTAAAGCTACTTAAGAGTTCGACTGTACGTAGTGAAGCAGTACAATTTAACAAATAAATAATAATACAAAAAACGCAGTTATGCGTTAAAATGAGAAATATGTAAACCTCTCCCGCACCAACGCATGAGTGAATCCCTCTCAGATCAACCCAATATATGGAAGCCCCAGAAACAAGTAAAATGTTGTAACCATAAATATTTAGTCGATGGTTTATTAAAAACATCAATATTGCAAATCATTATTATAAAGAATATTTCTCATATCCAGTTCATCTTGATATCGTGATTTAAACCCTTTCAAAGTTTTTGTTTCGAAACGTTCTGGAAACGGTGAAATTCCAACATAACATAAATATGTTCTCGATGCAATCGATATTCGAAATGATCGTTAAAAACCGCTTGACAAATGTAAATGTAGCATTTATAATAATGTATATTTATGTAAGGTTATAGATCTGAAACGTGTATAGAATGAATCAGGTTCTGATATTATTTACACCTTTATTTACAAAACGTTCTTCCCTGACTTCCGCGTGAAATTAGTTTTTTGTTTTACCCTAGAAAAGTATGGAAAGTCGAGACAGCAATTATTTCATGTTCTAATCTAGAGCTTGCCCTTATATGTGTGCCAAATTTGATCCAAATCCATTTATCCATCCATACACATTGAGTAATAAACATCTATATATTTAAACATATGATTCAGTTTACTATGCAAATAGTCGAACTCGATATTCTGTTATAACTTTGAAATTCGAACGAAAATAAATTATTTATCGACTCGACATCGATTCACTTATTAATTTGATCCCGAATTTTCGATAATCAATCAAAACCTCATACTTGTGCGACACTATCACGAACGTGTATCACCAAATAACGGAATTTCTTTGTTTCTTGCTCAAACTTTTAAACATAATGTAAAAGTAATATAAATTCGGTTGGATGATTGGTTGTTAGATAAATTTCTTTTAGGAAGGCATTGAGCAATGTAACATTTGATTTGCAAACATTTTGATTGACTGAACTTGAAAAAAAAAAAATATTTACTAGCTGTTGAATGGGGAATAAAAGCGTGAACGTGAATGTGTTGCAGAAAATTAATTTTCGGACATTTTTTGCTGCAAATGAGCTCCACAATACCCCTAAAATAAATGTATCAGATAACAAATCACCCTGTGTTAAATTGAAAAAAATAGGGATGCGTTCTGGTTAAAAAATAATTCTATTAATTCTGTCAGTTAGATTATCAAAAAATATTGAACACGTGTTTTTTGCTTTATCAAATCAATCAATGACCGCACCAAAGTTCGGGAGTGGGGGCTCGTGACGTCACAACGTGGTAAAAAGTGTGCCACGTACGGCGTCACGCCGCGGAACTCCAACGCACTATACCGCACCTTCAGGATGAAAGTGACCTAATACAAAATGTTAAGTTTTCTACTACGAGTCTACGAGTCATAACATTATTATTATAGAGACCTAATTCAAAATCTAAACATTTTGGAATTAGGTCACTTTCATTCTAAAGGTGCGAATTATCTTCGTAATTTTTTGTTTAATTGACAAAAGAAAACATATGTGTTCATTTTTTGATAATGTAAATGACGGACTAAATAGAAATTTTCAGGAGACCTATTGTTGTGTCAATTTAAGCTTAAAATTAAGTAGGCGCCGTCGTGTATTGGAAACACTATAATCTCTTAAGCCCAAATCATTTTCAAAATCCAACCTTTTCGTTTTGTCTCCATTCAGCTATGTTATTCTGTTAAAACAACGTCATTCAGTTCTACTCAGTCGATGAATATCCGGCGAATTTACGTCGTCCGTCAAGGTGGGTAAATGACATTCAACTGCCTGCACTTTCATTTAGTCGCTAGTTTGACAGCTGTTCGTCTGTGAAACCAGCGACTAAATGAATGTGCAGGCAGTTGAATGTCATTTACCCACTTTGACGGACGATGTAAATTCGCCGGATATTCATCGACTGCGTAGAACTGGTTGACGTTTGTGTTAACAGAATAACATAGCAGTTACATGCATAGGTTTCATAAGAACTAAACATACAAGTAAGTATATTTAACAACACAGACGCTAGGGATTATATTTTCACACAATTTTTAAAACACCTTATTATAGATGATTAAAAATTAAAAACTTGAAATAATCATATTTAACACTATAAATTTTTAAATAAAAAATATGAGCGGTTGGTTAATGATACTTTTCTGTAACTGAGCCAAAGGTTACAGGGTGTAGCAATTAAGATACTGGTACACGTAATTAAAAAGGTTTACAAACGTCTTTTTGCACACGTTCATAAGTCCTTTTTTTAGTAAGTAACTGATAGTGCATGGATGGTCACATTTCAATAAGAGGCGCCGTAACTATAAAAAATAAGTCGGTTGGTGTTATAACAAGTATTATAATGAATGTATTGCAACAACGTAATCAAAACGTTTTCTTTATATTTCTGTTAATTATCACCGAAATAACGACTTGAGAAATTTCAGTTTTTTCATGTGATAAAATAGGACTTTAATCGCTGTTTCACCGTTCACGTAAAAAGTATTGGTTACTTCTAATTATAAATTTAACTTCCATAGTTTAATAAGCTTCAGTTACACGACTTTCTTACTCTAAACACGACAACACGCCACGACATAAAATCTCTTAAGAATTTATTACGACACACCAACTCACTAAAAATCATTCAACTTACAATATTAACAATTTACTGTCACTTATACGACGCATTTACATTTCTGTGTCCATCATACAGGAGAAAAACAACACCCTACGTAAGCAATTCAAGTAAAAATAACAAAAGTATACATTCAGCCTGTCACATTAGAGGATAATATTCGCCAAAATATTCCTAAGCCGCCGACACAAAACATTTCGTATGGGAGATGAATTCCTTGGATCCGGCCTGTCGCGATCATATTTGAGTTTTTGTAACCTGCTGTATATTTTGTCTTGATAAGTGAAATTGTAGAATATGAGTCAACGGCAGATGAATATCATAAAATCTATTATTAAATTGTTTTCGATCTTTATTTTACAAAGATAAATTTAGAAAGAATGTACACTGAAAAAATATGGTTACTTCTAACAATATTGCGATTATTGTAAATAAGCGTCTTGATTCCATTCGAACCTGACAAGACGTTAGACACAGCAACTGAGATGCAAGTTGAATCACAAAGACCTTGCTGTTGTAACTTTGGTTGATGTAACTAATATTATGTATATTTTATTCAATTTATGTCAATTAAATAAAGAAACTTTCTTGATTGGCTCGCATTTTTTTTCAGTGTAGTCAAACTGAGTTTAAATATAGTTCAATTCTGAAGTTGACAAACATATTTAGTCCATTCAATTAGTTGAGTGTTTGCACGTAATATTACGCTTTCTTCAATTAGATAAATTATTTAAAGCTCACTGGGTTTTTTTAATCATAAAAAATATACATCTCTCTTTGCTTCATAATTTTGCTCAATGTAAAACGGCGTAAATGCTACATTTTCAAGTTTATTTCTCTAACAATGTGCAGCCTGAAACTTACATGAGCAGTACGAAGTTGAGTAGTCAAAGTTAGTTTAAGTCTTCCATCTTCGTATGTCTCGTAATTAAATACTTTGTTTAACACGTTCGGCGCCAATAACACACCTGTGGGCCTATTATGCATGACACAGCTTTATCGTGTGGATATGTATAAAACTTTATCATATTCGTTAAATTTATCGAAAACTCTAACATGGTTGACAACGTGGATAAAGATATCGCGTCGATAACGCGATATCTAATGTGTATAAACCAGTGTGACAAGAATTACGCTAGATTACCACTATTTTACAAAAAGGTTGCCAGTGTTATGAAATCAATCCATTTTTGCCTATTGTTTGATATTGAATGGCGGACTTTATGTAATGCTTCCGAAATAAGTTGTTTAAAATCAGTCACTGAACGGAGCGGACTCGGGGTACTTTTCTAAATGTATGGGTTATCTTGCTTGACAACTCAATCAGTTTTATTATCTATAATATTATATTGAAGTTTTGTTTACATAAGAACGGGAAAAAAGTTTTGTTTATTTTTTAAAATATTATATTAAAAATGAGATTGGATGGAGACTTTTAAGAAGAAACACAACGAAGAAATACAGTTGAAACATGAACCAAGCAAGGTAGAAAAGTGTAAGTTTAACATAGTAAACTGTTTATGAGTCTTATTTAGTCGATTCCTTATTGTGCGTCGTTAAAACAATTACTTATGTTGTGTTCCAGCCGCTGTACTGTACGGCAATGCAAAAAAGGAAGTTCGTTGAATATATGGCTAGCCACCACTCTTCGCAAACGGAGAATTTAGTGGGCCACTCTTCGGACACAAGTCGGTCCGAGTGACACAATCTTGCGGCAGCTTGGGCCAGACAAACCTGTGGCTGTTTGGAAACTCGTAAGTATATAAAAAAAAATCCATATATATTTACTCAGGAATATTATTCGTAAAATATTTTATCACAATATTTTTAACAATATATTCATTGAACTCTTTCCCCCATTGACATTTTTGGCTATCATCGGATGGAGTCACACCAGTCAGTCAAATTACAGTCTGGTAAAACATACAGGTTATTATATTGTAAGAGTTGCAAGTATGAATATGGATAGCTTCATTCTAAGTATAAATATGGAGAGATTGAGGGAACAGAAAAACCAGTAAGTTTTAATTACCCATACTAAAACAGTTTGTCTGTTGCACTTTTGCAAAATTTGATTGGGTAAGGAGGTAGCTTGAGTCTAGGCTATTTATTATATAGAAAAAAGTCAGTTTGACTTTTAATGTTTTTAAAAATAACACTGTTCAATGTGTCTACTTCTAGTATGAAAATGAAATGAAATGCTATAGTATGTAAAATAATTATTTATTATGGCTGCCCTTTTCTCTTGAGCCACTCTTAATAGGAGGCCATTTGCTGGGAGCTGCTGGGTGGCAATGACTGGATTGCTATCTGCGGCAGTGTCCAGCTATGTGCCAAGTGTTCTGAAAAATAACAACATTCTGTTATAGCAGATTATCATACTTAAGTTAGGGATTTGTAATCATAATAACCTATAATAATGCATCATATTATACAGTATACAACAGGTGTTAATTATTTCAGATTTCTCAAACAAATTTGAGGTACCCATTTGTTTGCTCAATGGTGTTGCGAACCCAACAGTGCCAGTGGGTGTATTTCTTCTGGACTATTTGGGGCAGCACATTCAAAATAAACATCATGAGCAACAGTTTACAAGCCTACTCCCGAGTCAACAACAAACAACTAATTACATCATGGATAAATTATACTCTTTTTTTTCAGGCTCGAGGTCACGCAAGTCAGCACCAAGGAGGACATAGAAAACTATTTTAATTTTATTTTTAGGGTACTAGTTTTATATATATATGTTTAGTTTTTAATCACAATTTAATGTATAATACTATAAAGAGAAAAAATTTGTTTGTTTGTAATCAATAAACTCTGAAACTAATATAATAACTCAATTTTAATAATTCTTTCACCATTAGAAGGCTACATTATTCAGAAGTAACAGTCAGGCTATATTTTATTGCATGGCCTCAAACAAACAAACATACATAAACAATCCTACTATCCTACTAATTATAAATGTGAAAGTTTATGTGTGTGCGTGTGTATGTGTCTGTCTGGCTGACTGTGTGTCTGCCTGTGTGTGTGTGTGTGTGTGTGTGTGTGTGTTAGTTTGTTACTCTTTCACGCTGCAACGGCTGGATGGATTTGAATGAAATTTGGAATGGAGATAGCTTATACCCTGGATTAACATAAATGATCATTTTTATCCCGTACAATTTGGTAGTTCCCAAGGGAAAACCGATAAACGACTTCTACGCGGACGGAGTTGCGGGCAAAAGCTATTTAATATATAACTTGCATTAACATTAAAAATTACAACTACAATAAGATCTTTCAATGTCATTAAAAACATATTTCTATCCTGAACCAACCAGAAAAATCAAAGTCAATTTTATTTAGCATAGACTTGAGTCACTTTGACTGGTAGAGTTTTTACATACCCAGAAGGAAATAACTCCACAATGTGCGAGTTGTACAGCTTTATGAGTTCTTGTTTTAATGCCCGGGTCATGAAGGAATATAAAGGAGTCACGCGCTCTGCCGAGGAATCTGGGTAGTAGGTACCGCTAATATGCGGCAGTTTACATCAGCTATCTGGAAATTATTTATTAAACTAAAACATAATAACTAACCAAAATAGAGGGATGTTAATTATAAAAGTTTGACGCCTATGTCTGTGTGTTTGTCTGTGGCTTCGTAGCTCTCAAAAGGATCCCCACTATGACCTCGCCGCGTGTCGCACGCAAATCGGTTTCATACATTTATATTGCTGACTGATTATATTGCGCCCCGCGTGACGGCTAAATGTATGAAACCAGCGTGTGGCGACACGCGGCGTGGGCATAGCGTAGCCCTGGCTTAACTAAACTGTGCCAGATTACTGACAGTGGGTGGACTGAGGAATGCATAACCAATATTCCTGCCCTATTCCACGTTGGTAACTTCCATACACCAAAAAGTGCAACGGAGCTAGAACCTGTGAAAGAGTGCACTTGAACGAGTTGATTTGCCAGTTGTTTTACTAAGCCCTCACAGAGCCTATACTAACGTTATGTAAGTCCTACCGACTTACTTATATGATAAATAATAAAATTTTACCTAAGTACCTTACCGTTATGTAGAATGTAATCCATCACCGTTGTGCGGCTGGAGTTTTGAATCCAGTTCGGTACATAAATAGAGTGCCATAATATATCCTTACCCACTCTATAGGTAGGTATAAGTGCCGAAATTCGGCCTCCGGAAGTTCGAAACGATTTGAGGCATCCCTTATTCTCCTCCGCTGTAGTTTTCTTCGTTCTTTTTCAGCTTGCATCGTGAGACGATATTGACATCCTACAAATAATGTTTACAAATTATAATACGAATAACGCCATTTTTGTAAACAACTGAGTTGTTTTTGATAAGTAGAACTATTATGAAACCAATACTTACGCTTAAATGTATGTATTTTTCAAGTTTTAATTACTGCGATATGTTTATCGTTACCAACACGGAACTTGTATAAATTTATCGAATTGAGATGTCAAAAATGGATTAAATGAGGCGTCCATGTTAGGCAAATCGATATAATATGTCGTTTAATCATTTATCGCTGTCAGAAATGGATAATACAGTTTAACCGATACCACCATGTTAGCATACGTCGACAACGATAATTTGTCGATGATCTCGTGATAAAAATGGTTTATCGCGTCGATAAACGTGGCCATAATAGGCCCGCTGGTGTGGTGTGTAAAATTTGGAGGTTAAGCGTCGGCAAACGTGTTAAAAGACTGTATATTCAGTTCCTTAACAGTAGGTAAATTAATTTCCTTGCAATTTATACTTCGTTGTAATTTGTATTGGATGTCTTGCAATTAAAATGACTTAAGTAAGGATTCATGCCTCGCCGTCATTTGCAATTTTCAATGTTCATTGATTGCCGCTGAATTTTCTTCATAAATATTGAATTCATAGTTCCTTTATCGTTTTGACCGAATAAATCTTGCATTCAATATATTTCTCTACATACGTAGTTTCTTGAAGCGAAATTATAAAACAATTTATTATTAACGATATTGTAAATACCTTATTAGTTTCTCTGAAACTATTTTATGTTATCTTATCTTTTTACTTTTTCAACTTCACACAAACAAGACCAATCCGAGGAATAACATCATAAAATATAAAATATATAAAAAAAACATCGATTATAGCATAGACTATAAACTTGATATCATCTGCCAACCTTACTTTTACTGTATGAAAATTCCCGTCCCCAAAATATCCAAAGCGCATTTATGATGTAGTTTTTAGAGGTACAAGGGCGCAGGCGCCGGCGGCTATGATTGTCCACTAGTTTAATATCAAATTATTAATAACTCCTTTTTGCGTCTCCATCCCGGGCATAAATATGTCATTATTGGCACTGATCAATTAGAGGTTCGTTTTTTGAAATTTTATTTCGTTCTATTGTGGAACGTTTTTTCTGGCCGGTTTAATGGCCAGTGTGTTTGAAAATTTACAGTTATTTTTGTTTTTTTTTTTTTGGTTTTGCCGGCCAGTGTTTTAGTGATCTAAATTGGTGTGTTTTTGTTACAGGTAAGCTGATTCAAGATTTTTCAAAAAAGGTATCGGTGTTAAATTCAAGTAAAATTCTTGTTTTGAAACTTTCATTTTGTCGTGGGTAATTATCTCATTCCCATGGCCGCATTAATGTCGAAATTCCTGTAGGTTTGGACGCTATTTTCGGTTATCTTGTAGATTGCCCTGACTTCTACAAAATAACTGAAAATGCTATCCTAATTGAAAGGAAATTCGACATTAACGCGACCAGGGGAATGAGAGCGGTTGAAACGTTTGAAGAATTACCATATGACGACTTATAAATGGTGATAGACGCTATAATATAGCGACTTCACTGAATTGAATATGTAATATAATAAGTACTATTATAGGTAGGTACGACTGTAAAAAGGTGTCTGTGTGTATAAAATTGTGTTATTACAGTTTCTACTTCGTTTGCTAAAATACGGTTTCGTTGATGGAACCATACTACTCGTAGTTTTAATTGCATGGCGTTTGCTAGTCACTGTGCTGTATGTAACCTGTAAGTTGTAAGGTTTACCGCCTGTTTCACAATCGTCAGGTAAAGCATATCTGTCAAATAAATTTAACCCTTTCCCTTTCTTACACTTGAAAATAGACAAGGAGGGCTATCTTTATATGACAAATTAATTTACTTGTCTCAAACAGGCCCTTAATAGAATGTCCAGAAATGCACTCTCTAGATCTTGGTTTGTTTGTAAGATTTAGGCGATCGAGCATACGAGATAGTTAGGGGAGGTAGAGGTACATTGGGCACTTTTTATATAAGTCATAATAAAACTGTTACTTTTTATTTCTAATATCAAAAGCTCAAACAGTTATACAACTGTAATCAGTCTTAATGTTACATAAGATCTTCTTAACCCCGTCAAAAGTGCCCAACCTTCCAATGTAGGGTGGTTTGGGCACCTGTGTGGGAGGTTTGGGTATTGTATTATAAACGCCACATAATGATAATTTATTTCGATATTATATAATATTAGTATTAAACTTTTCTTCGAAATCACAACTAAATACTCACTTTTTTACGGACGAAACCGTCGACCGCATGTAACACTGAGAAATAAACGAAGTGACAGATGACATTTACATGAGCGGTGTTGTTAGCAGCAAAGGTAAACTACCACAGTACACAAAATTAAAATATCTACTGCACGTTGTTACAAGGGGGTGCCTGAACCTCCCGACTGCCCAATGCACCCCTACCTCCTCTAATATTCAGTAATTATCTGAAAGCCTGAGTCATTCGGGTTGAAAGTTGAAACCGAGTTTTCCCGAAGATTACTACTTGATAGAACAATTTGTTGACTCGCAGAAACCCCTAATTCGTTTCATGAGCAGCTGTTATCAACAACCAGCGGGCTTAGCATGCATACACCTATTCAATATTCTAACATAAGACTTAACGCTTAAGGTTTAAAATAAAAGTGTCCCCTTGATAAAATTGCTATAAAAAAGTGAAAATCGCTATTGTCGGTTAGTAATAAAAGGTAATAAAAGTCAGGACGAGAAACTTTTATCTCGTCATTATAAATATAAAAGGTAAGCTCACTCATCATCAATAGCTGATAGCTGAATAGCTAGTGGTCTTATTTTAACTGTATGTTAAATATTACAATCGGACGTTATGTCCCTAAACCTAAGACTGTGACATTCATGTCAGAGGCAGTTAAGACTTATTTGCCAGACTTAAAAAAGTCCGGGTTAATTTGTTATCACCGTAATTCACGATGGGGCGTTATTTCTCGTCGCTTATCAGCTGATCTCGCAGTAACAAGTGTGAGTAATACCTCTTGACCAGTGCCGGTACATCTGCCTTGAGGCGGTTTCGGGGTTCCGTAGTCAAATGGGGACCATACCGACGAGGGGAGGTTGAGATGGTGAGTTTTGTACTCACTATTTATTTTAATCTGCGCTGTTTTGTCGATTCAGTAACGAAAATTAAAAAAAATATATAACTATAGTAGCTCTGTGAGCTGTAGACCTCGCGATAAACTTAACTTTGCTATTGGTAACTGTTATCCCCATACAAGACTAAGGTCACGATCAGTTCTCCATTACCGCAAATAAGTTGGTAAATTGCAAAAACCGGCGCCGGTTTTTGCAATTTACCAACTGGCCCGGCATATCTCCGCCATTTTGAATTTTTTTTTTAAACTGAATCGAAAAAAAATCCGTATAATTATCGAACCTGCTCACAAAATTTCACGACAATCAGTTCAGAAACGCGACCTGTAGAGGAGAACAGACCGACATACGAAAGCATTTTTGCCCCAAGCTGACACGGAGACGCTTCGCTCGCTCGGTCAATAAGAAGATTTTAAACATTTTTAGTTTGGGTACCATGCTAAAATTTCGCCTTTCTTCGTTCCAAATATACTTAGGTAAAACCGTTTTTTGAAATCGGATGAATAGTTTCGGAGACCTCTTTATAATATAAGTGAAGATATTTTTTTATCAAAATCTACGGAACCCCTGCTGATGCGAGTACATCACGCCTTTACTTTGACTTTAACCATTTAAATTTACCGTATTAACCTTTTTGAGCGGCGTTTCTTAAAGGATTAATTTCGTCTTTAATTCTTAAGAGTACAATGTATACTGATTGTTTGGTATCAAGCAAGTTCGAGAGTAATGATCAGCGATACGTTATTTGGTAGCTTTCATTTGAATATGGTTAAAGTATTATTATATTTCAAACGGCCGCACTCAGAGACGTCAATTAACTTTTAAGTTTGATTAAAGTTGCCGCTGTCACTTTCTTTGCTATAGCAACAGAATAAGACGCAAAAAAATCAAACTTAAAAATTAATTGATGTCTCTGAGTGCGACAGAAAGAGTTATTAATGTGTATAAAGATGATGGAATTATATGATTGTACAGTCAGAATCACATATATCGTATCAGCCAGAGTGGCCAAATAGTTCGTCACACCATACAAAATATATGGTGTTGTGAATTATTTGGACCCGAGGCTCTGCTCCAAAACATATATTGTGACTAGAGATCGGATCTCCGGACACTTATTTTAAATAAATAAATATCAGGAGACAATCTCACACAAATTGACCTAGTCCCAAACTTAGCTAGGCTTGTACTATGGGTACTAGACAACGATATACATACTTATATAGAGAAATACATACTTAAATACATAGAAAACATCCATGACTCAGGAACAAATACTCGCGCTCATCACATAAATATTTGCCCATACCGGGATTCGAACCCGGGACCGCTAGCTTTGTAGGCAGGGTCACTATCAACTAGGCTAACCGCGTCGTCATTTTAACTTCACACTCTGTGAAAATTTCAACTGTCTGCCTGTTACGGTTCATCAGATACAGCCCGCTGACAGATGGATGGACAGCCGACGCTTAGTGATAAGGTTCCGTTGGCACACTTTGGGTACGGAACCCTAAAAACAAATGAAATAAATAAATATATAATAAATAAATAAATATCAGGGGACAATCTCACACAAATTGACCTAGTCCCAAACTAAGCTCTAGGCTTGTACTATGGGTACTAGACAACGATAAACATACTTATATAGAGAAATACATACTTAAATATATAGAAAACATCCATGACTCAGGAACAAATACTCGCGCTCATCACACAAATATTTGTCCATACCGGGATTCGAACCCAGGACCGCTAGCTTCGTAGGCAGGGTCACTACCAACTAGGCTAACTGCGTCGTCTAATATCATATATCATAAAAATAAATATCATAATAATATTTTCTGTTGTGCAAAAAAAAAAAACTTTATAAAATCAAATTATTAAATTCAATATGCAGCCCTCGGCTCATTGTTATTAACCTAATGCAACACTTTTTTCCCGCAACAATGGTAATACAATAATGCCAAAATAAATAAATATGTACATAAGTCGATAACAAGACGCTGACTGGTCGGGCTCGTACGTATCGGTAGTAACAATACCACTCAGGGTTGCCAGGGGTTCGGAAAAAATAACATTTTTAAATTATTAAAACCTCATCATTATAAGGGCAGCACAGACTAACAGTCCGCCGGCTGTCCCAGGTCTGTCAGGCCTGCCGGCCGAAATCTATGAAGCCCACACATTAAAACGATTAATGCCTGCCGGCAATGTCCGTGCGGCCAACATAGGCTGCCTTTCCATTGAGCGGAGACGAGAGGAGCGGTGCGAAAACAACCAATCAGATTCCTCTAGTTTCTGTGTGCTATGCGTTATTGTGGGTAGGTACTGTAGGCCGAAAGGCATATGTCCAGCCGAGATCTGTCGATACAGATCGTCACCTACATGTGCAGTATCTCGTCAGTCCCAAATCGTACGATTTGTGGTGCGCTTTACACTGACAATTCTCTTGCGCATGCGTCCCCCAGTCACGTCACAACGTCGTACGTTGTCTAATAATGTAATACATAAAATCCATATACTGCTTCTTTGGCATGTAAAGTACTTATAAGGTTGGAAGAACGCGGTATAATAATATGGTATTCAAGAAAAAAACGAACAGGAACGATACAGCTCAGCTCAGCTCCGATACAGTTCAATAGATAATTATATATAGAAAGAAAACGGTAGTTGACTTCAGCAGTCAGTTTTGGAACTGAGTTTGAAAGGAACTTGAAAACTTTATTTCATAGCTATTAACCAAAAAGTTTCGTTTAAAATGACACTGTCAATCCGGGAAAAGAACCAGGAAAATAAACTACTTAATTTCTAGGTCTCAACGTAAAAAACGTCTTTCAAACATTAAATTGTGAAGAAAAAATTGAGTTATTTTCAGTCAACATCAACACGATTTCGTCATGATCGAGGCTATTAAGGGACCATTTACCTCAATACTTCAAAAGAGTGGATTGTTTTTAACGAACTGAAAATTCTTCCACAGCCCTGCACCCTTGTTCCTCGGAATCGCTTGTAAATATCTTATTGTATCGTCCGTCTGTCCTTCTGTCGCTGATTTGCGACGCGCTCCCGTATAGTAATGAAGGCGCACCGCCTGACAGCTCGCGCGGTCGCCGACCGGTTCCAAATTGTTATTACAACGTCATGACGCACTGTGAAGCTCTGGTATAACTCTTATACGACCCAGTAGGCCTATGATGGTCACGTTTATCGTTGTGGATTAATGTGTATAAAGCATCCGTCTCGCACTATCATACTTGTTAGAAAGTGACGGATGTTTTATCCAGAGCTGTAAACGCGACTATCATAGTCCTGCAGAAGCGATATTATCGGTGAGCTCGCCAACAAGTCTATCTAGACCCGAGAATTCATAAGATTACGTGTCTAAGCTTGTCTCGATGTTGGTCCATTTGCCACAGGCCTAAGTCGTAGACGGATACCTACCGCCTAATAATCCTTACGTGCTCATGGATGAAGATAAGGTTTTCTTACAGTTAAATAAAATTAAAGGTGAATTTGAGTAATAGGATATGCAGATAACTATATAGGTATGGACACCATATGGCGTCAATTTTTATTATAATATAAGGGAATACGGCGCTGTAGTGGGTGGGTACATGTACGGCTCGATATAATTTAATACAGCACTATAGGTACAAATATTTTTTTTTATTAAACACCATGTTAAATTTCATAATTTATTAATACTCGTATTGATAGCGTTAAGTTTCGGTCATAAAATTAGTCGTAGCTTGAAATTCGTCCGGTCCGGTTTTTTATTCTGTACTTAACAAAATAATATATATTGGCCCGTGCGTCTATTGCAGACGATTTATGGTGCAATGCTGGGGAGGCACCGCTTTTGGTGGCTGAATAGTCCGATGCGAGAGCCACATGTTTTACCGCAGGCCTGACAAGAGAAGCATGTAGCAGATGGGCCTGAGTCGCCGTGACGCTGTCTTTTTCTCTTGTCAGCGAGTGCTGCAAACCAGGTCCCATCACATAACAAAATAATAATGTTGCAAATTTTTCACCCATAAAGCTGGCTACAAAAACATTTCTCGTACTAAAATCAACCATAGACAACCTATCCTTTTCTCCAAAGCGGCACAGATAAATTATTGTCGTCCACTGATCTCTGGATCAATCATTTCATTTGACATTCCGTCACGATAGATGTCGCCGTCATTAGGAATCATTAGAAGTAATTCTTCGGTGAGCAATGAGGTTGGTTAGTTTTTTATGAAGTGAAATGATGATTCATTTTTGTATTCGTTTGAGAATTTATTTTATGATTCAGAACCGATGTAAATAATAATTATATTGTAGGTTGTGGTGATTTAATGTAGAGTTCAGAAACACTTCTACGAAAAAACTATGCATTTTCCATATTACTTGACTGGGTGAAGTGTTCGCACCTTCAATCCAAACTAAGACGTTCAGTTATTATTAAATACACATTTCTTTTGCAAGGATAAACTTAAGATAAATAATATGAAAAATAATTCTAGGGCCATCTATGTCTCTTTTTGTAAGAGGAAAATCAAATTTAGTATTTTTGTTTTATCAATTTTTGTAATGCAGTTTTGAATTAGACTCGCTTGGTGGGTACGCTATTAATACTGGCCACTTAAGGTGCTTTTTCACTGGTGAGGCGAGGCGAGGCGAGGCGGGGATGGGAGGGAACTGAAATTTGTAGGTATAGAAAAATTTCGGTGGAAATAGTCTGGATGGACGTGACGAGAATTGAAATATTTGTTGTTAATATTGAACCGTATTACGTAGTGTTTATCAACACTTCAACGAAAACAAAAGCGTCGCAATTTTCCCGCCTCGCTGGTGGAAAAGCACCTTAACACCTTTACTTTTATCGAAACAAAACCTTCCATCGATCACCCGGACAATTCATCGAACAATTAAAACCCGGGGAATGTTCGAAATCTAAGCAATGCCATCAATATGCATGAGCTGGCCGAAACGCCGGCCTTGCTGGGCGGGATACCTGCGCAGGAGTTGTTTTTCATGCACAATTAACGCGCTAAAGCAGTTGCCACGCGTCTGCCACACGACAACCCTATAAGGATCAGCCTTTAGCAACTGGTCTTGTCTTCCTGGTATTATGCGAATGTGACAAATGCTTTATCTTGATTGGGGTATACTCTGTTTCTGTATGTTTGAACGTTTTGTGAAGAAATTTGGCTAACGGCCTTGACAGGCCAAGGCTAGGTCGTTGTGCATCTCTAATCCTCGATTCTAACTAATTGGCTAATATGGCAAACCAATCAATGCCGGTGACACACCTACCATATTCAAGATTATATACAATTCTTAGTTGGTGGCAAGCAGGCTTTAACCCACTTAGCTCTACAAACAAATACAATCCAAATCATTGCAAAGGGTCTCTGTACGTACAAATGTGCATACAAAATGACCCGTTTTCACTGCTCTTAAGTGTACTTGTTATTCAAAGGTTATTTTTTACGCCTGCGCGGCGGGTGTCAGCGGTAATTGATGAACTGCATCGGATCAAACGCAGCGCTGTTGCATAATGCAGTCCTTAGTACGTGTTAATCACGCTTAACGCGGAAAATAGTGAAATAACGACTTCCTAGACGTACCCTAGATATTTTTTTTAATAACATTACAAAAATAATAAATATTTAAAAGTTCGCGTCATTTTAATTAAAAATTAAAAATTAAATTAAATTAAATTAAATAATGATTTGATTTGGTTTTTGATGATTTTGAACTTTTCCCTAGCTTACTTATATCGATTTAAATATACAATACTAGACCCAGTACAGATCCCTGTGGCACTCCTGATTTATTAATATTATGTGGCCTACGTAAGTTTGTATGTGGTGCCATAAATTTTACTAAGAGTGCCGTCTAATATACTTTTTTTTACCTGACAACCCTACCGCCGCGCTGGTAACCCTCGTTAGCCGGTATCCCCGGCGCGTACGCACTCGTAGTTTTTGCGAAAACCCCCTTTACCTTTTAAGGGCCCTCTACGCGGGATTCCAAAGGACGTGTACGGACAACAAAACGATTTATATTTATTTATCGGCTAAATAAAAGCTTTCTCGGAAAGTGTTTAAGTTATTCTTCCGTGCTCGTGCGATCAATTAGACTTTTTTTTAGGTAAGCACGCTGCGGGAATAAGTTGAGGTTTTTGTTTTTTTTTTTTAAGAAAAATTAATTTATCATTGTGATGTGTTATAAAGATTTCACACAGTAGGTGTTGGTTTATTATTTAATGATAACTAATCAAAGAGCTTGCAACTCAATGTTTCCAACCCAATGTTTTCCAAATATTTGTTTGTTGTAATACGTTTTGTTTTGGTAAACTCGCATGCTATTCGAAATCTAGCATTACATTGACAAATTAGTATTCACGTTATTGATTGGAAGGAATAACAGCGACGGGAGGAATAACTTCTGATTTTCAAGTCACTTCAGTGAATGGTAAAATTAATATTAATCGTACTTATCTTGATTCATAATTTCAGTCGAATACTGCAAAATATTTCGCCAAGAGTTGTGAATAGATTTTGTATATATATTTGATTTAAAAAGGTAGATACTACATAACAAACATATTGTACGTTGAAAAATACTTAATAAGAAGCTGCAAGAAAACGTCACCAGTCGTAGACATGTCAAGCGAAGCCTTTTTAAATCGGTTAAAAATACACTTGCACAAAACCAAAACGTAGTTTCATGTTTTTAAGGCAAGAAGGACTTTCAATTTTATGGTACATTACATAGAATTGAAAGTGCTTTGATGAGATTTTATACATATACTATTATGATTTTAGGTGAGGTTCTTTATGTAGTTAAACGTGCATCGACACTATCGGGTCTATCAATAGACAATATCCACATACCGGCTGATTTTATACCATCCGATAGCTAGTGATGCTCATTGTCGATATCGATATTGGATTGGTCGAGAAAAGGCGTCTTTTGCTATTCTGTATACTAAAATTTTGGTTGAAGGTATTTAGGAGGTACGCAGTTCTTATTCACCTCGCAAAATGAACCTTTTAATAAAAATTGGCTATCAGGAAACTAGTGTTAAGAGGGCAATTGCAGAAAAAGGAGATGGTGAATCAATTTCTTTTATTGTTTATGCCAAAATTCGATAAAATTTGTAATATAATCTTGTTCTTGTTGTTGTTGTTCTTATTATTAAACCTAATGTTTTGACCCTGGTATAGTTGTGATCTTCACTAATAGAAAAAAAAACATAATACTACACTTCTATACTTCGATTTACAAATAACGGGGACTTTTTATAATTAACACTCGTAAAGTTAGCACATGGGCTCGGAATAACCAAATTAGGTTGGTAGCAGGTTGGATAAGAGCTATAAATTTTTTTTATCTGTTTTTTTTTCTTAGCCTAGTACGGATTCGGGATGTCAGACATATCAACCTATAAAGGTTGGTTTCAGTTTTTAGTGAGATATTGTTGTGGAGTAATAAGTTTGGTGTTTAATATGCATTTTAGTGAACATATTCAGCGATATCGAATTTTGGCATAAACAATAAAAGAAATTGATTCACAGTCTTCTTTTACTGTAATTGCCCTCTTGACGCCAGTTTACTGATAGCCAATTTTTATTAAATGGTTCATTTTGCGAGGTGAATAAGAACTGCCTTAAGATACTTATGTATCATAAGACTAATGGTCAGATTAATACAAATAATTGCCAAGAAAAATAATCACAATCAATCTAACCTATCATCAGCAATTAAAACATTTTGTTACTACGAAAGAATCTCGTCACTAAGGTACAAAAACCGTGCTCAGTTCCCAGACTCTGCTGGTTCCGGGTTTGGTTCCAGATAGGACGTGGGAAACACCGTCCTATTAATCAGGTGTCCTTTTTTCTCCTTTAAAATGCTACTGGTGCAGTTATTAGTTGTACGCTTCTTACAGTTAGTCAGGTTTGTATATTTGTTTTGATTACGCGTCGTTGTGGATGCTAGCGCAAATTATTTTCTAGTGCAATTGCAAATACCGTCTTGTTATAAATTTCTTCGAATTTCGGCGTTTCTGTTGTCTTTTTGGTATTTTTTCCGGCTATTGTATATGTATGTTGTTTTACGTTTAATGTTATTTTCTCCTGTTTGGTACTCTTACCTTTTGATTACTTTTAATGAAAATACTAATAAATTGAATAAAAATAATCAGCTATTGTTGTTTTTTAGAAACTGATCGGCGATTGAGCCTGTCCCTTTATGACGATAAGGTCGAGGAGCTAGTTCACGTTCTGAGAAATATAGGTTAATTTATAACGAACCTGTCATTTTTTAGATTGCGTCAGTTGTCACCCTTTTTGAGCGGTGAGAAGTTTAAGATTCATATATTCTCGTGAACCGGACGGGTCACGGTGACAAGTGTCGATTGCACCCTGACGTGTCAACTGTCACAGTGATTTATACTCGACAGTGATATGCGTCGGAGTTGATGGGATGGAAAATGCGACGGTCAGTCGCGTCCATCGAAATCACAGGTAAGTTAAAAAGGCACACGTGTAGCCTGAATCATTGAAATTTGAAACTTTATTGGTTATTTACAGGGTTGAACATGCAATAGATGTTTTATGGCGGTTGTGATTTTTTTGTAAAGTTAGTAGAATGTTGATTAAAAGTGTGTTTTCTCGTACGTTTAACACATAGGGCCAGGTTCCCTGATTTCCATATAAATTGGAGCCGGAAAGGGTTTTTGGAACAAAATGTCTTTCATGTTTTATTGGTCGGGTAATTAAAAAATGTTGTGCAAGTAAACTTGTCCCAACCTAAAGAAAGTTTTTTCCGTTTACACTATCCATTTTCTGCGGTTATTTGAGTGGAATGAATGATTTGCAGTCAGCTATATACCTACCACAGATACTTAATTATTGATTATCGGAATCGAAAAAAGATGCTTAGTATTTATATAATATTTGTAATCATGCATGGTAATGGAGTGGTAGCTCCATACAAATAGTAACAGTGTTCTGCGCATTTGATAATGACCCGGTTACACTGTATCAATTATTAGGTACGATAAAATTTTCAAATAATCACATTACATCATTGAATGGTTTGCGGAAATTTCCAATTACAACCTTGTCATTTTGATTTTATTGTCATTCTTCTCACTCTTCGTTTAAAGTTTATCATGACAAGGCACTAAATTGTTCAACATTTTGATTGTGCCCTATACATTACATGCCAAAAAACTGTTGTTCCAAAATGCTTAAACGTTTCATTTTCAAGTAAAGAAGTATTACACCAATCTATATAATTAGTTAAAACGGCGCAAAATAAAAAGATGGCGTCGATTAAAGCTGCACCCGTGTTGCAACAAGAGCGCCATCTATCAGCGCACCCCGTACGCATTTACATTTAGATAGCCGCTTGCGCATCTGTGTTGTGGATCAATTTACATGCTTAGAGAGTTTAGTACATTTAATAGTACCGATAATTGTATAGTCCTATCCCAAGTGACAATATTACATTTGGCATAAGCGGCTTAACACTAAATCGCAATACACTTACCGTAATGCAATATCGGAACATATTTTATTTATTTATTTTATCGAGCTCACTCATTTTTTACTTACAACGATGATATTTTTACCTCCAAATCATGTTACATGTATGCTTCTAATTCATAATCGCATAATAACTAAAGTATGCTTGAAGTATTGTGATATTTGAATCTGACTGAAAGTGATAAAGCATACTTTTTACTAAAATAGGTTTTTTGTGCGTTTATGAATAAGGCTGCCTTTTTATTGAGGTGGAGACGAACGAAGCGGTGCGAAAAGGACCAATCACATTGTCGTCTGCATGAATAATATAAGCTATGCTGATGACATGGTGTTGCTGAGTCCGTCCATCAGTGCACTCAGGAAACTGGTAGCGGCTTGTGAGACGTTTGCTGTAGCACATGGACTGCAGTACAACGCCAGTAAAAGCGAGGTTATGGTTTTTAAAGCGGGGAAGATTAGACCAACGTATGTACCACCAGTTGTGCTGCACGGGACCCCCCTGTCTGTAGTGGAAAAATTTAAATACCTGGGTCACATTTTAACACCTGACCTAAATGATGACCTTGATATTGAACGTGAGCGCAGGGCGTTGGCTGTAAGGTCGAACATGCTTGCCCGCAGGTTTGCTCGTTGCTCCATAGATGTTAAAATCACTTTATTCAAGGCATATTGCCAGTCGTTTTACACGAGCAGCCTGTGGGTAAAGTACACCAAAAGAGCATATAACGCCCTGCGTGTTCAATACAACAATGCATTCAGGATGCTTTTGGGACTGCCAAGGTGGTGTAGCGCTTCGCTCATGTTCGTGGAAGCCCGAACGGACGGTTTTCAAGCGCTTATGCGTAAGAAAATCGTCTCGTTAATGAACAGGCTTAGAGCGAGTCCCAACAGCATCCTGTGTGTCATTGCTGGCAGATTTGACTGCCCCATACTGGCATATTGGGTCAGTCAAACAAAGGGGGTAGCACAATTTAGATTTAAGTAGCTTAAGAAATACTAACATAGGATAAGACAAACTAACACTATTATGGACACCTAGTCTGAAATAAAGTTTATTTATTTATTTTATTTATTGTACAGTACCCGCACTAACGCATAGCACACAGAAACTAGAGGAATCTGATTGGTCCTTTCCGCACCGCTCCGCTCGTCTCCGCCGCAATGGAAAGGCAGCCTAAGGACAGTCCTTACGAAATATTTGGAGACGTCATCTACATTTTAGTCCAAGTAGATAAAAAAAAATGTATGCTTAAAAATGCATAAATTAAATATAACTCGATTTGTTGTTAATTTGCCTGTTTTTCTGCTTGTAATGCCTGTCAGAAAATATTGTACGCACATATAATATGAGTGCGTATAAAACATTTTATTTTACAACAAAGATTTTACTTACTTACATATTATAAAGTCCCCCGCCGCGTCTGCTTGTGTGATACCGCTTATCTTACTACTAAAGTACTTAGTAACTTAGTACTAAATTGATTTTAATGCAGTTTTCGCCACCTATAACTATACCAAGTTAACATTTCACCGGTGTGAATCTGGATCGGAGAAGTAAAACATAAAACGCATTCGCGTCAGCCTATGCCTTAAGCCAAATTGTTTATTTTGGACGGCAACAAGCACGACTGCGCCAGCTAATTGAAGACATATAAGGAAATCACAGACATCAAATGCGATGATTATCAATGATAGCGCCACAACTCAAATAAACAGTTGCAATTTGGACATAAATGAAAGCCGTTACGATTTTATAGGGTGTCATTTTGAGTTACTACATTGTCGATAAGTAAATAAATAAATAAAATAAAATAAACCATTTATTCACTGACAACAAGCAAACACATAAACAAAGTAAAAACGTAATTGTACAATAATAAACAAAATTGCCGGTGAAAGGTGCAGAACTCAGCTATTGCGCTGTTTTTCAGTCCTCACCTGAGTCCTTAGCCAAAATCGCGTCACTGGTAGATCACGTGATACGAAGTGTTGGTTTAAAAACGAAACGAATAGAAACGCTAGTTAGCGTAATGCATCTTGGCTAAGGGCCCTGGACACGAGAGTGTAGGTAGACGGCTGTCACAACAAACTAGAGTTATATTCCTTAAAACGATTTACAGTGCTCTATATAATAACAAAACGGTGGCAGAGTGAAGGGGAATAATTAACATTAATTATTTTTCTAATAGGAAATCATTGTGTGGCATATTGATTAATCAATTTACTCTTTATCCATCGATGAATCGATTTGATCCATTTACTCCGCTTGAGTGAAGTTGTCTAAATAACATTGCCGTCATGGAACGATAAGATACTTTGTAGATCATTACTCCTTTATTTTGTATGCCATAGAGAAGGCAAGCGATATCTCATCAGATCCCTTAGCCAAGATGCACTACGCTAACTAGCGTTTCTATTCGTTTCGTTTTTAAACCAATCGCGTCACTGGTAGATCACGTGACTCTCCGTATGACGTGATCTACCAATGACGCGATTGGTTTAAAAACTAAACGAATAGAAACGCTAGTTAGCGATGGGCATCTTGGCTAAGGGCTCAGTTTAAACAACTCTTTTTTCAATTATTCCGTGGATGGCGTGAATAAGTTGATAAGTCGAGATGTAAACTTAAGGAAATTTGTATGAACAGATTGCATATGGTTTAAATTACTTCTTGCTTTTTTGACGAGTTATCAACTTATTCACGCTATCCAGGGAATTAACAGGCGAGTCCAGGTTTTTTACCGTGTGTTTTTAATTTTATCGCCGGTTTCGTCAACGAAGCAGCTTGGCAGACTCGAAAGACAGTTTTAGTTGTAAATACTTCGTCGACGAAATGAAAAATTTCAGTTCAGTCGAACACTGGGAAGTGGGTCAAATTTAACTTGTAAAATTTGATTACACCGAGATAGGTGAAACTAAATAAAAGCTTGTACAAAGAGAACTAAAGTAGGTCTCAAAAATTTGGAGAAGACAAAAAACATCGTCAAATTTCCACGTTGCACCCACTCACACACACACACACACTCCGCTTGGAAACTCCACGCTTGAAGTTGTTGATGAGGATGATTTATTCTGAGACAAACAATATGAATTATGTTGATCCAACTTCGAGAAAGAGGTTAATCAAATTAGAAATTTCATCCTAAATTTATAAATACAAACAGGTTAATAGTTGGTTAATTTTAGCATAACACCGTCCCCACTAACTTCTCATAACGGCCACGCCTTCGAAAATTAAATAATCAGAGCAGCGCGGGCGCCGATCGATGTATTGGATAATGCGATCCATTAAACAAACACGTAGCGGCTGGTTCCCTATTGATTTACACCAACACTATCGAATGTAGATCAGTAGTTTACGACACAATTTAAATAATTTCACGTTTCATACGGGAAAATACATCTAAGAATTTTGCATTGAATTTTTTACCTTTTTCTAAGTTGGCAAAGATTGAATTTCCTTTGTGTAGTTGCTATTACTGGAAGCTGTGGGTGGATAAAATCCGTGTATTAGTTATATCTTCTTGCAGCTGTATCTTAACATAAAGTATCTTTCTCTAATAGAGTAATAAAAAGTTATAACGAACCCAAACAATCGGTTACCTATCGCGTCGTTTCCCATCTGATTCACTCTATTTCCTGAAACCAAAGTTCAGGACTTTTAAATAGATTACCTATGGTACCTATAGATTAGGTTGGTTTTATAACAAACTAGTTTTTTCTCGCGACTTAGTCCGCGTAGAAGTCGTTTGTCGCTGCTGTCTCGGGAACTGTATATTTTTTCGGGATTAAAAGTAGCCTGTGTGCTATTCCAGACTATAATCTATATTTGTGCCAAATTTCATCCAGATCCGTTCAGCCCGTCTGACGTGATTGAGTAACAAACATCCATCCATCCAAACATTCACATTTTATAAATAAAAAATTAAATAATATCAGTAGGAAGATGAGGGGTACAGGACTGCAGGAGTAGACATATCACGACGCGTTAGCGTTTTTGGTAGTGACCCTGCCTGCGAAGTTAGCGGACCTGGATTCAATATCCGGCAAATATACCTATTTGATCAGCGCGACTATTTGTTAATGAGTCTTGGATGTTTTCTATTAAAGTATGTATTTCTTTATTGACATAAGTATGATTATCGTTGTCTTGTACCAAATTATGCATAGGTATGTAAGCCGAGGGCTTTAATTTGGGACTAAGTAGTCCCAATTGTGTAAAATTCTCCCCTGATATTTATTTATAATATTTACATTGAGCAACAAGCAAGTATTGAAGTTACCCGTTGTAAACTGTCAAAAGGATGACTTACTCTAAATCTGAATCAAAATAACCATGAATGTAACAAGTTGTTGCCTGCCGCAACCCGTGACCCGTGAAATGCATAATATCTGGAATACTTAATTCTTGGCAATGGTGGATCCTGTCAGATAACACGGTCGTGATGGGAGCCTGGAGCCAGCTGATGTACAGTCATCAAAAAGGGTGACACTCGAGATGCAATACAAAATAGGTGTATCTGACTAATTTGAAGACGAGTACCTAATAATATTAGGTACTATTAGGTAATATTAGGTCTCGTCTAGAGCATTATATTATAATGCTCTTACTCATTTGTTAAAATACGCTTTGTTTAATTTAATTAGCTAATTTTCTAGTAAAAAGATAAATAAGAATCTTATATTGTGGTTACCCTACATCAAATAGCTGTCACTTTTTAAAATGACCTGAGCCCTTAGCCAAGATGCCCATCGATAACTAGCGTTTCTATTCGTTTCGTTTTTAAACCAATCGCGTCACTGGTAGATCACGTGACTCTTCGTATCACGTTAAAAAACTAAACGGATAGAAACGCTAGTTAGCGATGGGCATCTTGGCTAAGGGCTAAGGTACATTTACCAATTTATGAATAAAATGCACCTCGTGAGACGTAGTTTATGGACGGTCCCTAATAGAGACGCGTCTATTATTACCGCTGCTGACTGTACTTTTTAGCCTTCAGTGTTATTTTACAAGCAGCTCATATTTTGCGACAATCCGTTATAATTTCACACCAAGGGGAGTAGAGCTGTTTGAATTTGCCGTATTTTTACTGTTCCAATGACCAACAGCAGTTGAGCTGTTGATCTGTAACAGTGTAACCTTTGATCAATGCAGTGCGCAGGTCACTCGCGGCGAAACGTCCCCGCCGGCGCCTGCGCCGGTCCCACGTGCTGCCGCCATCATGCAAGTAGCCGTCATCAAAGAGGTTTTATTCCAAGTTTTGGTGAACTTGATTGTGTATTGTAATAATATTATTGACATAGGAGCTCTCACTGTGAAGTGAGAAAGCAATAACGTTTTAATTATGATTGCGGTAAAGACGGGCAGAACAAAGTGAAATAGACGCCATAAACAGGGTATTTGCGGTTATTTATCTGCTCTAAGATACAGTCAAGGTCATAAATATGTGTACATTTTAGTACCTTGTCCATTTAATGTCAGGTTTAAACTGCCATATATTAATATCACAGCGATTAAAGTGACAAGGTCCTAAAGTATACACATATTTATGACCTCGACTGTACCATAATATTGCATTGTCATTGGGTTCCAATAACTGAAGCCGGTTCAAAATCTTGCACGAGTTAAACTTGAAAACACCAAGAAACAAACGTGTAAAGTAGAATTTTCATTTAAACGCATTTAAAAACATAATCCAGAAAAATAACGTTATTTTTAACAACAATACACATGAAATGATGTGTTGTTTAGATGTATGTAAATATCGCAACTCAATCACGCAAATCACGCATGAATGACCGAATGGATAAACACACACCCCGTGTCTCGGATTAGGGCAGATAATACTTTCCATTCCGAACAATTCGGTAGGTATTATGTTTTTTTTTTTTTTAATTCATATTACGGCCTTTACACAAACGCGTATATCGGTCCAACCTAGGTATTATGTTCGTGTACAATATTCAAACGCAATTTAGTTTACTTTTGAGTTAAAATTTGACATTTGACATTTGCCACTTACAAAATGTGTCATATTTTAATTGAAAGTATGCTAAGTTATCCACGGTTTGAATACCGTCATATCAGCCGAAAGACGTCCACTGCTGGACATAGGCCTTCCCCAAGGATCTTCACGACGGCCAGTTTTGTGCTTAGACCATGCCGAGGTAATAAGATCATATGATATTGCACATTTATAAAAACTTCCCATTTATTCGATTATTTCGCATTATCGAAATCGTCTTCGGAGAGTACAAGCTTGAAGAAAATACCTTGTTGTGCTATGTTAGCGTGCAGCAAAAATCAAAACGGATTAAATTCGAAGGAAAATGGTGTAACATTATACATTTTATTATTTTTCACCGTGAATTTTGATCAAATTAGTGTTTACCTACGTTTTTAGTGGTGTAAATTCGTAGGAACAAGAGCAATGCATTTGTGTGTCAGCGGTTTATATGTGTGTTACCTCGCCTCTCCCAAAAAACGACAGGGTTTTGTGGTTAGTAAATTTCGCGTAAGGCATCTCCTGGTGTATGTACTCAATGGTTTTGTGCTTCTCGCATCAACTCAACTCGCATTCAACCAACCTTGAAATATTCTATATCTTGTAATATAGGGACCGAGTATTAATGACGATAAATATAATCTACGTGAAAATCGCGGGTTTTAGCCCTAGTATTGCAATACACTATAAAATTAGCTTTGTTAATAAAAATTTGATTTGCACAACTCAACTCCCAGCTACGTACATTGGTGCCGTCAAGTGTGAACTGTTTATCAGAGCGAGCGTGCGCGATTGGAATAGCATTTCATTTGTGATAACTGCATACAAGCCAGGGCTAGAGTACACTGCTGCTCTTAAGTTCACCGTTGATATGTTTTATATTTTATTTTTTATTAAGACGATATAACTGAGGTTGGTGTCCTGCTAAACTAAACACGGAATCTTTTTAAATCTTTAAATTGAATGAATATGTTGAAATAACCATCAGAATCGTCTAAGGCAAGGTTTATTTGTTTATTAGGGTGTCATTTAATTTCTTCGAGACCGGCAACGCATTAGTGACGCCTCTTGTTTTGCAACTGTTCATAGGCGGTGACCACTTCCCATCAGGTGGGCCGTCTGTCTGTTTGTCTGTCTAAGGCATCAAATAGAAAAAAAAGAAGTCCAATAGAAATCCATCATCATCATCATTTCAGCCGAAAGACGTCCACTGCTCGCCATAGTCCTTCGCCAAGGATCTCAGCGTGGGTTTTTGGTACTCGCATCCATCGGTTTCCCGCGATCCTTACCAGATAGTCGGTTCACCTCGTGGGAAGCCCACCAACTCTTAATAGTCCGGTACCCGGCCGCAGCTCTAACCGCCCCAACGGTCATCAGTAGCAATAAATTATAGAAAAGACTAGATTTTTTAAGGCTGAGCTTTTCTTCCATTCATCCGCAATGTGTCAACGCCACTGCCACTTACAAGTATCTTTCCCAATTCCTCTACGCACGTTACCTTAGTTTCTGCTAATCTCAATTCTGATTAGCACAAAAGATCAATGGACAGCGTCCAAGTCAGAGGGGTCGCACGAGCCCGCGGGCCGCACGATGTTTCGATCGGCCATCGCCACCGCCTGTGATTTGCTTTCGGTGTTTGAGCAGGAACCAAGAGTTAGGCTGCGAAGGAAAAAGAACGTCAGAAAAAATAATTTTAGCAAACAGACGTTGCTTGTAGATCTTCTGGTATTGCTAAAAATCTCGCTGGAGAGTTAAATGTGGTAAATTTTGAAAAGATTAGATTTTGTCCTTCCCTGTTCCTTTTTTAGTCCTATTAGCTAAGATGTCTGTTCTGTAGCTAAATAATCTAGAGTGGTGAAAATTTAAATGGTGCAGTTCATTAGTAAGCGCGTCACTCGGGAACAGCTGGACAGATTTGGCATTTTCTGAATAATAAGTAATATCCATGGACAGGGCAATTATTTTTATTAAATCGCATGACCTAGATGTGGCAGGACGATTGGCCGGAATATTCACAAAAGGGAGAAGTGAAAAAGAGGGAAGGCCTTTGCCCACACGCAGGAGATCAATAAAAAACAAAATTACGAACTAAAAAAATACCGCATCCTCCAGACAAACGTGGTCCCGCGTCGATTCGAATTCGTCACGTTCCATGCGCGGGCGCAAATTTCCGAGGCGGGGCCGGGAACGATCCCGGTGTGAAGTGTAACGGGCTAGCTGCGCCCGCGGCGTCGCTCGTGGTATGTCTACCATTGGTCTGCCCCTCAGATGCCATGGTTTTGAGGATAGGTACCTCTAATTTTTGTATTTATTGATCGCCTTTTAAAAACAAAGTAGCATTAATAGGTGCCTTCTGGATAAGCTCCATCGTTGATCTTGTCCTGTCTTTGGCCTCAACTAGGGTCAAGAGCAAACGCTTATAATATTAATAAATAAAATAAAAATATTTAATAAGTTTATTATGCTATTTGGCAATACAAGTAAAGTCGAGGCAAAACAAAAGGTCATAATTTAATTTAGGCCTATATCAAGTATACTTGTAGATAAAAACCAATATGTTAAATTCGCCATATTGGATTTAATATGACGTCATATAGCCTGTGACACGCGGAACACTGAGACGAAGTCAACACACCTCATTTGTCAAAATATAATGGAAAGTCTGGGAGCTACGTGGGAACAGGTGAACATACTAACTAACAAACCTAGACAAAATCATACCCTCCTTTTTGCTTCGCCGTAGTCGAGTAAAAACGAAGAAAACCGATAGCTATTAAGAAACTGGTCGTACTTTATAGTCATTAATATTTGTAGAATTAATTTTGTCTAACCCATTACATAAAAGAACAAATCATTTATTTACGACTGTTTATTCTTATTTTTATCTATCGGTATTTATTCTTATTCTTATCTAGTTGACGGTCCTACAGTTTCCTTTCTCTTTAATTAGCCGTTTCCACTTTCCGTTTCAGTTTTCCTCCTCTTTTGTTAACTACCTTCAGTTCCCAGAACTCCATATTGCCTCCAGTTTGTATACAATTCTGTAATGTTGGCACTGGTTAAGGTAACCCTATTTATTTGGGAAGTTCGTCTTGGAAGCTTGTTTAAATAAATGGGCTTCTGAATCACTTTACTTTCCTTGGGTTCTGAATTACTATCGATTTCAAAGGCTCTATTGGAAATAAGAGTTTCCGTTGGTTTCGCTTCAAGTTTCCAATTTTACCGCTGCTAATAAATTGCATTTAGGGCCTGTTTCACAAGTAAATTCATGTGCCAAATAAAGATAGCCCTCTCCTTGTCTGTTTTTAAGTGTTAGAAAGGGAAAGGGCTAAATTTATTTGACAGATATGCTTTACTTGACGATTGTGAAACAGGCGGTTAGTGTCTTATTGTTCTTGTATCTTTAGTTACAATTAATCATAATATGGAGAACGTACTTATGAAATAAGCCATTTTAAGAAACATAGGTACTTCATCCATTTTGCGGTTCGAATATTTTCATTTCAATGCAGTTCTGAAAATTCAATAGGTGAATAATTAAATATAATGTCAAAGTTGAAAATGCAATTTTCAAATGTGCATATTTTTGAATGTGTGTGTGATGTGGAAAACTGAATGTATTCCTTGAAACGGTTTATTTATGACCCACAAAAACATTGTAAAAATATGGTGTTAATTTTTTTTCTCGTATAATATGTTTTCGGATTCATATATTAGATGCTCTTCAGGCCCCCTAGCAAGCAAGCACAATATAAAATTTGATATGTGCTAGGAAAATGAGTATATCTATTTCATATTATAACGTAAGTAAGACTTAACGCTTAACTCTTGACAAAATCGTTATAAAAATGTGAAAATCGCAATAGTCGCTTAGTAATAAAAGTCAGGACGAGACACTTATTTTAAACCTTAAGAGGATTGTGAGGTGACGGCTTTCCATACAAACGGCGATAACGTTTTCCACCCCTAAATGTTAACCGATTTCGATCAATTTTTATACGGTGTCAGTCGGAACAAAAACTATGTCCGTACGTTTCGTTTTTTTTCAATATTATTAATAAATTTCGATTTATTCCAGTTTTATTGTTTACATACAAAAGTAATTTCAGCCATAATCTCTTTATAACGAATCAATATTTAAAAAAACGGAACGTACGGACATAGTTTTTGTTCCGACTGACCACATATCAAAAATTGGTTGAATTCGGTTAACGTTTAGGGGGTGGAAAACGTTATCGCCGTTTGTATGAAAAGGCTAGATGTTGCAGTTGGTTCACAGTCCTCTTAAGCGTTAAGTCTTACGTTAGGATATGGAATAGATTTATTCATTTCCCTAGCACCTGTCAAATTTATCTCGTCCAAGCATGTTAAGTCAACAGTTGGTAACATAAAGTTTTTTTAATAACTTGCAATGCAATAGGAGCCGCGAGAAAAAGCTACCTTAAATTATATCTCTTCTGGAACCCGTTCTTCAAATCCAAAGTCTGCGAAGGTTTTGTTATGCTAATGCAGGGCTCTCTGTATATTAAACAATTATATTGAAACTAGCGGTTGAAATATGGAGGATATCGGTTATTTTCCTTTGATAGCTCTCCCAAGTTTGCGGTAAGTGGTTTTCTATTAGTTTGAGAGGTTTTGATGGAAATTTTAGCAATGTTTCAACAAGTAAACTTTTCAATATGTTTTTAATGTTTTAAGTGGAAGAGAGAACTTATAATCGTACTGTTAAATGTTAAAAAGAGATAGCATATACATATACAGATATTTATTTGGGAGTCAGTTGTCTACAAGCCATCTCTTAAGCTAAATTAATTTATACTCGTAATGTCACATTATAAGATTGTAACATTACAATTTCGTTATTTTATTATTTATTTAAATAAAGACTAACCAGTGGCATATCATCCCCCAGAAACTCGTTTAAACTATAGTTTGTTTTATCTTCAAGAAACTTTTTCAATTTATTGCAGAATATAGCTGACCCAACTTCAATGTTCGTGAGTGATTCTACGTCATAAATGTCATAATTCTCGATCGGAATCTCCACAAAAATAAATGGAACCAACATCACCATTATTACATTGACAGCATAATAAACATGCCCAATAACAATCAAATAACCCAGTAGTTACCGAAATGGTGAATAACACTCCCGGAATCGAACCGGCCACCGATCGCACAATACGGTGTCGTAATTTCTAAGTAGCGATGTTAATAACATAATAACAAGACGCTGCCTATTTTGGAGCGGCGAATGAGAGCAGAGGGACCGGGGTGTAGTGTAGTAAGTTCAATTTTAATCAAAAATATTTGTCAATTTGACGTGCCGTAATCTTTTTATGCTTACGTTTTCGTCGTCATTTCGGCCCACACCCACCCACTACTGAGTGAAAGGTAAAGTACTTAAAGACTGATATTACATGCTCGGGCTACTCTTTGCGCTGGAGCCGGGTAACGTGTTCCTATGCACCTTATTTATCAAGTAATTGGGGTGACCTGCGTTACCTGGTGGGCACGTTTAGAAAAAGGATTTTCAAACTGACCTAGCTAGCTATAAAAAATGTTTTTTAACCTTGTACGAGTACAAAGGTCACATTCTGTTTTCTGAAACTGTCTATTTTTACTCGACGAAGAAGGAGGTAATGATTTTGACTTTGAAATGAAAGTTTAATACCTATATCAAAGCTTGTCTATTAAATAATATAATAGAATTCTGTCCTTATACCCTTTTGCCGGAGCTTTTCGCAAAGCACACGGAAGCACAACACAATGGCGGCGAGATGAAAGCTTAATATGCGTGACGTCACCGCTAATGGTACAAAATATAACTGAAAGGCTATTGTTGCGGGACTTATCCCTGTACCAATACCCTTTGGGATATGTACCACTTCGTTACGTAATTATATCACGACTTAGATTTAAGAAACTGACTGGTTAAGTGGTTTGGACGTGCGCGTCTTGCAGAAGATCGTCGGTTCTGAGATTTTTTAATATGAGTAAGCTGTGTGGTTTTTCGTTGAAGGAAAATCTGTTAAGTACTTTTATGATTAAGGGGACGGGCCACATAACTCACATCAACTACGCGAACCTAGACAGACTGGACTTATCACATTAAATTAGATACTTAAGAAATTTGTTCATGGTTCGTACATACATTGTATTACCACATGTAAAAAAAAAACATAATTTGGTAAACTCAGAGATGCTTGATTCGTGAGGTTCATATAGGCTTCGCATAGCACAAGTTGACCGCGACTTTTTTGTCGCTCGGATCTCCCTTTTTAACTAGGCTGAAACGATAGAGACGCACTGAGCGACAAGCAAGAAAATACAAGATGTGCTACCCTCTTTGGTCCCTACTCTGCTTAAATGTAAAATGTTAATGGCAGGTTTTTTCCAAAAAATATTATGTCTCTCCCAATTTACAATTTTAATCTTTGAATTCTTCGAGCAAATAAAAAAGTGTAGGTATGTTTAGTAATTGGCACCCTCGCCTCAAGGTGTCGGCTCTGGAACCGAACCCGCTACAATGGACGCGCGTCGACACGCCGGTGTGACGGGGACACGGTTACTGCTCCACTGGGTCCACTCTAGTCGGGGGTCTGAAGTTGGAAAGATTTTCAGTTTTAAAAACGGTAAAAAAATCAAACAAACCTAAACACCGTCAACTTGGGCAGGCCCCGCTGTACTGCGGATCCAATGCGGACCTATCTAAATGAATATTCTGACATGTTTCCTAGAACTACGCAGATATTTTATATTATTAATATTTTATATTATAAGTAGTATCATTGTCATAAGTTTTATTAAAAAAATGTCCGACTGTTGAGTTTCCTGCGGCGCTTCTTCTTTGCAGTAGTCGCCTCTTGGGAAACGCTGGTAGATTTTGACGTATAAAAGTGCCCAGCCTACTTACTGGACATCTTTTATCTTTTTTTTTTATAAATAACTATTTTTAGTTACGCAGGCCTATTATATTCGTGCTTATCGACATGAATATAACTACTGTCACTTTCTGACCATCATATAAGTGCGATAGTGACGGATGCTTTATCTACTTGTATCCACTACGTTAAGACCATAATACGGGAGATGGAAGTTATCAAGCAGTACAGGAACTGCCCTAATCTTGGTCTTGAGATCGGTATCGCGAGTGTGGTTTGCTCGCGTCCGATCAACATGCGCAGGAGTGCAGTCGCACATCGCTGTAAATACGTAGTTATTGTATTAAGCACTAGCGATTGCCCGCGACTCCGTGTAGAAGTCGTTTATCACTTTCGGGAGCTATCAAATTGTCCAGTACGTATAGAAAGTATACTTTGTGTCCGCCTTTTGTAAACTTTTTCTTGTGTAATAAAGTATTTAAATAAATAAATAATCCAGTAGAAAGACTATGAGTGTGCTTTTCATCCAAATCAGTTCAGTAGTTTAGACTCGATTGAAACACAAAGTTTCAAACATCCATACAAACTATAAAAGAATTTGAACCCTAGAGGCAGGTGGTGGGTAAATACTGAATATTACCCCTTTTTCGGGTAACCTGGGTTCATTTCATACCCGGTTTGTGCCGTTAATTGGATACCTATATATATTCATTCTTTGATTCTATATAGACTAATGCATTTTTTGAAGTCTACGCTTAAAAAAATTACAAGTAAACCACCGTAGAATATTATCTATGACCTCATCATCGAATCACAAGAGATTATGAGGATACCAATCGTTGAATCGTAAATTTTGAAAGGTATAATAAAAATGATCATTGTAAAACATCAAAATAAGAAAAATTAACTATCTATATAAATGGGTACAAAAATTACAAATAACTTTGGTAAGAGAAATAACTATGCCACAGCATCACTAATATTATAATATTAAATGTGAAAGTTTATGAGTGTGTTGTATGTAGGTATGTGAGTGTGTTTGTCACTTCTTCACGCCGAAACGGCTGGACGGATTTAAATGAAATTTAGAATGGATCTATAGATTCATTCCCAAGCTATAGCTTATAAAATATTTCTCTTTCTTTTCTTTCTTAGGGATTAACACATAAGCTACATTTTAACTCCGAATCAAATCACTGTTCCTGTGGGATGGCAAAATTACTACTGGGTAATTATTAATACGTGGACGAAGCCGCGGGCAGAAGTATCACATAGTTACAATTTAGATCACATAGACTGTTAGATATATCAGACGTAGATGCAAATGCTACACACACAAACTGCGTACCGTCGAAAAACAACAGCCATCACCGCCCACTGCAGTTGTACATACGTTTAGCTGCGCGCAACATTAGCGCGATTGACAGGAACATGGGCCTTGTTACCGGCGCAACGAGATGCGTATCGAGCCAAAGGCTACTGTTGCGGTTGCGGCCCCATAGAGCAGCAAGAAGAGACTAGCCGAAACTGTAGTCGCCAATATCGAGATGGATAAGGCATTCTTTCGTATTTACATACAAATGACATGTTTTATCCACAATTATTCACATTGATAAACATCCATAGGCCCGCAGAAAGGTAAAAAGTTGTTGTTGTGTGTTGAATTGGACTTGAACCATAAACTTTTAAGCAAACAAAGAATGCCACTAAAAACTCAGTCAGCTGAATACGTTCACTGCTTGACATACGCCTCAAATGGAAGATAGCGGAGGCAGTGCGGCTACTTTGTAAATCAAATATCGCAGTTACGTTAGCTGCTTCCCTTTCTCACGATTTAATCACAATTGACGAGTGAAAGGGATGGTGCATCCGAACGTTCGAAATTTGTGTTTCGTAATACATATAATATAATACGTGTTTCGTTTTACATATAATATAATACCCGTAATAAGCTCTCCATCTCTAAACTTTACTCCCAAGACATGCCAAGGGACTCCAGCTTGGGAAGCAAGCAAGGGAAGCCATGTTGTTTTAGGACGCCCTCGTTTGGGTTTACCAAGCGCTTCCTAGGTCAGGGCACGATACAATAGATTACTATTTTTTCAATCGAGAGGTAAAGGAACAATTCACACGGTTAATATTACTTAAGAGACCTATTCAAAGAGAAATATTTGGACCTTGAGTGTGATGAAGTAACCTGAAAATTGTCTAATAATTGCAGATCATTTAAATAGCCCTCTCATTGTGAGTGGAGGCCTGTGCCCAGTAGTGGGACGTATATAGGCTGGATTATATTTAAATAGATAAAAAAGCCAGATTCTTTGGTCAATTTTTAACGGTGTGAAATCCACTAATTTAGATTTAATATAACTTAATTTATCTCAAAATCTACAAAATCTTCAGTTAATATTTTCGGAAGCATTAAGTAATAAATAAATATGCAGTCCAAATTTTGAATTTTTAAATATTGACGATTGAATATGCAGTCTAACTTTTGAATTTTTAAATATGTATTGATGATTGAATATACAGTCTAAATTTTGAATTTTTAAATATTGATGATTGAATATACAGTCTTAATTTTGAATTTTTAAATATTGATGATTGAATATAGCTTATTAGCCTGTTCCAGTGCAACTTACCTCCATGCACTCGCGGGTGTAAATGGGTGCATAATAAGCGGGCATTCAAAATCAACCGCATGCATTCCGTCCAGTATAATAGGAATTCTTTGCTATACACATGTTTGTGGGCCCTCGCGCATGTTCGGACATTTGTATGGTTGCTCGGAATAATGATTTACAATGTGTTTCTGGGATTTAAATAGTTTTCTTGTTCTTGTTTACTCGGTTTCGGCGGGTTTTGATTGGAGATAAGTCCGCCTTTTGTGTGATAATCGCTCATATAATTGCGTGTGAATTTATTTGTTCAACAAATGGGGATACTTCTACGGAATTGTGATTTAAGATTTGAGATATTTGATTAGTTCAACTAGACTTACTTGTTTTGGATAGATCGAAGTATAGTTAGAGTATGATATGTATCTATGTTTGAGCTTACCATTATAAGAACAACGGCGGCTAGCGAAGTGGTTCATTCATTGCAAAAGGTATTACGGATGTTAGGAGCTACTCGTAATGAGCTCTTTACGAGTAGGTATGTTTCATAATCATTTCCTCATCCTAAAGTACCTAAAGTACCTAACGTTAGTTGGACATTGTTATAGTAAGTTAGACATTAACATTTTTCCAAAAGATTGTAGGTACATGAATGAGTTAAGTTTTGGATTTTGAAAATTCCCAAACACTAATCATTTTACGTTTGAACTAAGTATTAAAAATAAGGAAATCAACTCACCCTACCCGATATACCTAATCCTGTGGGCTGCTGAATCAATTTGGAATGAAAGGTTACAAAATGACAATATCTAGAATTTTTAGAACTGGTTTCTTTAAAAATTGCACCAACATGTTTCTGTTTGGCGTTTTGGTTGACTGGTAAAGAATGCCTTAAGGTATTAAGTTCGCCATTTGTACTTTATCTTTATTCTGCAATAAGGTTTAAATAAATATCTAATCCCACCTATAATGCGAATCATCTCAATAGAAATGAACAATATCTGAATATTTTATGACAACTGATACATAAGGATATAGGACCATCTTGCTCTAACACATAGCTGCATCTTGGTCGTATCGTGGATGGCTTTAAGTATCAATGTAACTAACTAGTGTTTGTTAACACACAATTAGCTTCATCGTGGGCTATAAATCGTATGAACAAACATACATCTCGTAATAAAGTACAGATTAAGCACATATTCACAGTAGTGAATAGGCCCCGTAAGCAGAACAAGCTCTAGAGCACACCACAGACTAAACAGCCCGCCGTGTGATCTCGGCCTGTCAGATATCGTATACTAGCGACCCGCCCTCGCTTCGCTCCGGGTACTATACATAAACCTTCGGAGAAAAATTATGAAACTGATGGTGAAAACCGCATTAAAATCCGTTGCGTAGTTTGAAATAGGAGTTGGAATACGAGCTGGCGACAAGGGGAGTTAAGTTAAAGAGCACAGTTCCGGTATTAAAGAAGTTGTTAAGGGAATTGTTACTCACTAAGCGTACATACATAGTTAGTCTAGTTGGTAGTGACCCTGCCTACGAAGGTAGCGGTCCCGGGTTCGAATCCCGGTATGGGCAAATATTTGTGTGATGAGCGCGAGTATTTGTTCCTGAGTCATGGATGTTTTCTATATATTTAAGTATGTATTTCTCTATAAAAGTATGTATATCGTTGCCTAGTACCCATAGTACAAGCCTAGAGCTTAGTTTGGGACTAGGTCAATTTGTGTGAGTTTGTCCCCTGATATTTATTTATTAGAACGTAAGAATTAACGCTTAAGATTTAAAATAAAAGTGTCACGTCCAGACTTTTATTGCCTTTTATTACAAGGTGACTATTGCACATTTTTATAGCGATTTTATCAAGACGGGACACTTATTTTAAACCTTTAGCGTTGTCTTACGTTAGAATATGGAATAGATGTATTGATTTCCCTAGCACCTGTCAAATTTTACCTCGAGCTTGCATACTAGGGGCCAGGCATGAATCGTTTTAATGTGTGCGCTCCATAGATTTTGGCCGGCCGGCCGCCCGACAGACCTGGGACTGCCGGCAGGCTGTTAGTCTGTGCTGCCCTTAATTCAATGTTACAACGGTATCATTAAAGTATGAAATAATTTTTGCATTAGTACTAAATTTAATCTTACAAAGGTTTCAACTGCTAAGAGATAAGTATGGTGGATAATAGTTATAAAGTATTATTACTCGTATTACGATTCAAGTGTTAATAAGTTAGAAATACTTCAAGTGCCAAGTAGATTATGTTTCGTAGCCAAATCGGAAAAAAATCATCTATACCTACTAATTTTATACAGAAATAAAGTTTGTTTTGGTTTTGTGTTTGGATGTAAGGTAATCTCCACGACTACATATCCGATTCAAATGAGGTATTTTTAAAAAGCTACGAAATGGCTTTCCTAACAGCTTAAGTTTCTTAGCTATAACGCAACAATCAAGTCTACTTAAGGTGACAAATTTTGTCACTTAGTTCAGCGTAACTTGGTTAACTGAATAGACTGAACATTCAATTAACTTTACGACGATAGCACGTTCAACGCCCCACTCGCAAAACCCCATAGTAATTGGAGCCAATTTAGACCGCGTCGCAGTTCCTGGGCCCCGAATCTCCTAGCCAAGTTAGATCACGTCTGCAATTTTACTGCATTCCTTGAAATAATTGGAAACTTTCTCAAACTACAATTAGTTTCAGTCGGAACTACGAACTTGACTCGCGGGGCGATTAATGAGACTTGGCTCGTCCCACTGAACTTAGTGAAATGTAATTTAACTTGAGTTGGAAGTTTTTGACCTATTTATTGCTTTGTTTACATGTAAGAGTATTTATGACGTGTAAACGTCTTTCAATTCGGTCAGTGTATGGTCACTTACAAAAAAAAGTTGTAACGAAATATGTTATGGCAAGATCGCTTATAACTTTACGAGTATAGCACCTACCCGCAATATTTCATTACTGTTATTTAGCGGAAAGAAGCCATTACTCGGTAGTGCATATGTCGCTGGCGTTAATGGCGCTGTAATCGCGCACAGTACGGCGCATTATGAACTAAATGAACTTCGCGCGCTGTGATTATTTAGTGATTACTCAGCGGTACATTGATCGATTCAAGCGTTAGTGGTCGCGTTTGACAGAACTCACGACGTTATAGTAGGTGTGGTACATGCAACTCATACTTGTGACCATTAGAAGTTGTAGAGGTGTGGTTTTTTGCGGGTTTTTATCGACATAACGTACAAAACTGGCGTGCAGGAGCTCGGGTAGCAAGAGAGAGAGATTCCGACCCTCGACGACCCGCTTTGACCTCGACGGAACGTGTTCGTTTCCACAGGAAACGCGTTAGATTGAGCCAAGCGCAGGAATCCCAACCAGATGGTTGAGCACGCACTAGACGTTTTGCGTACTCCACTGCGGCTGCGTCCCTGATACAGCCTACAGTTTTCTTTAAGTATCTACTTGTTAATTGGTAGTATCTCTCGGTTGTTCTAAAATATTAAATCTCATATTTGTCACACTGAAATATTATATAAAAGGAATATTCCTTTGCAAAAAAAAAACCTACTAAAATATTATTATTGAACAAACATCTAAGTATAAATTTACTGTACATAAGAAAATAAGGTATCAAATATCATATCTTATCAATAAATCTTAACAAAACGCTACATCATTAGCTACAAATAATCTTATTAACCAATCGTTTTATCTTGTCGCGCGATCGGTCGGCCAACAGATCGGGCCACTGATCTGATATCGGACACGATCGCCGATTGTCAGTGGTGGTTCGTTCCCGTTTCATCACGCCGATGTGGCGTTTCAATGGTAGGAATTGAAAACGGGTGTCTTCTGATTTGGTGTTAATTAGTATGTAGGTTGTTAAATAATACTTCTTTTTATTTCAAAGGTAGAGGTAAGTTTAGTGGGGAGAGTGCCTTTAAATTAAATGACCTAATCCCAGCGTCTACTGTTCGCCACTAGACTGTTAGACGCGGAAATAAAAACAAATCTCAGGGGACCATATATCGCAACCTATGCTCTAAACTTGTATTATGGATTGGTAGACAACTATTATACATACCTATACTTGTATATAGAAAAAGATAACTAAATACCAGGGGACGACATATACAAATTGAACTAGTCCCAAACTACTCTAGGCTTTTACTAGACTAGACGATGATATACATACTTAAATACATAGAAAACGACGCTTCAGAAAAAATCGTGCACATCTTACGAATATTTACCCTTAATGGAGCATAAACAAACCCCATCCAAAATTATATCATAAAACAGATGTATGGAGTATTTATATTGCGTATTCTCAAAATACTAAAGTAGGTAGTCGAATCGAAAGTGTACATATCAAGTCAAGGCTTGCACGTGTATCGTATTCCCCTAAATGAGGGTCCTTCGCGCAGCTGAAATTCCCGCAGAGATTTATTGCTTACTTTATCCATGATAAAAACTATTTAAAAATCGACAATGGCGTAAAGGGCGATGTCGCCTACGGATTAACACCTTGCGGAAATAATTTGGTATTGATAAGAACTTGGCTTACTTTTCTTCAGTGCCGTTTACCCTTCTCACTTTGTTCTCTATGTTTTACGTAATGCTATATATTCTACTAGGAAAAGAAAAAATTAAGTACCTACTCGAAATTAAAAAGTGTTTATAAAAAAAGTTTATAAAAACTGCAGTGCCTGTTTTTTTAGAAGTCAATTCAAAATGGCGGACTTGATCTACATTATATGGGCGAATTAAAAAAATCTAAGTAGTTAAGAGCAGTTAAGGACTCAATTAAAAACCGTTATTTATTTCCTTTGTGTAACGAAAATTAGTCATACTCGTATCGTATAGTTAACTTTCATTACACAAAGGGAAAAATTAGTGGTTTTTTAATCGAGTCCTTAACTGCCCTTAACTAAGTACATTTTTTAAAAGTCACCCATGTGTCAACCTTTATCCTAGGTAGACTTAATACTTTTTTCAATTATATATTTTTTACATGTTCTATTACCGAGAAAACAAGTCATAAGTAAATACATTCCAGCCGCGCCAGTATCAAGATTCGGAACGTGTCCAAAATTCCCTGCAAAATCAATCCACACAGTGCTAACACGAGCACTCCCTAGCCGGAGGCAAAATTGCCACGTTTACATTCAAACTGCGGCATGCGTGTAGAACCAGTATAAAAATCTTTTTTTATATTTTTACCAATCACCGGACTACACAGGTCTCGAACCTTTGGAAGCCATGTGTAAGTGCTCCCATAGACCTAAACTGGGAACTTTTTTTTTAAATGTTAAGTTAAAAAATATGAAATATTTAGTAACCATTTCAAAAAAGCATTCGTTTTGCGAATAAGCATAGCTATTCGAAGGGTCATTAATTTCGTATTACTACATAGTATAAAACAAAGTAAAAGTGTAACATGTTATTGCAATAAATAAATATGAATATGAATATGAAATGAATACTTCCCGTCGTCTGTCCCTTTGTATGTACGCTTAGATATTTCAAACTACGCAACAGATTTGAATGCGGTTTTCATTATCAGTTAGATAAATTTTCACGGAAGATTATGTACAGGTATAATAATAGTACCCGGGCGGGTCGCTAGTTAAATATAGTACCTATATTTTTATCACCTTTGACTGTTTCATTTCCCAAAAGCAGATGAAGTTACAAAATTCCATAAATTCAATGATGATTTTCAAAAACCAAATATACCTTTTTTTTTTTTTCAATAAAAAAATGGCATCTTGACTAATTAGTTTTGCTTCATAAGGCGTTCGCACTGTCCACCATACACTCCACAATAACCATTCCGGTCGTGTTGTCGCATAACGCCGTCCATTCGCCGTCGTCGTTGTTCAGCTAGTCCACCCAGGGCGTCCTAAAACAGAACGATAGCAGTTACTTTGTGGACATTTCTGGAGTAGCGACACCAAAAGCATGTAACAATTGCATTATTTTATTATTAAAATAGATTACTCAATGCTTAGAATGAATCCTTTGTACATTACAATAATTATCTTGATGCCTGTAGGTAGTTACAGTCGAACCCGTAAGTAGCTTTACATTTTAGTACCATGTCGCAGTTACGTATTATAAGTGTCAATCGTTTGAATTTAGTATGTCAATACCGCGACAAGGTACTAAAATGTACAGCTACTTATGAGTTCGACTGTACTTAATATAAATTTGACATTTATACAAAAAACACTGCTGCCTTATTATGTTATGTGTCAGTAAACCTAACTTAAAAAAAGACGAAAAAAATTTTTTAATAAAAAAATAGAACCGTCTTCAAAAAAAACCCACTGAAAAAGACTAAATAATGACCGGCTTCCTAGGAATTGCCTATTTTATATACCATGTACCTATTAGGCACCCATCAAATAGGCAATTCCTAGGAAGCCGGTCATTATTTAGTCTTGTTCAGTGGGTTTTTTTGAAGACGGTTCTATTTTTTTATAAAAAATTTTTTTCGTCTTTTTTTATTACTTTTTTTTTTCGCTTTTTAGTGATACGAGTATAACTATCACTAAAAAATCGCGTCAACACAAAATCGGTCGAGTTGAACTAATATATCGCTTAATAACGGATCCATGCGGATGACGTCACGTGGTATCCATTATTCTTGTATACCAAAACCTTCTCCAGAATGTAATTTCTTTTTCGAAGATATTTATAACCAAGTAAAGGTTTGCCTAAATAATTTAATTTCCAGTCTCACCTTCTGCTTTGCAAATCTTTAAGTTTTTAGGCCTTACAGATTTGTGACAGGTGTTTTAATAGCCAGAAAATTAAAGTATGTATAAATTTGTATAAATCTTGATGATTTTTCAGATCTCCTGGAGTCATATGCCATATTATATTATATACAATTATATATAATTGTTAATTGTTATCCAGTCTCATTATTAATTAAAAGATATGATGTTACTCCAATTTGAGCAACAAATATACTTTAAACCAGCGGTGAATAATTCTTTGGCCTATGTATTTTCTATAATGTACGAGTATTATGTTCACGTATATTATTTTGTGCTGTTTGTTTCCCTTCTTAAAAATAATAAAAATTATATATTAACTTAAATAGATACGTGAAAATATTCAAAGACAGGGAGTCAGGAGTCAGGAGGTTTAAATTAGGGTTCCCTTTTTACTGACCAGCATTAAAAAAAACTCAATTTAAAATTCATTCCAAAAAATAAAATACGCTAGTTTGTTTGGTGTTTTCTGCCGACGCTACAACTTATCAGATGTACAGAAGAAAGGCGCATGCGTTAAACGGTAGTTAGTTAGCCGCAATTATTATTATTTAGTACCGTCGGCATATAAAGGCGACGCCCACGCGCTATTGTGTTGTCTGCCGACCGTACCAGCATGGGTACGACCGATTTTTGACTCGGTGAAAGTTTTGTTTGGAATGGAACGGACGGTTTTGGGAAAATAGAGTGCTAGGGTGGTATTGTGTTACGAGCGCCGGTGGCCTAGCGGTGTCGACTCGTGTTTGAGAGGTACCGAGTTCGAACCCCCAAGCGGTCGCCATGTACCAATGAGTTTTCCTAACTTATGATTACCTGCTCGGTAACGGTTAAAGGGAAAACATCACGAGGAAACCTGCACATTTATTCATGTGTAACCATGGTTTTATTGGTTTCGTTTTGTCACAAGGGTTACGGAGGTCAGATGGCAGCTCCACTGTAATAACCAGACTGGCCGAATCTGGATCATGGTCAAGCGTACCCCGACGAAGAACGGGAAAAAGCACTAGAAGGGATGGTGAAATGAGGGTGGTTTTGTGTGTACTTTACTACATTTTAACCTTAGACCCTTCCTGCGTTAGCAAAATATATTAAGTATTACATTTGTAAACTTAACGAGTTTAAAATTGGTTGAATAATAGCACTTAATCCGATAAAAAAATAGTAAAGAAGTCAAAAATAAGACGTAGTTAATTTTATTAAATAAATTTAAGTTTCAAAATATAGTAAGGCATATCCCTGTTACGGCCAACGGGGCAACCAACTCGATCATATCTGCGTACTCGGAATCATCCGTATATTTATTAACAATTGTGCCGCGATGCTATGCGATATCAATTAATTAATCCGGTATATCACTATACTACGGCCATTGTTTGGGAATTATTCGCAGATTATCTCGCAACGAAATTACTAATCAAAACATTAATTACATATGAGTTTGGAGATAAAGATAAAACGGTTTTGATGAATTTAATATTTGCGGTGATGTTTAATTTGGCCGATTAACCCATAATCATATTTTAACATGGGTTTTCCGATCCGTACGTACCTACCCTTGTATAAGTAGTAAAAAATTTTTTTTTTAAATGCAACAGCAGCGCCAACACGGATTTATAGTAAAATAAGTGGCCGAATGTCCAATCTCTAATTATGCCAGATGCCTGATTAATTCAATTCAATTCATTTATTGTATTTAAGATAACATTTCATCTCATTATTGTTAGTATTGCCTTAGAAATAATGTTAGTAATATATATATATAAATAATCTACTTATTATGATGTTCACTATACAGGGTGACCCAAACAGCGACGTTTAAAAAATCTAGACGATTCGTGCCTTACCTATGCTAACCGTCATTTAGTAATATTCGCTTATTTCAAAGTTATTAGTAATTGAACGAAATTTTTGCGAATATCCGATTTTAAACTAAGTTTGGTTATAGTAGCAATATATAATCATTTCATGCTCTAGCTTAGTAAGTACTTAACTATATCCACGTAAAAGTAAGTATTTATATACATATTACCAGTCAAATTAATTTATTAATTAGATTCAACAACACATGGTTTTAAAAGGCTTTTATAAAGCCCTCAAAGTACTCTGCAACACTTAACTTTACCCAACAATATATTGTTCCATTATGACATAATGTTGCCATAATCGGGAGAGGGAAGTGCTCGTAAGCCAGGCGGGACACATTTTTCCCGCTAAAACGCGAAGAGCCTTTAGTTTGCAACACCTGTGTGTCCTGGTTAAGGCGTTACGTGGATAAAATATTAATATTTAAACAAAGGGATGTGAATTTAACCAGGGAAATTAATTTCTGATGGCTATTTTGTAGTCCTAAAGTAAATATCTATCCTAACAAAATAAACATTTTTTTTTTCAGTCATAAACATAGATACATTTCTTTCATTAGACATAAATAAAAACAACACGCAAATAACGAATGTGAATTATCAAAGAACAAAACGATACTACCTTCCTAGAATATTGAATTACATACAATAGACTAATCACGTGGTGGACTTTCTATACATTTTAAGAATAAATACAAGCTCCCGGTTCGACATCGAGCCTTTATCAGGATATAAGGCCGTGCCCGCCTATAAACACCAGCGGTCCCCAGTGACCCTAACATGCATCACAAGAATAAAGTGACAGCACGAATAAAACGTTGCTAGAGTAATTAAATATCACGCTTAGCTGTGTGTAGCTACAGGCACACTAGCGCTTTTAGCCCTGAGACGCCCGGTCAAAAACGCTATAATGTGCACAGGCTCTTAATAGATTTGAACGATTTATTTAATTACTCAATACCGGATAAAATAGCTTAGTAATAATAGGTAATAAAAGTCCCGACGAGACACTTATTTTAAATCTTAAACGTGTCTTACGTTAGAATATGGAATAGATTTATTCGTTTCCCTAGCACCTGTCAAATTTTATCTCGTGCATGCATGCTAAGCCCGCTGGACCCTATAACTCGACCACTCCCTTAATTCTATTACGGGTCGGTCCCTGCTTTCTTTTCGGCTAATAGTTTTTGTGGCGGACTGTACCAACTTATTCTGGGGATACTAAATAATTCGGAAAGTAAACTCTACGCAAGGACAAAAATATATTTTTTACAAGTTTTTATTTGAGTGAAAATGCACTTGATGTTTGCCTGAGTTGAAAATTAAATGCACACGTGGCAGTGTATCCGGCCAAGTCACAAAAACTGAATTGTACTTGATTCTGTAATTAAGATTGGAAATTGGTTAGATTGTTTGTTGTTTCATTCCAACTCTTTAAATAAGATTAACGTAACATACCCACACCTCTAATATGGTATTTTATATCACCTTTCTAGATCGATGTCGGATTTCGATTTTTAGTGCTTTGTGTTAGTTTATTTTTACAACTTGAATGTAAGTATTGTTTTTTTATAACTTCAATGTAAACATTGTGATGAAAGGAAACGACAAAATTATTTAAAAATCTTATGCTCAGTACATTTGATACCTACTAAACACTGATGATTCCTGTTTTAAGAAGTTAAACTTTTTACAAATAGGAAATATTTTAATACGTATAAACTCAGCTTAAAACGTTGTCAAACATTCTAATATAATGAGTACCCCAAAATAATTAAAGCACTCGGTAGTGCGCAGCGTCAAGTTCGAAAACTTTTAAGTACTGGCTCGTAGCTTAAACGCGTTAGACGAAGTTAGCCAAACTTTCGCTACATATAAATTGACTCTTGTACGTTGGGTGGCTTCTCTGTTGCTGTAAAGTGCTAAACTACGTATTACGTAAACTGGTATACTGTATTCAAGACCAAATTTAACGTAGAAATTGGTTCGGCGTCAACTTGTGTTGATACAAAGAGTTATGTTTTTTGAAAACGGATTTTCATTATATTTATGCTGTTAATCAATATTAGTCAATATTAATGCTGTTTTCTAGTCGCGCTGTGGTAGAAAGTAGTTAATGAGATTTTTAAGTGAGTGTCGCTTTTTTTTATTATTTAATAATAACACACTGTACAGTAAAAATATAATTATAATTAAAAAAACACCTTATAAACCACCTCGCGCGACAGCCTAGTGCAAATGGAAAACGAACTTAGCGTGTGCGTGCACAGCGTGCGCCGCAGTGGGGCTCCGGCCTAATACGCTCTAAAATACTACAGACTTACATAAGACAAGTACACTTCTACCCACATTATTACAGCTTATTTATAAAGTAAGATTTAAGTTTATAAGGGCCTGTTTCACAATCGACAAGTAAATTAATCTGTCAAATAAAGATAGCCCTCTCCTTGTCTATTACCAAGTGAAAGAAAGGGTAAGGGCTAAATTTATTTGACAGATATGGTTTACTTGGCTATTATGAAATAGGCGGTAAGCACTTAATATTATTAGGAGTAACGCTATTTTAACATCAAGGTAGTTTATGAGACAAGGAATCAAGTAGGCGCTGGTTCTCTGCTTATCTAGTTCAATGCTGCTCCGCTGGCAGAAGATTGTGTGGTTGCTGGTTTTACGCACCTTTCTATGCAAATAAACCTTCGAATGTTGTCGTCAAATGTTCATATATCTGTAGAATTGGGCAGGCGGTGGAACGGAGATCGCGCACGATTGTTTTATCCACTCGCTTGCTTGTAACTATAGAGTTACCAGTGACCGCTCTTATTTGCTTATCAATAAGGTCGATACAATTTGGACGGACAATCAAGTTATACCACCGTCCATGAACACTGACAACAAGAAGGGTTGAAGAAGTAGAAGAAGAAAAACATTTATTCGTGACAAATATCAGCAAAGGACAGTAAAATACACACAAAAAGAATGTAGTCACGAAATGGTCCCAACTCAGCGTAATGCCGGCATTAAAGTCAGCGCTGATCTTCCGTTGGAACCATACGACGTTGGTTGACGCTCCGATGCCAGGCCTTTTAGGGAAGTGCAGTTTCGTTTCTTGAAGACCCCCATGTCATAACTAAATAACGTAGACGGGACATTGACAGATCCGCACCGTTCCGTCAGCTGAACTGTCAGCTGTTAAAAGGCTGTCATTGTTGACAGTTTTTACCCGCGTTTTCCGTAAGACAGTTATGCCAAGGCTTAGGGGGATGACACGCGACTTGACGTTCAAGGCTGATTAATATACTGAACTCATTTTTGTTCCAGGACGAACCAGCGTCTTCAGGTGACAGCGGCGACGAGAGCGGCAGCGACCCGGAGTCTCCGAGCGAGAAGTTACAAGCCAGCCTGAGGCAGGACTGGGCCTGCACCAGCACCGAAAGAGATGGAAGCAGGTGAGATTCAAGACCGCATTGTTTGAGGGTTTTACAGTTTCATGACATGCAGATTTTTTTTATTCTTAATTATAGCAGCCTTGCGCTTTATTTTAAATTAAATAATAAAATAATATCAGGTGACAATCTTACATCAATTGACCTAGTCTAAGAAATAAACTCTAAGCTTGTACTATTAACGATAAACATACTTAGGTATATAGAAGAATACATACTTAAATACGTATTATAAAACATCCAAGACTCAACAAATACAAATATTTGCCTTACCCGGGAATAGAAGCGCAGGACCTAGCTTCGTAGGTATTTTTTAAATCAGTTATTCCACAGCTACATATTAGGTACAAAATATTACTTTTAGTTATTTGTTCTTCATACTTTATTACTTACAAAAATCTATTGTTAAACGCTAAACAATATGCAGATTAGTGATATTTTTAATTAACTGCAGGCCACCATTTACAGAAAGACCGCCGGCATACCCTTTAATTAATAAAACAATTAACCAAATGTCGATGCAAGAAATTTAAACCTAAAAAAACTTCACACATTGAATTAATCGTTCTGAACAACTTGTTTCTCCTCTCCTCACCTTTCCGTCTGTCACTGTCCACCTTTCAATTACTATCATCAGATAAGGTTTGACTTCTTTGACTGAAGGTTTTACTTCTTTGTCTTCCAGGGAACCACAAGCATCCACGTCATCAACATCTCACGAAGCAGACAGCAATAAAGCTAGCCAACCGTCAATGCCAAAGATCTTGCCAAAGTTAGACCTGCCAGGAGGAACCATGCTGTATCACCCAGGGGTCTTGGCTGGAGTAGGCTTGGATGGTATGGGTTCAAACCTCGGATTGGGCAACTTGGCTATGGGGTACCCTCACAGTTTCATCTTGGGGCTGGCTAATCAAGGACAGGAAGGTGGTAAGTAGCTACTGTCTCTAATATGTCTCTAAGCATGCATATTGTAGCAAAATGTTAAAAGATGAACACAACCGTATGAACGGTCTTGTAAACTAGATTTTTATTGGCACTTTATTTATTATTTGGGAAAAATCAAACAACCAGTAAAAATCAGGTCTAATGACAGGCCCAGGTGTCTTGGTTAAAGTGTAACCAGGCTTTCCATCCTAGTTAGTTCTCAGACCCTGCAACGCATTTGCAGTCGTACGGCCGGATTAATAAGCTGATCTTTGCTATGTGTCTCAAGATAGGTACGTCTAAAATGGCAGTTTTCTATGACTTTACGTTTAGTTTGACATGTCTTGTGACGGGCATCTCAGCTAAGATCAGTTTATAACACGGCCCTTAGATTGGGCCTTAAAGCCTACTTACCATCGGGTCTCTATTGTTTGTCATAAATTCATATCATAATGTATCATTTGTCATAATCATCATTTGACACAAAGGCTTTTTTTCTGAAACCGTATATTTTTTAGGATTGCAATTGTTATAAAATAAACCCAACCTAACCTTGAGTTATACTTATGCAACGATCTTTTAAATAATCTTGAAATCTTTAAGATTTTAGAAAAAATCTTTGAATGAAAATTATGGCAAATTAAATGATTATGGAAAACGAAATTATGGCAAAAGAAGGTATCCCCTTACCTTCAGATGGCCTACTTTCTCCATGCCATAAATTTTTATCACTTTTCCAGCATCTTCGTCATCGCAGCCGCAGTTCATCACCATCCCGCTGTCGATGGCCATGGGCAACCCGCCGGCTGCCAACGGGTGCCCCAGCGCCTCCAGCGATGACAGCAGCGAGCTACAGGACCTTAGCACTGGAGGAAGAAAGTGAAATGGGGTGAGTTCAGCGTGAAAATCTCTAAATATTTTTATTATGACGTTTAATTATGGTTATAGTTATTTAAATTTTCCAAAAAATACGAGTAATCTTACTTACAAGGTTTCCCTTTGCCACGTGTGCCTTTGTTTGATTGTTCGTGATAAAACATTTGAAAGAGGTTTTTGGAAAGAAAGAAAGACCTAAAAACATTTATTCACACATAACTAACAGACGAAAATAAAGTTTACAAATTTAAAACATTTTCTAACATAATGTGTTTAATTTAAAATATTATTTTATTTCGAAACTATTTGATTGACATTTCAATTTATTTTGTTACTTTATTTTAAAATTATTTTGAGTGACATTTAATTTATATTGATATGATTTTGTGCGGCTACGTGTTGTTTATAGAGTGGAACATATTATTTGTATCCTGCATCACCTATTTTTCAAGTTACCTGTAAACACAAAGAGATTTGATTTGATTTGAATTCCAGATGATGTGATATTGTCCCAGTCCACCATGATGGTATGGTGATGTCAAAATGAGTGCGTGATGATTAGTTAGACATAGTGAAGAAATAAGATGTTTTTTGATAATTTTCGCACTAAAATTAGAAGTAAATCACACACTAACACTATGAAACGGGACATAGTAGTAGCGTAGTAAAGTGCGACAAGCAGACGAACAAACACTTCAGCCGTCTCGTGACTACGGCTTTTGTAACAGTCGAAACGTAGAAAAGGTCATTGTACTATATTACGCGGTTAAGTTCCGATTCATATTGTTAGTGTGCGTGAAATTCGTTTAGTTTTGAAGAAAATCAGTTTAAAAAACCGCTTTCTGTGGGAAATCTCTTGTTTTTTTAGGGATCCGTAGCTGTAGCGGGTTATTTTTGTTTATTAATTAATAATAAGTATGTACCTCCCCCCTTGTACAAGAAACTTTTTCAACGTATTTTTGTTCTTGTTGTATCGTAAAAACGGTAAAACATACAATCGTCAAATTTGGTATGATTATAGAACTAACCCTATAAAATAACAACGAATACTAAATACTAGCCAAATATGTACGGAACCCTCAGTCCACGAGTCCGAGTCGCACTTGCCCGGTTTTTTTAATATTCTGTTTTAACTTTGTTTCAGACGCAGAGAGGAAGTGCCGGAGTATCGATAGTCTGATGCTGTAGCCATTTGCTATTATTTATTGCTTGGAATAAAAAAAAAGCCGTTAGTCAAAATCATGTTATAAGTAGAAAAATGAAACTCTAAATACATACTCGCAAGATAAATACAATTATTCTCTTGATTAACAAACTATGAAATTGTTTACGGACGTCTAGGTATATTAGTAAAGGTGTGAGAGGAATACCTTTCCATAATATTGTGAGAAAAGATATTAATTGCCTTTTCTATTACAATTCACGTAAAAAGTAGGCAGCCATGGCGCCCCATGTTTATTTTACAAACATTTTTAAACGTTAATAAGGCTTTAGCTCCATTTAGCAAATGTTAATTAAATCACTGGCTTAAATATCTCTTGCCAAGTTATTGTGGATTTCTTTTTATAAAAAATAGGGTAAAGTATGTAAAATAATATTCGTAGAATAACATTGTAAATTTGAAAGTATGAAACTTAAAAACTTGGCTTGTGCTCTTACGAGCCCCTTTATCGCGTAAAATTGTTTAGGAATACGCAATATTTTTGTAACAATGAAATTTCTGTTTTACGTGTTTATTAATTTTATTTATATTTTCGTCTAAATTGTCGTCAGTTAGCATAGTATTTATGTGAACCGTTTTTTATTGTCTCCTGTCAAAGATAATCTTAGGTAATGATTTAGCGGTTTTGTATTCAACCATTCACAAATGCCTGTAACCTGTAAAGCTTTGATCAAACCAACGATTTTTCAACACGCAATGGTTTGGTCAAATGCTTCAATTAATTAACCTTTATAAAGATTTTGTTCGAATTTATTAGTAACAAATAATAGTCATATATTTTCGAACTGAGTAATAAAATAAAACACAAATTGTACGTGTTTAAATATTTTGAATATTATTAAAAAAGCATTTACTTGTTACATTAACTATTTAAGTTAACTTTTATGGTTAAATCCCGATGATTTTGTATTACTTAATACAACTTATACTCCAAGAATAAATAGAATTTTTTTAAACAAGTTATGATTTATGTGTCCTTATAAAATGTTAAGGGTTAACACAGACGAACAGTCCGTTGGTAGTCCCGAGCCGGGTCGCAAGTCTGTCGCAGCCTGTCGGTCAAAATCTACGCAGAAAATGTATGAAGTCTTAAGAGTCGTCTGTTTTAATACCTACGGTGTAAGTTGTTTGTGTTCCTAGTTCGATGAACTGTCATGGTGATGTCAGTGCGCAGAATGTTAGTCTGTTATCATAAATATTTTTTTCCTTTTTTTTAAGGTGCGCTAAGTTCTTTGAAAATTCACTGCGCAAAAGAGTATAAATACTTTTTTTTTTCTATATACGTATAATATTTTTTGAATCTATAACTATACGTAAAAGATACTTGTGGAATTACTGTATAAGAATAAATTTTAAATCGGTACTTAACCATAGAAGAAAATTATTTATTTAGTTCACCCAATATCATTTTGTTAAGCGATTTTCTCCCTAAGACGATGTTCCTCTTTGTTCATTTTTTAATAAAATAAAATAAAAATATGCAGACTTTTATTTCTAGGTTTCCTATAGGCTTCCCTCTTACATGTAATTTCATCTAATTATACAAAATGCCATATGGAAAGATACTTAAAAATTAACCAAGATAAGTACTTATTTAATTTTACTCAAAGAAGAATATTACAACTTTGTAATAAGAAAATTGGAATCATGGATTTTTTGAAAATGTATTTGTTTCTGTCGTGAATTAATCAATTTAATTTTATGGCAATGATCAAAAGGGTCATTTAAAAAATAAAAGTATTACTTACCTGCAAATTAAAAGAAGACTGTATACCTATATATTAAAAGTAGCTAATACTTGTATTTATATTATACAGTATTTAAAATCATTACAAATGATTAGAACTTAAAACAAGACTTTTTTATTGAAACTAAAATAAATATATTAATTTCGAAAAAAAAAAAAAAAAACTAAGCATACATCCTATTTTTTTTGTTGTAGTTCTTTTTATTACGGCATTCGTTACTTCACCCTGTATATTTAAAATGTGTATATCTATGATTGGTTAGTAACATTTGCCACATACATGACCTCTTGTGGTTATTGTTGATCGGACTTTTAAGTTATCATGTATTCTTTAATGCAGTGGTACGGGACCCTCGGTGCGCGAGTCAGACTAGCACTTTTAATTTCAGCTGTTAAACTTAAAAAAAATGCAGTAATTAAAGGAGTATCCAACGACACGTCTAGACGTTGTTCGTTGATATTAAAGTCCTTAACAGGGTGAGAAAAAAAAAACAAAATTAATTAATTAAATGGAATTAAACTTCATTAAAATATATCCTCTAATTACAAAAACATGTATTAGTAACAACACGTTTTCGTGCCTTTTGAGTTTCCTATAAATATCATCCGAAAAAAAATGCTACGGCGCCAGTATGAATAATGAATAATATGACCAGTTTTCGTGGACCCCTCTCACCCTTCCATTGCATATTACTTTCATAGCCAATATTAATATTAACGGGTCTATAAACGTTGGGTGCTTCATGATATTTCAAATTATAAATGGCGTCAAGATTCTTCGATATTTAATTTTAAAACGTCCGTTATTGGTCAGTGGTCGGCCAATCGGGAGGCTTGATTGATAATAAATGCTTAATACCGACATGCAGAAAGCAGTGGAGAGGTTGTAAGAATATAATATAATATGTTAATTATTTACTTGTGGTCAGTCCCACAGGTCATTTTGATTATTCTTTCTCGGTAAAATAGGTATCACACATCTCGAACGAAACTATGTGACGTTCTCAGTATAAAGGGACCTTATGGAGGAAGGCAGTTACGCTCTTCTTGTTCTTGTAACTATACGAATACTATGGTAACAGTTCTAAAAACGGCGTAACCGCCTAACTCCATAAGGTCTTTATATTGAGAACGTCACATATTTCTACCAAAAAGGTATCTCCCAAACGGTTTGTATTTAAAGGAGATGGTTTATTTGAAGTACCTACTACGAACTCAATACTGTCACTGAATGGAAAATATAATATACCTAGGCTATTCTTATTTTTCTACTGGGTAGAAACTTTTCTAGTAGACAGTCATCGTTATTGTTATTGTATTATTTTTTAATTAAGTAATTATTAGCACACTTTTGACTTAAGTAATTGTAAGTTAACACAAAATACATGTTATTAATAAAAGAAAATAGACAAACCTCTGACAAGTTAGTGAACTATTATGCCATTAGTAGTGTCATCGCCAGTGATCGGAAGACGTAGAGCTAATTTACCTAAACTTGATGCATGTTCATTCAATAATGTGTTCCCATCTCACTCACGCATGAAAGAACAAGCGTCAAGTTTAGGTAAATTAGCTCTACCTATTCCGACCACCGGTCATCACTTCCACTAAATGACATGCTGAAATTAAAGATTTTGTTCTGATAAAAACCTACCTGCTGAACCAAAACTAACAATTGTAAAATCATCAGAATAAATAATTGTCAAAATATATAAAAAAAATAAAGCAGACAACGGCTCCAATAATTTTCTGTTCGCGTTTTGACATCGACTCAGCCGCATTCGTCAATCCATTACCTACATACACTGTTGCACACATACATAATATATACGTGTGCATGTACTAGATAACCTGGCCAGTGACGACATCAAAAATGGCCGAATAAAGATGGCGGCCTGTCGATGATTTGGGCTGTCTGGAATCTACTAAATTTTACGCGCATTTACGCATTCATGTTACGACAGATTAAAAATAGTAAAGCTTCGACGAAGCGATTAGCCTATTTGGTAGTGACCCTGCCTACGAAGATAGTGGTCCCGGGTTCGAATATTTGTGTGATATAGGTACCTAAGTATATCGCTGCCTAGTACCCATAGTACAAGCCTAGAGCTAAGTTTAAGGAGCTGAAAAGGGGGGTGGAAATTTGAATGGGGAATCAATCATTTCTTAAGTAAGATATATACAATTTAGTATGAAGATAGTTTAAGTCCCGGGGAAAGACATAGGATACTTTTAACTCTGAAAATTTGGAGTTCCCGAGGGAGCAGCGATAAACGACTTCTACGCGGAGTCGAGGGCAAAAGCTAGTATTTAATACAAAAAAAAACAGTTTTGCCCGCGACTTCATCTTAGTGGAAGTCGTTAATCACTTCCCTCTGGAACTATCAAACTTCCCAAAATGAGAAATATCCTGGTGTCAATCGGGTAAGGACTATCTGAAAACACACACATAGTAGTAATTATAACCATTGAATATTTATTTCAGAAACAAAATTAAATTAGGTACAGTATATGTGGCATTATTAGTTTATCTTTAGCCATTTCTACTGATTCAAATTTCATGCAAACGTTGCGGTTTTGCAAAAACATTGACAACATAAAACTGCTAGGAGGCCATAAAAATGCCCATAACTACCATTGTACATATACTCAAACGGCCTGTATACGAGTTACATATAAATAACGCAGCTGGAACTGACCTAAACTAGGCTATCTCACTTCATCATCGTGCATTAGCAAATCTAATGAACGTGTAAAACTAACGTACCATACGAGTGCGTAAGGGACAAAACATAACTACACGATACGACGTCGCGTCGTGGAAATCCACGATGCACATTGTAAAAGTTCAAGTTGTCGATACTTTTAAAATGGTTATTGCCTATTTAGTACCCACTTGAAAAAGTGACAGTGATATTTAAATAACAGATGTTTTGTTGTATAATTTTATATGATAGTTCAATCAACAAAAATATAAAACCTACTCATATTATTTTTTCTTGTTCTCTGCAAATTATTTTGTGTCGTACTTATTCAATATAGTAAAAAATATTATCTATGTAATTTCAAATAAAAAAAAATATTATCTAAGTAACTTCAAATAAAAACAGCCAGACCATTAATTTTTAATAAATATAAGAATATTATCCGCAAGCTCTTTATACGTTTTCTTTTGAAAAACGGAGACGCGGAGAGCTTCATTATCTTCCCAGGATTATTATTTAATTCACGTCCGCTGCAATATTTTTTATTTACTGCTGTTAACCTTTTGATCTCATTTAGTGTTTCAACTATAGTGTAAAATAGTGCAGTGATTATGCTGTTTAAAGAACACAAGAACAAAGTGCCTTCCCCTTAATATTAAAGTGTTCTTTGCCAAGTTGAATTAACAGTTTAAACTATATGATGATGATGATGATGAAATTACTTATTAGCTTATTAGATTGTAATAATTTAAGGTGCATTAATTAATTATAACCCCTAAACCGATTTACATGAGACTTGGTACATACGTAGCTGCTCTATCTTAAGCCTCTATTCTATGTTAGCGGCAATATTACGGCCGTATAATTCCATCACTTGTTCATAAATATATTATAATTATATGGAAATAAACAGGGTAGGAGTGGACACATCAGACGCATGCGCGAGGCTCCCGCAAGGTCTGTATAAAACATATTAAAACTGCTTGCCACCGCATACCGCGCATTCCCACGTATTACAGGAAAAACTTGAGCAATTAACGTCAGATCACGTCCTTAAACTAATGGAGAGATCGCTTTGTGTGAATAATTGAAGCTTGTAAGGCGAATGCAAGTTTAATATTTTTTTATACTAGCGCTAATTTAGTGTCTATGAGAACAATTAAAACATAAATCTGCATTATTTAGGTACTTTATAAAATACGTAATATTAAATGTATACTTTAATAGTAACTTTAGTAGCTATCACATAATCATCATTTCATCATTTCACCCACATCCTCCCACTGCAGGGTAAAGGCCTCTTCATCTTCACGCCGCCTTGCCCGGTCTTGTGCTCAGGTGATCCATTTTTTCCCAACTGTCTGCCAAATGTCATAAGACCAACAGCTGATGGTTTGCCCACCAATATATAACCTAATCTTGGCCACCACTCTGTAACCGCCCTCGACCACCTACCATCGTCTCACCTACCTGTCCCGCCCATCTCCACTTCAGTTGCGTTATCTTTTTGCCTATCATCACATAATGAAGCCTCTTCCGAGTGCCTAAGTCAGAACACTGACCGTTTTAATAACAACGAGGCTAAACATAATGTACCTATTCTGCAAAAGCTTACGACTACCGAAATTTATGAAAATGTGTAGGATTGTAAAAAGCCGCGGTAGCCTAATGGTTTGACCGACTCTTAAGCAGAGGGTCGTGGGTTCGAACCCGGGCTCGCACCTCTAAGTTTTTCGGAATGTATGTGCAAAATATAATTTTATTTATTTTATTTTATTTACCATGAGCTTTTCGGTGAAGGAAAACGTAAGGAAACCTGCACACACCTGCAAAGCAATTTGACGGTGTGTGCGAAGTTCCCAATCCGCACTGGGCCCGCGTGGGAACTATAGCCCGAACCCTCTCATTGTGAGTGAAGGCCTGGGCCCAGCAGTGGGACGTATATAGGCTGGATTATTATTATTATTGTAGGATTGACATAACCTGCCGTTCGGTCGCATCGGTGACATATCAATTTCATACACTTTTCGGGATTCGAACCCGAGACCTAGCTGGCTCCGTAGGCAGTCGCAAGCAACCAGACTAACCGCGCGGTTTTAGACCCAATAACTACGGTATACCAAAAAAACAAGGACGTTTGCGTTTACATTATTAAAATCTACAAACGATCTGCCTTGAGACGGCAATCACCTCTTTCAAGCACCACCGCTTCCATATACTCCACTCCATTGTTCGACAGAATCGATTTTCATTAAATTTTTCTTGAACCAATAGGCATTGTGTGAAAAACCACTATTAAAATTTCAATGTGTCATGTACCTGATGATTTTGCCAATGGCCGTCATTATGGGCACATTATTTTAATGTCAGTGGCTTGATTTGGATATGGACGTCATCAATAACCACTGTGACCATGTCACTTTGTTTTAGGACGGCCACAGTTCAATTGACGGCAGATATATTTTAGTCGGTTCACTAATGATTCGCAACCGCACGTTTCCCAAACTGTTTCATTTCCCAACCGTTTCATTTGGCCAAACGCTTTACTTTCTGAAACTAAATATTTCAGGATTTTTATACAACTAGCCTAACCTGAGTTCTACACGATGGTCCTGTAATAAATCCTGAAATATTTACAGTTTCGGAAAAAAGCGTTTGGCCAAATGAAACGGTTGGGAAACGTTTTTCTCCCAAATTAAAGGATACCATTTTAGTATGGTGTTTAATATCAAGAAAGTAAATATAAGTATTAAAAACTACAGTGTTTATTGGATGCATAGAACGACATGCATAGCTTACTTAGCTTTTACTAGTTAAGTAATTAACAAACCCATTATAATAAAAAAAATACGCTCATATATAAACTAAACACACAGATTAGGTCGTGATTCGCATGATATGTAGCCCGCAAGCAAATCTAGTCTTCAGACATCAAGCTCTTGCATTATCACCAAAAACCGTCGCAATAAATTGACTATTCCACGGGAGTAGTGATTTTTTTTGAAATAAAAGGTAGCTTATGTGTTAATTGAAGTTATAAGCTATCTCTATTCAAAATTTCATCCAAATCCGTTCAGCCGTTCCAACGTGAAAGAGTGACAAATATTCACACACTCACAAACAAGACGCTATTTGACGTTATGTGACTTACTCCATCTCGAGTATACTCGTATCAGCTCCACCACGGACAGTCCCGCCAAGCCCCAGCAGTGGGCACACCGCCTCATCTATATGCCGGCGCGCGCGCCGCCTAAACGCGCGTCCGCTCCGCTTTAGGCGCGCGCCGTGCTGCGCATGCGACCTTACACGAGGAAACGGCGGGGAAAACTTCAAAACATATTCAGAATTTTACTGGAACTGTATTTTACATGGGCTAACAAAAACTATTGAACACCACATGGACTAAAAAAATACATAGTGGGTCAATAGACGGTCTTATCGCTAATAGAGATCTATTCCAAACAACCTTACAAAGTAGCGACGATAAAGAATATAAAATGGAATATTGCTATCGGTTTCTGTTATTCTGTCTCTTTAATTTCCTTACATAGTTAAATAAATAATATCAGTAGGTATATATAATCTATTGCCGTGCTTTAGTCTCGCAAAAGCTCGAGAATGGCTCGACCGATATGTTTTTTGTTTTGTAGGCCTCAATACTGGGATGGTACTTATAGTAAAAACCCAAAAGAACAGCCGAAAACTAGAAAAAAGCGGTATAAACCAAGTTAGTGACAATAAACCGGGTGATCTAGTTTCAAACAAATTTGATGAAATTCGATATTAAAACATACAGGATACTTTTTTATTCCGGAAAAATTTTGTATTAGAAATAATTGTACAATCGTCCACTATAAGTAAAGATCGTACTTTACACAAAACGCGTATAAACACACTTTTATAACAGTTTTCTACGTATTAGGTTCCATTTTCTGAACAAGTACGATTGACATAAAGATACACTCCAAGTACAGTTCGATTGATGAACGATTGTGTATGTTTTTCGTACAGTCACCACACGGGATTGTTGAGCCACTATAGAACCCTCTCACAGAAAGGCGACGGAAAATTTTGAAGTAATTTCTTTTGAGTGACTTGACGTTGTCATTATGACAGGGTTCTATGGTGAGGGATAATTTCCACGTAAAGTTGGCATACACTTCACGAATAAAAGCCCGCGATAAGAAGGCGCCGCAGTCTTCCTTTCAACTCCATCTTACTGCACGATTCACTTTTCCTTTGTATTCCTAATACTTCAGATATCCGAGCCGTTCGTCAATAAAAACCTTGAATCCTTTTAACATTCGTTTCTAAAACCTTTGTTTTCACAAACGCAACTTTATCTAAAGCAGTTTTGTTTTTAGGGTGTATTTATAACGGTAACCTAGGTTTAGGTTGAGTTTGGGTTTAGGAGTACTTAATATTGTAAAAAAACAAGTACATCATTATATAAGTTCCATAAGTTTTTTAAATCTGACCCAAATTTGTTTGTGGTAACTAAGTACCATAGACTTTTAATAGGTTTTCCTGTAATCTATGGATAAAGATCTATTTTTTTTCAAAATTAGTTTCGGAGATAAGGGGAGGAATGGTCAATTTTCGCCTATTTTCTTACTGCCGCACTCAGAGACGTCAATTAAGTTATAAGTTTCATTAAAGTTGCTGCGTCTTATTCTATTGCTATAGTAAAGAAAGTGACAGCAGCTACTTTAATGATACTTAAACCTTAATTGAGTGCGGCAGTTAGCCCTTAATTTGGCAACGTCCATCATACTGGACATAACATGACATTCACTTGTTGAATTTTTTGTGAATAATTTTTTATGTTTATTTTTATTCTAAAGAGGTTTGAACATCCGACTTTTTGTATTTTTGCCAAATTCAAAACTGTATCTTAATATTATAAAATTTTAAAATTTTCTAATTACCCCTAAAAGTGGCCTCCATGTTTAAAACTCATTTATTTACGTTACACGTCCATGTTTGGGTCACCGTCTTACATATGTGTATCAAAAGACTAAATACATTTAACCTTTGGTATAACGCCGGCACGTAAGTAGAACCAACATGGCCGCATCTGTGCACAAGTCTACTTCTCGGTGTCAACCGAGGTACGGCCGCAGGTTCTAGTACCGTGCCGGGTATTATAAGGCGGGTACTTGGGTAGGCTTAGGAGGATTGTGCGCCTACGCTGAAATCACGACGTAGCTGTCAAAATTCCCATACAAATTTTTAACGTAATGTAACGTTTCTCACTCCCTAGATCAAGTCTGGTTTCCACGATTTTTTAATGTGTTGTAGTTTTTATGAAAAACTAGGCTTGTTCGTTTCCGTTTTATTTTTATTGTTCCTTTCCATTAAATATTTTCATGAAAACGGAAACGTACGAATCTAGTTTTTCATAATATCTACAACATATTAAAAAATCGTAAACATCGGACTAGCTTTAAAGAGAGAGAAAGGGAAATTTTTAAGACTTACAATCCTCATGTGCCGGCAACGTTGCATTATTTAGTTGTTCTTGTATATTTATTGTGAAATTGGGAACTCAAAATCATATTAATAACCGAAAGTGTAAGAGAGAGACTTGGAACAAGGCATTCGCCCGTCTAGATGGATAGACATTTGCATTGCTGTTTTTAAAAAACCCAATACTTATTTGTCACGGAACCTCGTTTCAAAGATAATAACTCTCGATTTGCTTTGCCTATAATTATAAAACTAAATAAGAACAATCACTGAAAAACACGCTTTCAAACAAAAAACATTGAAGTCGGTTTCCGTTTGCAATAACGAAGGAACTCTAAAAACAGAGTGAGCAATGCATACAAAAAGTGTGTGAAGCCAAACAATGTTTTATGAACTATTAGATTAGATATAAGAATAAATACGATAATTCAACGCCCATTATCCTTGGCAACTTAGTAGCCAACCAGAAAAACGGACATACACAAAGTCTATGATTGGCCAGACCATTGCAGATACTGTTACAGCAATTATCGCCGCAATAGGCCATAAAAATCATACCGGTCCAGGTCTCAATATGACTTACGACAGTTTTATGCTTGTTTTGATACTAATGTGTACATACATATGTACATATAAATGATTATCAAATCCTAATTATTTTTTATAATAATAATCCAGCCTATATACGTCCCACTGCTGGGCACAGGCCTCCACTCACAATGAGAGGGTTCGGGCTATAGTTCCCACGCGTGCCCAGTGCGAATTGGGAACTTCGCACACACCGTCAAATTGCTTTGCAGGTGTGCGCAGGTTTCCTCACGATGTTTTCCTTCACCGAAAAGCTCATGGTAAATTTACAAATTATATTTCGCACATAAATTCCGAAAAACTTAGAGGTGCGAGCCAGGTTTTGAACCCACGACCCTCTGCTTAAGGGTCGGCAGGTCAAACCATCCATTAGGCTACCACGGCTTTTTTACTATTTATTTATTTAATAAAAGAAAATACACTTTTAACAATATAAAAACTTCGCCAAACCTATTCCTGCTACATTTGCTTGCTTACAGCTAAAACAGTCAAAATCTAGCACCAAAATCATTTACTAACATGTTTTTAAAGTTTAAACTAAAGGATGACTTTTTAAATTTAATTTAAAGTGTCATAATTCCTAAAAAGTATACAAGTACATTCTAAAACGTATACTAGTAATTATAAACCCTCGATACGAAGTAAGAGTATTGTCATAGAATCGATAGTAATCGACGCAATCGTAATAGAGTCCGCGGAGACGGGAATCCTGCCCGCTTAATAAGGGAGAAGCCGCGGCAAAAAGGCTAACTTATGAGACGCAGAGATCGTGTTACGTTCGGCGCAAAAACCTGCGCGTACGACGCGTAAGTAGCTTTTATAACACACGACTGTAGAATACACGATAAAAAAAAATCGATGGTCATATTGTAGCTGCAAGAAGCTGAAATCCAACCAAGCTGCGCTTACGCCATTTTCAGTGTAATTTCTTTTGTTTTTATGACTGAAAATTAAATTAGAAAATATACTCTATTCTATTCAGAATAGGTTTATATTCCATTGGAATTTCGTTGTATAGTGGGCCTTAGGAGGATAGAATAGAATTTCTCATCACACAAATATTTGCCCAAGCCGGGAATCGAACCCGGCGCCACTAGCTTCGTAGACAGGGTCACTATCAACTAGACTAACTACGACGTCATTGGCACCATGAACTTTATTTTAAGTTAATAGAGGTGATAATACTAGGTGCCAATAACCTTTTCGAGCTGTCGTTAGAAACTTGTTACGTAATCGGTCGGAGGCTGTAAGTAGCTTCTCTTAAAACAGCGCAGAATATTATGAAGTATCTATACCTGCAAAGTTCCAGGGAGTGAAAAGGACTGAGATATGTAACCGCCATAGCACTGTCCCTTTCACAACCTGGAATTTGGCTGACACCTCATAATATGGCTTCAGAGGGCGCGCGGTCCCCCGTCGAAATCGGTCCACACGGGGTGTTCTACAAGCTACCTTACCAAATATACAGTTATTGTGCACTCTTTGTATTGAGAATAAGGGCAGGTTTACCGCGTATATGGCAAGACCCCGTGTGGCACGGTAACGTAAATTCAATAAGTTAGTGGGTACCATTAGTTCATTTAGTAAAGTATATAAAGGTTAGTTTAGGAAACAGCTTAACAGCTAAATGTTACAAGTTCCTTATCAGTAGCTCAGCCAAAAATGTATGGTAAAGAGTATGCTATCAACTTCAAACTTCAAAATGAAAGATGAGGACACCATATTTCAATAGGCCTCTAACTGCAATTAAATGCCTCGCTTCCAAGGCGTACTTCTAAAGAATAGTCCAAATACTCCAAAATAAACTTATGTTGACGTGTGAATTCAAATAAATACCTACATAGAAAACATCTAAATAAATAATATTTGTCGTTTCCACGAATCGAATCAGGAACCGCTCGTTTCGTAGGCAGGGTCACTATTGACTGGACTATTCGCGCTAGGCTAGACTATAAAAAACGGCGCGGAGACAATAGATGCGATTAGCGCAGGACGGCGCAGAGTGGCGTGAGAAGAAAGAGATGTTACTCAGTGAATACATCTATTCCATATTCTAACATAAGACTTAACGCTTAAGGCTTAAAATAAAGTGTCTCGTCCTGACTTTTATTACCTTTTATTACTAAGCGACTATTGCGATTTTCATATTTTATTTTAAACCTTAAGCGTAAGTTTTACGTTAGAATATGGAATCTATGTATTAATGCTACGGGGCCTGGGTGGACACAGGCTGATTGGTTGGCTGGATGGCATGTATTTGCTACTACTGCAATACTACGATGCGTTCGGGTTGCGCATAGAAGTCGCGGCATATTAAAATATTATATCTCTTGATCATCTAAAACACCTAAGAAAATTCCAAACACACAACAACAGTTACTTATTATTAATTCTGTGCAAAAAGCAGATTTCCATTTACCATCCTTGAAAAATGCGTCCCTGTGCGTACGCATGATATTCAGCGTACGGCGCAGGCGCACTACGCGCGCAAAAACCGGGCCCGGCCATGCGCGCGCGACGGTTATTACAGGCCGCCTATGTTAATTACAATTACTGTGAGTGTGCGTGGGCGCAGCACACAGATTTGTCTTTACAGGACATTATGATATGTCAAGTTTAATCTTTTTTAACCCCACACGCAAAAATAAAGGTATTATAAGTTTGATGTGTGTATCTGTGTATCTGTCTGTGGCATCGTAGCTCTTAAACGGATGGGCCTTTTTTTTTCTTTTTAATAGGCTATTTGGGTGCCCCACTGCTGGGCAAAGGCCTCTCCTCTTGATCATCACGAGTCCCTATTCAGTGCTTCTTCCGGCCAGTTCCTAAGAAATGCGTCCGATTTTAATTTGTTTTTTTTTTTTTGCCGCAACACTAACCTATTTACCTAGATTTTTCCAACCCATGATAAATGTTTCTGTTTTGGCGGGGGGTTGCGCCCCCAGTTCCCCCTATAGCGCACTCCTTCCTACCCTCCTATTAAAATTAGTACTATAAATATATGTCTTAATATATTTCTAAATAATTAGGGACGAGTGGAGAAAAGGAGAGGAGGCCTATGCCCAGCACTGGGACATGAAAATTATAATCCTTAACATTATGGACTATTCACGTTAGCATTATTAAGCGTTATGTTTTACAATTTTTATGACTATCGATAGTTATGAGCATAAATAGAAACAATTTCTGACTCAACATTCGAAACAATAACTTTATAGGTGACAAGGGGTTCCCCAGCCCCGGGCCGGTGTAACGTGAACCGACCTTTACGCTGATGCGGCGTCGCCCTCGAGGGTGGCGTGCCCCAGTAGTGAGGCACAGCCGAGCCGTACATTTATAATTCTGAAACATACGGGTGGTATATCCACAAACTGTATAAGAGCTTTTACAGCCCCTAAAATGATGAAACTAGAGTTATAATGGCTGTATAAGCTCTTGTAGAGCTTTTGTGCTAATTGGGAAGTATAGTTATTTCCCAGAAGTGTAAATATGAGTGCGAATATAATCTGTAAAACCACACTGTGTACTGTGCACATACGATGTCCGCACAAAAAATACGATCCTATACAATTTTAATGCGATCACAGGAACTCAGGGGAGATTCCTCTCCGGCTTCTGAAAAACCTTGTGTCGAAGATGTGATCTGAATGCCGATGATGATAGTACGAATAAATATGTAATTGGTGGAAGGGCGTGCCAGTCGGTCCCGCCTTCACGCGTACACGCAACTTGTAGGATATAAAAAGCTAGAAAAATATGCATGAAGATCCTCCCATATTTTGAAGTGAATAATTTTGTTTTTTGCGTGAAAAGATAGACTTATGATCGATAATATAACGTAATCTAGACCAATGTCTAGATCATCAAAAAGATAAATAAATAAATAAATATCAGGGACAATCTCACACAAATTGACCTAGTCCCAAACTAAGCTTTAGGCTTGTACTATAGGTACTAGGCAACGATATATATACTTATATAGAGAAATACATACTTAAATATATAGAAAACATCCATGACTCAGGAACAAATACTCGCGCTCATCACACAACTATTTGCCCATACCGGGATTCGAACCCGGGACCGCTAGCATCGTAGGCAGGGTTACCACCAACTAGGCTAACCGCATCGTCAAATAATGGATATAAAAGTTTATTCTGAATTCTGTCAAACTGGCAACGTCGGAAATGACAATTAAATTCATGGCATTTCTTAGCATTGTAATTTTAAATTATATTATTTAAATGATTACTTTTATTTATAAATTACTACACATTTCAAAGTGTTCAATGTAAGATAACGTATTTGAGCAAATCGAATTGAAAATGCGATATAAAAACGCTACGCTAAAAGTGGCTTCAGTAAAAAAAACTGCATCAAAAATCGCTCCAATTAGTGTTCTAGTGAGTACATAAAATGTTATTTATCAAATTACTATAGCAAAAACGTTATTAATTTGAAAGTTATTTCAGACGCCAGCTTGATAGAATCACACACAATAAACGCTCTTAATAATATTTAAAAGATGAGCTTCAGCGTTATCGCCGCAGGTAAAAAGAAAAACTTTTTTTACTCGCAGCTTAACAAGAACAATACCGATCACGGTACTTTTTATTCTGATAGTTGTTTTATAGACGACGCACAAATATGGACATTGTTGTCGAGTAATCAGTAATTTCCCAATCAATATCATCAATAAATAGCAACATAGTAAAAATATAATTGAAACGTTTCTTTATAAGCATTTTACTTTTGACTAAGAGCAATTATATCATCCATATACATTACCTCTGTAAAAACTGCCTTTTCTTGTACAATCCTTGTAAATTAAAAGGCTTTCCTTTGCGGTTTAGGGCCTGCGCAAACCGGCGGAGCGCAGCGCAGATCACTTTAAATTTATCAATGTATATTCTTTTCTATTTTAATTACAATAAGGTATAAATTTAGAGCCGTAGCCGCAGAGTAGAAATCCCCCGTGATGCTCCGAGGTCGGTCTCAGAGCATTCAAATTTATACCTTATTGTAATTAAAATAGGGAAGAATATACATTGATAAATTTAAAGTGATCTGCGCTGCGCTCCGCCGGTTTGCGCAGGCCCTTAATCTAACTCTGCCAATAAGGCGTTACCGATACTTCACGCTTCGGGTGCCAGCGTTTTATTGGCTTACTCATCGTTATTCTAGATAAATAATCCAAGCGAGAAAATTGTTTGAAAAAATAAGGTTGGTCTAACGTTTCATGCATGATTTCTAATGGTTTTTATTGGAAATAATGTAAAAACTCTTCGATCTAATGTTAATCTATTCTTTTTATTTATACGCAGACATTGCTCCTTCACGTCGCACGAAAGCGGGATGTTTTTTTTTTTATTAGAAATTCGATTCAAATTTGTAATAAAATCTCAAACCAAGGGTTTCTAAAATAAGTTATTATTACGTACTGAAATATTATAGGTAAATATTTCGGCCTAATAATCGTCATGTAAATTTATTTAAGTATTTTTATTCCATTTGTAACTTGCAGTTAACCACCATTATCTTAAAAATATATTTCATAGCATTAATTTTATTTATTTCATTATCTTGCGCTCTATTCAATCAGTGTTGCCATCCCTGATGTGTTCGCCACATCGCAGTAGCGCCTCACTGAGCAGTCTCGCTGAAGCTAGGATGAGCAGCGCCGGCGCAGCGGCGTCAAGTGCGCAGGGCGGCGCGCGCGCCGGCGCCAGCTGTCGCGCATGACCACGCCCGACGCGCTCCACACTTTAGGCGCGAACAAGAAAGAAAGGAAAACGTTTATTAGGCAGGCATTTTACACAATACACATAACTACAAAATAAATATACAAAGACCTAAACTACAAATTAACTTTATCATATTGTTTAAATACATAATTTAAAACCTACCAAAATGGTATCCAGTAGATTAATGTGCCGAAACGTTAGGATGCGTTTCGTCACGCTGGTTTTCAGTGAAGCCAGGGTAAAAGTTAGCTTACCTTATACCTATGGAGATTGCAGACCAAACATTGGATTGGCTAGAATCACTCAGCTTTTGCAGGGATGAAGAAAAGAAATGCAAGATCCGTGACATTGTTCAAAGTCATTTTTTTATAGCTTTAATCCAATGTTAGCTCTGCTATCTCCATGTGGTATTTAGGTAGCTTTTTGGGCGCGAAGCTACAAGTGCAACGGGTTGTGTCTCTAGTGTACTTCGAACGAGGGCCATGTAAAGTGTATAATTAGTAATTGACGACGCAGTTAGCCTAGTTGGTAGTGACCCTGCCTACGAAGCTAGCGGTCCTGTGTTCGAATCCCGGTATGGACAAATATTTGTGTGATGAGCGCGAGTATTTGTTCCTGAGTCATGGATGTTTTCTATGTATTTAAGTATGTATTTCTCTATATAAGTATGTTTATCGTTGTCTAGTACCCATAGTACAAGCCTAGAGCTTAGTTTGGGACTAGGTCAATTGGTGTGAGATTGTCCCCTGATATTTATTTATTTATTATTTATTATAAACTACTGGAGGTGTCAAAGATTCAGAATTAAAGTAAAAAAACCAACTTACGTGATGCATTATAAATAGGGATGATGACTGGGTAAAGAAAACGAAATTCTATTTAGTGCGTTAGTTAGATCATCAAAAAATATGGAACACGTATTTATTTGTCAATCAAACAAAAAATTACAAAGATAAAGCGCATCAAAGTTCGGAAGTGGGGGCTCGTGACGTCACTTCTGTGTAAAAAATGTATTGAGACATCGTGCGACATTTCAACTCAATATATCTCCGTATTTTTTTGATTGTGATAAAAGAAAATAATACAAGTCTAATACTTTTTTCATCAGGTCAGGATCAGGTAGATTACTACCTGATCGACAGAAAAAAAATAGCTATCATCCTTATTATATCAAATAATTTATAACGGTAGGTATTACAAATGTTACTTGCGAAGCCAGTATGAGGTAAGAGCCAGTTGGGTATGGATTATTGATATCCATACCCAACTGGCTCTTAATCCCAGATATTGCATTTTTTATTTTACGCACGTGCCAGGATTCGTACTGGGCAAATTACAGGAGGCAGTCTGCGTACCCCAGGAATGTCCCGAAGCCTCGATTGTCCTTATAGCTTTTTTGGCCGCTACGGCCTCAACTGGCATTCTTTCGGGATCGTCGCCCGGCCACGCCAAACTCCCAACGCCGTGTCAGCAAAAACTAACTGGTCTGGATATCTGAAATTTATGGAGTAGTAACCGACGTATGCCGGGTTTGGTTCTCGAAATTACGCTTTCCAATCAACGTTTAATAATTGCTGACACTTGTGTTGTTGAGTGATCTGTGTTCAAACGACGATTTTTTATGACAATTATTATTATTAATTATTGTTTTTTATTTTGGTAACTTACTAACTCTTGTACATCACAAATCACAAGTATTGATTCCTGCTTTTGGAGAATCTAGTAGAGCTCCTTGGATGACCAGTGTGTATTAGTTGTCTACACTGCCCTGCTAAGGTAAAAGGCAGTATGTTACACAAAACTACTGTAGCAATTGCAACCTTATTACCCAGTAATGAGGTTGAAATTATTACAATAGTTTTGTGTAAAATACACTGCCCTTTACCTTAGCAGGGCAGTACAGTCAACGTCAAAAGTAGATACTCACTTTTGTACTTTATCGCATTAACATATTTGTCAATCTTGTTTGACATTACCTAGCGTGGCTGTATAGCGATCAGGTACAATTGTGTATCTACATTTGATGTTGACTGTACCAACTTCCCTTCCAAGCCACGGAACTGAGAAATTTACTGATCATTATGTAACTGCGAGAGTGACGGGTGCTTTATCCACCCTTATCCACCCTTATCCACCGGGATAAAGACGACCATATGGGTGCTGTAGACAGGAACAGCCCGTCTGCGACACATACCGGCGCGTGACGGGCCGGCGCGTGCGCAGCTTAGTTTACTTTCCGCGCTTCCGCCGGACGCGCACCGTTCTGCGCAGGTTTAGGCCTAGTTCTACCGAGCCGCTTTTAGTTAACACTCTGTATTTCATTCTTAAATCTATTTTAATCACAATGTAGAATAATGATAATTATTGTTTTATGTTTTGTTTGGAAGATAGACGCTTTGGTTGAAAAAAAAACAGATTTTCACGAATTTCTTTAGGTGGTCAGTTCTGCGGAGGTTCAAGCTAAGTTTTTTTTTTTAATTTATTTATTTTCAGGCTACTAGGCCCATAGATAAATACCTTACTGACTAAAATACATATATTTACAAACTTAACAATATCTTAAATTATTTTGGCGCCAAAACAGCGTGGCTTTGTTGAATCGCAGCGTTCGAAGTCATGCTCGCTGGCAGGCCGCCCCGGAACCGCCGGAACACGACATGCATCTCTATACTAAACTCTACTTAGTAACTATAAAAAAATTATAGTTGCAAATTATACTTTTTGCATGTGCTATTCTCTCACGCTAAGCTTCTAGGTCGTATATTTTGATATTATTCTATTTCGATTCTAAACGCAATAGTTTAAAAACGTGTATAGGTAATTCAAATATCGTAACTAACCTAACTAACGTGAGTTCTTTTTTTTTTAAACGTTAGGAAAGGAATCTGGCTGATGATGCCTGGATGATCTTCTTAATCTCAAAATAAAATAAACAATTTAACAAAACAGGTGTACAAAATAATAACTATAGTCGAACTAATCCAGTTCCTTAGTTTCGCAAGGTCATTGTTATGCAACCCGCGGAACTAACTGTGCTGCTTCCTGCGCCGCCGGAAACTGCGTAAATAAACCGGCGCACGCGCATCAAGCGTGTCAACGATCGCCTTACGCAGACTAATGGGGCTTTCTCTAATTACCAGGATTATTGGTTTGTCCGTTGTGAAAGGATGCCAACATTTAGAAATTAGAATACTTTAGAAATTAAATTTTATTAAATTATTTGAGCTTCACTGTTATTGTTTCGGTAATTAAAACAAAATCTAAGATTAACTTACGACTTTTCCTGGGGCTAAGGCTCAACTTTATGCCAAATTAAATAAAATTCGGACTTCTTGAAGGCATTGCGAAGATAGACCTTTTATAATGATCTTTTTTTATTCCAATGTCATTCATTTTCTTTATCTCTTTACAAATATTTAAATATTTCGCAGGACATGTCCTACTGGACAGACATGCAGACTTCACTTTTTTAACCTAGAGATATCCTAAACTAATTACTTCGATAAATTAAAAATACCACAATATCAATTACTTTCCGTATTAACCGCATTATACAAAATCAGTATCAAAGTTTTATAAGAATAATAATAAATTTATTTAAACAAAACACATGGTTACAAAATACAGGCACTGTCCGGGGGATCCCAAACTAGGCTGAGCCTGAACCTTAGGATCCGCGGAGCCTTGACATATTGCCCAGAGAGATCACAATAGATTACACAATGGCATGAAACATAGAGATATAAAATTTACACATAATATGTATTTCTATGCACCTCTAAGTTTTTCGGAATTTATGTGCGAAATATACTTAATTTGTAAATTTACCATGAGCTTTTCGGTGAAGGAAAACATCGTGAGGAAACCTGCACACACCTGCAAAGCAATTTGACGGTGTGTGCGAAGTTCCCAATCCGCACTGGGCCCGCGTGGGAACTATAGCCCAAACCCTCTCGTTGTGAGTGGAGGCCTGCGCCCAGCAGTGGGACGTATATAGGCTGGATCATTATGTATTTCTATTGTTGCTATAATAACAAATAATTAAAATTATATTATAGGGGGGCCCCATACAAGAAACGTTTTTTTATCAACGGTATTTTGTTCTATCGTAAAAACGGTAATACAAACAGGCGTCACATTTGGTGTGATTATAGCGCAAACCCTAAAAAAACAACAAATAATAAAAACCGGTCAATCCAAGTCAAGCGGTGCGGAACCCTCAGTGCGCGAGTCCGACTCGCACTTGGCCAGTTATTACAGTTATTATATTACATTGGCCAGATAACAGAAACTTCACTGTGTTTTAAGTACCAAAAACGCTTCCAATTTCCCTAAGTCGACCACTCATTCATTCATGTCGTCCCGACGCTAAAACTCATGGGTCAACCACTCGTACACCAACCAGACCCAAACCCGTCAACGTTACATCCATATACAGCTGTCCAAGAGTTCGTTCGCCATTTAAGCGGTCTCCAATCAATAAACAAACAAAGCAGGGAAGCCCAGAGCTAGACGCAACGTGCACTCCCTTAGCCGACCAACGCCATAATTTTGGTCCCAATCGCACCAATCACTTACTCCATTTACTTATTTAGCCACGCCATCTGAGTATGGCCGGTGGCCTTTCTGTCTGAGATACGCATGTCCACCGGGATTTTCTTTTTTGGTCCGCACCGAAAAGGGAGGTTTGTTATGTAATAGGTTGGTTATGGCGCGCTGGTTTTCGCTTTTTAATACTGTTTATGTAGATCTGACGTTTCGAATAGTTATGAGTTTCTGTGCGAAAATAAGAGATGAGTTTAAAATTCTATGAATGTGATACAAATCCGATGCTCTAGCTCCTGAACTACAAGGCCAATTTTAATAAATGGGGTGTCATGTGATTCGTCAAGAACGTATGAATGAAAGGCTATATAAAAAAATATAAGGGTGCGTCATACCAAGTTGGCAGACGGGTTTTAGTTTGTAAACTCATCGAATTCCGTGACTCGCTCAATATCGTGGTAGTAGGTAGTTCTTCTACCATAGAAACCTGCTATTAGAAGTTTCCGTTATCGTAATGGGCTTAAAAAGATCCTGTGTCAGGGTGTATTTTTAAATATTTCTCATTGAAAACTGGGGTTCGTTTTTTAAGTGTACCCTACTTAAATAAAATGATAGATACAGTCCAGGACAGAAAGATGTTTACACTTTTTCACCTTGTTCCATTGTAATAAGGTCCAAAAGTGTAAACATCTTTCTGTCCTTGACTGTACCAACGCGTAAAAATATACTCTCTCTCTCAATTAATTATTGAGTAGTTTCATGCACCTTACTTACTTGCCGCCTTTTTTAGGGTTCCGTACCCGAAGGGACCCTATTACTAAGCCTACGCTCTTTGTCCGTCCGTCTGTCTGTATGTCCTAACTTCACACAGCTGTATCTTTTAAACCGTATAGCCCGTTGATTTATTTTGCAGAATATAATAATATAACGGTGGATTTCTTAACAAATAATAAAAAAGTCAAAAAGTAAAATAATAAGTTGAATCCCCATATAATGAACGTTTTTATCCAACGTTTTTGTATTTGTTCTATCGTCAAAACAGTAATACGAGTACATACAAGCGGCTTTGGTATGATAATAGAACAAACCAACATCCAATACTATACCCGGCGAAATGTGTATGGAACCCTCAGTGCGCGAGTCCAACTCGCACTTGATCGGTTTTTAATAAAAAGTAAGTGAATGGTATTTTTTAAGCCCCGCTAGTAAATGAGGCAGATAATGTTAAACGATTAAAGACAGATCGATGTTAACGAGTTAATACAATACAATTACTCTTCATTACCACACCATATGTGGTCTCCACGTACATGTGGAAACTACGAAGAAATACACCACGAAACGCATAGGCGTTTGTCTCGAAATCGAGTCATTTCGTATTTTAAAAGGGAAGGGTTAAGTTTTTAAAATTTAACCGACGTAGTTTTAGAGTTACCCCTTCCAGCACTTAAAAATTACTTTAAAATTTCATTGATGTCTAAAGCGATAGGGTCGACCCTATAGTACGCGGACTATCTAACGGACAAAAATGCTTGGCCTAAACCAGAAAATTACCTTATAGCTTTACCTCATAAAAATCATGTAAACGCTCTATCTTGTCTAGGGGACACGGTTTATGTAGGAAGACATGTCGAAACTCTTTTATGTGGTTGCATATGTGGTTAGGTATGTGTAGATATACAGTTAGGTGCAAAAGTGAGTCAATAATAGCATCTTAGTAGAACGTGAATAAGTTGATGACAATCAATGGTATTTTTAAATGCTTAATACAGAATAGTACTCCTTGAAATTTGCTACAAATCCGCCTATCAAACAGTTTACCTGTCATTTACAGTTTTTCAGTAATTTTAAATTATGTGTGTGTAACCTTCCGTGGTTTTACCTGATGGTTCCAACGGAAGACCAGACCTGACTTTAATGCCGGCATTACGCTGAGTTGGGACCATTTCGTGACTACATCCTTTCTGTGTGTATTTTTCTGTCCTTTGTTGTTATTTGTCACGAATAAATGTTTTTCTTCTTCTATTTCTTCTTCTTCATATTTTAACACAAAAACTGTTTCATTTAACTTTTTTTATTTTTCTAATAATTTTAATTCTCTCTATGGCATCCCCAAATAAGGACCAGACAAAATTAAGGAAATCCAGCCACATTAAAATTACTAGGAAATTATTTAAATAAGCCCTATTTTTGGAGGTAGTTATCGGCGACATTGTTCGGTGCATAGGTTCACTATTGCACCGAGGCAAATAGCCGAACAAACTATATATAATACACATATATATATTTTTTTCTCGTAATAATTCTGACATGTTTTCCTGCAGAACTACGCAGATGTTTTATATTATTTTTACAGTTTTATACAATGCTAGAATAAGTAGTATCATTGTCATGACTAGTAAAAAGTTAAAAAATGACTTACCTAACTGTTGACTTTCTTGCGGCGCTTCTTCTCAGCAGTGGTCTCGGGTTTCTGTTTCTGTAATTTTTCGATTTATGACAAAGGTGCATACAACATAAGAGCAACGCTAACTTAAAAAGGTATAATCAATTTTCTTAAATCGACAACATGTATGGAATTGACACAAGCTGGTGACGCGACCGGTCGATAGCTTACGTCAATCCTGTACATTTGGTCGATTTTTCGCAAATCGCGTTAATGCATATTGGCTTGAACTTGAAAATACACCAAACTTCAACCTGACCCCTGACATTTTGGAAACAGCCTTTTAAAACTGGATGACTGTTTATTTATCCTCCACTTCACACCAGGCACGAGGTCGCACCATGGCAGCCATTTAACAGCTTTTGTCAACCGGCACATATGTGCACCAATTCGCATCGCCTTATAAGTCATAGAAAATGTTTAGCTTACAATTTGTGGGGCCGTACAAGGCTCGCCCCTTTTGGAGCTGGGTCTCTAATTATTGTATAACTAATTCTGTCCCCTTGCCTGTTTGTTTTACGTAAGCAAGCGAGGTTGTGGAGTCTTTGTGTAAACGCTCCGATTTTAGGGGTCATATGACAAGCATATGAGGACAATAAGGGAATATGCAGGAATAAATATCGGGGGACAATCTCACACAAGTTGATCTAGTCCCACACTAAGCTCTATTGTACTATGGGTACTAGAAAACGATAAACATACTTAAATACATAGAAAACATCCATGACTCAGGAGCAAATACTCGCGCTCATCATACAAATATTTGCCCATACCGGGATTCGAACCCGGGACCGCTAGCTTCGTAGGCAGGATCATTACTAACTAGACTAAACGCGTAATCAAATTTGAATTTGATTTTTTTTTTGCTTTAATAAAAAGTAATTCATGTAACAAACAGTAAGTAGAAAAAAAAATATTTTTCTAATTATTATCTAATATTATCATATCAAGACATTATAAGCCATTAAATATTTGTTTCTATCTCTTTATAGCAAAACAGAATTTAACATGGAGTTTATATGGCCGTAGAGTTCAGTTCATGCATGTCAGATTTCTCTGTTTAATTAGAAGTTTTTAAATGCTTATATTATCCGTATTTTTGGCTGATTTTAATTTTAATACACAATTTTCCATCTCTTTTACGGTATTTTCATATTTTGTTAAGAAATTGTTAAAAAATGCGATAAAAAAATGCATATCTACTATTCATAAGAAACAAAAACACGATGATTTCAGAAACAAAGGAAAATAGTCTAACGAAACGCCACCAAGCGCCTTGTAATATTATTTTGTCCAACGAAACGAAGAGTTTAGTTAAGTTCTGAGATAGTTAATATAAAAAAGGAATTTATAATAAATACAACAAGGACTTAGAACTTACCCGCGACTCCGTCCGTTTAAGTCGTTTATCGCTTCTCCCTCGGAAACTCTCCATTTTTTCAGAATAAAAAGTAGCCTATGTGCTATTCCAGGCTATAATCTATGTCTGTGCCCAATTTCATCCAGATCCGTTCAGCCGTTCTGGGGTGATTGAGTAACAAACATCCATCCAAAATTGGACTAATATAGCACCTAAATATTTCAGTCTAATCTTCTTATTTTATTATATGTATGAATTTGTGTATGCCGTATGGAATATTTTTGCAATTAATATTTAAAAAATAAAAATCTACAAATAAATTAATTTCTAAAAATTATATTTCTAATACAACTGTACAAGTAAGCCAATATGAAAGGTATCTAACAGGCTGCGGTCACCGCGACCACGCGCTCCAAAAAGGGAAGTCGGGGCAAACATCGGGTCGACAACCGATATACCGGCCCCAGCAGGGTAGAGGGACCATTTAACAACACGAAACCTTACCAAATGAAACAGAACCAGAAAATAACCCTCCTTCTTGCTTTAGAATACAATACGAGGCCCTTAATTACAGGTAACATTATAATAACAATATAGAACTTAAAACTGACAACTAACTTTGCCATGGTCTGGTTAAAATAGTTACAGGGTATTTTATTGCGCTATTTTTGAGAATAAATAAATTAAAATACTTCACAAACATTAAACTCCAAAACTACTGCATGCACTACGTGCTACACAACACATACCTACTAGCATAGCAAACGAAAAAACCGGCATATATGTTGAAGCGTAGAGGTATAACGCAAATTTAATTTTGCTAATAAACGTGAAGTTGTAATCGCTGTTCTAGGAAATTTGCTTTTAAATTTATTTTCAATACAGTTTTTAAAGTAGGGCCAATTTGTGGAATAGAATATTGCGCATTTTAATGATTATTTATGTAAATAATTATCTACAAAGTACGATTAAAACCTCACAGTAAAAATACATATGTGCATAAGAATAAATCAACAAACAGGCTTGAACAAAAATTGGTTGTAATATCCACGTGATTTTATTAATTTTTTCTTCCACAGAAAACAAAAAAAGGTATTTTCCAACAAAAATATTTGCATACCAAATTTAAACGCAATTTCCTACTTTGGTCCAATAACAGGCCGGTTACCCTACTGTTTTCAAACACAAATCCGTTAATAAAGCCAAATAAGTATTAATATCCGATTATTTTCTGAATCAACCTGCTTTAAAAGGTTCTCAAGCCTTTTTCGGGTGCGTAGGTTTAAGAAAAACACGGGTTTAAGGTAAAACGGATCGGAAGTTAACGGTCCAAATGCATTTGATTAGAGGTGATGTCACTATTTGAAAGTTTTACGATTTTTGGTGCGGTAGTCTTTACAGTATTGAGACGAAATAGTTCAGTAGCATTATATTTTTTGTGTAGAAAAAACACGCTGACGGAAACTCAATTTGCTTTTCATCGAATTTCAAATATACCAAGATAAAATACAATTCCATACACTGAAAACAGCGCCGTAATAATAAATAATTGACAACCTACATAGCACAAAACATGGTGGTAAAATAACCGAAATTCATTGTCTTTGTGCTCTGTTTAAAAAGTTTCGTGTAAATTCGTAAGTAGATAGAAAATATTAGTAAATAATTAAAAATGGTAGTATATAATCCACACTTTATCATTTATATCAGTGATCTGGATGGAGTTAATAATTATAATATCCTAATTCATTAATGCGAAAATTTGTATGAGTTTCTTGCGGTGCTTCTTCTCAGCAATGTTGATATTTTTCTTAATTTTTGTCCTAACTAGGTACATAGAAATATAAAACCGGGCAAATGCGAGTCGGACTCGCGCACTGAGGGTTCCGTTTACATTTGGCTGGTTTTTATTATTTGTTGTTATTCTATAGGGTTTGTTCTATAATCAAACCAAATTTGACGCTTGTATGTTTTACCGTCTTTACGATACAACAAAAATAAAAATACGTTGAAAAAAAACGTTTCTTGTATGGGGTCCGCTTTTATTATTATTTTTTATTTGTTATTAAATCTGGCGTAATAACACATATTCTAAAAAAAAATCAACCCGGTATCTATTACGGTTCAAAGGATACGCAACTCTTTATAGTTCGGACAGACAGACAGACACACAGACAGACGGACGGACGGACAGCGTAGGCATATTAATAGTGTCCCGTTGGGCACTCTTCGGGCACGGAACCCTAAAAACGCTCAAAAGAGGCCTGAGCCCTTAGCCAAGATGCCCATCGCTAACTAGCGTTTCTATTAGTTTCATTTTTAAACCAATCGCGTCACTGGTAGATCACGTGACTCTTCGTATGACGTGATCTACCAGTGACGCGATTGGTTTAAAAACGAAACGGATAGAAACGCTAGTTACCGATGGGCATCTTGGCTAAGGGCTCAGAGGCTCTAGACAAGTTGCATTTGCTGAACGTTATCGTTTACGTGGCGTTAGAATAATGTATGGATATGTGGACGCTGTTATGCAAAAATGAGTTAACCCATAATAAGTTAGCAATAAAATATTAACTCACATGATGGATACTGTAGGTTGACATTTTATTGCTAAATAATTGTGGGTTGACACATTTTTGCGTAACAGCGTCCACGTATGGGATTGACATTAGCGCCCGCAATAGATTGGCAGCTTACGTCAATCCTATTACATTTTGACAGTTTTCGAACACCGTCATCATTAGCGTTATGTATCTTGTCTAGGCCCGCTGGTGTTGCCATATTTGAGTTTGAGTATGTTTGTTTGTTTCATCGTCTCGGTTAAACTCTTCATGGTCATGATTTGGTAGAGATACCTACTTTATAGCATGGAGTCAGACGAGGCAAACTTATTATGCGGTAAAATTGAACGGTTACCGGGGCAATAGCGATAAACAATTTATGCGTGGACGGAGTCACGGGCAAAAACTATTTAGATAATTAGTTTTGATATCTGTGTTACACCTACTATCAAACTTCAGACAAATTTGAGCCAAAAGTCTCATACATATAAACGCGTTAATCAATGAAATATTATACCTAAATTAAGACTACTAATGCCATCTATCGACTATCCTATTTGAAATGGATACTTGAGTCGAATCGATTGAAACTACAAACTCTTGCTTGACTTAAACGTTAGACTTCTTAGCTGACTTGCGCGCTTGGTAGTTCAAAACAGGCGCGCTAGATGGCATTATAATTAAATTTTTAACTTTATTTAAAACTGTTTTCTGGTTAGTATTTTAAGGTCTTAATTATGATGATAACCGTAATTTTGAATATTTGTTTATTTATTTTATGTAAATTCACGTGCATGATTTTTGCACAAAAATCATACAGGACAGAATTGTTTTTATTCTAAAAAAGTCATTAATATTTTTTCCTACTTAAGTAGTAGTTCGCAGTTGATAATTAAGTTCAGTGAGTGAAACTATTCGCCAATAAATTGGTTTCCATTTCGGCGAAGGTTTTTCTTAAAGTTTTCCGTGAAAATTCGAATAACAAAAATACGCAGTCGTATTCAAAGCGTGGTCAAGGCTATGAAAATCATTAATAAACGCCTAGTATTTTTTAGAAAGTAAAGTTACGTTACGTTACTCATTTCTGCGTTCACACACTTTTCTTGATCCCTTTTAATTTCCTAAATGTGACCCCGCGCTTCTGAATCAAAGTGCGCTTAGCTTAACATGCCTACACAAAATAACATTTGACAGATGCTATGGAAATGAATACATCTATTCCATATTCTAACGTAAGACTTAACGCTTAAGGTTTAAAATAAAAGTGTCCCGTCTTGACTTTCATTACCTTTTATTACTAAGCAACTATTGCAATTTTCATATTTTTACAGCAATTTGATCAAGACGGGAGTTTTATTTCAAACCTTAAGCGTTAAGTCTTACGTTAGAATATGGAATAGATATATTCATTTCCCTAGAACCTCTCTGGGGGTCTGGCCAGTGAAAACACTGTTCATGCATATCCAAAGTCCAAATGTTAAAGTTACGGTTAAAGCTCTCTATTGGTCACAAAACAATTCATCCAAGGTTTTTTCTTTTAAATAAGCTTTTCGCTACGATCCTAAGAAGACTAACATCGCTCTGTCAGCCATCCTTTCCACCTTTGCAGAGGTAATCAAACACCATACACAGTATATTTTACCTTATATCTTATACAGGGTTAAATTAAATTCAGTAACAAAATTTTGGGGGTTAAATCAGTAAGTCATACTGGCCAACTTTCACTATGGGACCAACCCCGAAATCGCGAAAAAAAATCAACCCCCCATACAAAACATCGTCAGCTGACTAGGCAAAATGTATGGGAGGGTATATCTTATGTACCTAACCTCATTTATATATCTCATGTACCTAAGTACATGTACACATACAGGTCAAAAACGTTACCATTGGCTGGTCGGGTAAAATATCATCCAGTGTGGATCATTACGCGGTCCCAAGATACACATTCTTGTCTATGATCATAGTAAAATACCTTTTTTTTTATAACCCTTTCACCGCTACATACCCACATACTCGGACAGACAACCGTGTAATTATTAAAATCGATTGGGCATAATCGACATGCATGCACCAACACGGTGTGGCCCCTCACCTCGGGCGTGAATAGTTGATACCATACAACTGGTAGGGGTCAAGCTGTGGTGGTTAGTAGATAATTTGGGGGGTGGGTAGGGGGGCCATGCATTATGTAGCGGCAATCAATGGTGTTAGTGATTGTTGGTGAAAAGTCATGGAGTCGACCATGTAATGTTAAAAAACCGGCCAAGTGCGTGTCCGACTTTACGCATTTAGGGTTCCGTACCACATTATCAATATATTGGTATTTGTTAGTAAAATATACGTAATAATAAATAGTATTACCAAATTTCAAGTTCATATGCCTCGGGAAGGTTAATAAATACTACGAAACAAAATTTAGTAAAAAAACTGATTTTGATGTCGTCTTATTCCTTTGTTTTCCAACTCTTTTTTAAACAAAAAATACAGTATTTATCCACTCAACGAGTTCTAACGATACCCCATGGTGTAGGTCAAAATATTTTGGGCCCCCCTTAAAAACCTTCAAAAATATTTATTAACAATTTGTATGGCTTTGGGTTAACAAGATGCTTATACTGCGAAAATTTGAAGACTTACTTGCTAACTATAGGCTTGTAACTCGTTAAATGAGATCACTCCCGCGCATTGAAAGACACTTTAATAAAAAAAGTACACACAACAGAAATTAGAAAGATTACAGTGATATTCTAATTTTTAAACAATTAGGACCGAGCTTATTCTACGGCGGGCTTAACATGCTTGGACGAGATAAAATTTGACAGGTGCTAAGACGTAACGCTTAAGGTTTAAAATAAAAGTGTCTATAATCTTTGTGCCTTTCATCAAGATCTGTTCGGCCGTTCTGACGTGATTGAGTAACAAACATCCATCCATCCAAACTTTCACATTTATTATATTAGTAGGATTTATACGAACTCCTCATTTTAACTCCTAGAGCCTGTCGCGTCTGAAACAGCGGATTGTGGCGGCTCACAATCGTGACTTAACCGTTTATTTATTATTTATTTAAACTTCTTTTCACAATACAATCAAATGTAAAACGTACAAATGGCGGATTTAATGCCTAAAGGCATTCTCTACCAGTCAACCACATGATTATCAGAAAGCAATAAATAACAGGTGCATCCGTTTTTTTTTTTTTTTTAATAGCCTGTTTGAGTGTCCCACTGCTGGGCAAAGGCCTCTCCTCTTGATCTCCATGACTCCCTATTCGGTGCTTCTTCCGGCCAGTTCCCAAGAAATGCGTCCAAGTCGTCTCGCCATCTCCGTTTAGGCCTGCCCCGTCTGCGTCGCCTATTTTGCGGCACCCACTTGGTAGCTACACTAGCCCACCGGTCTGGGTGCATCCGTTTATCCGTTATATTTAAAAAATTCTCCTTATTTTGTTTTTGTTTTATTTTAATGATTTCCCAAAGACCTCCTGCTCAAACGGAGTCGCGGGCTAGTTGTTTCTGTTAATATGTCATTTTACTTGCGGAAATAACTCACTAAAATAAACTGGATACGAAATCCAACATGGCGTGATGTCCCCATCTGAACAACATGGACAATGAATTTCCATCCCGAAGAGGATAAAACTGCGAGCGAAATGTAAATCATATGGGTTGCTACAATAGCGCGACCAAAGTGCGATACACAACATTATTTTCGAACGGCAGTGGCCATAGACAAGATACATAACGCCAACGATGACTATGTTCGGAAACTGTCATTTATGAAATTGTAAAGATTGCAAATTCCATTTCTAACCCTGCGGAATAAGATGGCGTAAGTACCCCCGCGCTAGTCATTTCAACGTCAATCTATGCAATATTGTCCTTTAATATACTTTTTTAGGGTTCCGTACCCGAAGGACGCCCAACGGGACCCTATTAATATGCCTACGCTGTCCGTCCGTCTGTCTGTCCTAACTATAAAGAGCTGCTCTTTTGAACCGTAATAGATAACGGGTTGATTTTTTTTTCAGAATATGTGTATTTTTATCTTTGTTGTATCGTAAAAACGGTAAAATACACAAGCGTCAAATTTGGTATGATTAGAAAAAACCAAAAAATAACAACAAATACTAAAGACCAGCCACATGTGTACGGAACCCTCAGTGCGCGAGCCTGACTCGCACTTGGCCGGTTTTTTATCTCAATTACACTTGTGCCAAATTTTTACTTTTACAAAAACCCGATAACCTGAAAAGAATGAAAGCAGGCTCACTCGCTTCTATCGTCGTGTCAGCTGTAAAGGGTGGAGGGCGCGTGAGGGCGGCAATTTGTATTGTGAGCTTTGTCCTGGATATAGAAGACTGATCAGTTTTGATACTGCAGAGGTTTTAAACATCTTTATTTTTCGTAATTATAAGTCACCTATGTTTTTTTTTTTTTACCGGGCAGGATACATTTTGAATGATTTGTTTTTTTTTTTATAGACTTTTATTGATTTTTATAGATTAAATTAAGTGAGACTGGAAATTCAGAATTAATGCGAAGCGAAAAAGCTGTAAGCCTGTTTAAGTTTAAATCATCACAATTATTCGTCATTTAACCTGTTATACAACTTCATAACTCTGACGTTACACAAATTAGTCTACCTAGTACTTCTTGAAATATAGGTAATAAAAAATGTACCTATTGGTATATAACCTTTATTTACTCATTTTAATTTTACCTTCGTCGTGAAGTTGATATGCATCGTCCATCATAGGATATCGATCATGCCACTGCTACTGAAATTACGGCGTAAAAGTATCAAGACTACGTCATCCAGGCTTAACCTACTATCAGTTAGAAATAAGGCTAGTTGGAGCGTTCGGGGTAAAATAAAGTTTTAATAATCGAAGTAGTCGCGCCGGGGATGCGACCGCGGTTGCACGGTGTCGGTTTGATTCCCGACCAAATCATTTAACAATAGCAAAGTGTTTATATTATTTTTTGTGATGATTCGTGAATATTAGAAATTTAGGTAAACAGGTATATTGTCCTTAATAATGCTGCTTTTAAATTTTTATTCATTCAAACAATGTTGGTGCGTAGTTTGAAGCTCATGCGTAGTTGTTTTTGTTACAATGTATTTTTGATTTACCGGTAATTCTTTACAATTTTAATTTAATTTTGTCTATTTTCAAAAAGTTTTAACGTTTATTATATGAATGAGAGCGTAACGATTGTACTCGAGTAACTCAGAACCTTCATTCTTGGAGCTTTCAGGTGAAAGAAACAAAAAAAAAAACAATGAATTATGTGGGAGTATTATTTCGTCTACGTAAAGTTATCATTATTATCATCACCGTCAATTCTTGTCTTTATCTGCTTTTATGTAGAGCTCGTAATAACTCTTTGTAACATCATAAAATAGTTATTCGATATGCAAGGTTGCAAAATTTTTCTTGGGCCAATAATAGATACCTGAGCGTAACGAGGGATTCATGGCCTCGAAACCCAAATAACTTTGCTGTCGTGTGAAACACACAATTTTTCACCTCGTGACATCATCAGTTGTAGCCGTCCTCACGCAGCGCCTCTTCCGCGCGCAGCAGCAAAGAAAGCGTTTCCGACCTGGTGAAGTGAAAAAGGATTTTTCTGCTCTCATTGCTGGGGCACAATGGTGTTTTACTTTCACGTAGCAAAACTTCGTAGGAAAGGTTCGTAGGCTCACTCGAAGCTACAGTCCAGCGTAGCAGATAGATACGAATCGTAGCGCCTGCGTAGCGTCCGCCTAGCCAAGATGCATTACGCTAACTTAGTAATTTTCAAACCCAAACAATATATACGCTTTTATTGCTAAGATACCACTTAAAAAAATATATTTTTCACCTCACCAGCTCGGAAAGGCTTTCTTTGTCGGTCAAAATCTGCGCGCAAAAGTCCACTTTAATCGCTAGCGTGGAAAATAATGGTGGTGCTGTGGGCGGAGTAGGCACTGCGAAATGACGGCCACAACTGAAGTGGCGCTCGTGCAAGTGTTTTTTTTTCCAACACCAAGTGATTCCCGCTACGGTGACGTGAAAAATTGTGTGTTTCGCACGACAGCAAAGTTATTTGGGTCTCGAGGCCTTGAATCCCTCGTTACGATCAGAATTTTATTTTTGAATCACACAATTTTAGATCCTTCGCTAACTCGGGATTCAATACTGGCTCTACCGCCAAATAACCACTTTGCAGCCTTGCATAGTAAATAACTAATTCCAATCTAGGTCATCTAACAATGGATGTCCACCAACAATCATTCCCGCGCGTGACGTTTTTATACTACCCACGTTTAAAAATAAAAAGTCACAACTGTAACAGGGTTCCGTTCAAATTTAAATTTTAACACAGCAGCAGCAGCTTTTCAATTAAAGCATTCGAACGTTCGAAATGAGTATTTCGTAGTAACCATCCTGGATGGTCAAGTTATTATTTGCCACAATATAAGCATAAATATAACAATTCAAAATGCGTAGCCCTTACAAACTAAGACGAATGGACAGACGGACAGACGGCGTACGCCTAGTCCCAATGGCACCCTTTAAGTTCCCTAAAACTAGCATTAACACCACTTTTTTAGGGTTCCATACCTCAAAAGGAAAAAATGAAACCCTTATAGCATCACCCGTGTGTCTGTCTGTCCGTCTGCTCCGAAACTACTGGACCGATATAAATTTGATACACACATGTAAGTCGGTGACCCAAACACGAACGTGTAACGTAAATAAATTAATTTTAAACAAGGGGGCCACTTTTGGGGGGTAAATTAGAAAATTCATGTGACATCAAATAAAAGGGCTCGTGAGAATCTCAAATATGTATATATTTTTTTATAATTTTAAGATAAATAGTTTTGAATTTATTTAAGAAAATATCTCCTCTCCGAAACTACTAGGCGTAACATTTTGAAAAAAATACAGAAAATACTTCTTTAACTATAGATTACAGGGAGACGTAGAAGAAGTCCATGGCATTTAGTTACCATATACAAATTTAGATCAGATTTAAAAAAACTTTAAACTCTAAACTTGAAAGTTTAACTCGCATTTGTCCGGTTTTTCAACATATCGCACCCCCAGTACAACACTGCACTAAGTCAAAATATTTCATGTTTTCAGAATCGACGAAAAATCGTTATCTCATGTTATATCAAAGTGATAGCAATATAAATATTCGATTTTGAAATTTTTCGACATAAAACAGTGTTGTACCTACTGGGGGTGCAATATATTGCATAATATTGTAAAGATAAATTAATAAAATCTACTACACTTTTTTTTTTTTTTAAAGTATCAAAGGCTTCCACAAAGTAGGTCATATGGATTATCGGTTTCCTCACGGTCACGTTGGCTGATTCCTGTGAGAATCGCCACGTGGTGCAACCTTTGAACACTTCTCCAAAGGCCTCATTAAGTAGTATCGAAACTTGACAAATTCCAGGGAGCGGATAAGACAGATTTACACGACTTCTATTACTCTATCTCTTTCAATGACTGGAAAATGGAAGGTTTTAAGAACCTTTGCTCACTGCTCCGGAACTTCGTGAATTTTAATCTTTGGTATTCCTTTCTTTCCTTTGGTATATTCTATGGTATTCCTTTTAAGTCAAAAAACTATGATTTTGAGCTGAGATACGTAGCACTGTATAATAAGTAAACATATTTATAAAGATAACAGAGACAATAGCAAAATTTATAGTAAAAAATTAAAAGTTCAACATGGCGACTATAAAAATGACTATCAAGATGACTTTTTATTTTGTAAATTGCGTTGTAAATATACACAACGCTTTAAAATAAACAACTCTGGTACTCTATCTGACCACTCCGCAACGATGATTTTGTTTAAATCAATTTGTGAGTAATAAAAAAATGTGTTAAGATAACATAGACTTATGTTTCAGAAGCCTAAAATAAATTGAAATATTGTAAAAATTTACATCTGAAAAAAAAACGCTACTGTCGGTAATAAAGAAGAACGACCTGTTTCATAATTAATGATTCATAGAAATTTTATTAATAGGTTCGTGTCATTCTATAATATAGGCATCAACATGAAGTCATGTTAGGTATCATTATTCATTACTAATATCGTGATTCCTTTTTTATTACCAGAGCCATTGCGTGGTTTTATCGTGATTAGCCGATAACCAGAAGGCAGTAATTGCCCGATGATTTAAAAATAATATTACAGTTTACAATCAAACAAAATTTACTTAGCGGAACTCTCCTGTTTACACGGAGAACCGCTAGCCGTGGGGTCCAGAGAGTTCACGATTGCCTCGCACTGGAAGGCTGTGGCAACTTTGTGTCAACTGTGGCAACTTTGCCTAACCTTGATAGTTCCCCCGACGAAATAACTTGCACATGTATCAAAATATTCGATTGATTCTACATAATTGGATACTTTAAATAATACTCATGCATAGTGTTTTCATTGCCGATAGTATCATAATTGCGCAAGCGCAAGCAATGAGTTGACAATGTTTTGTCGCAACCAGATGAACGGTATAGCAGCAGTGCATAACATACGAACAGACAAACATTGATTTTTGACCGAGCAAGCGCGAAACGCGAGTGAAACGTCTCCGCTTCAGTTTGGGCAAAAATGCTTTCGTGTTCTCCTCTACAGATCGCATTTCTCAACTGATTCTCGTGAAATTTTGTGAGCAGGTTCGATAATTATATGGAATTTTACTGTCAATTCAGTTTTTAGAATTTATTTAATAGGGTTCTTGCGATTATAAACTGACCGCGACCTATGTCCGCATATGGGGATAACAGTTTTCCAACGACAAAGTTAAGTTTGTCGTGTGTATAATATTATATTAGGTTTTGTCTGAGTAGGACTCGTTTATTGTTGATCCTTGGGAACCATCGAATTTTCTGGTGTTAAGAAAAATTCACGGAAACTGACTCCGTGTGAGCCTTTCATAATAACCTGTTCAGCATTCAAGCTTCTTAACATAAAATAACATTACATTTCATATTGAATGATAAACTTATTATAAATAGGTAGAAACAAAATACAAAAGTACCTACTGTAGAATAAATTCAAAATGGCCGTGCCCAATTACCCTTAAATTCGAGAGCTGTAACAAATTGGAACACATTGCACCTTCACTTTCAAAAGCAAATTCTCCAAATCTGTCTTACTGACCCAGAATTGTGTCAGGTATTGATAAATGTAGACCTTTTATCACCTTCGATGTCGAAGGCACTATAGAATAACACTCCTAATGGATTGGGCCTAAAATGAGGTTATGAGGTTTCGGCGTCGCGCCGTCCTGATTCTGAAAGTATCGTTTTTCATTTGTTATTTGAGTTTGATGTATTTGGTTTTATAGATATTCTTTTTGCTGCGTGGTCGTGTTGGACATAGACTAGTTATTTGTTTATTTTCAGTAAATTGGTATTACTTTGTTTGAAGCTTGTTTAAGTAGATTAGCGTGTTTCCAAGTCAATATAAAAAGTTATGCAGCTAGTTATTTTTCTATTAATGAAACAAATATAACAATTACTTCTACTTTTGTTTTAAATTTGCATTCACCCTACGACCACACTTCGGTTATTCGGGCCAAGGTTCGTGTTGGTGTCTCTTTCTTTCTCTATATTAATGAATGAGAGGCTAACGCGAATCTTCGCCGAATCGCCGAAGTGTGGCCGTAGAGTTAGAATACCTACTGACCTTCAGTATTTCTTTTAAGCCTATAGTGTGTGAATAAAGGTACTTTTGCTATGTACTTTACTTATTTTGGTTAATTTTTTCTTACTCACTTTTAAAAGGCGTTTTAGTAAATGACCCCAATATCTCGACGCTAAAAACGATAATGCTGTAAAGAAAAACATGGACTATCAGTGGACTAGTGGATAATGTGACGTCACCAATACCATGGGTTGCGGATCATCAGGCCACGTCGTGCCAGTGGACGACGCGAATGGCAACGGCCACGCCAATGGCAATGGCAAGGCCAATGGCAAGGACCACGACGACGATCTGCCAACGGTCGTGTTACCCGAGACCCCGGTGAAACCCAAACCACGTAAGTAGTGAATAACAGAATCCAAATTGACTTTTTTATTCTTTAAGTCGATTTCCAATTACTTCTGCCCGCGGCTTCGTCCGCGTAGAATTAGTACCTTTGCCATCCCACAGGAACAGTTTTTTCCACCACACGTCCTATTGTGTATTTAATCCACGAACTCGCGTACCACTACCTAACTTTACGTACCTACATTAATGCATCCATGCAACGTCAATAAAATGAGTAGATACCTAATCATATCTCAATCTGTGACTCCAATAAACTGAAATTAATTTTTTTTACTGAATTCGTGGTAACTAAATCTGAACTATGAAATAACTCTTGTTTCAACTAAACCTTATTATAACAAAATAAATGCATAAGTTCCAGTGTAATCTTAGGACATATTTGTAATAAAACTCATTGTTAATTTTAATTTGCTAGAAACAACATTATGTTTTTGTACGTATGTGTATTGAGGGGAGGACCACTAATACTAATACACGTTTGACTTGGTTTAGGAGTTAGGTGGCAATTCGTTTATGATGCCGTGGAGCCGTGAAGCCGTGGTAGCCTAATGGTTTGACCTGCCGACTCTTAAGCAGAGGGTCGTGGGTTCGAACCCGGGCTCGCACCTCTAAGTTTTTCGGAATTTATGTGCGAAATATAATTTGTAAAATTACCATGAGCTTTTCGGTGAAGGAAAACATCGTGAGAAAACCTGCACACACCTGCAAAGCAATTTGACGGTGTGCACACACCTGCAAAGCAATTTGACGGTGTGTGCGAAGTTCCCAATCCGCACTGGGCCCGCTTGGGAACTATATAGCCCAAACCCCTCTCATTGTGAGTGGAGGCTTGTGCCCAGCAGTGGGACGTATATAGGCTGGATTTTTTTTAATTACGTTTATGATGATGATGAATCCACTAAATAAAATATGTAATACTGTATATTTGTAGGCATAATAGTGTACCTTCTTTTTTGTAATAAATATATATATAAGTATATCCTTATTCTTCTTATTCTTACTTAGGTGGCGCGGCGTGACTTAATATCACCATACTTACTTAGTTTAATAATAGTCAAATAAAATAGTTAAATAATAAATAAACTAAATATAAGTGCAATTAATAAAAACTCATGTGATCAAAATTGAAATAATACTTTGATGACGTCAAGATTCAATCAATTATTAATCATCTTTAAGACCTTTTATAAGTTAAGCACACGGGAGCGAAATTCTCCAACTCTAATGAGGCGGCGTTAAAAATTCACTCAGCGAGAGAGCTGTAATCGTTCGGGACTCGGGAGTTAACTTCCGGAGTTCTAATCGCGTTTTAAATCGGCAATCGTCTAAGGCCCCGCGCATACTATCGACTATTGCATCGACTAAACTGTTTAGTCGAGTTGTAGGTACTTCTCATGAATTCCACACAACTAAACAATTTAGTCGATGGAGGTGCGCATACCATCGATTAAACAGTCGATCTGCGACTGTTTTGTCGAACAACTGTCGCAATATAATTCTATACTTAGACTTATGAACCACAACAGAATAGTTGTTCAACTAAAAGTCGTAAGGGCCTGCGCAAAGCGGCGCAGAGCCGCAGCCGCAGAGTAGAAATCCCCCGTGATGCTCCGAGGTCGGTCTCAGAGCATTCAAATTTATACCTTATTGTAATTAAAATAGGGAAGAATATACATTGATAAATTTAAAATGATCTGCGCTGCGCTCCGCCGGTTTGCGCAGGCCCTTAGTATGCGCCTCCTGACTGATCAGTCGCGGATCGACTGTTTAGTCGATGGTAGGCGCACTTCAATACACTGCAATACAAATTGAGCGTCTGATCGATAGTTGTCCAACTTTTTAATCAATTAAAAGCAGATCGATAATTTTTTTTTATTTTTTTGTCGAACAACTTTCGAGTTGATAGTATGAGGATCGCAATATAATCCTATAGACTTATAAACCACAATAAAATAGTCGTTCAACTAAAAGTCGATAGTGTGCGCCTGGCCTAAGTGTTCGATAGCACTTTGCGAGTAAAAGAAAAAGAAACATTGAAATGGCTGTGCATAAATAACCGGGGGTTAATACAACTTGCCCGTGACTTGTTTGTCGTTTGGATATCCCTTTCTAATTATTCTGTTACGACAGAGATGCTCTGAGTCACAAGCGAGAAAATAACAAGATGTTCTAACTGTACAACTATGTAGCATGAAGGAAGAAGAATTGGTATTCAGAAGAAAGAATTCTTCTTAAAAATTGTGACTCGGAGATTTTTTAACCTGTCTAATTTTTTTGATGGTAATAAGGACGATGGTATCTAAAAGACTAATCTCACTTTAATTCATTGTGTTTGTGTTTCCATCAAATAGTATTTTTATATCAATTTGTGTGAGATTGTCCCCTGATATTTATTTATTTATTTATTTATTTATTTAATACTATTATTGTAAGTCTGTTGTGTGTCATTGCAGGGCAAAGGCTTAAGCCTCCCCCTCCAATTTTTTTCATATTTCTCTGTTCTGAGCAGTCTAATAAAGTTCTTCCAGCCACCAAAATTAGAACCAATAAAGCAAATTTAAAAATACCCTACAACGATTACATTTCTGTTGCATACAACTAGCACATTCCAACGTCCTTTACTAGATCTACCCACGCGGCGTTTCAGGTTCGCGGTTTTCACAACAGAACTTTGTCGAGGTCGCCATTTGTCTATCAATAATCTACTCATATTCTACCACTGAAATTTTATCTTTTACATTGCATACGATAGCTTAATCTCGACATGCTCGTATATTTTCGCCTTCTCTACTAAACTCCATTCCAAATTCATCCTACACCTGATTCCAGCAATCGCCTTCGAGATTCCTCTGGAGGAGTTCGATGCGCACCAACGCACGGAGACTCCCCCGCCTCATCTTCAGAGGCTTCTGCAGCCGCCGCAAGCAGAGATCAGCCTGCCAGATATAGAGGAAAAGCTGGCTGAAGCCGAGCAGAGGAGGCAGACGGTAAGATATGAGGCACTTGCTTTTTCTTTCATAGACATCATCATATCAGCCGAAAGTTGTCCAATGCTGGACATAGGCCTTCCCCAAGGATTTTCACGACGGCCGGTTTTGTGCTACTCGCATCCATCGGCTTCCCGCGATCTTCACCAGATCGTCGATCTTCACACTTCGCTTACCGGTTCGCGGCCACCACTCTAGAACCTTTTCGCCCCAACGGCCATCAGCCCCGCCCACTGCCACTTAAGGTTCGCAATTCGCTGGGCTATGTCGGTGATTTTGGTTCTCCTGCGGGTTTCCCCATTCCTGATTCGATCTCGCAGTGATACCCCGAGCATAACCCTTTCAATGGCCCTTCGTAGACTTAAAAATACAAGAGAAAAAATTGGTGTGGTATGGATATGTATTGAGAAAGAACGAAGGACAAGTAACAAGAAGAGTAATTATCATGAATGTGGATGGACATAAGAGGGTGACCGAAAAAGGGTTTGGTTTTGGGATAACCTAAAAAAATAAATATGACGTAAACGATTTGATTTCAGATACTGCAACAGAGGGCAGCGTCTGCGCAGAAGAAAACGCAGCGGATGATGAAATCCTTCAAGGAAATGGACGGAGTGGACTCTGAACACGTAAGTTAAACTTTATCATGATGAATCCTGCCATACGTAACTACCATCAATAATAAAAGCAATAGAAGCACAGAGTTTCATGTGCACTTGAAAATTTAATAAAGAGGTACTTGACAACTTAAGAGGAAATTACAAATAATTCAATTAGCAAAACAGTTACTCATTACAGTGAAATAAGCTAGATGTTCATTAAGACGAGCTTCCTAATTTAAAAAATAGAGCATGTAGTGTAGGTAGCTCCCAGGTCGACAACTACAAAAGCGCCGCACGGTCAGCTGCGGCGTACAGACGATAATATTAGGTGCAGAGCGCAGGTACATGTTCGATGTGCAAACCACCAGACCAATTGCACCAGTAATTTATAATATCTGGCGCACCGATTGCCGCACGATCGAATATGGTACGGATCGCACCAAGATCGTGGTGCGGAGCGCACATTTTCGATTGTCTGTTAATACTCTCAAATAAGTAAGTAACCCAACCTGCGACTAATATGAATGTATATGTGTGTAATATACAATCTACGACATTCACGCGTTCTTGACGAATCAATATGATACCCAAACACTAAAATCGGTAATAAATAAATAAATAAATAAATATCAGGGGACAATCTCACACAAATTGACCTAGTCCCAAACTAAGCTCTAGGCTTGTACTATGGGTACTAGACAACGATAAACATACTTAAATAGAGAAATACATACTTAAATATATAGAAAACATCCATGAATCAGGAACAAATACTCGCGCTCATCACACAAATATTTGTCCATATCGGGGGATTGGAACCCAGGACCGCTAGCTTCGTAGGCATGGTCACTACCAACTAGGCTAACTGCGTCGTCATAAAAAGCCCTATCAAAGTACCCATGGTAATAATTCATAATAATTCATGGTATTCGGTTTTTCTATTTTTTTGATAAATGATTTAAAAAAATCTAATTACAGGAAATGTTGGATCCAGTGAAGCATGCTCCGAAGACGTTGACCATTCCACCAGATCCAGGACTTTGTGAAGATAAAAATATATGATATTGATAAGTTAAGATGTATCGTCTACTGAATTTTTAAATTATATGTGTGTGCCAGGCGGCCACGACTTTGCGTGTAATGTCAGTTAACCGCTCTGCGGTGAGCGTCTCGACCGCGCAATTAAGAGAGAATTCCCTCACCGCTGCTGAGAGCTTAACATGCATGGACGAGATAAAATTTGACAGGTGCTAGGGAAATGAATTTCAATTTCAATTACTAAGCGAGTATAGCGATTTTCACTTTTTTATAGCGATTTATCAAGACGGTAAACTTTTATTTTAAACCTTAAGCGTTCATTCCCACGTTAGAATATGGAATAGATGTATTAATTTCCCTAACACCTGTCAAATTTTATCGCGTGTATGCATGCTAAGCCCGCTGCTGAAAGTCGTGGCCGGCCGTAAGCCATGTTCTACAAAGAGTAGGTACATAGCGCTTAAAATGTGCATTAAACTAATACAAAGACACACTATACGTACACACCCAAATGAAATTATGTGTTAGAGCACCTTTGTACTGAGTCATATTCGGATCTGAAAAAAAAAACTGTGTATTTCCAAGCATAATCCAAGCGTAGTTCTATATTATGCATAACTAGCTTTATCGCTTGACTCTGTCCGCATAAGTTGTTAATGCTATTCCCGACCGAACTGTTCAATGTTTCCGGATATAAAGCACCCTATGTTGGTCGTCAGGCTATAAACTATCCCTGCACCCATATGCAGTCGCCTTTATCGCGCTGGAAAAGTGCGGATAAGAGTCCGTCACTCTCGCATAAACAGGGGCATTACTATGAACTTCGAAATTCGATCTTCGTCTATTGCTATCCCTTTTGCTCTCGACGCGTAGCTAATTTGCAAGAAAGTGACGGGGCGATCCGAAGTTCGAATTTCGAAGTACAGAGTAATGGCCCTGATCAGAAGGTGACAGATGTTTTATACACGTTTATCCGCATGATAATCATGGCGGCCATAATAGGCTGTCCGGCCGAGATCTGGATACAGATCGCGCGCCCCACGCGTGCAGTACGAAGATATCGTTAGTCCTAAATCGCAAAAGAAACGGATAATCTGTCTATTACGATATCTGACAGGCCGAGATCGGCCGGCGGACTGTTAGTCTGTGGAGCGCTTTAAGTTAAACTTTACGACCGCACGCGCAACAACCCACCAAAGTTTCATCGTAATCGCGTGAATGTTGTCTATTACTTTAAATATAGCTGCCTAAATGAAATAAATTGTATTTGATCACTACAAGACACACGACAACACATTTTCGTTCTGTTTTTTTTTTTGTAAATAATTTTTTAATGCATAAAAATTTCATATGAAACTAAGTAAATTGTATTAAGGCATTTTTAGCAACAATTTAGTAAAAATTATACCTAGAAGGTAGTTTTAAATCAATTTATACAAACAAAGAGTTTAATAAAAAGCTTACAACTTGCTGCTGTACTTGTTTAATTTCTGTATGCCTACTATGCTTTTCAGTAATTTGGAAGAAGTCGTTTATAGCTATTCCCTCGAGAACAGTCCAGTTTTTCGGGGATAAAAACACCCTATATATATGTGGCTATAGACTATCTTTGTGCCAAATTTCACGTCGATCGGTTTAGGCGATAAGCCGTGAAAGGGTTCTTAAAGTCGGGCATGCTAACTCACGCAATAAAATTTTCAATGAAACTTTCCGTTAAGTGTTTTTCAAAGATCCTTCGATGACTTGACCTGTATAGTTTACATTCAATGAGTGTTTACTACCATTTTTATTAGTGAATTGCATGAATGTCGTTTTATTGATGTTAATATTTAAATTGTTTTTGTTTAAACAAGATATAATTTTAGAAATCGTATTGTTTGTCTTCATTATAAACGTTAATATCACGACATGATTTAACAATTGACAGGTCGTCAGCAAAAAGTATTCATTTAATCTCTTTTGCATCTGGGAGATCATTAATGTAGAGTAAAAATAACAAGAGGCCTAAAATACTGCCTTCAGGTACACCTAATACGTTTTTTTTTGGTGTCAGATTTCTATGAGGTTACTATATTTTCACCATGGGTTCTTGCATGTACCCATAAATAAATTCGATCGGACTCGAAATCATGCCAGGCTGACCGCTGGCAGACTTGGTGTATTGTCAATAGGGAGATCTAGACTACAATATCCCGGTAATCCCATTCGTGTACTCGATGACGTAGTTTCGTCGTACTTTTACGTGATCGTAATGCGGTTCGACTAGCGAAACTGCTAAGAGGATGTAAGGCAGACCCGTTTTTTTTACTTTTATAAGTAACTTCTATTGCTACGAAAACGTTTCATTCGTGTACTCTTTGACGTAGGTTACGCCGTAAAAATAACAACTTTTCTCTTCGACTGTACCGAACCTGCCAGGTTGCGCATTGGCAGACCAAAGTTTTGTGGGTCTAATAGGCCACTCCTCTCGCTACAAAGTGGCATATTTCGTGTACTCAATGACGTAGGATAATTTACGGTCCCCTCAAAGTCTAATAAATCAATCGCACGTCATATCAAATACAATCAGTTCGTCGTCAGCTAATTTATTTAACCGAACCATTTATCTAAAGTTCGCTCCTCATTCCATGTTGATACGGTGGCTCCGGTGGCCCAGGAGTCCTCGAAAACCGTTCATAGATGTCGTCCCAGAACCGTGCTCGCAGCTCCAGCAACGGCTCTCTGACCAGTCTGATCTCCTCCCCGAGGTCCATGTAAGGGGACCCGTCCGAACCGACAGGGGGCCACGCTGAAAACTGGGAATCTTCAGGAACTGGTTTTCTGGAAACAAAAAAGTAAGTTCTAATGAATGTCTTCTGGTTTAAGTACGAATTAATGAACATTACAGAGATTTAATTGAGACTAAATCTAAAATTTGGCACTCTGATAGTTCAGGATCAGGACTATCTGTGTGCTAAATTTGATCAAAATCCGTTCAGCCGTTTAGATGAGATTGAAACACGAGCCTGGCTCCGCTCGCGTTTTCACCAATCACCACCAACCAATAAAATTAAAGTTTCTTACGAACCCAGTGGTAACAAAATTAATCCACATCTCCTGTACTATCGACCGCATCTTCTTATACTCTTCACTTTCACCATCCACATAAAGGTTGCTGATGATGCTATCGTAAACTGCCATCGACTGAGCGCAGTGAGCAGCTCCTTCCACTCTGTCCATGAAGTCTGGATACAAGCCTTTAGGGCGAGGAGCATAGAAAGAGTACTCGTACAAGTAGATATAGTGACTACCAGCATCCACTTGTAATTTTACTGACCTCAAATGCCCGTTCGTAAACATAACATCAGAGAAAAAGTCTATGTATCCCTCAATTGTATCCTGACCAACGGGATTATCACCAAAGTAAAATTCTTTAACAACCTCTGCAACTTCAGTCTTTTCCTTTTCGGAACTAAATTGCAGGTCAGGCGGTAGAAAATCTGCGAAGTGCTCATTCATTCTGTCTTTTCTATTTTCAAAATATGGAACAGTTAATAGGCCCTCCATATTCGTCACACCGTATAACATCGGTATTTTCCTATAATTCCCGTATTTTAAAATATTTTGTGGGGCATCTCTCAAAAACATTTCTTGGCCCACATCACGTTCCACACACGGTGTAAAGTAAAAAGTACTGTCATGTTTTAACACGAAATCGCCTGATGTTAGCTCTTTAAAAGAAGCAGATTTATAATATTCTTCCAAAGCAAAAAAGTCATGTGTATTTTTGAAACCCTTGATTTCTGCGAATTCCTTTGCAACTTCTATGGGCTCAAACTGCACACTCCAAGGACTGAGACTTGCTCCGCTTTCAGGAATCACTTTATTGAACAAACCTTCCGTCATATCAGAGAGCATGAGGAGGTCCACTGCCGAAGACCCCGCACTTCCTCCTGCTACCGTGACATCATCAGGGTTTCCACCGAAATTGGCAATGTTCTTTTGAACCCAACGTAGCAAAGCTACTTGGTCTTTCATACCTGCATTGCCAGGAGCACTCTCTGTGCCAAGACATAGAAAACCATGTGCTGACAAACGGTAGTTAAAAGTTACCCCTATCAGCTTCTTACTTCTAACCAAACTGGTCGGAGTGGCTAATTCGCCAAATCCCGTAAAGTACCCACCCCCATGAACATAAACCAAAACAGGAAGGTTAGTCTCATTTGTGGCAGGGACGTGAATGTTGGCAATTAAACAGTTTTCTTGTACTTTTAGCCCTGCAGTGAACGGCGAAGTGTTTTGCGGGCATATGATGTCTCTATCTACTGCTTCAAAGGGTTTTGTCCAAATGGGACCGGGAAGTGGAGCCTGAAAAATATAAGTTGAATAACTTACGCAAAAGATTTTTTATTGAACGGCGTGAATTGGCGTGTTGCATCGGTTTTGTTAGGAATAACCTTTTTATCATGTTAGACGTCCGAATCCTAATCATTTCCTTACTCTTTGGTGACGACATAGGACAGAAGCAAACCTTTTTAATAAAAAACATCGATTATAACAGGGAAGTTCAGGGCAGGTTTTTAAATAAATTCATCAGTATACAATGGGTATGTCTGTATAAGTATGTTTAATAATAATAATAATAATCCAGCCTATATACGTCCCACTGCTGGGCACCGGCCTCCACTCACAATGAGAGAGTTTTGGGCTATAGTTCCCACGCGGGCCTAGTGCGGATTGGGAACTTAGCACACATCGTCAAATTGCTTTGCAGGTGTGTGCAGGTTTCCTCACGATGTTTTCCTTCACCGTATAGCTCATGGTAAATTTACAAATTAAATTTCGCACATAAATTCCGAAAAACTTAGAGGTGCGAGCCCGGGTTCGAACCCACGACCCGTCGGCAGGTCAAACCATTAGGCTACCACGGCTTTTTTTTGTCTATTTCCTTAGTGAGAGCCTAGGGCTTATTTCGGACTAGGTCAATGTCTGAGAGATTGTCCCATCATACCTATTCATTTTTGACATCGCGGTTAGCCTAGTTAGTAGTGACCCTGCCTATGCCTGGTATGGGCAAATCTTTGTGTGATGAGCGCGAGCTGTTCCGGAGTCATGGATGTTCACTATGTTTTTCAGTATTATGTGTATTTATCTATATTATTGTGTTTATAGTTGCTCATAGTACTAAAAAGCCTAGAACTTAGTTTGGAACTAGGTCAATTGGTGTGAGATTGTCCTCTGATATTTTTTTATAGGTACGCATTATCCCAATAAAAAGAAAACATTAAATGAACCTTTCATAAGTTACAATGTTTTTAATTGAATAGAATACTCCGCACCAAGTGAATAAGCAATTGACTTGCATGGTTAAAGTGTTTGAAGACTTATGAGTTATGACATAATTACAGATAGATAATAAATCACTCGTGCAAAGTCTAAGTACCTCAACCAACACTTACTGTAAATCTGTGTTCTCCACTCGGTGCTGTAGCATAAGGGATTCCAAAGAACTGGAACAACTGGCCGTCGTCAGACGTGTAACCGCGCACGGGTCCTTGCGCAGTCCGCACGGTGCGCGACTCGCGCGCATCTCGCTGCGCAGACGCTACTGCGCACAACACTAGCAGTCCCATAAAACGTGTCATCGCTCAGGCTGTTACTTTCACACTGCCGTCCAGATACGAGTACAATGTCTTAGATAGTAGTCTTAGATAATTTATCACTGTAATTTAGATAGTGACGATTCACACACAGTAGAGCATGAAATAGATAGAATATATCGCAACACATCTTTATTACTATAGGAATAAGGATGTGTTGCGATATACTTTGCCATTTTGGCTGCTCTAATCTATTTGACGCTGACTGTACACTGTTAGACACTTACTTGTACTTACTTTGCTCAGGGTTTTTTTGATGATGTCGACGGTGGAACGGCAAAACATCTGAAGCGAAATTTTAGGAGAAAATTAGTTAAGTATTTTAAATCAGCAATTTTACAATTTCTTCGTTTTGTCATTTACTGTTGTCATCTAAGGCAATATTTGAGTTTCCCGACCGACAAAAATCGTGGTTGTTTTCGGTACTTAGGGCCGTATTAATAAACTCATCAAGATACGTCAAAGTAAACGTCAATCCATAGAAAACTGTCCTTTTTGACGCATCTTGTGACGGGGATCAGAGTTGAGATGAGTTTATTAATACGGCCCTAAGAAGTTGTCGATTGAGACGGAGTTTATTAATACGTAAGTATGGCCCTGAGGGCCGCATTAATAAACTCATCTCAACTGTGATCCCCGTCTCAAGATACGTCAAAGGAAACGTTAATCCATAGAAATCTGTCATTTTTGACACGTCTTGTGACTCAGACGAAAGCTTGAGAAGAACATGCATTTTTAACTGACTTCAAAAGTGGAGGAGGTTCTATGTTCGGCTATATGTATGTTTTTTTTTCATGTATGTTCACCGATTTTTCCGATGACTACTTTACTTTACTTTTATGATCATTATAAAGCATGTGGTGAAGTGCAACTGATGGTGAAGTATCGGGAGAACTCTTCAATTATTAACGGCCCTGCATCTTGGATAGCGACGTTTTGTTAAGGGTAATGAGAAATTGGTATTAGGCTATTTTATCTTAATGTGAAGTAAAAAAAACCGTCTTCAAAAACCCACTGGAAAGTGTTACATAAAGTCCGGCCTTAGTTTCAGTGGTTTTTTGAAGACGGTTTTATTTTTTTGTAATTTTTTTTTAAAGTGGTAGGCAATTAAAGAAAACGCTACAACGAGTATTTACTTGTCACATGAGGCACAGCATTAATCAAGAGTAAATAACAATAAACAAATACGATTTTTTTTTAAATATTTTATTCACAATTTTTAGTTTTGGACAAAATAAACTTTGAAAGAAAAGATATGGGAAGCAACAATTTAAATTAAAAACAAACAAATACTCGCGAGCAATGAAAAAGATTACAATGTACGTAAGTGTGCATTTGCAGGAACCCTTTATTACTCTCGAGTGTATGGATAAAAAGGCCTGAGGCTGCGTTCCTACCAAAGCTGTGCGAAGCGAAGCGACGCACGAGGCAAAAATGTTTACTAAAATAGCCATTAAACAAAGTAAGCAGCTGCTCAGGGCATCACGAGTCCGGAGGCACCAAAGTCGCAGATCAAAATTGTTACAACAAATTGACAAGCAGACACAGGGGCATACGAACGAAAATTATCGCACCATGTTGGCTTAATCTGGTACTGAGGCATGTTGGCTTAATCTGGTACTTAATCTGGTAATGCTGGTAATCGCGATCTGAGATTACAAAATAAAATATCAATAGACAATTTCACACAAATTGTCCTAGTCCCAAACTAAGCTCCTATGCTTGTACTATGGGTATTAGGCAACGATATAGCATACTTAAATATAAAGAGAAATGGCTCAGAGAGAGACTCAGGAACAATTACTCCCGTTTAACACACAAATATTTGCCCATACCGAGATTCGAACCCGCAGCCGCTTGCTTCGTAGGCAGGGTCACTACTAACTTTGTTACTCGCGTCGTCAAAAATGAACTGGTATGATGGGACACGCTCATTGTGATCTAGTCCCAAATAAGCCCTAGGCTTTCACTAAGGAAATAGACAACGATAAACATACTTATATGTATACAGAAATACTTATTGTATAACAACCAATTACGCTAACCACGTCTCGTCAAATACATTACATACATTGTGCTCACGCGCACCACGTGACTGACTCGCACAGCTTTGGTAAAAAAGCGGCCTAGAGCTGCATTGCCCTCAGATACATGCTAAGTTGCGCATATGTTAGGATGGTATGATATCTACCAATGAGCATTGTTTATTTTCTTAGCTTAGCTTGGCTCAGAACTGGTGGAAAAGGCTTAGGGCTAACAAAATATTTAGTCATACAATATTAGAAATATTTATTAACAATATAAAATTCATATTAGAAGTCAATAAAAAAATTAAAAAACATGCACTTTGTATTCGTCTACATTCGAACGCACATTGTCAAAGTTGTCGTTTCAGTTTTCAACCGATCCCAAAAAGGAAGATTTTTTTTGTATGTATGTATGTTACGCAATATGTTCACCAATTGTGGCCCGATTTAAATACCTCTTTAATGGTTGGATAGGTTACATCTCAGGGATGGTTCAGTTTAAATTTCGCTAAGATCTGGTTATGAGATCGATGGGAAATCTTAATAATTTGGAGTCGGTGCATTGTATTTTAAAACTGTTTCAAGTGTTTTAACAGACATTGCTAATTATTGAAACTAATTTACTTTTGTTTTTCCATTTACGTTGTATTCATATTCAATTAATCTGAAAGTCAGCATTGGAGACCGCGGTTCAGCAGGTTGTGTTTGCAGAATGTTATGGATTATTATATCGTGACTTCTTTTCGCAAAGTTCTAATTATATTGGTTTGTTTATCTTGTATCGTTGCAACACGAGGGTCTGGTCTACGTATTGGCATCGCTGATCTTACTGATTTTGCCACTACAGTTCTTTTCATTGATCCTGTTCCTGCATCATTACTTATTATGAACGTCGAATTTGTTATGGATATATTTGTTGCTGGTACAGACATTACTTTAGGAGGGGCATTTTGGAGGATTCTCTCAGGAGGAAGGGGGAAGAATGATAGTTTATCATGAACGAAGGCAGGTGGCACGCGACCCATGTCAAACTCGATAGGAGGAAGAACATCATGAATATATTTTCCTGGGTAATAAGGTTGTGGAAATTGCACCGGTCTGAAGGCTAACTGTCGAGTATCGCTTTTCGGTGCATCTCTCCAATGCCCCGTCAAACCTCCTGCAATAAAAAAAAAATCAGCAGACAATCTTCCACTAATTGACTTCGTAAACTAAGCTCTAGGCTTGTACAGTATATGTTATCCGATGTCTTATCCAATTTTGTGCTCAACAAATGTGACTTTCACAATATAAAGGGACCTTATGGAGGCAGGCAGTTACAATTTTTAGAACTGTTACCATAGTATTTGTATAGTTACAACTGTTACAAGAATAGGAAGAGCGTAACTGCCTTCCTCCATAAGGTCCCTTTATATTGAGAACGTCACAAATGACATGCTCTTATCCTTTTAGTAATAGAGACGTGTCGAATACTTTTGAGCATAATGTCAAATCATATTATTATTGCTGGTGAATATACTATGCTTACTAGACGAAGACAAACATTATCTAAAGAAATAAATACGTAGATACTTACCCCCTTACTAATAAACGTTGAGTAACGGCTGAGTAGTTATACAATGCTTTGTCCTTATCTGTCATTGTGACATTTGAATTCGACAGATAAGGACAAAGCATTGTATAACTACTCAGCCGTTACTCAACGTTTATTAGTAAGGGGGTTTGAAATAATCCAAGACTCGGTAACAAATACCTACTTGCGCTCATTACATAAATTTCTGTTACCAGGAATCGAACCCGGGGCCGCTAGCTTCGTAGGCAGGATCACTAAGAAATAGCCTACTCTTAACCGTATAATTTACAATTTTGGTTATCAATTAGTCAGTATACCGAGACGCGACGATGCATGAAGAGGCCAGTTGTTCCATGATGCGCAAGCGTGGCGTCGCAAATTGCAGCGCGGAGAAAAGAAAAATAAACTATTCTTTCTAACAGATTTGTTTTAACTAATCGACACAAAATAGTTACATACTGTATCAGTCGTTTGCAATGACGAGACGTGGTACACAGTGATGTCGAGTTTACTTCGTTTGAAGTCCTCTTAATTACCATACCATACCTACCTGCAGGCTGCTCTAAAGTATTAAATCGTAAATATAATATCTGCATAAATACTGTACCGACTGATAAAGATATTTATTCAGTAAGTAGGCCGCACGGGCACTTTTACACGTCAAAATCTACCAGCGCTTCCCAAGAGGAGACCACTGCTGAGAAGAAGCGCCGCAAGAAACTCAACAGTTAGTAATTTTTTTTAATAAAACTTATGACAATGATACTACTTATTCTAGCATCATATATAACTGTAAAAATAATATAAAATATCTGCGTAGTTCTGCAGGAAAATATTGTTATGACATTTTCTATATTGGTTATCAATACCCTTATCATCATGGACATTTACCCCCTTACTAATAAACGTTGAGTAACGGCTGAGTAGTTATACAATGCTTTGTCCTTATCTGTCATTGTGACATTTGAATTCGACAGATAAGGACAAAGCATTGTATAACTACTCAGCCGTTACTCAACGTTTATTAGTAAGGGCGTTAATGTTTGTCCAGAGGGCATGGATACGTTATATAAAAACATAATAATAATAATATAATAAGGATATAATAATATTTTGATGTATTATAAGACGGGTATTTCAGCCAAGATGATGATTATTGTGATGATTGATGTGATGCACGCCTAAGTTTAGGCCAATATCTTAATCACGACTTACCTAGTAATATAACAGATTCTCTTTGAGGTGCATTTGGGAAAGAACTCGTTTGTCTTATATTGATCGCTATTATCACTGAAATTGATACCTGAAAGTTACAATAAAAAATTATTTTATTTTTATTTTTTTATTTTATTTTTTAAAATAATCATATTTTATATAATACTAGTAGTAATTTTTTCAATTAAAATAAAGTAAATCAGCGAGCAGAGCGTCTCCGTTTCATCTTGGGCAGAAATACTTTCGTATACAGAATGAGTCCTTATAAAGTGCACAAATTTTGGGGGTTAAATCAGTAGATCATACTGACCAACTGTCACTATAGGACCAACCAGAAAATCGCGAAAAAAAATCGACCCTCCCATACAAAACATTGTCAGCTGTCTAGCCAAAATGTATGGGAGGGTCAATTTTTTTTTCGCGATTTCGGGGTTGGTCCTATAGTGAAAGTTGGTCAGTATGACTTACTGAATTAACCCCCAATGCACTTTATAAAGACTCACCCTGTATATGTCCGGCGGTGTCCAGCTGTCCATCTGTTCTCCTCTAAAGGTAGCATTTCTCAACTGATTATCGTGAAATTTTGTGAGCAGGTTCGATAATTATATGGTATTTTTCAATCGATTCGGTATTTCGAAAATTTTCAAAATGGCGGAGATACGGGGCTTTTTGCGATTACCAACTTATTTGCGGTGTTTGTGAACTGTGCACGAAATGTTGATGTATGGGGATAACAATTATCCAACGGCAAAGTTAAGTTTGTCGCGAGGTCTACAGCATTTGGCTGTTAAACAGGCGCCCTAGCCAAGATGCGTTACGCTAACGTTGACGTAAACCAACGATCAGTCACGTTAGTCGCTTATGGGTGAAATTAAAAAAAAAGTGTACATAGTTACGAACTGTTATAGTTATAATAACTTAAGTGAAGAAACGGAAACTTCAATCAATAGAAATGACTAAACTTAAACAAACCTTACCCATTTTAAAATCTGGTTCATTCTGGCGTTTGTATCCACGTGTATATTCAGGTTCCTTTATTGTACTCAGTTAGCCTTCCATTTTGTTACTTCTTAAGTTTAAAACGCAATATCTACGCTAAGAAAACAATACAGCGGTAACAAACTATTATGTTTTCAAAAAAGGTCTCTCCTACACGAAATCGAGCACCGAATGAGTAAAACTACTCGAATCAGTAGAACAATTGCCCTTTAGAAATTCACTGTGGTATTACGTAAAAGAGCAAAGCATTTAGCCGATTAAATACAAAGGCTGGCGTTAAAGCACCTGGCGCTGTTATATAATATCTATATCTGATATCTTTGATTGTGTAAGGGCAATTCTGCCGTCCTAAGATAAAAGGCAATATCTCAAATTCAATAGCCAAAGCAGATTCTGTCCTCTCCTGTTAGTAATGAGGTAGTAATTGCTACAGCAGTTTTGTCTGAGATATCGCATTTTAGATTAGCAGGGCAGAATTGTTTTTGACCTGTATGCGTATAAGAACCATACATTATTTGTTCCTCCGTAGAAGTTGAACGGATGGAGCGGTTTCGATAAACTAGGTATCATTGGGATCGCGAGTGTCACTGAGAAATTTAAATTTAGAAAAAAGAAATGGTGCATTTAAAAATAAATACTTACCTACTTAAGTGGTTTTAACATATCGAACCATGCAGTCGGGCATTTTATTTTGATTATATTTATTCCTGAATCTTGATCGTAACCTAGGTAGTCATTCTTCTATAGTTCGTATCTTACGTTCGTATCTTACGACGAAGACCAGCGCTGTCTCTTGTTCTGACTGCATTATTTCGATAGTGACAACGATGTCGTTAAGTTGTGACTCTGCCTGCGAAGCTAGCGGCCCCGGGTTGCAATAGGGATGATGACTGGGTAAAGAAAGCGAAATTTTTTTTGTCCATCAGTTAGATTATCAAAAAATATTGGACACGTTTTTCTTTTGTCAATCAACCAAAAATGACAAAGATAAAGCGCGTCAAAGTTCGGGAGTGGGGGCTCGTGACGTCACTTCTGTGTGAAAGTTGTATTGAGACGTGACGTCCTGCGATATTTCAACTCAATATAATTTTTTGATTATATAAAAAAAAGAAAAATACGTGTCCCAATATTTATCGATAATCTACCTGATCGAGAAAGAAAAAAAAATAGTCATCATCCCTATTATATTAGTTATTAATTAAATTTCAAATTAATGAATCACGCCCAACACTGACTTTCTAATATTTCATACAAATAAGACGTCCAACTCACACTTGACCGGTTTTTTATTTGTAGTTGCTATGTTACGTCTACTCGATACATTGCAAGCCGTCGCGCAGTAGATGTAGGTAAGTATGTTTTAACGAAATTAGTGCGAGTGCATGGGAATCGAATCCTGCGTCGAGCGCCGATATCAGGTGGATCCTCGGACTCAAATGGAATTATAGGCGGCGGAGCGGCGCCCGGGCAAAGATTATAAATTGACAGACGGTGGAGAATTGCACAATATTGTCATTATCGAAAACCTTTCTTATTATTTAAATGACTGAAATGGCTAAACCAAAGCTAGATAAAAAATATTTTTCGAATAACTATAAAAATAACCAAGATATAAGCCATTAAAGATTTGTTTCTATCTCTTTCTAGCAAAACTGACGTCACAGGACATGTTGGATTTCTCTGTCTAATTACTAGTTTTAAATGCTTATATTATCCGTATTTTTTAGCTGATTTTAATTTCACTTTTTGCCATCTCTTTTACGGTATTTTCATATTTTGTTAAGAAATGGTAGAAAACTGTGTAGAAAACATCATCATCATTATCAGCCGCAAGTCGTCCACTGCTGGACAAAGGCCTTCCCCAAGGTTTTCCACAACGACCGGTCCTCTGCTGCTGTCATCCAGCGGTTTCCCGCGATCTTTAACAATTTCATGCATATTCCCAATTATATAATTTTAGTTGCCCGTGCGCACTTAGAATAGGATTCTGGTTTGGGTAAAGTCGGCTAGAGTCGCATAAAAGCGTATGAGTGCGAGGGAGAGAGAAGTACAAACCCGAATCACATTCTAAGTTTTCACGGGCTGTACTTTTGGATTAGATATCAATTACTTGTGATTTGAGATTGGAGGCTTTTATTGATATAAAAAACGTTATGCCTAAAACTATAACAACTTGACAATAAAACTGATGACGTCGTAAACTTTAATTTGACCTCGAGATTTTTTAATCTTTTTCTAAATTACTGGTAACAAAAAAAAACTACTTTTTCAAAGTGTTTAATTAATAAATACCTAGATTTTCCTAATTACTTATATAGGTATTTGTATTTTTAAGTCTTCCAATCCAATGCTCAATAAATATATATACTCTACCAGTTCAAATCCAAAAAAAAAAATTGGATATAGAGGTACTCGTATTCCGCGGTTAGGTACTTACTAATAAAAATGGTAGCGCCTGATAATGAATCACGCGCAATCGCCTTTTTCCTAGAGTTCTTGAAAACCTTTCAGGAAAGACAAATTAGGTTGATATAATTTTTTCTAAAGCCATATATTATGTATCATTTGTGTATGTAATGATCATTTTGTCATCCCTACTAAACTTCTTATATACCTGGCCACACTTATCAGTCAAACCATTTCGCCTAAATATATTTTTTACCATAGATCCGATACCAGAACAACCCCTTTCCTTAAATGCCTTTTTTCTCCTCACCAGGGGGGCCCTAGCCAAAATGCTTACGCTAACTTAACGATTTTCGAAAAAAATAAATTAATTTGACATAACGCACCCCCAGTACCTACAACACTGTATTATGTCGAAAAATTTCAAAATTGACTTTTTATATTGCAATCAGTTTGATATAACATGAGAACGATTTTTCGTCGTTTTTGAAAACATGAAATATTTTGACTTAGTGCAGTGTTGTACTGGGGGTGCGATAAGCGGCTGACGCGACTGATCGTTAGCTTGCGTCAAATTTCGACGAATCGTTAAGTTAGAGTAATGCATCTAGGCTCCAGGGAGCCTTGCACACCTTTCCTACGAGTTGTCTATTGTCGGTAATCCCTTTCTTACTGATCTAATACGATAGAGACGCACTGAGCGACACGAGAAAATACAACATGTGTTATCAATGTCGCTTCTGTCCCAAACGCTCTCCCCGATCCATTACGGCCGGCGTCCCCGTTAATTGAAAAAGCAATTAAAGCCAAGCTCCGGGAAACAACTATTCCAGACCCAAAGCCAATCGGAGACGGCGCACTAATGGTAGCTGCCCTGGATTTTAAAGATATTGAAGGGAGACAATGCAATTGGAGATAGTCGAGCGAACAAAGTGAGCGGTACGCATTTGCAGACCTATGTGTTTGTGTGTGTGTGTGTGTATGTGTGCGTGTGTTGTCTTGAACTTTCGTGATATGCGCACATATTTGTAGTTAGATGGGCGGAACACAATCTCTCTTCTGTCTTCTGATCGTTGCGATATGATCGAAACGTTGAGATAATAAGTAATTAATATTGTCCTTGTTTTCAGGGCCCCAAGATACAGGCTCAGCCTAGTTTGGGGTCCGCCAGACATCTCCTGATATGTCAATCTGTGTGTTGATGAGCAAATAAACTATTTTGTATTTGTATTTTTTGTTAATTATACGCGATTAAGTCCTCATCATCATCATCTCAGCCGAAAGACGTCCACTGCTGGACATAGGCCTCCCCCAAGGTTTGCCACAAGGACCGGTCCTGCGCCACTTGCATCCATCGGTTTCCCGCAATCTTAACCACGTCGTCGGTCCACCTTGATGGAGGTCTGCCCACGCTGCGCCTTCCAGTACGCGGACGCCATTCGAGAACTCTTCGGCCCCAGCGGCCATCTGTTCTGCGAGCGATGTGTCCCGCCCACTGCCACTTAAGTCTAGCAATTCTTAGGGCTATGTCGGTGACTTTGGTTCTCGTGCGGATCTCCTCATTCCTGATTCGATCACGCAGAGATATTCCGAGCATAGCCCTCTCCATTGCCCTTTGGGTGACCTTGAGCCTTCTTATGACGCCCATCGCCAGCGCCCACGTCTCAGTACCGTAAGTCATCACTGGCAACACACACTGGTCGAAGACTTTCGACTTGAGACATTGCGGTATATTGGACGAGAAGATATCGCGTAGCTTCCCGAATGCTGCCCAACCGAGTCGGATTCGACGATTGACCTCTTTCTCGAAGTTGGACCTACCTAACTGGACTGTATGTCCCAAGTAAACATAATCGTCAACAACTTCGAGTGCAGAGCCTCCGATTACCACGGGAGTTGGTATTACATGGGTGTTCGACATGATCTTTGTCTTGTCCATGTTCATCCTCCGCTGCGCTGGAAGATGTGTTCAGGGTTCTGGACTGGGAAGGACGTGGCATCAATATAAACGGCGAGTACATCACCCACCTTCGGTTTGCCGATGACATAGTAGTCATGGCTGAGACCATGGAAGACCTAAACGCAATGCTCGATGACCTCAGCAGAGCCTCTGAACAAGTTGATTAAGTCCTATTTAACTATAAATATTAGGTTTGATTTATAATTGACATAAATGACTATAACGAAACGATCAATATATCTATTCGGTATCCCTACTTTTTTTTTATATCGTTAGGAAACCGCTCTACCCATACTGTGGCAACTGTGTAATTTGAGTTGTTAAACTGTTAATCGTGTGGCTTCATTAATTAGAACGGTTTCCACCTTATTTAGTTTATGGCTGTTAGTTTTAAACTGGAACTTAATCAATTTCCTTTCATCCGGCAACCTCAGATGTACCTCATCCATTACTTCGTAATTTACGCGATCCAACTTTAGAGGCATCCGGTCGCTTGATGGCCCGAAGTTTGAAACTTGTTACTTGACATTTTCAGGGCCACGGACTGGACAGCAAGTAAATTCTGTGGGGAAATAGGGGACGCTGGTACTGAAAAGAGACAATAAAAAAGGGTGTTCTTACTATAGGACGTACATAACAAAATTGCACTTTTTACAATAGCACATAGGCTACTTTTTATGTCGAAAAAATTGACAGTTACTGGGAGCAGTGATAAACAACTTATAGCCGACTTGATAGGCGATGTCCGGTAATTCCTGTATCACGTTCCTGTGGAACACTCTTGGTACTACAATGCTGTAATTTGGCATAGTTATACATTTAAATTACGCCGACTAAGTTGTAAAATAATATCTTGAAAAAAAAACTTTTTTTTCGGTTACTTACCATAAATGTAAAGCAAAGGTAGAGGTTTCATTGGATAGCTAGCAAATTTTTAGATGTCCGTTTAGGAAATATTGAACTCGAAAAGTGTAATTTTACTTACTTGAAAATACTTTCCCAATTGCTTCGAATTCAATTTTTAAATGTACGGCGTCATTGATTAGCTTCCTCGGCTTTTCTGAAACTACCTCCAAAAATAAGGAAAATGAACCCAAACAGTCCTGAACAAACAAAAATGTTTGCGTTGCCGGACTTTGAGATGAAAAAATAGTTAGCTCGTGTCTTGAAGGCAGTTAAACAAGAACCAACAAACCTTAAAACAAAAATAGATTTAAAAATATGTTTTTCCGGTTTCACACCAAATTTCCGTGGATCCGAATATGATCGACGTTTATTTCCTAGTAGGATGCAATGCAACGAGTTGCTACAGAACGTTGCTTTACAGCTAATTAGGCACTCGTGCATTATTCATCGGTTTGCGTCGAGTTAATCAGTTATTAAGACACCAATAAACACCTAAAATAAGGCGAATATTTGTTAATACGTATAATAGGTTGTCTGTCAGTTACCTAAGTGCGAATTGGACTCATGCATCGAGGGTTCGAATCCGCGCTACTCGACCCACACTTGGCCAGTTTTTATAGTATTTACGATTTTTCTTAAGGGTTTTAACTATATTAACATTAAATTTTATGTTTGTATTACCGTTTTTTTAGAACAATAACAAAAAACGTTCAAAAATGTTTCTCGAATACCTCTTACTATTTTACTTTATGATGTTAAGTGCTTATTTTGTTAGGCTTCTCAGTTAATCGTTACACTTTGATCACACACAGTAAATCTAGGCAATAACCAAGTTAAAAATCATAATTCTACCATGCCTCCTAGCATGTATGCAGGAGATAACATTTAACAGGTGCTAAGGAAATGAATACATCTATTCCATATTCTACGCTTAAGGTTTAAAATAAAAGTGAACCGTCATGATAAAATCGCTATAAAAAAGTGAAAATCGCTATAACCGCTAGTAATAAAAGTCAGGACGAGACACTTTTATTTTAAACCTTAAGCGTTAAGTCTTACGTTAGAATATGGAATAGATGTATTAATTTCCCTAGCACCTGTCAAATTTTATCTCGTCCATGCATCGCCTGCTCTGTCATGCATGGATATAATCTTCGGGTTTGTACTGCTGTCTCACTCGCTCTCATACGCTCTTGTGCGAGTGTACCCGACTACTCAAACCAGGACCTTATTATTATTATTATATTTCCATGACATATTAATAATGTTTTAAGTAAGTAGTCAGCCTCAAATAGACAGGAGCAGCCAAAATGGCCAAATATATCGCAACACATCCTTATTCCTATAGTAATAAAGATGTGTTGCGATATATTTGGCCACTTTCGCTGCTCCTATCTATTTGATGCTGACTGTACCTACCTTTGATCACATTTGCAGCGCCCTTGCAGGGTTCATAAGTACTTATCCATGTATGTATGTATTATGAAAGCAAATAAAGAGTTTGAGTTTGTAATATGGTCGTCTTTATCGCGGTGGATAAGATTTGATAAAGCATCAGTCTCTCTCGCACTTATACAAAGGTCAGACAGTGACAGATGTTTTATCCACCGTTATCCTCACGATAAACACGCCCGTAATAGCGCTGTAAGACTTTTTAAAAGCTACCTATTCCATAAAGACAACAAAGAGGTCAGTTATAAGATACCTTAATCTACCCAATTTCGAAATTGAAATATTATAATCCCGTAAAAAAAAACAAAAGGTAACTCAAGACCCTTTGTTCTTTTTTAAGCAATTTTCAACGAGATTTCCTAGTTGATTACTCCATCTAATTGAGAGATGCGGAAAACAAGAGATAACGCAATGGAATGAAAATAAATTCTAGCTTGATTAGAAATGTAACGTCAGCGGGCTTAACATGCATGCACGAGATAAAATTTGACAGGTGCTAGGGAAATGAATACATCTATTCCATATACCTACCCATATATATACCTCGACGCTTAAGGTTTAAAATAAAAGTGTCTTTTCCAAGCTTTTATTATCTTTTATTAATAAGCTGTCACTTTATTCTTGTGATGCATGTTAGGCTCGCATTTGTCTTTATCTTCATTGCAAGTCGTTACAATATTAAAGTTAGCATGTTTAGATATATAAATAAGTTTAAGAAACCAGTATCACCTAAGTTGACATCTTCATGCCAACTATATTGCTGAGTGGGGACCGGTTCGGCACACATCACTGTTGCTTCAACGTTTGTAAATGTTGTGAGATGATAAGAACTAATTTTATGATGTTTTGTGATATTTATTTTATTTATTATATAAAGTTACAATTATAGGCTATGTACTGTGTTGATGTGTATGATGAATAATCGTAATTATAATAATATTCGTAATTACAACATGACATTATTTAGGTCTCCTGAATCAGTAATCAGGAGATTTAGTACCAAGTACCATACGATGTTAAATGTTAATCGGCTGTTAGTTCATACATTCTGACAGCTGTTAACACTAATCGTCTGTTAAGTGGTTGGTGAAATCCGACATTAACGTTCCAAATGGATCTCTATTCACCATAGAGTGTAGATAAAATATGAATCATACAAATTATCTTTTTTCCCGGGGATTCAGTGAAACTCAATATAGATAAAGAAGTGATCGTTTATTCAGACGTGGCGGCAGAGAAAAGTTAGGAAATAACACTTCGTTCGACATTTAATGGTGTCCCCATCCATGACCGGCCCATTTTCCGCCGTAGCCGTAACCGCCGTTGCCGTAACCGCTGAGTCCGTAACCGCTGAGTCCGTAACCGCCGTATCCGTAGCCGCCGTTGCCGTAACCGCTGAGTCCGTAACCGCCAAGTCCGTAACCGCCGAGTCCGTAACCGCCGAGTCCGTAACCGCCGAGGCCTACGCTGCTGACGATAGGAGCGGTGATTATAGGAGTCTTGATGATCGGAGCGGTGATGATCGGTGTGCTGATCACAGGAGCCAGGTGGGTCTTGATCACGGGTATTGGGGCAGCTTTGACCATATTGGCGGTGGATATGGCTGCGGGAGCCCAGCCGTAACCTGGGACAAAAGGAAAATACAATAAGAATACCACAAAGGCCTCACAGTATTTAATCGGAAACTATATTGTTCAGGAAAAGTCAACATTAGACCCTAGTTAGATATTTGGCTAATCAATTACACACAATTACAACAACAATTATTACAATTTTAACAGTTACAATTATAAAATGTAAATCCGTAATTGGCCAGTGATGTGTAAACATAATACCTTTATTTAAATTACTGTACTTTGTGCTGTGGATTTTGTATCAATAAATAAATAAATAAATCAATAAGTAAGTAAGTAAGTGATTTCAAAGGGTCCATATTGGCTCACCGAAAAATTTGTAATCCGAATGTATCGTTATTCATAATCATTGCAACTCCCAAAGTGAATCTTACTGAAACCGTTCTGATTTCAGGATTTTTTTAAAACAAACCTAATCTAACCGAACCCTATTTACCAGCTAGATATTTTAAAAATACTGAAACAGTGATGGTTTCAGCTAAAAATACTTTAGGACTTGCGATGATTAGGAGTAACAATACATTCGGACTACAAATTATTATGTGAACTTTGGCGCACCGGATTTCAAACCACTTATATAGCTTGAATTTGGTGTTAGATAAGTCAAAACAAAACTGTCATCCAAAGAAAGGTGTCCTGAAAAATTCCATTTAGTCTGTCATTTACATTCTCAAAAAATATTGAACACGTATTTTTCTTTTGTCAACGTCACGTCGTGGCACACTTTTTACCACGTTGTGACGTCACGAGTCCCCACTCCCGAACTTTGATGCGCGTTATCTTTGTCAATTTTGATTGATTTGATAAAGCAAAAAATACGTGTTCAATATAAATATTTAATTGCGTGCAAATCAATTTTTAATTAACATTTATAACAAACGTAGCCAGCATGTCATAATCGTGTAGAAAAAATGCTCTTACAAGTTATATAAATAAATAAAATAAATAAATATCAGTGGACAATCTCACACAAATTGACCTAATCCCAAACTAAGTTCTAGGCTTGTACTATGGGTACTAGACAACGATAAATATACTTATATAGAGAAATACATACTTAAATACATAGAAAACATCCATGACTCAGGAACAAATACTCGCGCTCATCACACAAATATTTGTCCATACCGGGATTCGAACCCGGGACCGCTAGCTTCGTAGGCAGGGTCACCTACCAACTAGGCTAACCGCTTCGTCTAAATAATAAATAAATAATAATAATAATAATTTTAGAACATACCGTATCCGGCGCCATAACCGAGGTGTCCACCAAGGCTCGAGCCAGAGACGCCGACGGCCAGCAAGCAAGACAACTGAAAAAAAAATAGACATTAAGGTCGAAATGATCGAATGAAGATGAAACGGGAGACAATCATTTATTCTTACGCATCGCGAGTCCGAATTATCGTTTGCAACGTCCAAATTTGTTTTCAGCTGTCTGACAACTTTTTAAGTTCTCTAAAAATATCTGCGTTCAGAATAGGCTAAGGTAAAAAAGAACATTTGAAAAATGTATAGTTCAGGCAGAAATAGCTTTAGGATAAGCGTAAGAAACGAACGATTATTTAGGACAATTTACAATTAAGATTTTCAATATAGACCAAAGTCAAACGAGTAAAACAAAAAACAAGTTTTGATCAGCAGCATCTGAACTAAGGAGGTATAGCTAGACAATTGTCATCAGGAGTTATAGTAGATCTTATTAGCTTGACAGACTACAGTAGTCTAGTAAGTACAGAATTTCTGCCATTTGGCCGACATATATTTGTGCAAATATTGTATCATTTCCCAATAATTTTTTTGTAGTCACAAGTCTAACCTAAAGCTTTTCGTATCTTTAACAAAACGAAAATAATACAAGTACTTAACTTTTTGAGTAATAAAAATTATTTGTGAAATGATTTTCGTCCAAAAAATATTTTGGCCAAACAGCAGGCTCCCATGAATCACGATGTAGACATAAGTTAGGTCAAAAAAGATAGGCATACGGGTCGTATAAAAAAAAAGATATTCATTATTTTAACAGAAAAAAAGAGTTCAAAAAAACTCTATGCTCTTAGATAATATTAAATGTCCCTGAACAAATACTCACAGCAATGTAGGCGTTCATGGTTCTTCGGACGAAGTGTGAGTATCCCGGCGCCGGCGAGGTGTTTTATACGCAGGCGCCGACGTCCTGCTTGCGTGCGCGCACAAAATTAACATACTCGTAGCATCCTTTAACTTACTTGAGGTTCATTGGTTCAATAAAGTACTTAATTAATCTTCAGTTGATTGTTTAATAACTTTAAGAACGAAAATTAAGTTATCAAAAATACTTTTAGGCCTGAATCGTAGATGTCGTCTATCAACAACGATTCCCATTTTGTCTATAGCAAATAGCTACTTTGTATGAAGATGCGTACGCATCAATTCTCCTTACGCATTTTCATAGAAAACAGCCATTTTTTATATACAAAATGCGAATCGGTACTGATATATGTGATTCAGGCCTTAGGAAACTTTTTTTAAAATTATTTATTATTGCTTTATCAATCGAAGTTAGGTCTTACCGCCGCACTCAGAGACGTCAATTAATTTTTAAGTTTCATTAAAGTTGCTGCGTCTTATTCTATTGCTATAGCAAAGAAAGTGACAGCAGCTACTTTAATAAAACTTAAAACTTAATTGACGTCTTTGCGGCAGTTAGAGTCAATTATCTTTAATCCGATCTCAATAAAATTTGGTAGAACTGTACATAGTTCAGGTAAATACAAATGAATGGACTCTCATAACGATAAAATATTGCGTTACTTACATTTCCCAATATGCCCAAAGGTAATTTTGAGAATTTACGAATTAGAGGTGTTGCCAGATCAGCTTTTGTAGCAGACACCTCAAGACCGATCTCAAAAGATCGAATTCGGTGGGTCTACATTAACAATAGCGAGATCCTATGGGTACCACCCATGTCTCGGATCTACCGGATGGTTAGCTAAGTTTCGTGAAAGTCGGTTGCGTCAATCAAGAGATGAGATCTGAAACAAGTGGGTCTCGTCTGGGTTTTTTTAAATATTTAATCTAAATACCTATAGGTACAGTTATTTGGTTTTAAATATGTGTGTGTATTTGTATTTGAGGTCGAAAAAAACCCCACGCTGTCGCTAACCTCCGTGGAAATAATTAAACGTAGAGACAGGTTTACAGCCAAAATAAAAAGGTAAATGCTTTGTCACTTTCTGTCCAATTCAAATGCCACAATGAAAGATAAGGACTAACCATATTTTAAGCATACTTTAGCAATTCGTGCATTTGTGAATACGGACGATCATTTAATGAATTCCTCTATAATAATCGAACACGAAATAAGTCAATGTTTAGCGTTTACCCAGCGTGCAACAGAGCATTAAAATATTCCGATTTCGCATGCCCGGTGCGATGTAACATCTAACCTTGCCATTTTTAAATTGAACAAGATAGGCAAATTACCAACACATTTTAGAAACAATTATATAACCTAATTAATTAATTATATAGATGTTTTCGAACTGTAGGGCGGGCCTTCCAAGGGAGGCGCGTCTTCCAAGGGAAGCGCGACGGTATACGATGGTGAGCGCGTACCTACTTAAATTCTTAAAATCAGACTTCCATAAAAATTTTGGATTGAAATAATGTCAATCTAACAAATACATATAGTGTAACTACTTTATTTCGTAGGTACAGTCAAGGTCATAAATATGTATACACTTTAGTGCCTTGTCACTTATACGCTGTGACATTCATATAGGGCAGTTTAAACGTGACATTAAATAGACATGACAAGGTACTAAAGTGTATACATATTTATGACCTTGACCGTACCTACTAGGTAACGAATTTGCACTGAAAACTTAGTTAAAAAGAAACAAGCCCATGCGATTAAATAACTATAATTTCAATAAATTTTCCTAACAATTATTGAGTTTAATTGGTAGGTGCCCTAATGAAGTTGGGATACATGAGGCATAGATAATTTTCGATGACACAAAGGGGGCGTTATAAAATAAGTTTGGGAACCCCTGACCTAGAGGCTATTTTGTAGTAGGAGCGTTTGTCCCCGACTCTGTCTGCAGTATAAAGAAGCACTACAAAACACTGACTGACGGTTTTTGGGGTTTCATGCCTAAAGGGCAAAACACTTACAATCGGTCAAATTGCAGACACTCTGTCCGTCAGACTGTCTGTCTGTCTATATTAATATGTAACGGGTCTCTAGCTCTTAAATGGAATAAGTTACAAGCCTGAAATTGGGATATTTTATGAATAAGATACCTATCTTATTTAATATTTTCTGTGTACATGTGTATCTAAGACTGCATATTCAATAAGATGTTAATTTAATAAAAGATTACAAGGGAGTAAAATGCAATATTTCATCGAGGGTTAGCGTTTTGAAACCCGAACGAAGCGGTGAATTCCAGAATAGGATCCCGAGCGTAGCGGGGATTCTAATATGGAACCTTAGCGTAGTGAAGGATTCAAACCCTCACGCCCGAGATAGAAATAATTTTGCTACCGAGTGATACACTCTTCTTTTCACTTCTCCTATGAGAAAAGCTATTCATCCAATAAGTAAGTAAAAGCTTTTTGAACTTCTACAGTCTCCTTGAACACCGTTCTAAAATTTGTTTTTTTATGTGTTCTGTGGTGTCTCTGGTGTGTAGAACGTTTGCTATGTCATATTTTAAGTTTTCTTATATCTGTGGTTTTAGAAAATGAGGAACTTGACATTAGGGAGCAAAATCGATTTTGCTCTCTGTCGGCAAGGCAGAAATGAAAAATTAAAAAAAAAATTATTAAGAGGGAGCAAAAACGAGTTTTGCTCTCTCTACACGGGCTAGAAAAGCCTTTTTTTTTTCAAATAGGAGAAGTGAAATATCTTTCAGTAATTTTCAGGAGCCGATTTTTATAAAAGGGACTGAAACGGAGCAGATTTTTTTTCGAAAGAGTAGGTACTTCTTAATCAAACGAATATCTAACAACAATGGCAAGAACTACCGTTCAGCCTTTTCAAGAAATGCTTTATTTAAAAGGATGACGCGAAGCAAAAATATAATAACCTAAAAATACTAAACCCAAAAGCGAAGTTTAATGTGTTTTTTTTACTGTGCTATTCAGTATTTACCTTATTAAAACAACCAATACCCAATATTAATAACAAAGCGAATAAAAAATACCAATAGGTCTTATATGGAAAATTTTGGCTAAACTCGCCAATACAGGCTGATTTCATCTGTAACCTAATTTGAGGCAAGCGAAGACCAACTTCGCTGACAACTTATAGCGCATTTAGATCAAGCCAATTAAGTACCTCGGATGTTAATTTTAGCTCGAAACTTGCTAAAGGTGATATCAGACGATCAATTTGTTCGTTTCCGTGTTTCATTTCGCATCTTTCACTCAAAGTGACACGTCTCACGGCCGCATTCAGACACGTCAAATAACTTTTAAGTTTGATTAAAGTTGCTGCTGTCACTTCCTTTGCTATAGCAATAGAATAAGACGCAGAAATTTGAATCAAACTTAAAAATTAATTGACGTCTCTGAGTGCGGCAGTCACTCATTAGTGAACTGATCCAACGATGTCGGATATTGGCATTCGGCATCATTCATTCGAGTGACACAGAAACTGAAACGAGACCTCTAAGCGAACATGGCATTGCTGTCAGGTGGCGGGGTGGTGGCGGGTGTCGCGTCGAGACGAATGATTGGTGCGTCTGTGTGAGTGCGACGTTTCGAACGTTTGTTCGTAGTTTCTTTACTGCTTTAGCTATACATATTTATTATGTGCCTTTACTGATATACAATTCATCATAGAAATACGTGAAGCTTTTCTTCTGTCTGTAATAAACATTGAAGAAGGACGTCGATAGTCTACCTGCTAGAAGTGATATATCGCTGATTTGTGTCTTACCATTTTCTGCTGAAAGAACAGGAAATTGGGACATTTAGTTAAGAAAACAGATAGTTAACCAAGACAATTAAATTAACAAGGTTCGATGTAGCGTGAGAGATGGCCTCCAAGCCCCTAGCATGCATGCAAGAGATAAAATTTTGACAGGTGCTAGGGAAATTATCACTACTATTCCGACTCACAGGGTCCCAAGATACAGGCCCAGCCTAGTTTGGGGTCCATTGGATATATCGCATTATGTAAATCTTTTATTTTACTCAATAAATTTATTCTTATTCTTATTCCATATTCTAACGTAACGTAAGACTTAACGCTTAAGATTTAAAATAAGTGTCCCGTCTTGATAAAATCGCTGTAAAAATCGTAATAGTCGCTTAGTAATAAAAGATAATAAAAGTCAGGACGAGACACTTTTAATTTAAACCTTAAGCGTTAAGTCTTACGTTAGAATATGGAATAGATGTATTTATTTCACTAGCACCTGTCAAATTTTATCTCGCGAATGCATGTTAAGCCCGCAGGGAAGCTAGTAGAGCTTGCACGCGACTTTGTTTTTCCCTTTCTAACTAGTCTGTTACCATAGAGATGCACTGAGTGACAAGTGAGAAAATACAAAATGGGCTAGATGCACAGGTTAGTGAATACTTTTTTACAGTATCTACTCTCCTATAAAGATTTTAATAAACTACCGTTTCACAATCGACATTCATCTGTTAGTTAAATATAGATCTCTTCTTTTCTTCAAGTGTAAGAAAGGGAAAGGGCTAAATTTATTTGACAGGTATGCTTTACTCGACGTCTTGACGATTGTGAAACAGGCGGTAAAAGAATTAACTTTCTGTATGTTTCAATTATATTTAAAAAGGTGGCTCGTCGAAAATTGCTTGTATAGTTTACGCAGGAGTTTTTTTAATTATGAGTTATAATTAAATAGATTTAAGTTTCTTTAAATTTCGCATGCCTTGTTTGATAGATTTTAGTGATACTGATGTTTTTTCAATGATCTCGTTGTACATAAAATAAATATTTTGACCTTAACTTTGAATTTTTTACAAATTGCCCGTTTTATTGTAAAATGTTGTCCCTTCTTGTGGCCATACCATTTTCAGTGATATCTTCATCATCATCATCATTTCAGAAAGATGGCCACTGCTGAACATTGCCCCCCCATTGTTTGCCACAAGGGCCGGTTCGTTTAAAGAGCAAAGTTTTTCAAGAAACCGTTTTATAAGTATTAAACGATATTCTTGAAGCTACTTATCGTCATTCCTGTATGGACACATTCGGTGCCGATGACTACCAGGTGAGTCAAAATTACATACAACCGGTAGTTAGTGGCAGCGAATATCTATCAGTGACTTTACAGAAAATTCTGTTTATCGTTTACCTATTGTTAATTTGTACATTTAGTCAAGTCATTGTAAAACGGGTTAAGAGCGAGCCGAGCAGGTATGTTTTGGGGTCCGTGTCAAATACGGAATAAGATATTTTTACAGTTCTAACTTACGCTTGGCTTTGTAGAGATTACGTGAAATCAATTCGAAATGTAATATCTCCAAAACTTGACGTATGTTTAAAATATATTTTCACTTCTCATGCTCTAAAAGTTCGTCTTTATGTCGTGCGTAGGCGACATAAAGTCGCTTCTTATGCTCTAGTGCATAAAGTAAAATCTTCGTCGGAGGCCTAGGCAATCGGTCCAACAGCCACACGAACAACTTTAACTTCATAGAATAACCACTTTATTTTATTTTGTTTCGTTAGTATTCTAAGACCAAGGCAAGGATGCCAACAGCCAAAGTACACAATAAAGCTTCATAAAATAAACTTATAATTTTTATTTCGTCGCATTTATTATTATTATTATTTTTATCATGTTGCTGTTTCATTTCCTCGCAATCGAAGTGAAAAGTAGAGTGTACAACTCGTCCGTAAAACCCATTTAACACTCGACTTTATATCCATCCTCGCTCGCAAGCTCGCTTGGATGGATAAACGTCTCGCGTAAAATTGTGCGTTTTATGCACTTGTTGTACAATCTACTATTTTACCCTCTTTTTCATAATAGCACAAAAACTAAAGTATGCTTGAAGTATTGTAAGGCCTTATCTTTCATTGTGACATTTGAATCTGACAGAAAGTGACAAAGCATACTTTTACTTAAGTTTTGCTGTGCATTTATAAATAAGGTGGTTAGTAATTCTAATGTGGTACTAGCTGGAATTTTTTAGATTCCTTTATCTTACCTTTGGAAAGTAACGAGGGTAATGATTTTCGGAGCTCAAATATATCGTATTTATCTATAGAGTATTTTTAATACTGGTCGAACCATACCCATCACGGTGATACCCACGAAGAAAAGTTTACCTTTGGGCTTGTTTGGGGTGCTAGCTGGTCTGAGTAGTGGTCACGGTCTTACATACAGCTCTTGCAACTCTGGGTTTCGACGTGGGCCCTTTAACGTTCCAGGCCGTTAGCGTCGCTGCGATCGAGGGATACCCGGTGTGACAAAGATGACTATAGTCGCGCATGCGTGAAACACGCGCATTGAACCCTAAATGTACACAAAACCAACGTATCGTACGTCACTCGCGATTGGATTTCAAAAATCTAGAAATGTAGGTTATGTTTTGCTCCCCTCGATTGCAGCGCCATCTGGATTTTACTTCAACAGTTGAGTCACTGCGTCCCATTGAAATTTTGCCCAGTTGCAAGACCTGTATGTAAGACCGTGGTTGTGGTGATACTCGGTCAACCAGACAGATATGACGAAATTATTACGTTACCTTTTATGCCACAACGACGGAACTCTAAAAACGTTTAATGCCGGTAGCACACCTCCGCCGCGAAACCGCGAAACTGAGGCGGAATCGTGATATTTAATACGAAATTGAACTTTATTTCGTTGCCAGAGTTTCGCTACTACAGTTGCGCAGCGGAGGTGTGCTACCGGCGTAATGTGACGATTATACAATCCGCAGATAATATTTGTTATTATACGCGTACGCGTAATGAATCCGGTTATCTATTTACAGCTATCTAAATGTGTCTTGCCGTCAGTTCGAAGGACACAGTTCGCGGGATGGCACGTATTGTGTTGCTAAGCCTTCTAGCGTGGGTTTGCGCAGTGTCTGCGCAGGGGGATGCGCGCGAGTCGCGCACTGTGCAGACTGCGCAGGGGCCCGTGCGCGGGTACAAGTCCGACGATGGAGCCATGTTCCACTTTTACGGGATCCCGTACGCCACCGCGCCCACCGGGACTAGAAGGTTTACAGTGAGTTTTATTTATGGATTTTTTGCCCGCAACTTCGTCCAAGTCGTTTATCTTTTCAAATCTGTGGTAGACGCTTATATAAAACCTGCCGATATATTTCTGTAGTGTATAGAATAATAAATAAATATAACTTGTATTTCTACAGCTGATACATATGCGTTTTTAGTGTTTCGCATCCAAGGGGGACCAACGGAATCCCCGTACGTCCATCCGACCGTCTCTCTGCTTGTTCAAGTACCTTTTTAGCTGTGTTGATGGAACAATAATAGATTACTAGTTTTATGTTCATGCTTTTGTTTATTTTAGCGCAAACTACTTGTATTAGTACTCATACAAGATTCACTAGTAAACAATTATAAACTTTGGATTTTTCCTTCTTGACATTTCCTTTTTCCCTAATTTCAGGCCCCACTACATGGACCGGTCTGGCTGCAACCCTTCGAGGCAGTGAAAGATGACATTATATGTCCTCAAGCCAAATTTCCCTATTTAGACATATCCAAATACGACATGAGAGAAGATTGTCTAGTAGCAAATTTACATATGCCAGATACAAAAGAAAAAAATCTTCCTGTTGTAGTGTATGTCCATGGAGGAGCATACCAGGTAGGCTTCGGCGAAGCAATGTCACCAACCAGTTTGGTAAAGAGTAAAAAAGTAGTTGCGGTCACATTCAACTATCGCCTAGGTGCACATGGTTTTTTGTGTCTAGGTACAGATGTCGCTCCTGGCAACGCAGGTATGAAAGATCAGGTTGCGTTGCTGCGCTGGGTACAGAAGAACATTGCCAATTTTGGTGGAAACCCTGATGATGTCACCATCGCTGGTTATAGCGCAGGATCGTCGTCAGTAGATCTTCTTATGCTTTCTAAAATGACAAAAGGTCTTTACAATAAAGTTATTCCTGAGAGTGGAGCCAGCCTCGCTGCTTGGAGCGTTCAGATCGATCCACTGCAAAATGCCAAAGATTTTGCCAAGCAATTGAACTTCAGCTATGTTGATGACATACACGCATTAGAAGAGTTTTACACAACGACTCCATACGACGCTTTAGCACCTGAAAATTTCTTTGATAGAATGGATTCAACGTTTTTTTTCACTCCTTGCGTAGAGCGCAACACAGGTATAGAAAAGTTTCTTGATGATACACCATTAAATATTCTTACGCAAGGAAAATACCGAAAAGTTCCGATCTTATACGGTTTTGCAAACATGGAAGGTATTATACGGCTTGACATGTTTGAGCAATGGCATGATGAAATGAACAAGCAATTTGCTGACTTTTTGCCAGGAGATTTGAAATTTAAAGATGACAAGGAGCGAGAAGAAGTTGCGCAAGCAGTGAAGGAATTTTACTTTGGTGATAAACCGGTTTCCATAGAGACCATGCAAGGGTACATAGATTATTTCTCCGATGTTTTATTCACGTATCCTCATTTGAGATCTGTGAAGTTACAAGTCGAAGCTGGTAGTGACACAACATACCTCTATGAATATTCATTCTTCAAGCCACTTCCTCAGAATATTGGACTACCAGAGTTTATGTTAAATATCAAAGGAGCAGGGCACGTCGCCCAATCAATCGCAATTCAAGAGAATAATAAGTTTGAAGTTGGAATGGTTATTGAATCCGATAAGATGAAAGAAACCTTGATTGAACTGTGGTTGAACTTTATAACTACCGGGTAAGTTTCCTTTATATTCAACCAATTTGCATTGTGGTAATTTTAGAAGGATTCAAGCCATTAGCAATAAAATAACTTGAGCATTATACCACAAATTTTTAAACCTGTATATATTAACTCTCTGCTTCTCAATTGTTTCCGCACAAACCAAAAAATGCTATCCGGTTGTTTCGTGGATTTCCAGATAATATAAATAAATAAATAAATAAATATCAGGGAACAATCTCACACAAATTGACCTAGTCCCAAACTAAGCTCTAGGCTTGTACTATGGGTACTAGGCAACGATATACATACTTGTATAGAGAAATACATACTTAAATATATAGAAAACATCCATGACTCAGGAACAAATACTTGCGCTCATCACACAAATATTTGCCCATACCGGGATTCGAACCCGGGACCGCTAGCTTCGTAGGCAGGGTCACTACCAACTAGGCTAATCGCGTCGTCATGGAAAATGGAACAGAAGTACTGAAAACCTGTCTACATACTGTTGTATATATATAAACTCTTTCATAGGCCTCTATACTTAGGCAAATACATTAATTAGTCACGTTTGGAGCATAAAAAATGAAAATACTATCACCGGTTAAGCAGTAGGTACGGTGATTTGTTTCTTTGACTCAAAGAATGATCAAAATATAACAAAGCAGTTGCTGCAAATAAATATTAACCCTCACCGTACACTGCCTGACTTTCTACCGACCGATTATACGTTTGTCCTTATCCATTTTGACAAAGTTTGTGGAGACAAAACACAATCGGCCGATTAAACTGTCTGCAGTCTGCGCGCGGAATAATAGTTGAACTATTTTTCAGAAAACCAGTGCCTGAAGGTTCAAAGTTCCCATCTTGGCCGCCCGTCGGCCCCAACAGGTCTCCGCACATGGACCTCAATGAAGAGTTAACCCTGAGGGGCCCCCTGCTGGAGCAGCGAGCTCACTTCTGGGATGACATCTACGAGCGCTATTACAGGCCTCCAGTGCCGCCATCACACCCTACAGTCAAAACTGAACTGTAATTATATGAATATAATTAAAGAAAAGAGATTGTATTTTTGTAGTCAGTATAAACGTTGTTAGAGCAACCTGTTTTTGTGCAATTGTTTTGAAATAAAAGGAATAGGGGCGCCGATTCAAAATATCTGCATAAAGTGCCAAATGTTATACTTGGAAACGCCAAATACAATTCTTATATTTCTTATTAGATTACCAACTTCTGGCATGGATGGTCTTACATGTAATAACACATACTTTTAATTTATTTCAAATTTACTTATAGCTGATTATTAAACAATTACTATTGAAGGGACAGAAACAAGCTCGTGTAATTTTAGCAGTAAGTTACCTCTGTAAGAAAATAGAGCTAAATCTCTATAACCACTACTGGGATCTCAAACTTTACTCGTTCTGTTAATTATATTTAAAGTCTTCAATAAATCGGTATCAATTTCTCACGTATTTACTTATAAAATTCTTTATTTATTTATTCAAACTTTATTGCACATTAAACAAATGGCGGACTTAATTCCTTAAAGGCAGTATCTACCAGTCTACCAACTGGCCAAATAGAAACAAGTCAATATTGGTGCTTAATTTTAGGACATCAACTCAACATAATTGAGGGAAGGTCATGCCAATAACCTGTATGCCAGTGTAATACAATCATAACATTATGTGTAATCTAAATATATAAAACAAAGTCGGGTTAGTTACACCATTTATAACTCAAGAACGGCTCGACCGATTTTTGTGAAATTTAGCACACAGATAGTTTATTACCTGGTTGGATACACATAAAAAATACTTTTTATCCCAGAAAATTTGATAGTTTCCTGAGGGATAAGCGAAAAATGACTACTACTATGATCTTAGATTATCCTGGATTTACACATAGGATACTTTTCATCTCGAATAGTTTCCAATGGGAAAGTGATAAACGACTTTAATGCGGACGGAGTCGCGACGCGGGCAAACACTTGAATTATATTTTTAAAGTGCTTGCACAACAAGCACTTGAAATGCTGTTTGTTTGCTGTTTGATTATTAAAGCAGACCAGTATATAAACACATTGATAAGACAAGCACAATTTAACACAATCGTAATCTACACACAGTATACTAAGCTGTTATCCAATTACCTAGTTACGCTATAAGGCGTCACCGAGCCGGCAGTGTCAAGGTGACAGGCCGCGGGATGTCACGTATTTTAGAACTTGTAGCATTGCTTTGCGCAGTGTCTGCGCAGGGGGATGCGCGCGAGTCGCGCACCGTGCAGACTGCGCAGGGGCCCGTGCGCGGGTACAAGTCCGACGATGGAGCCATGTTCCACTTTTACGGGATCCCGTACGCCACCACACCCACCGGGACAAAACGATTTACGGTAAGTTCATACTTTTCCTGTACAGTCAAAGGCATAAATAAATACCTATACAGTAATTGCGTTCAATATTATGTATACTTGACTTTATTGTTAGTAACATAGAGGTGTGTAGTTATCTTTTTGGGAATGTATATATTATATTTATGACTTCGACTGTACCTAACTGGTGAACAACATCCTAATGAATAGTCAAAGCCTTGCTGTCATTGTTATGAGTTCATGTTAGGGTTAAGTGAACCAATATACCAACTCTACTTTGTGTTCAATACTTTTATTGGATACGATTGAGTAATTAATTCGAGGTATTTATTCACAAGCTCGTCCTCCCTCCCACACAGAACTTGTTTATCGCAATTCCATGGGACATATTATATTTTTCAGTACGTACAAGAAGTTCATCAAAATCGGTTCTGCGATTTAGCCGTTGCATACTTAACATACAAACAGAAAATGTGGATGCATAATACGTTTTTATAAACACAGTTTTTTTTTTTATATTTCATCATAATGAAGTCTTTGTACTGAGTTAATGTTGAATGAAACGGCAAATACACAAAACACATTATTTTTTGTTACCAAATAACAGGCGTTATCGTTACATTCCATACAAAAACATTTTAAATAATATGTTTTATTAATTATGGGTAGATATAGACGGTAATGAAGAACTCTATAGATGTGAGTATGTCTTCCATGTTTTACAAAGGGAAGGAGTCCCTTTGTAAAACATTAACCAACATATTAGGTACCTACTCTTCTCTATTTTTCAGGCCCCACTGCCTGGACCAATCTGGATGAAACCTTTCGAAGCAGTGAAAGATGACATAATATGCCCTCAAGGACAAATTCACAATTTTAATGTTACTCAGTATGACATGCAAGAAAATTGTCTAGTCGCAAACATATACATGCCGGACACGGAAGAAAGTAACCTACCAGTTTTAGTTTACGTCCATGGCGGAGCATACCAGTTAGGCTTTGGCGAATTAATGACGCCACACAGTTTGGTGAAGAGTAAAAAAGTAGTTGCTGTCACGTTCAACTACCGACTAGGAGTACATGGCTTCTTGTGTCTGGGCACAGAAAGAGCTCCTGGAAATGCGGGAATGAAAGACCAAGTCGCACTGCTGCGCTGGGTGCAGAAGAACATTGCCAAGTTTGGTGGAAACCCTGATGATGTCACGATCGCTGGTTACAGCGCAGGATCCTCGTCAGTAGATCTTCTTATGCTTTCTAAAATGACAAAAGGTCTTTACAATAAAGTTATTCCTGAAAGTGGAGCCAGCCTCGCCGCTTGGAGCGTTCAGATCGATCCACTACAAAATGCCAAGGATTTCGCCAAGCAACTGAACTTCAGTAATGTAGATGACATACACGCATTAGAAGTGTTTTACACAACGACTTCATATGAAGCTTTAACATCTAATACGTTCATGGACAGAACGGACTCAACTTTTCTTTTTTCGCCTTGTGTCGAGCGCAACACAGGCGACGAAAAGTTTCTAGATGATTCACCATTAAATATTCTGAAGCAAGGAAAATACCGTAAAGTACCAATTTTATACGGTTTTGCAAACATGGAAGGTCTCTTTCGGGTTGACAAGTTTGAACAATGGAAAGACAAAATGAATGAGCGTTTTGCCGACTTTTTGCCAGCTGATTTGACATTTAAAAATGATAAGGAGCAGGAACAAGTTGCGCAAGTAGTGAAGGAATTTTACTTTGGGGACAAACCGGTTTCTGAAGACACCGTACAAGGATATGTAGATTATTTCTCTGATGTAATATTTGCATTTCCTCATTTGAGGTCTGTGAAGTTACAAGTCGAAGCTGGCAGTGACTCAGTATACCTGTATGAATACACGTTCTTCAAGTCACGCCCTCAGATCGCCGGGTTTCCAGAATTTTTATCGAAAATCAAAGGAGCGGGGCATTGCGATCAAACGATGACGTTATTAGACAGCAAGTTTGCAGCTGAATTTGGAATTGAAACCGATGAAAAGATGAAGGCAACCTTGACTGAACTTTGGTTGAACTTTATAACTTCCGGGTAAATTTATCCTGCAGTTTAAATTTATTTTTATAATTATATATTCACCAGCAGCATCATATCAGCTAAAGTTCTCCACTGCTGGACATATGCCTTCCCCAAGAATCTTCACGACGCTCGGTTGTATGCAACTTGCCTCCATCCGATTTCATTATGATATAAGCATTCTTAAAATGTTCATGTGAAAAATAAACGCTTATATTTGTAACAATTGATGAAGCAATTAGATTTACTGCTCTTACAGTTTTATCAATTAACAATGATAATTCCTCGCCTTTCAGAAAACCTGTGCCAGAAGGATCCAAGTTCCCATCTTGGCCTCCCGTCGGCCCCAATCGGTCACCGTACATGGACCTCAGTGAAGAGTTAACCCTAAGGGGCCCTCTGCTGGAGCAACGAGCTCGCTTCTGGGACGACATCTATGAGCGCTACTACAGGGCACCGATGCCGCCATCACATACCAATGTTAAAACCGAGCTGTGATCATATAATTTATAATAATTATAATACCCTACCTATTTCTAAGCTAAGCTATTTATACCTATTTCTAAGTTTTTGGCAATTATTATTTAACTATTAACTTCGTCCATGTAGAAGGTATTTTATTGCTATTCCCTCGCAAACTGACAAATTTCTCGAGATAAAAAAATTATATTTTGTTTGAAAGGGTACATTTCAGAGGTGGTTCCATTGTCACCAAGTCGGGATCTGATGATGGAATCCTAGGGAAATCGGTGGAATTCTTCATAAATTATAGGGCATACAGCAATTTTCATATTATTTCCGTAGGAACTTAAGCATTTGCATTCCAAAAGTACCATTTGGGCAGTGGAATTGAAGATGACGTACTAGGGAACTCCTCAACGATTAATGTCCCTGCATAATGGACAACTCCATTTTGTTAAGGATGATGAAGAATTGACATTAGGCTATTGATTCTTAATGTAGTGTCAGAATAAGCAAAAAAACAGCATGAAACAATGACTGGCCTATTATATTGCCTATTTGGTGCCTGCATCTAATATGTCATATATAAAATAATACATGAAATATATTGAAGTCAGTGGCAAGAACCAGGTTACATTGCTAGTATGTCTACTTGACGCCGACTTGGATATGTTTCATGAATTAATACACGACATTTTAGATGCAGCCACCAAATAGGTAATGTTTTTTGAAGACGATGGTACTTATTGTTAAAAACTTTGATTGTCAGTCATCCAATTATCTAATAATAACTACGCGACGCGTTTATGTGCCGGCAATGCCAAGGCGACGGCCAGTGAGATGGCACGTTTTGTGGAGCTCCTACCGTTGGTTTGCGCAGTGTTCTGTGCAGGGGGATGCGCCAGAGTCGCGCACTAAGAGCGATTAAAGCCTGGGCCACACCGGATGCGTTGCGTAGACGTGCACGTGCGCGTTCGCGTTCCACTGCGATGTATAGCTGCGTCCTCAATTGAGGATTCATACTATACAACGCAGTGGAACGCGAACGCGCACGTGCACGTCTACGCAACGCATCCGGTGTGGCCCAGGCATAAGGCCGAGGCTAAACTCGAGACGCGATAGGCGACACATAAGCGATTCAAACAACAGTATTATACTAAACGCAGACGGCTTTATTAAGCATCTAAAACCACTTGCGATATTTGAATTGTATTTGAGGCATAATCAACATACGCGCAATGGTTACACCGAACGATTAGCGATATCAACGCGATTTTACCATCGAATTCTTAACTGGCGCTTCTAGTTCAAAAGTAGTACTTGGTATATGAGTGGCTTTTGGTATATGCTTATAATGTAGCCACTCTCTCGCTAGGTTTTCGCGTAAGTATTTATGTAGCCACTCTATGTTCATCTGGTTTCGCTCAATCAGTCGCATCGCACGCTGCTTGGTGTAGCCGCGGCCTAAGAGAAGAACAAACCAGAACGTCATTTTAACGCTTGCACTGTGTATATTATCCTTTAAACGTGCAGCTGCTGGGCATCGAACTCGGTAGCTTGTTATTGCACAATCGGGAGTCGATACCTTAGGGTGAAGTCACATCTATCAGCATCGAATCGCATTTTGTAATACAAAAACGTAATTTTGTATGAAGATGCGTCCGCATCAATTCACCCTTCCGCATCGATTCAGCTTCAGCATTAAATGCGTATAAGTGTAGCTATCCATTTTACATACTGAAGAATGCTCATTCATGATAAAGCAAGGAGGCAAAAGCATGCGATAGCACCCTTTAGCAGCTTGCGATGCGTATAGTGTGTCCAAAATTATCCAGCTAAATGCGATTCGATGCTGATAGATGTAATTTCACCCTTAAGCTAACTGGGTAATTCTCATATCGTTTCAACCGCCCGTCACAGCCGTGGCTACAAAATTGACGATTTTCGAAGGAATTGTAAGCGGCGGCTCTGCATTCTACAGAATAGCCGCAAATGACATTCGAATCTACAAGGAAGCCCGAAGCCGTCAATAATGCGACCACGGTTGTGACGGCGGCTGAAACGCTCGTGAGAATGACCCAACTAACGTTTTAAACTGGATAGTTTCTACGAAGACTAGACTTGAACCTTCAGAGCGTTTACGCACTGCGTCTGAATCTGAATCCGAGAAATGTCGGTCCGAAGTAGCGGTAGTACAGTCACCACACGGGATTGTTGAGCCACTATAGAACCCTCTCACAGAAAGTCGACGGAAAATTTTGACGTAATTTCTTTTGAGTGACTTGACGTTGTCATTATGACAGGGTTCTATGGTGGCTCAACAATCCCGTGTGGTGACTGTACTATTAGTATGAGGCGTACGGTAAAAACGCACATATGCGTTCAAGGCAACGCGTATATGCATTTCGGACAGTTAATGCATTAACTCCTTTTCTAAAAACAAAATAAGTAGGACCACATAAGTAAAAGACAATTTTTAGTTCAATTTTATTGTCTTTGGTTATACAAAAACATGGATTAATTTTTAAAATAATTTACAAAAACCACATTTATTATTTCATAAATACACTGTGTTGACTAAATTGTACACTGATAATAATAATCTATATTAATTTGCGATATTTAATACTATTTGACACTTCGTTCATTTTGTTCATTCCATAAGAGGGATTCTTGGTTGGTCGGTCGACTAGGGGGGGGAATTAAAAAGAGGTAGAGAAAAATTAGGAACGACATTAAAACCTAAGTGCACGAAAAATTCTAAACTTGTTAGACAGAGTTACCACCGGCTTTAGTACTCACGCAGTACTCGCCCGATACTCGAAAAAAAGTCACTCTCATGCACAGACCATTAAAAGTCGGTCGAAAACGTTGTACACTTAGTCTTTAGAGGGCACGTCATTCAATATCGTTTATTACTATGAAATAACAGTCGTTTTAAAATCGGACATGGTTAAAATTAAAAAAAATAAAACTATTATAATGTTATTTTCATTTTTCAGGAAATACTTGGCACTGCCTACTCACATTTCATGCACTTACGTATTAAGTAAAAATCCATCAAATAGGTATCTACCTAGCTAGTACTCTTAATAGCCAAACCTATTAGTTAGCTTCCTTTAGATTTTTATTTTAGGTACATCACTACAAATACACGACAATATTTTTAATTAAATATTTCAGTTCGTTTTACTCCCTTGTCATTTAGTTAATGATTTTAAAATCGACGTCTAAAAATTACATGAATTAAACGACGGGCTTGTTGAAATATGCCTCAAATATGTTTGTTCCTTGAATTAGGTGTTTTTTCCAAAATATCAATGTAGAACTGTATTTTTCCTTATGTTTACGACTAAAGGCTAAAATATTTGAGGCATCCAAATCAAGCAAGCCTTTAACTATACAAATGGAATGTGATATTAAGGAATTTATATAGAAAACTGCTCAGAAATTTCTTAGAAAATAATTAAAAATTCACCATTATTTCGCAAAATATCATCATGCTTACTCATTATAATTTCGCTAACTATTCGATCGCCAAATTGATTAATTTAATTATACATTAATTTTAATTATAATAAACAATCACTTTGTACATAATGTAATAAATATTAGTTAATATTCAAAATACAATATTGAAAAAGCAAATGCTAGGAAATTATTAGTTACGAATATGAAAATAGTGCGCGAAAGAAAGAAGTCGATATTCAGATGTTTGGAGCAAAACTTAGTTACTAGCGAAATTTAAGAAGTCTTCAAGACTCTCCTATGATAGCATTATTTACTTCTAATACCAGACACTATTTATCTTATTATGTATCGAGGGAAACTCGTTGTGAAGCTTATAAGAACGTAGTCTCATGCTTTTAAATAAACTGTTATAAACCAAAAAACTGGGCAAGGGCATGTCGGACCATGCTCTGTGTAGGGTTCCGTGACCATTCTTACAAACACAATCAACAATCTCCAAAAACGTAGAAGTAAATATATTAACACCGGCTTTTAAACATTACACATTTTTAGTTCTATGTTTTAAAAGAGAAGGCGGCGTGACGAATGATGAATGGGCACAAATGCCTGTGTACGGAATTACCCGCAGACGGAATTACCCCAATGCATCTTATATACTAGCCGTCATAGGTATATTATATTGCTTAATATTCACAGACTTTGTCACTTGACCGAACCTATTGGAAAAAAATCTTTGCTTTGCATTTCATTTGATTTTATGTTTTTTTTGGAACTGTATCTTCAACTGCAATTCGATTGAATTATATTCAAAATTCTTTCAGAAATGTGTGAATTTGAACTAAAAAAACCGGGCAAGAACATGTGGGACTATGCTCACCGTAGGGTTCCGTCACCATTACTAACTACAAATACAAAAATCAATCTCCAAAAACCATAGATATTAGCTAATTTTCTTGTTCAAAGTCATCTTACCCGATTTTTTTTAGATATAAACATTTTAGTCGTCTGTAAATCAAGAACCAATAAAGTCTACTTAGTCGTGATAAATTCTTTATATGTGATTTCATTTAAGATATTTTCCAGATTTTTAGAACTTGTAGTTTTAGCACACTCGACTCTTAACAAAAATCACCACTTAAAGTTTAATATTTCGCAATTGGATCCCTGAATCGAAAAATGTTCTTTACATAACCCCACTATTTTTGAAAAGCCTATATAAATACATGAGTAAATTAACAAATATAAAAATAAGTAAAATGCCTTCAGGCATTAAGTCCGCCATTAGTTCGTTTTACATTTGATTGTATTGTGCAAAGAAGTCTAAGTAAATAAATAAATAATAAAGGGGACCCATACAAGAAACGTTTAAATATTTTTCAATATATTTTTATTTTTGTTGTATCGTAAAAACGGTAAAACATATAGGCGTATGGTACTGGTAATACAAAAAACCATCCAAATATGTACGGAACCCTCAGTGCGCGAGTCCGACTCGCACTTAATCGGTTTTTAATTTTAGAGAAAACATTCTCATGCCGAAAATGCTTGCTGCATCGTGTTAAACACGGTGAAATCACATAACTTATGCGTCAGAATAACACCATTTTCCCAAAAAATTATGAAGCCTCAACCCAAATGGGATGCAATTTTGACGCTTACATGGGTTGGCAGTATGGGTATGAACAATCATCACGCACACGGCTAAAATAGATATAGACATGCATAAATTATTTAAAATTAAGAAAAAAAATATTTATCATTCATAGCGCAAAAAAACAATACGCAGTAATTTTTTAGTTTTGTATTTTTGTCACTATTTAATGCTACGTGTATAGAGATTCAAGGTACATGTTTTCATAGAACCTGTAAAGGTAAAATCTACAAGGTAACCTACAAATTATTACCATCTATAGACACAGACGAAATAAACATTCGTAGAGGTAAAACTAATTTACTGTGCGCATTGACAATACGTTTAGGAATTTAAAAAGACTCGACGTCAAAATGCGTTACAATACAAATTTTGGTTTGCTAAAACTAGCAGTTAAATCCTCTCATGCAGTCAGATAAAATCGGCTTGATAAAAACCTATTTTATTACGATATAGCTACATTTGCACGAAAATATGTTGTAAATAATCATGACTCAAATACGCGTCACGCGCACTGAATAGGTTAAGCGATAGATTCCTACAAAAGTAAAGGATATCTTGGTACTTGGAAAATAGGTGTTCGTCATCAAAGCACCAAAAAAGATTATTTGTTTTCATTTCGCACAAATATTATGTAATAAATGTAAATAAAATCAATAAAAAATATCATGGTAGAGCAGTACGGACGAAAAAGAGAAATTAAATTATGAATTAAACTTATACAAATTGAGTATATAAAAGGCAAAATTATTGTAATGCATTTTGAACGTCCGCAGGTAAAATTACGCATTTTACATCAGCGACACTTTGACATTGCGATATATTTGGCCACTTTCACTGCTCCTATCTATTTGATGCTGACTGTACCCTAAACCCTTCACCAAAATAAACATATTACTAGAACTAAATTAACTAAATTAACTGTGTAAGGAACATTTATCCCTTTATTTTTAACCCCCAACGCAAAAAGAGGGGTGTTATAAGTTTGACGTTTTTATCTGTGTATTTGTGTATCTGTTTGTGGCATCGCAGCTCCTAAACGGATGGACCGATTTTGATTTACTTTGTTTTGTTAGAAAAGTGACTTAATCGAGAATGTTCTTAGCTTGGTTTGATGAAAATCCATTAAGCCGTTTAAGAGTTATGAGCTCTGAAAGTAGAGCTGCTGATTTTGTAGGGGATTTTTAACTCGGGTTATTTCCGCGGATGGCGTGAATAAGTTGATAAGTCGACATGTAAACTTAAGGAAATTTGTGCTTAGAACAGATTGCATAAGGTTTAAATTACTTCTTGCTTTTTTGACGAGTTATCAGCTTATTCACGCCATCCACGGATTTATACGCTGGAATGAGTTGCGTATAAATGCGTATCCAATGTTCGTGTAGGTACCTACCATCGAATAAATACCATAACATTTTAAGCTCTCAATAATCTTCAATCATTGATTTTGTACAAATAAAAGCAGGGTAAAATGCGTAATTCTCCAAATCGTATAAAATTATGATAATATTTCAACTCTATGCTTAATTTAATTATGACATTATACACTATTTCTACACATATATATCCATATATAATAATAAATAGGTATTAAAACCCCATTCACAACAGAGGAACGTTGTACGACACTCATAGATTTGACATAATTTACGTAAGTCAAATATTATAATGTAAATACTTAAGACCAGTTTTCGTATTCGCTATACTAATATAATAATACAATGTCGACACAAACATCGCACATATATACTAGGTATTTATGGAAAATGACAATATATACAATATTATTATTAACTATTTCATCTCACATTATTTAGAATTTAAATATATCGCTTTTATTTTCGAGATATATAGATTAATTTAATTCATTAGCATTACCACAGATACCAAATCTTAAAAGACATACGTTTAGGAAACCGTCTAACATGTTCATATCGTTGTTTCATTTCTCCTCCGTTACGCATTCGTGAAGAAAAACGACTTGTTACTGTTTAAATTACTAAATAATTTATTTAAAATCATCAATTATTAACAAAAGAGTCAGTAAAGGATTTTATTTCATTAAAAAAAACTATTTGATACAAACCCACAATATATAGAAGCTGGACTTGTGACTCAGATGTGTGTCACCAAGTCATGCCCGGTTTCTATATCTAAACCGCGGATAGATAAGGATACGACGAGTTAAAATTTGACATTTGCCACGTACAACATGTGTCAAATTTGAATTTGAATCCTTATCTATCCGCGGTTTGAATATATGAGTAGGAACCCGACAGGCATTCAGTCGTGAGGCTCTGTGGTTACCACTTAATCCCAATCATTTTTTGCGGACAAAAAAGTTACTTAGGTTCAAAAGGTCAGTTAGTACATTAACGGCCGCACTCAGAGACGTCAATTAAGATTTAAGTTTCATTAAAGTAGCTGCTGTCACTTTCTTTGCTATAGCAATAGAATAAGACGCAGCAACTTTAATGAAACTTAAAACTTAATTGACGTCTCTGAGTGCGGCAGTAAGCCTTCAACTTAAATGCTTTTTATGATACATTTACCTTAAGTTGTTGAAATTTTTAAAAATAACACGTCATATTAAATACCGAAGTAGGCATAAGTATTGCTTAGAATTCCTAAAGTTATCATTAAGACAAAATACGCATGAAATTTTAAAAACAAGGTGCCTACCTACTCGCCTGAGGCTAATATGACCTATAACTTAGCAGGAACAATGACTGCAAAGGTTTAATAAAACTTTAAAATTGTATAGAAGGTAACTCTACCTTTTTAAGTACCAGCATAAGTCTATAGTAGTGAGAACAAAAATGATACCTAACGTTTCGAAAAACGTTTCGTTTTTGTCGCCCAGATATTACAGGAAGTGATAGTTCAATACCGCATACCAAACGGAATAGTACAAAAGTGTGTGAATTCACTTATTTTTGGACCTTATTGAATTTGTTATTTACGTTCAATAACACCGACGATAATGCCAATCATAATACGACCGTGCTCCAATTACTTAATCGCCTGACCTGCCTGTTCTCGCAGATATTTTGTTAGAGGGACCTCGTAAATTACACGAGGGTGAGGATACTTTCTGTTCGCTATGGCGGTACTTCGGTATTCGAAGAGGTAGAGTTGCATTCTTTCAAGACGTCAACTGTAAGTCAAACAATTCGTATAGAATCTTAATGCATCCTCAGTATTTTTAATGGAATATCAGAAATTCTGATCAGTTACATTAATTTGAACGGTCAACTTTAAATCATACGTTTACATAAACACAAAATTGTTCGCGCAATCAAGGTAGGTTATTACTAAAATTTGGCAATAGCAGCACGCCATCAATCAATAAAAACAATGTCCAATTATTATAATTCACTTGCACTAAATTCGTCCTTTTACCCTAGAAGCTCACACCTTGTAAAACACCGTAGAGAAATGACTAGAAAAATCCTCTAAATTGTCAAAAAATGTCCACATCAGTTCCTCCACCATTAACACAATCCTCATATTTGGCATCATATTTTCTAATAAACCTTTGGCATATTTTGTTCCTCTGCTTACAACAGGAGAAGAAACTCGAGAACTTAAACCAGCAATTACCAACTAATATCAAAGAAATTATCACAAAACATTACGAAGTCTACAAATCATACCACTATCATTGGACGGGACGGTCAACTCACTAATGGAAATTAAATTTCTCACAATAAATAGTTTTCAAACTAACTTGTATTCACAGGTTTTACCAACAATGTTTAAGGTCATAATCAGGTACCAAAATTGGGCAATTATTTAAATTGGTACCATCTTAATCTTACAATAAATTAATCTGGAAACCAGTTCTAATTGTAAACTCCTCTAGTCATCGCTTCTCGATTCCTATTATGCCATTTGCAGGTCAAAATCCTGACGTAAGTTCTTCTAAAGGTAGCGTTACAAAGAGCGTAACAGACGGGGTTTATGGTGGAGTTGATGTAGCATAAGGCGTAGAAGAAAGACCACAATTCATCCGGAATGCACTTAGTGCAGGCGGTCAGCGGTTTGAGTAGCACGAGAATGTTATAAGGCGTCCAGGTGATGATAAACGATAGAAGAATAGCGGAGAGCGTTTTAGCAGCTTTCGTCTCCTGCTTCTTTTCTTGCGTCTTCTTCTTCTTCGGGGTTTTCGACGTGATGCCCTTACCGGCTAACTGCTTCGGTATTATCTTGGCGTTAAGAGGAATCCTAACGTCCTGTATGTGCGAGGTTCTCCTGGTCAGCGCCGGGTGTCCGGCCGGATGTAAGTTCATTTCTGAATCTCCTCTCGTCGGTCTGAAATGAGGTCTCGAGTTATTTGTAGGGGGAGATTCCTCGGAGATCATTTTGATTGTGGGTCTGTCGGAATCCGCCTCAGGGAGTCGGATGAGGATGGTGTAGACGGAGTCTGCCGAGACTGACTTGAGCGCTGGTGAGGTAGTAGTGTTGATTCTGGTGTTGGGTGGGAGCGAGCGGCTGTCGCGCGCGGCGGGGAGCGGCGCGGAGGGCGCGTCGTAGGTGCGGCGCAGCGGGGACGTGCCCCCGTCGCCCGCGCCCCCGCCGCGGGCCGCGTACGGGTCCCTGATGACGTTCAATGACGTGCATCTGTTAAAAGAAGTGAAACTCATTATGTTAGATGAACGATAAAATAAGTAATAATAATAGATATAAACGCTCCGAGTGCATTATCAGACCAGCTCCATGGTTCCATATTATTGCATTGTCGCCAAAGTTACGTAGGAATACCAAATTTCAGCTTAATCGGATACCGGGAAGTGGTTGAAAAATTATTTGCAAATTTTGAAACGGACAATTTACATAACTACATTACATACATACATACATACGAAGATTGCACGTTAAATAAAAGCTTAAAAGAAGGGGAGAGTGGACCGTAAATAATGAACCTCAACACATCCCCTCCCTCCCCTCCTTTCCCTCTTTTAACAACATAGTCCAAATACCTATAAATTAATGCCTTATGAATTGCAAACGTTTGATAAAAAGCTCACAATCATATCATTTTTTTGGTTGGTTGCTTAACTCACCAATTCTCTCTTCTTTTAATTTTCACTTTATTAGTTTAAATCATTAGAGATAGAAATTACCTAAGCTCTTAATTTTATTTTTTCTTAAGATACTAGGCACAACTGATAAATCAGGACTAAGTTAATTGCCTTCTGAGGGCCAGGAATATTTGCAATCGGAGGATGCAATCTACAGACCAGTAATTAATTACACTAGTTATTTCGAATACCGCTGTTTGGTATCATATTAGCAGTTAACGCGGTAGTAGCAAACCTTCATAAGAGGGGTTCGGCATTGCGATCTGAACCAGGTCATACCAACCAAAAATTCTAAATTCCAAGCTTCTAAATATTCATAATCATAAAATTGTTACTGAGACAACCCTTGTCTTTCCCAAAAACTCCACCAAGATGATCGCTCCTAGCCAAATTCAGCTACAGTGTGACTACAGAGGAATTAGAACTTTAGAAACAACTTACCTTGACACAGTGCTCTGCAGCGGCGTCTCCACGGAGACAGGAGTGGCGTACCCTGGATCCGAGGGATCCTCCTCCGGCTCCGTATCCTCAACATCCTCCCGTCCGGAGTGCCACCAGGCCACGCACCACGCATGGACGGCAGCGAAGCCTTTCTTCTGCGACCGGGCTAGCCGCGCACTCTGGTGGAAGGAAAGATAAATTACCTAACTAGTTTAGATTAGATTAAGTAAGTAGAGTAAGTTTTGTGTTGCTGTGCCCAACAGGGTTTACGCTGGTACATGTATTTATAATTTTAAGGTCTTGTAAAACCCATAACTGCAAGAGATATATTATAAATTATACTCCATTTTTTTTGGTAAGTACATAACTAAATGTAAACAAACGAAACCACGCCATATAGTGTGTCAACTGATTAGATATCATCCATAAATTACGTCACATGATTTTTAAGATTTCCAGACCTCCCCCCCCCTCCCCCTTTTTTCCCATCTTTTTAATATGGGCTGTCATCTTTTAGTAGACCACTCCCTTCCCTATGACGTCAAAGATCCACAAAACAGTTTTGACTGGCAGTTTCCAGAGCCGCGTGGGTTGCTTTATTTACATTTTACTAGCCGACTGCTACAGAAGGAGGGTATTGTTTTTTACATGTATGAACCTATGTATTGATTCCTTGTTCCCTCGTAGATTGAAGGAATGGACCATACTAGGCGGATTTAAATTTAAATGTGTGTAAAGTGAAAAAATCGTCAATCCTCATTGTGAGAGGTGTTAAAATAGGTAAAAGATTTTAAACTAATTATCCAAATGCATCTAAAACCACGCGTCGATGAAGTAAAGTCAAAACTGTACAAAACTCTCACGGCGCCAGTCAATAACTTTATAAATCAATCGCTGATCGATCATAATTGAAGTACTAACCCTAATTTTCTGCAACCTTATTTCCTTTCTATATAAAGAACTAGCTTTTTCCCGCGATTCCGTCCTCGTAGAAGCCGTTTATCATGGGATAGCACGGGAACTATAAATTTTTCTGGGAAAATAACTATCTTATGTCCTTCCCCGGGACTCAATGTATCTCCATACCAAATTTCATCTAAATCGGTTCAGCGGTTTAAGCGTGAAGAGATAACAGACAGACAGAGTTACATTCGCATTTATAATAGGGATGTCAAAACACCTGAACCCAAATGGTATAATCCGCCCCAACAGAAACAATTTATCCTTGAAACTGCTGAGCAGTCAGACACGAGCCGGCTAAGCTCCCACCTCCCATTCCCATTGCCAAAAAAATATATTCCAACCGGGAGCTACGGAGCTACCGGAGGTATTCTCTCACGGTTTGGCCACGACGGCGATGAAAAGCGAATTTTACCACGTCTTTCTGTCTGTCTGTAAGTCGCGAAGGTGTTTTTTTATCTTCCACATCAAATGACGTATTTTTAGATAGCTCTTAAAAATCACATGCTATAATTCTGGAAATGATGATACTTAACTGCCGCACTCAGAGACGTCAATTGAGTTTTAAGTTTCATTAAAGTTGCTGCGTCTTATTCTATTGCTATAGCAAAGACAGTGACAGCAGCTACTTTAATTAAACTTAAAACTTAATTGATGTCTCTGAGTGCGGCAGTAAGTAAGTATAATTAATCTTAGTTTGGGACTAGCTCAATTTGTGTGAGATTGTCCCCTGATTTATTTATTTATTTAATAGAAAAATTATCACGACTTCGTGGACTTCATTGGCTTGTGGGCTACACAATTAACAGAACCGCCACAGGTTCAGGCGACTAAAATATCAGTATCTATTGAAAACCAACTGAACACGTCATCTTGCTCTTATAAGAGAATAACACCCTTGCAGACGATTATTCATTCAAAACATAGTAACACACCGATTTCGCCATAACGTGCCAAATCGGCCCCTGGTGCATCAAAGCTGGCAACATTCCAAATTTACGTTCTTCTACTTTTAACTTTATGTTAATAGGGGTAAAGCTGCATTTCGGTTGCGGTGCAGCGACAAAGAGCCCATAATGTATGCTAGTTCGCGGGCCCTCCAGAGGCGAGAAAAATGTCTAATTGGCTGACGGCATGTAGACGATTTCTTTTTAAATGGCGGATATTTTTTTAAAGAGGCCGGTTTAGTTTATACTTGTTTGATTTGAATATACCATACGTTTACCTGGCTTAGTGTAAATCTGTTTTGAAATTGTGGCAATTAAGTTTCATATACTTTAAACTAGGAGCACCACTTTAAAATTTGGAAGTGGAGCGTGCGTGCGTGCGTGCGTGCGTGTGTGTTTTATGGTACAAATTCAAATTGCTACACCAAACTGGTAAAATTGTATTGAGACTTATATTTTATACGATTTATGGCAAATAAATAAATACAATTAAACACGCATACACCTACATAATTAATTAATTAGTTATGCATATCCACGTGCTGCCTACCCCACTGAAGATGAAGCGGCAACAGACAGCCCTACGTAATCAAATCAGATGACCTAATTGCTGGCAGGAGCCCATCGTGCGTGGATTAGATCAGGGGCCGTATTATGAGCTCGTAAAACCAGCCAAATCCCAGGCAGCGAAAGAGATAGAGGTTAGACAGAGTTACTTGTGAACCAGTATTAACCAGTATTGGTTACCAATTAAAATAATAGGCTATTTGATTAATTTCAAAATAAATAATTTTTACACTACCACTAAATCAAGCTTTCGAAAATAACACGGAAATACCTAGCTATCGATATTTTTTGGAGTTTAAACGATTTTTAATTCAACAAAAACTTTATAAAGGAACACTGAAAATGGTAACGTCCCATGTTCCTATTTTCATACTAACTTCATACTACCGGATCTTTTTGACGTTTCAATAAAAGTTGCATAACGACACTGTTTAACGACGTGGTTAGCCTAATTGGTAGTAACCCTGCCTACGAAGCTAGTAGTCCCGCGGGTTCAAATCCTGAGTATTTGCTTCTGAGTCATGGATGTTTTCTATGTACTTAACACTATGCATTTATCTATGTAAGTATGAGTATCGTTTTATAGTACCCATAGTACAAGCCTAGCTTAATTTGGGGCTAGGTCAATGTGTGCGAGATTGTCCCTGATATTATATTTATGTATTCATTATCATTAGCACGCAACACAGCAAATAGGTCGGTCAGCTGCAGAGAAAAGTAACCCTTCCTGCTAGTAACTTCTATGCAGGGGAGGGTAATTTTCTCTGCACCTGACTGTATAGTCAGCATCAAAAATATAGGAACAGTCAAATGACCAAATATATCGCAACACATTCTTATTCCTATGGTAATAAAGATGTGTTGCGATATATTTGGCCACTTTCGCCGCTCCTATCTATTTGTTGCTGACTGTAAAAGTCGCCCCCGGGCAAATCTCCTTCTCACTAAGTTAAAGGATAACTCTCAGGTCAACAGTCCAGTGCTCTAGGGCAATGCGTCCTGCAAAGGTAAATACCACTCAACAACACGTTCACCCCATTCGCTATCAGTCTCCAGCAGATATGAGGGCCCACAGCCACGTACTCGTAATAACTTAATTTCAAGCTCGACTACACGTGCCTCTACATGTGCCTCTTTACGAAGAATTCGTGCATTCTTACTCTGTCTGTACAGACAATGTTATAATTGTATTTACTTTTATGCCTGCCGCACTCAGAGACGTCGATTAATTATTGAGTTTCATTAAAGTTGCTGCTGTCACTTTCTTTGCTATATCAATAGAATAAGACGCAGCGACTTTAATGAAACTTAAAAATTAATTGACGTCTCTGAGTGCGGCAGTAAGCCAGTTACACACGGTGACTAAAGTCACCGACGCTTGCACGCGTTTCACTAATGCGACTGCATCAAGACAAGCGATGATAGGCGTTTGTATCGATTCATCCGCGCGAACGTATCGATACATCGGCTACAGTCGCTCCTATGAATCAAGAAAAATGTGCGATTGTATCGATGCAAACCCACGTGTGCATTGTGAATCGTGATAAAGTGACGCAGGCATGGCCAATTTAAAATCTACTTACGCGTTAACAATAGGCTACTTGACTAATGTCAAAAATTAAGCTTTCTAAAATAACACGGAAAAACCTATCCATCGCTTATTTTTGGAATTTAAACGATTTTTAATTCAACAAAAACTTTATAAAGGAATCACAGGTTCCTATTTTTATACTAACTTCCTACTACCGAATCGTTTTGACGTTTCAATAAAAGTTGCCGATTTGACCAGTCAGTCAACTAGCCAAACAATGGAGATATGCGATTACACTGAAAAGCAAAAAACGGCACTTTGTAAAGGAGTTCAGTACAACGCCTCGTTATTTTTGCTCGTGAGATTACAAGCAAACCCGGACTGCGAGTCTTAAGACCGTATTAAAAAACAGATCTTGACTGAGATGCCAGAAGATGCGTCAAAAATGACAGTTTCCTATGGAGTTACGTCTACTTTGACGTATCTTGAGACGGACATCACAGTTGAGATGAGTTTATTAAGTATAGCAGCCATGTTTAAACATGTCACCTTTCACATCATAGGACGAATCATTAACCGGCTAATTAACGTCGTCAGTCAAAATGTGTAAATGATATTTAACTGCCTGCATTTTAATTTAGACGCAGGTTTTATCGGTGAAACAATATATATGGCGCGCTTACGCCGTTAATCAAGAGTCTATTATTGCTTAATCCGCGTGCCATATTATTTGGGTCATGGCACCGTTTGAGAACGGAACCCTGAAATCAAGAATAGTGAAGTAGTTTTGATCACTCGTTCGTATTTTACTTACAATCTACACAGGGCCTGTTTCAGAATCGACTAGTAAATCTATCTATCTGTCAGTTAAAGTTAGTAAGGGAAACGGAAAGGGAAATAGTTATCCGTCAGATTATACTTTATTTAACTATTGAGAAACAGGCGGTTATGTTACGAAAACATAACTAAACTCGTAAGTTTTCAAAGTAAAAGTACTTCCTTTCTTCCTCTAACTCATAAACTGTTTCAACAAACTCCAACTCATGGTCTAGATTGAAACAAATCCGTAATTCGAATTTCAAATTAAGTTGCCCGATTTTAAAATGAATCCGGCGAAATGGAATATCAGAGTTCCAACTTCTCGGAAACTTGGACGTCGGCAAAAGGCAGTTCGTGCATTATAAACGCTTTCTAGCCGTGGCTGTATATCTGGCCAGTTTGAATTGTGAAATAACTCCACGTTTTACCAATAGGATCGCTTCAATTTTAAATTCTCACACCTATTAGTGGAATTTCTCTAGCTCACCAATCACCTTTCTTGTGCACATTTGGTGGACTGTTCTCAGTGCGGAGTAAAAAGTATTTATGCCAATCTTAAGGCACTGATTACAAAATTTTGGAGCACTATCCTTTACAGCAGTGGTTCTCTAAATTTTTAGCGGCGGCTGAACTCTCTTCAAATATTTTATAATTTCTGGAGCCTCTAAAAAAGCAAAACTGTTTTTTTTTACTTTTTTCAAGAATTAAAAAAAATACTAAAGTACTATCCTTTATTTAAAATTGTTCACTTTGGTAAAAGAATTTTTGATATCGGTCCAGTAGTTTTTGAGTATATTCGTTACAAACATACAAAAATACAAATCTTTCCTCTTTATATTAGTGTAGATAACGCTTCAGTGCCCACAGATATCTAAATTCTCAATTAAGTTTAGAGATGAGTGATGATGGTTCCCAGATAGCTGCCAAATGTGATCTGAGGATAGATTTAGAGCACTCCAATCAACAGGCATAGCAGGTCCACTTCATACAGCCTATTACAATGGTCACTCGCACACATCGATGCTCATCACAGCTTATATGCAATCTCGATTAGAGTCACTCGAATGCAACCGTGATCGCATTTGCGTTTACGAATACGTTCGGTGCTAGGCGATCGCTTTGTCAACATTTTGTCCACGGAGAAAAAAATATTTTACAATATTACCAGACTGTATAGTGGTTATGATTCTCGTGTAGGAAAAAAGATTTCAGCTATGGTTAACAGATTTTTTTTTATAACAACAAGTTATATTTTTGTTAATACTAGAATATTCTAGTACACGAAAACTCTGATATCGTTTTGGTAACCATCTAATAGTTACTGAGTAAAATATGCATTTAGCTTACAACAGGTTTTGTATACAACACAACATTTGTTTCCTACGATACTAGGTAAGTGGGTAATAGGAACTAGAAATTATGTAAAGAAGTAGAATTATCTATTAATGTGTAAAAAAAAGTACAGTTGTCATATATACTTAATACAATAAAATCAATTCGAATTTACAATATTCTGTTAAAGGAAACTAGATTTTTTTCTCCGTATCGGTTGTTGAAAATAGCACGATTTTCGAAAATGGGATTCGAGCAAAAATATTTGCCTATAAAGATAAAGGTAAAAACATACTATAAAAATAAAGCTCAGCAAAGTGAAGATGAGATGACAATCCACTGAACTCTAAGCACCGTCGACATCTCCTTTTACTTAAGTGGGAAACCCCATTTTCCAGGTGAATTGTTATTGCATTAAACTTCAGGGCTGCGTGACGTTTCCAAATTAGGTCATGAAATTAAATTTATATTTTAATGTGGAAAATTTGATAATAGAAAAACGGTAGATTGTGTTTTGGACATTTTTATGATATACCAGAGACGGCCACTATTCCGCCTGAAGAAACCTATGTCACAAATTTCTGGAAACATGAACGAAGTGATTTTTAATCTTTACGCAGTGCCCCTCGTACAGTCGAAGTCATAAATATGATAAATATGTTTACACTTTAGTACCTTGTTACTTCAATCGCTGTGAAAATTTCATATGACAGTTTAAACACGACGTTGAATAGACAATGTACTAAAGTGTAAACGTATTTATGACTTCGACTGTACATGATACTTAGAAAATGAACATTATTGATACTCTCTATCTGATAGTTTCATCTTAATGGTAATGATGTTTAGCAAAATAAATCATTCATTCATACGTTTATTCAGTGTCTCCATCTCCCACTCGGGGCTTGTTTGATAACCAACCATGATCATGATAGTGATTGTGATGTACTATTCATTACCTATCGAATCTTGAACCAGGGTCACGTGTTCTTTTGATAAAATTGCCTATATAGCTATTATTCATGACCATGATAGTGATGACGTGTCATACCTGCTGCTCCTTCCACCTGGAGTCGTGCAGCGCCCCTCGCACGTGGTAGACAGAGTCCGCGTCTCCTGATTCGGAGCGCGCTCTTCCGTCTACCTCTTTCGTCTCGTCGCTGTGAACAAAATAATGTTTTTTAGTCATATATCAATTAACTGGTACACTAGGGTGTTTCATTTTCCAAACTTTGCATTTTCTAATGACTTCGCTCGAATCCTTGGTCCTACTTACATAAAAGACCATTGTTCAAAATTTCAGTCAAATCGGTTAGTACTTAGAGGTAGCACATTTTGACAACTTTTTTAATCCGTTTTTATATTTATGCAATTCACCGAAACCTTAACATACCGAAAAACCGGTCATAATGGTCGAAAGCATAGTGTTTAACATAAGTCGACAGAAAAGTTAGTTATTGTATGTTGTTTAAAAAAAACAGTCAACATTTAAAATTAGCTATCGCCGAAGTGGTAATTTTGTGCAACCTCTAAATATTGTCCAATTACCTTTAAATTTGACATTAAATTTTTTACGTCGTATAGACTCGGGGCGTAAGCAAAGTCTGCAAAAAATATGTCATTTATTTTTTTCCTTACAAATATGAAACACCCTATGTACACTCAGCATCTAATATATCGCAACAGCCAAAGTGACCAAATCATTCGTAACACCATATATTTTGTATGGTGTGACGAACTATTTGGCCACTTTGGCTGATACGATATATGTGATGCTGACTGTACTATGCTAGAGTAGATTGTATCACAGAACATGACAATGACCATGATGAGACGGATGTGCATCATAATCATTATCACTGTCATTACATCATGAAAGATTCATCATGAAAGATTAGACGAAAAATGAAAGATTTTGAAGCTTAAGTGGCTCGTTGTCTATATTATATGGGTTTGCTCTTGACCCTTTATACAAGGATAAATATTACCATCGAATAAAAAAAAATCGGCCAAGTGCGAATTGGACTCGCACACAACGGGTTCCGTACCGCCGTCGCCATCATATATATTGCAGCAAACAAGGTGGTCACAAATATCTGAACACGACTCTATTGTCAAGGCGTTAGAGTGCATGTTCAGATATTTTTGACCACTCTGATATTTGATGGCGAACTGTACAAGACAAGAGATACAGCGATTGTTAAGGTCGAGCAAAAATCGCCGAAAAAAATCACGCTTCTTGTATGTGTCTACCTATTACAGTTCGTGAGATGGGTGAATTTCAGAGCGTTTCAACCGCCGTCATTAGTGTCACCAAATATATTGACGAAGTCAATGACACTACAGCAACTTCTGATGCTGATAGAAACTAAATCCTCGGTTCTGCTTCTGTTTACATCAGGAGTTGCTGTAGTGTCATTGATTTCGTCAATATATTTGGTGACACTAATGACGGCGATTGAAACGCCCTGAAATTCACCCATATACAGCCTGCTGACAGACGGGCGGGCAGCGGAGGCTAGTAATAGAGTTTCCTTGGCACCTTTTGAGTACGGAACCTTAAAAAGACATGTGAGCTATACATTAACCGTACCTTTATTAATAATGGCGGTATTATTGAATGGATCTGCATATCAATAGAGAATATGCATTAATATATTTTTTTGCTTTATTAAAAAGTCAGTCACGTAACAAACAGTAAAGAAAAATTATTTTTCGAATAACTATAAAAATAACCAAGATGTAAGTCATTAAAGATTGGTTTCTATCTCTTTCTAGCAAAACAGAATTTAATATAGAGTTTATGTGGCCGTAGTGCCCGCTGACGTCACAGTTCATGTCGGATCTCTCTGTTAAATTTTTCAGCCGGTTTTAATTTTAATCACGCTTTTTGCCATCTCTTTTATGGTATTTTCATATTTTGTTAAGAAATGCTATAAAAAAAAAACATGTTCCCAATTGGCAGCAGGCTTAATGTAGGTCACGAGGATCGACAATAGCGATCACAACGCCAAATAATTGACGCTTCACTCTCCAGTTTGCATTTCACAGAAGATTAGAGATAAGCTCTTAACTGACATGGTATCAGACTTAGTTCTATACCTGGGTTGATCTAGGACGATCTAGCGGGCTTAGCATGCATGCAAAAGATACAATTTGACAGGTGCTATTGAAATGAATATATATATTCCATATTCTAACATAAGACTTAACGCTTAAGGTTTAAAATAAAAGTGTCTAGTCCCGACTTTTATTACCTTTTATTACTAAGCGACTATAGCGATTTTCACTTTTTCAAAGCGATTTTATCAAGACTAGATAGTTTTGTTTTTAACCTTAAGCGTTAGAATATGGAATAGATATATAAATTTCCCTAGCACCTGTCAAATTTTATCTCGTGCATGCATGCTAAGCCCGCTGTGCCTATAAACTTAGTACAACTTACCCGCGCCTTGTTTGTCGTTTGAATGTCCCTTTCTTAGTAGTATATTACGATAGAGACGCACTGAATGACAAGTGAGGAAATACAAGAAGTGCTATGTGCTAGGTTCTCGAGTTTATAATGGAAAGACGTATAAAAACAGTTGAAAAATAAAAAACATTACCAAACTGCTCTTTTAAGTGCGGGAGTGACGGATGCTTGACCTAGACCCAAAACTAAGCTCAAAGCTTTGATGAATGATCAACAGAAAAAGCTAAAACACACAGTTGATTAAGAAACAGTGTTCACGTAATAAACAGCGATCATATTCCTCAGCAGATTACTAAGTAGGGAGTTAATCAAACAGCCATAAAAGAAACAAACGGCTATATTCTGGCGGTCCGCCAGTGCACTACCAAATTTACTATAGTCTAATTTTTATTCCCACAGAAAAAAGGTAAACAAACATACGTCACTGTCAAAGGGGCTATTATGCTAGTGCTAGATAGGCTACCTACGTTATTCCGCGTACAAAAATCAAATATTATATTGCAATGACATACTCTTTTAGATATGACGAGATAAAGCAGGACGGTTTGCTAATTTCGTTTCTCTTTAAATGGGCGCATAATCTGCCGCTCTGCACACTATTGCACGCTTCCGATGCCGACGTGAGACTGAGTTAAGGTTTGCCAATTGGCGTAGTTTTGAAATGAAATGAAATGAATATTTTATTTGTTAATGGTGGGTTTACATATTAAAGGTCTTAAAATTATACAGCCATAAGATCGCCACATTATGCCTACAACTGGCGTACAAATTTATAATTAAGTGCATTAATTTTAATTTTAATTTTAATGATATTTATTTTATTTTATTACAGAAGCCAATAAACATTATCTACTTATCAAAGAATTCACGCATATTATAAAAACATTTTTCACTTAACCATTGCATCACTAGTTTTTTAAATGCCTTTAAATTCTTATCTTTAAAGACATCCGGCAGTTTATTATATATATTAATACACGTAACATAGGTATTTTTGGATGTTAATGCCAGCTTTACGGCTGGTTTATATAATCTATATTTATATTGCGGTCTAACTTTACGTGAGTACATGACTTGTTTCCGTGAACTGGTTTTTATATTTGTGGACAAACATACATACCTCTAATATATATAGGCAAGGAACTGTCATAATATTGTAATCAGCGAAGTAAGGTCGACACGATCCTTTCCGGCCAATTTTAAAAATAGCTCTGATGCTGCGTTTTTGAGCAATAAAAAGATGGTCCATGTTTGTACAGTTACCCCATATTACTATCCCGTATCGTATCGTAGAACTAACGTAACCATGGTATGCCATTAAAGCAGCCTGTAAGGAGACAGTCTGCCTAATTCGTCTTAAATTCGTTTATATATATGTTCCTTTTTGAAGCTCGTATAACCTATCTACCTCTTTTTATATTACGTCATTGCTCCATGCCATAAAAATGCTTATAGATGCTGTAGGTGCCTAAGACCTTAAGCGTGTGCTAGACGGTTTCAAACCATGGTTTCAAACTACCGAGGTCACTTGGTTTGAAACCGTGGTTCGAAACCGTCTAGCACACGCTTTAGACCTTAGTACAGCAGCCACATAACCAATATCGGAGATTCATACAAACACATAGTTTATACGCACTGGGTCAAGACAGGCGAGAGAAGTAAGTTAGTCCACGACGAATTTCTTAAGGGAACTTCCAACAGCTAAAGTGAGACGTGTTATTGGAATCGAACTGTATTGCTGATGAATAGAATTTGAAATGGATTGTTGAGATAATGTTAATCTATTGGGAAAGGTGGTTTCGTCATAAATAGTGTGCGGTAGAAAAGCTTGTACATTTTCCTGACGGGAGGGGGGTTCGCTTAGGGGGGTGGGGGGTAACTGCGGGTCCAAACCTTGATAATGCATGTGAACCTTTCTGGAAAATTAAGTGGGAATGTTTTGCGATATAGAGAAGTGAGGGCTTTCAAGTTTGTTTTCAGCAAGCAAATAAATAGTTGGTCCAGCGATAATTTAAAACGTCGTAAACCGTAGCGAGCTTAACATGCATGCAGCAGATAAAATTTTACATTCCATATTCCGATGTAAGACTATTAGTAAGGTTAAAAATAAAAGTGTCCTGTCTTGACTTTTAGTCGATTCTTCTTCTTACTATGCGATTTTATTCGGTATTGCTAGAGTAATTAAATAAATCGTTAATATCTATTAAAAGCCTGTGCACACAAGCATTTCGAACAGGGGTCTAGGACCAAAAACGCTAGTGAGCACAGGCTGTAAGCTAAACGTGATATGTAATCTAATCACTCTATCAACTTTTTTTTCGAGCATGCATGTTAGAAGTCCAGGTTTATTTGTGAGACAGCTTTAATAGAAAGACGAGAAAACTAAGTGCTTTACTGTTTACTTGAACTTTGAATAACAGTACGGCTAAGTTGTATTGTTTTCGCTTGTGGCACAGTGCGTCTCTTTCATTATAAACTAGTTAGGGAGGGATTACTGAGTGGCCAATAAATCACGGACAAGATAGACAGATAAGATAGATAAACATCTAGATAAAGATGTGCTAACCGCCCAGTTAAAAATGTATATTTTCGTGAGATGTTAAACCGTTAATTCATTGTCCTAATCTAAAATATTGCAAGTCTTATCAACGCTTTGGAAGTACATTCAGTCAACAAAGTATCGGGAATGGATGATTTGTTTATGGTTCCAAATTCAAATTTTTGTTTTTTTTGTTGTTGTTAGATTGGCACAACTGTTTTCTATTTTGGCGCGGAGTTTGAGTTGCATCTGTTATTTATATTAAATACAGTGCTGTTTTTAGTTATATCATATCTAGTGTGTATTGCGAATTTCATAATGGACAAAAACATTGAACAAAGAGTTTGTCTTAAATTTTGCATCGCCAATGGAATTTCGTGTTCGGAGTCACTGAAAATGTTACAGAAGGCTTACGGTGATTCGACTTTATCAAAAACACGTGTTTATGAGTGGTACAAAGCGTTCAAAAGCGGTCGAGATGTGATGGAAGATTTGCCTCGCTCTGGTAGGCCATCAACGTCTGCAACTGAAGTTAACATCGCAAAAGTGAAGGAAATAGTGACTGAAAATCCTCATTCAACTTTGAGAGAGATAGCCGCCGAACTTTCTGTATCTCACGAGTCGATCCGTACTATTTTAACTAATCATTTGGGTATGAAACATGTTACCGCTCGGCTAGTCCCAAAAGACCTGAATTTTCTCCAAAAACTCAATCGCATGAGAGTCGCTGAGGACATGCTAGAACGAGTCAATTCCGACCCAACATTCATGAAACGCATTGTTACTGGTGACGAGACGTGGGTTTACGAGTTTGACATGCAAACTAGTCAACAAGCTTCGGAGTGGCGCTTCGTGGCACCCGTTTTCAATCGGTAGAAGACATAAAGGAGAATTCGCGCCGAGAACTGAATTCAATTCCGGAAACAGCGTTTAAAAAATGTTTTGATGATTGGATTATTCGTTGGCGTAAGTGTATCGTTTCTGAAGGAGCATACTTTGAAGGTGATAAAATAAATTTGGATGATTAACAAACAGTTTGTGTATTATTGATCTTTTCCCGGTACTTTCTTGACAGAGTAGTATATCTTGTTATGAATTTGTCCGTCGATGCCGTTAATGACCAAAACGGGCTGCACTCCAAAAAAACATTTTTAATCAAAGTATTTTTAAGCCATGGCAGGCCGGTAAATATTGTTCAATATGAATGGCTTCATCACTTCACATCAGGTGGCCCGCTTGCTCGTTTGCCTCCTATACCGTAAAAGGAAAACAAGAGTAACGGTGTTTTTCTTTTTTTTATTCAGGACTGACCAGCGATTGACCTCAGTCTCACCTGATGGTAAATGATGATGTTTAGGTTTAGTGTTAAATAAAACTAACACAGCCCGCTCGCACCTGACGGTTATTTTTTCTAATGTATCATAACTTAACCACAAGTTATATTACCGATGTGTAAAGGGTAATTCTCCGAGCGTTTCAACCGCTCTCATTCTCCTGGTCGCATTAATGTCGATATTCCTGTAGCTTTGGATGCTATTTTGGGTTATCTTGTAGAGTGCACTGACTTCTACAAAATAACTGAAAATGCTATCCTAATCTATAGGGAATTCGACATAAATGCGACCAGGAGAATGAGAGCGGTTGAAACGCTCGGAGAATTACCAAAAAGAGTCCGCATGTGACCAATTCACTGAATAAATATGTTTATTTTAGAATTTTGAGTGGATTATACACAACTTAAGTTATTTCAGGTAATAGAAAGAAATATATAATTCCACATACAAAACTTTTGTAAGCCGAGAAACTCGGATAGTTCGTAAGTTTGTACGTAAATGATGATGAATATATCCATTGTTTACTTTACGGTTCACTTCTTCGAGAACTTAAGTTTTCGAAGTAAATTTTCTTTTCGAGTACTACTCGGAAATAAACTTCGGAAAAGCATTAACAGAGGAATATGGATACTATGTCTAATGTTCTGTTTTCTTTAACCATAACGCTCATAACATAACGTTAATAATTAATAATCGTTGTGATGAAAATCGAGTTCCAGCAACTACTCTTAGGTGATAATGATAATCAAAATATGACACAGTTATTTTACAAATGTCGAATTATGATGGCAAATTTGTAGGTTAAATCAAAACACAAATCCATTTTAGAGGCTAAGTAAAAAAAATAGATCTTGTATTTCTTTGTAATAAACTAGTAAATACTTTAATAATTATTCTGCTAATTCTGTAACACGCCATTGTTTCCTTTTATGAAGCGCTGGTAGACTCAGACACGCATATGAAAAAGTGCCCATAGGGCCTACTTATTTTAAGAAAATGGCTAGAAACACGTTGCGTAACAAAAGAAAGTTATTTTAAATAAATAACCGCAAACAAACACAAGCTGTAAAAGATCACATCACGAAGCAAGGTTATAAATGTATACTGTAATGCCTGCAATAAAGAAAGGCACGTGCCGTCACCACAAAGAAAACAAAAGAACCACGTACGTGTTCAGGTGCTCTTAAAATGTCATATCATCACAAATCCGTAGCAACAACAAATAGATAGGTATAATACGGTCGTAAAGTAGCCCGATGTACTATCTGACATAAAGCGGCTTCCTCTTTGCATAGAAAGTTGTAACAATCGAGGCGCAACACAATGACGCCTGTCCGTTCCTTTCACGCAGCAGACACGGCTATAGCGCCGTCCCGCTCAATGACACGTCCTTCCTGTAGGTACAACGGACATAGAGTAACGAAGGACGGCGGATCAGATAGGCTTGTCATAGTTTGTACCTACGTTTGAATAGGACGCAAATATCAATAGGTATCGTGGTCTATTGTGTGTATGCGTAGAATTGGCCAAGTTTTATTTAATTTACATTACTGTTTGGGTAGGACGTGTGACTATTTAAATAGGTTTCTACAAAATATTTTTAATTTTTGTCAGAAGAAAAACAAGGAATCAAGGAAAGGCAGAGGAATCTTTCAAACTCATGCACGACACGATTGTACTATTTTTTAACTTATGCTTTCCAGTCATAAAGATTCGAATCACTATGAAACCTAAGAAGCTGCCATGGGCTACAAAGGGATTAAGAAAAAGCTGCAAAACAAAGTGTATGTTGCGGTTTCAATACTATAAATGTAAATCTAGTCAACGAAATCTTCAATTTAGGTCATATTCGAGGCTTTTGAAAAACTGTTTTAGCACTGCTCAAAAATTATACAACAAAAAGCGACTGTTTGCTGCGGACAATAAAGGCAAAGAAACTTGGAACATAATTAAAACGAACACAGGGCAGGGCAATAACTCAAATGAGATTAAAACCATTGAGGAAAATAGTAAAATATTAACTGAACCAGTAGAAATTGCTAACTCTTTTAATAACTATTTCATTAATATAACACAATGCCAAATTAAAGGACAGACACACGGATGCAATTTAGAAAACCTAAATAAAACTATTTTTCTTGAACCTACTGACCCTTGTGAAATTTACAAAATTATAATGTCATTAAGAAACACGAAATCCGCGGGAATCGATGAGCTAGACGCTAAAATACTTAAATCGGTTGCAAGAAGTATAGCTGTACCTCTTGCTCATATTGTCAATTTATCGTTGGAACAAGGTAATTTCCCAAAATTACTCAAATTCTCCATAGTAAAACCCCTGTTCAAAAAAGGAAGAAGACAGGATAGAACAAATTACAGGCCAGTGGCATTATTACCAGTTCTGTCTAAAGTATTTGAAAAGGCAATGTACGCAAGAATTCTGAAATTTATAAATATAAATAACATCTTCTGTACTGAACAAAAAGGGTTTCGTAAGAGAAAATCTACGACTCATGCACCTTTTGACTTAATTAACGTAGTACTAAGCGCTTTAGAAGATAAGGACATGGTTGCTGCTTTGTTTTTGGACTTAAGTAAGGCATTCGATTTTGTAAACCATTCAGTTCTCCTCACAAAACTGGAAAAATATGGAATAAGAGGGCCAGCGTATAGATGGTTTGAAAGTTATTTATCGGAAAGAGATCAGATTACTCGAGTTACATCCTTTTCGACCGTAGATAACACGGCACAAGTGGCCGACTCTAAGCCGCGAGTTAATCCTACTGGGGTTCCACAAGGAAGCATCTTGGGACCCCTTTTGTTCCTATTATATGTAAATGACCTACCTACCTGCATTAAGCATCGCTGCGTTCTATTTGCTGACGACACAACCGTTATGATAAGGGCAAAGAGCACAAAAGAATTAGAAGAAAAACATTTTAAGCGCTTTAGAGGACATATCAACTTGGCTTACGAAAAACTGTCTATATATGAATGTTTCAAAAACTAAAATAATACAATTTTTAACCCGCAACAGCAACAAAACTAAATTAGATATAGAGTATAATAAGGAAAAGATAGAACAAGTGTCACAAACAGTGTTTTTAGGTTTTATTATTGATGACTACTTGAATTGGAAACAACAGGTTGACGCTGTTTCTACCACACTGAAAAGATTCGTTTATGCACTTAAGAAACTGAGATCTATCACCTCCGTAAAAGTGGCATTAGTTGTTTATCATAGTTATATTTGTTCTAAATTGCATTACGGAATTGTTCTTTGGGGGAATGCAACAAATATTCAACGAGTATTACTGTCTCAGAAAAAGTGTATTAGAGCAATTTGGGGCCTAAGGTGGACAGATTCTTGTAAGCCATTGTTTAAGAAGCACAAGCTACTTACAGTTCCAAGTCTGTACATTTTGGAGGTGTGCAAGTTTGTAAGAAGCAACATGGAGTACTTCGAAACAAAAAATAACAAAGGAAAACGTACTGTCACTCATAAGGCTTTAGTAGTACCTAAATGTAAATTACAGCTTAATACAAAAAACTGCTTTCAAATGGCTATCAGAATCTATAACGCTTTACCAATGACATGGACAAATCTTCCAAATAATAAATTTTATCGATTGTTAAGTAAGTTTTTATTAGATGAGTGTTTTTATTCTTTGGACGATTATTTTATAAAATGTGCAATGAATTAATGTTTTTTTTATTGGATTGGATTTATGTATATTATTTTTCTTTTTTTTATTGATGCTTAATGTATTTTACGTTATATCTGGTTATAATATTTTGACATATGAATTTTAATAAAATAATGGTAGGCAATAAGTGATATTATGTATGACATGTGAATTTAAATAAAATAATGATAATTAATTGTATAAAATAATTATATTCTAAGCTATTTATTAATTGTATACCTCTTTGGTGAAATAATGAACTATTGATTTTTAAATTAAGACCTTATTGTAAAACATTATTTCAAGCAATAAAGATTTATGAAAGATTTATGAAAGCGATTTGGTTTAAAATAAACGTCGCAAGAATCTGTCAGTAAAAATCATAATAAACTGAAAATTATGGAAATATAAGACAGGAATGAAAATATTTTTAATGTATAAAAAAATGAATTTAATAAAATGAAAACTGTAACAAAAAAAATGTGTAACATATTTTGAGATAAATTAAATAGGTACTCGTATTTCGTTATAAATCCTCGGAACATTTTTAGATACTTATTGTTGAAATCATTTTGGCGGGGAATTTGGAATCCTGCCGGATATCAGGGAAGAGATAAGGGAAATGAGCAAACGGAAAAACCTACCACACAAGAACGAAGTAAAAACGTCTAAGTTTAACGACAAAACACGAAATACAAAGGAATACAAATCTAAATCCTATTTTTAAATCCTCATGCACCATGCGTCCTAATTTATTTATAACACCTTTAAACAGTGTTGTAATGTGGACCTAACCATATTTTTGGAAAAATGTGATTTCGGACCCGGGATAAATATATTAGGACGAAAAATATTAAAAATAACAAATATATAAGTTTATCGTGTGTGTGTGTATTTGTGTATCTGTCTGTGGAATCGTTTTCGATTCGATACACGGCATAGACAACCGCATCTTTATAGAAGTTTGTTTTTTCACAGATCCAAAGGATTGCAGGATTAAATGATGAAATTAATATTACTAGATACCTCCACGGGTTCCTGAGAAATAGAGTTGACAGACGGACAGACATACGGAAAACGAAGTGATCCTATTAGGGTTCTTTTTACCTCTTGAGGAACCCTAAAAAGGAGGAGTTTCTCAATTAATATTGTTTTTAAGCGTGTTATAAAATATTCATTTCGCTGTAATACATTTATTTACTGTCAAGTGAATAACCTGCTCTTTTCAAGAAAATATCCCAAAAGTGGATGATTGGTTTGGCGAGTAAAGATATTTTGCAGGAAAATGGGCCGCGACGTGATTTGATTTGGAAGGGATTGGTCTCATCAGGAAATCATTTTACAATATCTTGGAAATATTGCTGGATACGAGTACTCTCCCAGCAATACAGGTACCGTTATTTCTGTTTCAATATGTTACTGATTTTTTTGTTGTTGTATGAAATAAATAAAATCACAGGGACTCTATTCCACATCATACTAGCCCACCTTGCTTCGATACCGTTCGTATATCGTTGACATTATGCTAATTATTATTCACTTGACAATAAGGGCCATATTAATAAACATCTTGACTAAGATGCGCATCTCTATTTGTTACTTTATATACCTTGTAATGTAACTTACTTTTAAGTATATTTTTTTTTGTGTATTTTATGTTTGAAAAAATGATCTTCTGCTGGAGTTTCTTGCGGCGCTTCTTCTCCGCAATGATGGTCTTGTCCGAAGCGCTGGTAGATTCACTCTATATCACCGACGTGTAGAAGAGCCCGTATGTGGCCAATTTACTGAATAAATATTTTGATTTTGATTTCTAGATACGTCAAAGTAAACGTCAAGTCGTAAAAAACTGTCATTCTTGACGGATCTTGAGATGGGCATCTTAGGTACGAGTAAGATCAGTTAATCAATACGACCCTAAGAGATATCGATGCGATATCGAACCAAAATGGTCTCAACCAAAGTAGAATAAAGTAAAGGCACTGAATTAAAAAATTACACAATTATTTTGAAAGAGCAAATGGAAAAATTTAGGCTACCTCAATTAAATAGTAGATTAGTAATTTGATAATTCTTACTAATATTATAAATGTGAGCGTGTTTTATTTTCTTCAGTGAACCCGAAAACGGGAATAGGGTAGTTTTTATCCCGAAAAATTTTATCCCAGTATAGTGATAAACAACTTCGTCGCGGGAAAGATATAATATATATATCTAGTGATATACATAGACTTCTGAAAGCATAACCCTTCCTTTTGGATTCGCAGTTAGTGGTCTGGTAAAAAGTAGATATTTTCGGATATCTTCTCTAGTTAAACATTTCCGCTGGCAGCGATACCATGTGGTTTCCCCCATAAGTACCGATTTCCCCCACGCGGCGCTGCCGTATCATTAGATTTACATATGTAACGTTATCGACTTCATACATTTTCAGTTTGCACCTTGCTTTTAGGGCTGTGTATTTGTTACCGATTTTTGATTACCGGTTTTTAGATCCAGATTTTTTACAAAGTTAACATGCTTCTGTCGACATCGTACCTCTCGATTTTTACCTTTTCCTGACTGTATAAAAAAATTCACATCGTTTCATAAATGACGGAGCTCTGTCAAAATATATGTAGATACATTAATACTGAAAATTTATTTATCGATACCTATATCGATAAAAAGATAATCAATAATCGACAACCTAATAATCGATATTTATATCGATATCCAAATTATACTGGTATTACAGTTCCTGGTCACAATCTACTCTCAATAATTTCTGTGCCTTTAAATCTTATTACCTAATTAGCGAGATCTCATTTCCGTGGCCTGTTATCTGACTGCATCTCAGGGCATACAAAGGCATAATGAAAATATCTCAAATGAATCGGATTTCTCAAAGAACCCGAGTAAACTAGTGATACTTCTCTATAAAAATTCCTCCATTGTACAGTCACCACACGGGATTGTTGAGCCACTATAGAACCCTCTCACAGAAAGTCGACGGAAAATTTTGACGTAGTTTCTTTTGAGTGACTTGACGTTGTCATTATGACAGGGTTCTATGGTGGCTCAACAATCCCGTGTGGTGACTGTACAACTTCCCCTAGCCACGGAACTGAGAAAATAGAGGAATGACACTTGTACGTTGTCGCTATACAGCCACGTTAGCAATGTCAAACAAGATTATCAAATAGTGAGTATCTACATTGGACGAAACTATTATTTAGAGGTAGAATGTTTTATGATTTTCCTTACGGTTGAAAAATACAAAATATGAGGCTAGCCCGCAGCGAAATGTCACCGCGCGATTATCCCCGCAGAATTCTGTACATACCTAGTATATGAAAATATGGCGTGCATATAATTTCCATATGTCATAGAATTCTCCGGGAATAATCGCGCGGGGAAATTTCGCAGTGCGGGCTAACCCTAAGATTTATTTTGAATAAATAAATAAATAATACAATAGTTTTTAACCCTCTCATCTGTGAATTTTTTAGAATAATCTATGAAATTATCGATTGAAATTGTGAACGATAGCCAGGTTTTGTTTTGGAATCATCATTCACGGTGGTACGTATTCTATTCTAAAGGCAATAGGGTTGCATTTCGGGCTACTAAAAATAAAAAATACGCAGTAATAAATAATGTCTGAAATCATTATAATTTGCAAGGAAAAACAAGATTTCAAGCGAAAAAGTTCGCCAAAAACGTACCTACTTTAGTACAGCAAGTTCTATCAATCAATGTCTACCGGCTGGGGATATTAAAATGCCTTTAGTGTAAGCGGGAAACGAGGCAATTTGCACTTTAGGTGAGAAACGGAAGGTTCGCATTCCCACGTCGGTAGAAACTGGGGCACTTTACAACTAATGTGACACGATCCCGCACTGCTAAGAGTAATGGTTCACAAAGTACTTACCGTTTGCCATAGATGGCGCTTATTTACGTTTAATTAAATACAAACATACATGACTGCTAAAGTCACAACCCTTCCTTTTGGCTTTGCCGTAGTCTAGTCGGGTAAAAACAATAATCGTCCTGCAATAACTCAATCGCATGGCATGACATAAGTAAGTTTAAAATTAAGATTCGAGGAATGTCAAAAAAGTCTTCGATCACAAAATTATAATATGATAATTCGGAATGTCGATCAGTTTATTAATACGGCCAAGTTTGCTAATATTGTTGACCAGATCTCCAGATCTTAATTAATTTTGGTAACAATTGTAAGTTTCAACGATCGATGTCAAAGAAAGCATTGAAATAAGGTTCAAATATGTAAACATATCTGTGACGTCGACTGAACGTGTAGGATCGGTCTGAGGATAGGGCTGATGACAATTTTTTTTTCTTTGTCGATCTAGTAGATTAACAAAAAGTATTGGACACGTATTTTTCTTTTTTCACATAATAAAAAAATTACGGAGAAATATTGAGTTGAAATGCCGCATGACGTCACGTCTCAATACAATTTTTACACAGAAGTGACGTCACGAGCCCCCACTCCCAAACTTGACGCGCTTTATCCAATTGTAATTTTTTGTTTGATTGACAAAAGAAAAAATACGTGTCCAATATTTAGAGTCGTAACGATTTTTCGACCCCATCAATAAATAAATATGGTGGGGATCAAATGGAAGGGCTGTTTTGTCGTTTATCGATTTCAAGTAATAACTAATAAGAAAATAAAACAAATTAAGAACATTTTTTACTATCACTAGCACTATCTTGTGAGTAGTTCGTGCCATATTCAAATTCATATTTTCGTTGTTCTATTATTCGGTAACAACGGACGCCATTGTTGTGTATGACAGGAACGTGAGGATGACATGTTCGGCTGATATGATGATTGTCTTTTGTTTCTGTTAGATGTATAGATGAGACACAATGTGCCTGCGAGACAGTGATGCATGCATAAAAGTATTACCCATTTATTCATAAACGCACAATATCTAAAGTTTTATTTAAAATATGCTTTGGCCTTATAACAACTGGCAGAACTGGAACACTGGCAGAAAACGGTCACTATTGAAAGAAAGATAAAAAGTTACTTTCAAATAGTTGGTCCGCCTTAGCTCAACCTGGCCGGTTGTCTACAATCACGAAAAAACAACGTCAAGATACTTCATTCATGAGGCATTGCCCTTTGTTCTTACTATTAAACTCGATAAGTAACACGTAGTTCAATAAGTCCCGAGACTAAATACTAAAACAAGTTTTTTTGATAAAATTCTTTTTTATTCACCAACGTAGTCTCCTTCAAATGCGATACAGTCCCTCTAACGCTTTTCTAACTTTTCTATTCCATGTGCGTAGAACGATGAAAGCGTTCACCATCATTTGTGTCCATACGACCGCGTTCGAAATAGGCATACCACCGACAAATGGCTAGCTTAGACGGAGCAGATTACTGATAACATTTTATAAGCCACTGCTGTGCTTCAACGGCATTTTTTCCCATTAAAAACAATGTTTTATCAACACATGAAAGTTATTTTTTCAATTGTTTCAGAATTACAAAAGTAGCGTCACTTAAATGTCTGTAATTCAGTATGTTATTGTCCGATTTTCAAGAAAATTGACACATATCATTTGATGGCCAGTACTTTCTAAAAATCAAAATAGTTTTTAATATATGCTTTATCTCCAAGTTAGTCTCGGGACTAACGAACGATCTGGTATGCCTACAAAAAGTTTGTCTGCATCATAATATACAATGATCATCAATAAATACGTATGTATAGGTGTGACAGATCAAATCAGCATGAAGGCGACGTAATAACATTTTTTTTAGTAGTCTAGTTTTAGTTCTATAACTTCATCTTGTTTTATGAAACTTTCTATATCAGACGGGACGCAAAACTCTGCATTTTACTAGTTCGGTGAGAATTTACTGTTTCTGCATTTTGTGTACCGTTGGATATAAATGCGATTTACGAGACAAGTCGCGCTGGCGTTGGTGCGGATTCGATTACCGACGTAGTCCGATGGTAGGTTATTTAGAGTGGCATAAAAATTGACAGAACTCGAAATGAATATTCTAGTCAGGATGTAACAGATAGCACATCCTTCCGCTATCTATATAAATAAAAATGATTTGAAGAAATGTATGTTCGCGCATAACTTCAGAACGGCTGCACCTATTTGACTAATTCTTTTTTTGTTGTGTTTGTTATTGTAAGCACAAGGTTTGTATGAAAAAATATTTGGAAAATCCACCGGGAAAGTCAGAAATTTTCAGCAGGGGCGAAGCCGCTGGCGGGCCGCTAGTAAGTACAGGATGTCCCAATATCGGTAGGCCACATTGACACTGAAGGTAGACCAGTCACCAGCCTAAGACGGACCGAACCAGACACTTTATTTTTATTTATTTTTTTATCGGAGTGGAAATACGTTACGCATTGTCACCACACCGAACCAGTCTAACATGACATTAGTAAAAATCGCATGGTTTTTAAGATTTACCAGTTTAAAGTTCTTTTCCAGTACAAACTTTAAACTGGCATATCTCGAAAACCATGCGACTTTTACTGAAGTCACGTTAGGCTGGTTAGGTACCTCTTAAGCTGACCTACCTCCGGTGTCAATGTGCCCTGCCGATTTTGGGACAGCCTGTAAATAATATTAGTTAAATTTGTAAGGATTTTTGGATGTCTGGATGTTTATGTGTTTAGACGATTGGATGTTTGGATGTTTATATATTTCGCCATTTCTATCGCGTTAAAATGTTTAAGCTCACCTGCAGCAAAAAGACATCTCTAGTTTAGTATAGTTTAGTTGTGTCAAAATGTATAAAACTGTCAGTCTGAAATCTAGATTAATGGCTAAAACTTAATTTGCAAAAAGCAATGTGTGTAGTAAAGTCTTATAGATAACTAGACGTGCTAGAGACGGGTTAGGATTGTAAGGCTATACCTCTCCGGGGTAGTCAAAGCCGTCAGAGGCTAACTACGTAGGTCCCTCCAAAAAAAAGCTATAGACTATTATAGGTTTTTGTAATCTCAATAGTGTATTTATCAATTAGAATGCTAGCAGCGCAGAACAATGTAACAAGGAAACAGAAGCTAGATAACGTTTCTTATCTAGCCGGATGTGACTAGGTCGACTGCGTGAGAGAGCAACGGCATAGTTATGGTGTTTACGATGGCAACCCAGATAAATATAATGCTCTATGGCATGGTGGATGCAAACGAGCACAAAATGTTCCGGACTCGTCATGTTCCTAATTGGGGTTTAGGTTTACCCTTGAATCACCGACACTCATTTCATAGTCTGTTTCGCCGAATTTTCATTTCATAGACAGGCATTTCCACGTGCAGAAGTTTTTTTTTTTTTTGGTGGTCACAATTCTAGCCTAAGCTAACATACGTAACCAAAGATAATCTGAAAATGATAGGGTTTCTGTAGAAATCAGCTTTCGATAAAATGAAATTCGGTGAAACGACATTCTATGGAAAATTTGTCGATGAATCAAGGGGATCCCTCCTAATTGGTCATATTCGAACCGTTTCTTTCGAGAACGCCATTACAAATTTAATGAACGTTTGTGCCCCCACTCGATATTAGTTTGAAAAAGAAATACCAATAACTATTCGTCTTCTTTACTCCATTGTTTCCTAACTGTAAACTGACTGGGACAAGGCTAATGTAGTTTAGAACTTGGTGTTTCCACCCTCGGCTCCAAACAGGGTCAACCCCGACTACTGACTCGATTAGGGCTCCGCTGTGGCGTCAATCACGGATCTAATGCACTTTGGATCGCGTCTGTGAATAGTGCGCCATCTATGAACCGATCTATGTATCTTTCATCCTGGAAAGCAGAACGTATTTGTTTTTAGTGAAAACGATAAATAAAGAAGCATTTCTTTTGATGACGTAGTATCCCTAAATCCATTTTCACTAAGTACAAGAAATTACTTCAGATCTTTAATTTAACGCAAAAATAGGTTCTTTTCCTCGCACTCAAAGCTTTTATGCCATAGATTTAAACAATAAAATAAACAAGTATTTTAATTAAACATTAAAGAAAATCTCTAGTTTCATATAAACGAGAACAATTTCTAACCATCCTGTATATGAAACTAAATGTAAATCGATAGCACAATTCTCATATTACGGACGAGCTATGGGGTGCCCTTTGCTATCAATCTCCATCAGAATCTGTTATCGGGCCAAGTCAAGAAGGCTTTTAGGGCGGCAATTGTGTTGGTTTTCTTATACGAGTATACATTTATAGTCGTTGTGGTTCAACATTGTATTTTATGCACTTAATAATTTTGAAAAGGGACCGTTATTGTTATTAATTTTCCGATCAGGTACCATTACAACCTTAGATAAATACAGGGTGGTTTTTTATTTGAGAGGAAGAGAAACGAGCTAGCGGGTTGCCTGTTGGGAAACAATCACCGTCGCCCGGGAACACTGGGGACTTAAGAAGGAAGTCAAGGAAGATGAGGTAAGTTTTGAACCATCTATCTAAAAAAACGGCCAAGTGCTTGTCGAACACGTATTAATCTACGGTTCCTTGCCAAGTAAGTACAACGTAACAAGGTTGTGTTGACGTGTCTCTTTCTAACCAACGTACATTGAATAATTTTAAATGCCATTTTAATTATTACGTTGAACATCCGAGCGTCGTCAATTTCCTTGAGAGGCGACTTTAATTTCAACTGGATCCCTGTCAAGCGAAGGACGGCCATTCGTTGTACGATAAGCCAGCTGATCATTTATCTACGTAAACAGTAGGCTATAGTATAAATACACTTATTTATTTATTAATAAATCACTACGGGTTCGAGGTTTTCGAGTGTTACTAAACAAACACAACAATTCAGAACCAAATTGGCGCTCACACGTCATGGTGCTTGTGGGTGAAGTTCAAAAGCGTACATAGATAAGGACTGTTAAGGACTTAAGTGAAGAAACGTTAACTTTCTCAGTTTCGTAACGAAAATTTGTCATAGATTTGTATCGTTAATTTTCGTTACGAAACTGTGAAAGCTACCGTTTCTTCACTTAAGTCCTTAACAGTTCTTAACTATGTACACTTTTTTTGAACTTCACCCTTGTGCGTGATTGAATATTACCTAGTTGCGATTGACATATATTTGTGCAAGCTTACGTATGCAAACGCTAGGTTAAGGGTAGCACAGACTAACAGTCCGCCGGCAGTCCCAACTCTGTCGGGCGGCCGGCCGGCCAAAATCTAGCGCACACATTAAAACGAGTCACGCCTGCGGGCTTAGCATGCATGCGCGAGATAAAATTTGACAGGTGCTAGGGAAATGAATACATCTATTCCATATTCTAACGTAAGATTTAATGCTTAAGGTTTAAAATAAGTGTCTCGTCATGATAAAATCGTTATAAAAATGTGAAAATCGCGATACTGGCTTAGTAATAAAAGGTAATGAAAGTCAGGACGAGACACTTTTATTTTATACCTTAAGCGTTAAGTCTTACGTTAGAATATGGAACAGATGTATTCATTTTCCTAGCACATGTAAAATTTTATCTCGTGCTTGCATGCTTGTATTAAGCCCGCTGTCGGTCATATTCGTATACGGCCGGCTTAAAACACGTTATCGGTTTTCAGACGACAGTTCGAGATCGCACGACATAATATGGTGAAAACATGCCTTAAAAATGGTATGGCGTATTTTTCTTCTCATACTTGTAAAATTTTGTTTTTATTTATTTTTATTCCGAATCATGTTGCCAAAATATTGCTCCACAAAAAGTACCTGCGGTGTGGTGCACCAATACATACATTTTCTAAATTGAAACATAAACTAATTTCAAATTAAATTTGATTAAAATATTCTGCACTCATCTTTGAAATAGCCTGTATATTTTCAGTCAAATACCAACCACGATGTTCTTAAATATCCAGACATTGCACCGTTTTGTGCCGCAAAGTAAATGCAGTTTCATAAAAGATTAAATAAATATTTAATGACGTTTCACTGTTGCTACTCTTGCAACGTAATCTAGACACGTAATAAAAGGTAAAACATGATAAAACAGAATTTCATTACAGTAAAACCGGGCAAAATTTGACTTGTATATTTTCTAGGGCCCAGGTCAGAAAACTTTTTAGAGAAAGAGCCAGATTGCCGAAAAATATCTATTTTTCGTAAGCTCAAAGAGCCGCAGTTTTCTATTTCAGGTTATATTCACTGTATACCAAAATTAATTAGGACAAAAAAAACTTTTTGAGGGGATCTTGAAGAGCTGTAACTGACCCTTCAAAAAGCCGCTTGCGGCTCGCGACTCGCAGTTTGCCGCTGTTCTAGGGTATTTTTCTGTGAATTTGTTCAGAATGGAATTAAATTAGTGGAATGAAAATACAGAATGGTTAAAAGTAGTTACGTTAATTTGACGTTTTATTAATTTAAAGCAAATTTAAAGTAAAGGTGAACGGCATTTACTTTATGTACAATATACCTACACTTATTTAAGGCCGAAACCCACCGGGTCCGTAAGCGTATCCAGGCACGTTTCACTAAGTTGTAATGTATGGATTTGTATGAAACAGGGCCAACCTGATGCGTGACGTGCACGTGCACGTACGCTTAAGCGTACCGCTACGCATTGCAGCTCTCACGAGACAAACCGGGAGCGGAACGGCAACGTCGCATTCGCGCGTGTAGTGATGACGTTGTGTTCGAGGGCTTTCCCTATCGGATGGCATACCGAACAAGTTTGAGCACGCGTTCCTCTTGTATTTGTTTACAGGATACCGCCTCGCGAGGTGTTTTTGTGGCACAATGACCTAAAAAAAAAAACTTATAGAAATAGTCAGAAAAAAAGAATGTTTGTACAATAGGAAACACCACGTATGCGTATGTGTAAGCGTACACGCATGCGTAACTCGGTGTGTCAGGGTGGTACGCACGCGTTAACATTTACGTGAACGCAAACGCGCTGCATACGCATCCGGTGGGTTTCAGCCTTTAATGGAATAATAGAAAAAACAATCGGAAAAACAGTACTTTGGATTATGTTAACGTAAAATTTGGGTTGTATTATCGTATTCTGCAATGCACACAGGCTCGCCTCGTCGGTCATATTGACGTCGCACGTACAGTTGCGTCAATAGGGTACACTGTACATATTTATGAGTTCCCTGTCGTAACACCCTGTATGGCGTATCTTTGTTACCAAATGACAACTTAGAAATGATCAACTACGAACAAAAGATTTCAACTCTACCTACGTGTTGTTTTATTTTCACCCTATAATTTTTTGTTTCCTAAAATAGAATTATGTGGCACGCAGCCCTTAATCTCTTCCACTCGTTCAGAGCGACGAGAGGGCCTCATCTTTTATCGCTCTCTAGATCAAAAGAGTACCACTCCACAACACTGCTCTTTTCACGGCTACGAAACAAGCAATAAGGAGAAACAGGTAGGTAAGGCAAGATATGCATCTATACCACAGTTTAAATATAGTTAAAACAGTAAAGAAACTAAGAATAAACGTTCGAAACGTCGCACACAGACGCACGTGTCTACCATTCGTCTACACGCGACACCCGCCACTGACAGCACTGCCATGTCCGCTTAGGGGTCTCGTTGAAACGTGCGTCTGTGTGAGTGAGACGTTTCGAACGTTTGTTCGTAGTTTCTGTACTGCTTTACGCGTTTAGCCTAGTTGGTAGTGACCCTACCTACGAAACTAGCGGTCCCGGGTTCGAATCCCGATATGGGCTAATATTTGTGTGATGAGCGCGAGTATTTGTTGCTAAGTCTATGTTTTCTATGTAAGTAAGTATGTATTTCTCTATATACGTATGTTTATCGTCTAGTACCCATAGTACAAGTCTAGAGCTTAGTTTGGGTCAATTTGTGTGAGATCGTCCCTGATATTTATTTATTTATATTTATACTATGTCTATAAAATAAAAACTGGATTAAAAAAAGCCTTTGTATTGAAAATAATGCACTAACTTTGTTGAAGACTATCTGTATGTAAATATATAAACTCTTTTTTGCACAAATAAAAGTTACACATCAAAGCCTTATTAAATAAAAATGTATATAGGCGAGCTAATACGAGTATCTATAAGCGATATCCTCCAGCTATTTCATAGTAAATTTTACGATACTTATTGCCATAATTCTTCTAGAAGAAATGTTGTTATACATCCTAGTTACTAAAAATTCTATTAAGAATAAAATTGCACAATTATCATTTTCGAATAGGTGGAGCGACAACCACTTTTCACATACCTCATCAAGCATCATCAGCACGTTATCACGAACCTAAGATGAGATCTCAATTTGTCTCCATGCATAATAAATGCGCGTATCACGACGGCGATAAATCTACAGGGTGTAATGTTTTACTAAGGGGAGCCACCCCTTTATGGGGAGAGAGGAATGGAATTTTTAAAAAGGTTTTATTGGGTGTGGCATAAAAGAGTTGTGACCATGTTCTTACTGTTTGTGAAAACACTGTTGTTTAATAATTGCTAGTGGGTGAATTTCAGGGCATACCATCAACATTTTTAAAACTATAGTTTCCAATAGGTTTTTTTATACGGCTATGTTCTGTTTCTTTATTACTTTTCTTTTTTTCATGTAGCAAATTACTTGTCCTATAGGATGAAGCAAAGATAGAAGATAAAATAATATTGTTTAGGGAAACGAAATATGGGACGTTTCTTCTATTGCTCTCATATATCATATTATATAGCCTATTATTAAGTTTCAAGCTTTTTAACAACGATTTCATCAAAGCCTTTAAAACGTGAATATTTTTTAAATCGACGTGCTTCGGTTAATATGATGATGATCATCATATTTAAAATACCCTGAGTTTATACGACTTCAAGTTCACAACTTCTTGATTTCCACTCAGATTTCCTAAAAGTACATCTCACTGGACATCCTGGTGCTCACATACTTAGTAATTTAGCTAAGAATATTTTTTTAATGAATATGAGGCCTTGTTTTTTTGCAATTTTAGTAAGATATTAAAGTAGTTAAATAATATACACTTATGAATAACTACGTGATATGAAAATGCATGAGACATTCATATAGGATTGTCACGGACACGCACTCGAAACCAATAAAGTTCTATTTTAGTTAGCAGTGGTAAACTATTGAGGACTAAATGGTACGAGCAAACAAATGAACGAAACATTTAAAATGCTTAATATGTTTGTTGCGCAAACTTTTAGAGTACTTTTATGACAGCCTGTATTAAGGACTATTTTTTTTCAATCCCTGGTATAAAAGTCTCTGACCGTTAAAGTTATCACTTTCCCTTTTTGTCATATGATAGGAAAGATCAAAGCTAAAAATCTATCTGACAGTGTTATCTGGAGATAAAAAAATCAAAGGCCTGTTCCACAATGGACAAGTAAATTCATCTGTCAGTTGAAGATAGCATTGTCTATTTTGAAGTGTAAGAAAGGGAAATGACTAAATTCATCAGATATGCTTTACTTGACGTTTGTGAAGGAGGTCCTGTGGTGGGAGTGTTGGCTGCTGCACGTGTCGATTGCTTCTGCTGAGCCGGCCGCCATCTTGAGCTTCTCTTTTGAGAAGTGAAGCGTGGCGGAGTGGAGCGCGGCGGAGTGGTTGGAGCGTGAGGCGATTGACACTTTCGCCACAGTTCTCCGAATTTACCGAACAACACCAATTATATAAAGAATCGTTATTTAACCGAACATTTTTAAACCAACACCGACATTGGCAAAATTGTCTACATAATTCAAAATTCAAAATTCATTTATTTTACCAACAAAAATAATACAGTGGTACATAATTATTATACAAGTAGATCTAACAGTGAAAGTGATTATACATTAATTTAGAGTTAAGGAAAGTTGGCATGTTGGTGATCGTGTTGCTATGCTATGATTGACGGTTCCCACACTAGGTTACACCTGTATCGTGGGAGCCAGTAGGAACGAGTTGAAATGATTGACGTGTTACAAGCATCTTTCAATCACCTATACCTTATGTTTGTAAGAAATAAGCTTTAAAAATAAATAATTTAGTATTTCATATGGGAGTAAGTTAGCATGTGTGTGTATGAGTGTGTGTTAGCATATGTGTAAGTGAGTGTGCATTTGTATGTGATAATTATGTGTGTACCTACATGAAGATGCGATAGGAGAGAGGAGAGGGAACATGCGTATTACTTGATGATTGTCAAAATTTTTTCTGTTTCTGCGTAATCTGAATTCATTAACCAGTTTTCAACTTTATGTTTTGTTTGTGATACTGTGTGTTTTTGGAATTGGACAGAGGCCTTTTTTTTTAAAGAGAAGAAGAAGAAGGCGATTGTGAAACAAGGCGGTAAATGTAATACCTAATTATCTAGTTTTTACCATGCCATCACAGGAACTAAGATAGCACTGTATATTTAGAAATAAGAGGTTGAATTGTGGACAGATGGACATAATTTTTTATTTCTTTTCCCAGTAAAACTTATTCCGCTACCAATTCCGCTACCGTAATTTATTAACGTCTAAAACGGCATGAAAAACGACATTGCCAAGAACGGTTAGAACCCCAGAAGAGGTAAAATTCCCAGTTATTTTCATAAATTCCCGAAGGATAATATTTAATGTCGGTATGTATTTTCCGGTTGTTGAGTCTGCAAACACGGGGCATCGGTTTTCCTCAAGTTTCTAATAAAAGTATTCAATTTCTGAATATACTATTTTATATTCATTCGAATTCGTGGCAGCTTCTCTTTGTGTACAAAATACAAAATAGGTCGATAGAGAAATACAATAGGTAGTCGGTAAAGATACACTTTTGCTTTACCCAAATTTCTTATAAGATACTAACGTTTGATACCTATTGTAAACCCGCGCAACTTGAATGTTTATTAGAATTACCTTTATCTTCAAACACTGCTGTACTGTGCCTACTTGTATTAACCTTATAACCAGTGATCGGAATTGGTAGAGTATATTTACCTAAACTTGACGCTTGTTCATTCATGCGTGAGTGAGATGGGAACACATTATTGAATGAACATGCATCAAGTTTAGGTAAATATACTCTATCTATTCCGATCACTGCTTATAACATCGAAACCGGTTAAGAAAATTAAATAAGTTAACTGCCATATCTTAAATGAATAATGTTGACGTGAGCATTGTTTTCTGATTTACGTAAATAATCTTATTACGTACCTAGTTAATCTAAATTTATACCTATTAATTAAAATGAAACAGTATATTTGCAACCATTGCAGAGTTCCACTATCGGGTTTTTAAAGGTTTTTAACACATTGACGAGTACCAAGACAAATGTTGAATATGTTTTTTAATATGACATAAAGGAAAACGTCATCACCATTAACCCATAGGTAGGTGATCCTCTAACAAGCTATTTTCTAGTCTCGGCGACGCGTGCATGTAACGAACCATTCCACGGAACCCTTTCATCTGCCGCACAAAGGACCGAGGACTGAAAAGGGTTTAATCACCGCCACAGGGTGTTTTTAGAAACTGTGTTCTGTTTTGAATCGTATTTCTAAAAAGTTAGGAGAATCTAATTTGAAATAAACAAGAGCTTTTGCGAAAACATTTTAAAATTGCGTATCGCGTCCACCCCTTTTCCGATAGGGCTTTTATTATTATCAAGAGCCTGTTGTGTCCCACTGCTGGGCAAAGGCCTCCCCCCACTTTTTCCAGTTTTCCCTGTTCTGAGCAGTCTGGCCAGTCCTTTAAAAAGGAATCCAACTCATCCCGCCATCGCCGCCGAGGTCTGCCGCGTTTCCGCCTTGAATTGTCGGGCTTGAATTTCGAAAAAATATTTCCTTGGTGCACCTCTTTATTACTACTTCAGTAGTTTAGTAGTAGATTAGTTAGTAGTTTAGTAGTTTATATTGTGTGTCTGTCAGTATGTGACAAAACGGAGCAGTTTAACAAGTCCACAGCCCTATCAGCCTTAACTTCCACTTAATTTTTCATAATTCATACATTTAATTCATTACGTTTTATAGACTTATAGCCTTCCACTAAAACTCATCGCGTAACATAAAAATCCTTATTTTAAAACAAAGGCACTAAGCACTCAAGTAGCACAAAAGCTGTATAAGAGCTTAAACAGCCATTATAACTCTCTTAAACAGCCTGTGTGCAGCTTGGGCAAGAAACGTTTCAACGCGTATTTTATGCAAATACCTACTAATTAATATCAGTACATACGTAAAGCAAGCTATGAAGTAAAAGAAACTATGCTGTGAACGCCAGTTAGCCGTATTCCTTTGTTAGTTCAGCTTTAGTTATACTGCATTGTTTGGTTTATTACTCGTTGGCTTTAAAGGTGGATTTAGACGACGCGTGATAGCGCGAGCCGAGCCGCGCTCGTGTTTCAATCTCGTCTAAACGGCTGAACGGATTTGGATAAAATTTCGCACACATATAGCTCAGGATTAGGACTATTTGTGTGCTAAATTTTATTCAAATCCGTTCAGCCGTTTAGACGAGATTGAAACACGAGCTTGGCTCGGCTCGCGCTATCACGCGCCGTCTAAATCTACCTTAAGAAAATCGTACCAACAAACAAATTAACTATTCGTGTAAGAGCGAAGCCGCGACATACTTCGATTATCCCAACATACCCTTTGAAAGTGACAACGTTTCCGAAATATAACGTTTTATGTCACTCTTTGGCCCCCCAATAATTTCCGTCACAAAAATGTCACGTCAATATGAACATCAACCTATAGGTTTAGCACATTTTATTTTAAGAATACGGCATATTTTATATATGTAGTTCTTCCTCCTAGCGCTTTTTCCCGTTCTTCGTCGGGGTACGCTTGACCATGATCCTGATTTGGCCAATCTGGTTATTACAGTGGAGCGACTGCCATCTGACCTCCGTAACCCTTGTGACAGGGGAACCAAAGCAATTGAATCATGGTTACACATTTTTGCCACCTTCCTCACGAAGTTTTCCCTCACCGTAAGAGCATCGGTTACCGTGCAGGTAATCATAAGTTAGAAAAACTCATTGGTACATGGCGACCGCTTGGGGGTACGAACTCGGTACCTCACAAACACGAGTCAACACAGCTGTAACTAGGCCACCGACGATCCAGATTTCATACAGTAAAGAAATACAAAAAAGTGACATTACCCACTGAGAATTCATTCTCACGTAACCGCTACATAACTTCATGCCAAATCCGTAATAATCCGTATACTTCAACTTTGCCTACACAAAAGTAAAACGTAGCCGCGTTGCACCCTGCCCTCTTTACTCCCCCTGATGATTAAATGCATACATTATGCACTTTTCTCGAGTGCAGCGTCATGGCAGATGTCGCGAGCTCTAATGCTCCGTGTAAATCATGGCATTATATTTTATGACGTCATATTTTAGAAAATAGTAGCCTATCCTTATGTTATGAGTGATCGTTATCAACGTGCAGTTTTCGTAGCAAAGTATATGGTTGGCAAAAAAAGTAAATGCACCAGTATTTTAACATAATATATTTAAAGGTATTAGATTTATAAATACACACTTTTGACGACGCAGTTAGCCTAGTTGGTAGTGACCCTGCCTACGAAGCTAGCGGTCCTGGGTTCGAATCCCGGTATGGACAAATATTTGTGTGATGAGCGCGAGTATTTGTTCCTGAGTCATGGATGTTTTCTATATATTTAAGTATGTATTTCTCTATATAAGTATGTTTATCGTTGTCTAGTACCCATAGTACAAGCCTAGAGCTTAGTTTGGGACTAGGTCAATTGGTGTGAGATTGTCCCCTGATATTTATTATTTATTACACTTATGTTATATATTTACATTGCAAACCTTACATCGCGTACCTTCATCCGTCTTTATAAAATCCCGGTATTGTATTAAATCCATACTGTGCTATTACGTGCACTTTGTTAGTATTCCACTTATCAATTAATTGAAATAAATACCAATTGTCAATATGAAGTGCTATGGATGATTTATATTAAGTTAAACACTTCAGATAATGTATTACACTTTTAACTTTAGTTGTATTTTAATGACATGATGAATTAATGAATTGTTTAAAAAATTTAAAAGACCGAAAAAGGTTTTGTATCGTAAATAATTATATCTAGAGGTAATAATCCTGAAGTATTTATTTTATAGTAAAAAATAATATTTTATATTTACAATGTAATGTATACTTTGCTACAAAAACTGCACGTTGATAACGATCATTAGATGTGTATATGTGTCTGTGAACCTGTATGTCTATGTACCTGAGTATATGTCGTGGCATCGTAGCTCCCAAACGGATGAACCGATTTCGATTTAGTTTAGTTTGTTTGAAAGGTGACATGATCACGAGTGTTCCTAGCTAAGTTTGGTGAAAATCCGTAGGGACATTGAAGAGTTATAAGCTCCGAAAGTAGGTACCAATTTTTGGGCGTTTTTATCCATTTATCAATAGATCTGTTCAACTGATAGCGGGGTATGATAATGAATGGGTTAACAGCGGACGCTATAACCGTTTGTCTTGGTTAAGACGACGGCTACCGAGATTCATATAAATTTATCTCCGCTGTAGACAAACTACCGGACAGACAGATGGAGATTGATAATGGCTGGGGTTTTAGTAAATAGGTTTAGGAGTTAGTCGATTAAAGTGGAGACTGCGAGCAACAGCACCCGTATTATGGTTGCCTTTATCGCGGTGGTTAAGTGTGGATAAAGCATTCGTCTCTCTCGCACTTATATACTAGTCAGGAAGTGACAGATGTTTTATCCGCGTTTATCCACAGGATAAACACGACAATAATTTAGGCCCGCCGGCATTTATATTTCGTTGCAAGCTATTGTAAACACTTAATAATAATAACTAAACAACAAATATAAACACAAAAACTGCTTAAGAGTACTGTAGTTGTTGTGTTTTGACACATTCCAAATAAAACACAGAAAGAAAACCAATTAACCAACCGAGATCTTCCTTCATGGTTTTTTTGTGGTTTGATAGAGTAAATTGTATTTTTTGAACAAAAAATCAGTCATTTTCCGAACGTTTCAACCGCCCGTCGTCCTTCTAATTAACGAGTCACCGAAATTGTTAATTATATCACAAAATTTCATATAGAACCAAATGCTAAACCACAGATAATACAGGCTTGTGCTGGGAATAAGCTTTCAAATTGACGTTAGTTGTCTATATAGCCAATAATTTAGGTGACGCGTTAATTAGAAGTACGACGGGCGGTTGAAACGCTCGGAGAATGACCGATACCTAACGATTTCACAAGAAATATTTAAATTCACAGAAAGAGCTGTTTGTTATAAACACAGACCTACCTTAATGATTGACCAAATTAAATAAAGCAAACACCCTATATCATGTATTAGACTTACCTAGAATTGGACCTCTTCGACGAATCATGTTTCTTCCCACCCTGTAGATTGGGCAGATCTTTCTGCCGCTTCTTCGTCTCTCGCCATATCCTGTAGTACAGTATGCACATCACGGTCACCGGCACATAGAACGCGGCGATGGCCGTCCCGAACGTGATAAACTGGTTAGTCTCAATAAACTGGATGTAGCACTCATTCGGAGGTACTTTTCTCTCGCCGTCTATGTACGGCCACGCGTAAATCCACGGGGGCCACAACACTAAACTGAATCCCCAAGCACTCCCGATCATAACGGTCGCACGGCGCGTAGTCCTCTTGGCTCTGTACGTCAATGGTCGCGTCACACTAAAATACCTATCGAAGCTGATGATCAGTAAATTTAGCACGGACGCGTTAGACGCTAAATAATCCAAAGCCAGCCACGTATCGCACACATACGGCCCCAGCGGCCAGTATCCATATATAGTGAACAACGCGAACAACGGCATGGATATTAATCCCACAGCGAAATCGGCAACAGCGAGTGAAAACAGAAAGTAGTTGCTTATAGTTTGTAGTTGTTTGTCGATTTTGAAGCTGATCATGACCATGGAGTTGCCGACGACGGTGAGGACTGAGAGGACGCTCGCGACGATCGCGATGACGATGGTCTGGACGAGGCTGAAGGGGCTGGCGGGGAGGTCGAGGGCCAGGTCTGTGAGGTTGGCGGTGGAGTTGTCGCCGGGCATGCTGTCAACTCGCGCCCGCGGGCCTCGCCGCGAGCCGGCTGCCGCGCCGGCCGTGTGCGGGCTTGCCTGAAACAACAAACGAGGTAAATAGGTGTGACGCTATGGTTATATGTGACGTTCTCAATATAAAGGGAACTTATAACAGAAGCTCTTCTTACAGAAGCTCTAAAGAACTTAAGCTGATCGGGCATGCGCACGCCTGTCTACATACCGTAGACAGAAGCCGTTCATTGACGTGCGCATGTCCTTCTATACAAATTGTTGACAAGCACAAATATCTACAGTCCCGGTCACTTGAATAGAACCAGCACAAAAATATTGTGATCAGCTCAAATTTGAAAAGATACAAGTAATGTATGATTACGTGCTAATTTATCTCCCTATGTAAAAACTGTACACACCCCAATAGGCGCATCTAGAAAGAGATCTTTCTAGAATTACCATGCCTGCGGCCGAGAGCCCGGTCACTTGAATAGAACCAGTCAGTTTACATTGAGCTTTCGAAGCGAATAGACGATTGTATTTACAAAATCAGTACGCTATCATATTGTTAACTCTTGTTAATAAATTTCAGTAGCAAAGTGTAACGTGATTTTAAAATAAAATGGGACGTGGGAAGAAGTTAACTTCAGAAGAAATGATAATAATTAAAACATTAAACGAAGAACATTATCCGCTGCGTGAAATAGCTCGACGACTGGGTAGATCGCATCATGTGATCATGAAATATTTAGAAGATCCAGAAAACTATGGTAAACGATATACAGGAAGAACGAAACGAGCCACGACAGAAAGAGAAAGGCGACGTATACTTCGTGAAGCGTCTAATTCTCCTCTAACTGCTGGTCAAATAGCGCTCAAGGTGGGCACGCAAGCATCTGTACGTACAGTGCGTCGTATTATAAACAAGTGTCCAACAATAAAACGTTTGAAAATTAAAAAATGACCTGCTTTAAATCGACGACATTATTGCTTACGTTTGGAATTTGCACGACAGCATATGTCATGGAAATTAGAATGGTACAAAGTAATATTTACGGATGAAAAAATAATAATTTGGACGGTCCGGATGGCTATGCATATTATTTTCACGATCTTAGAAAGGAAGAAAGGTATTTGTCCCGTCGACACAGCGCTTTAGGATGTATAATGGTGTGGGGTGCTATCTGTTTTAAAGGTGTGTTAGATCTAGTTGTACTCGAAGGTAAACAAAATGCAGAAAAATACAGTAAATTAATAGAACGACAGAAGATAATTATAAAATCAAATTTAGAAGATCGTCATTTTATATTTCAGCACGATAATGCACCTATTCATTCAGCAACGCTTGTGAAAAAATGGTTCACAGATAATAATATCGAAAATCTTGAGTGGCCTTCGGTATCACCCGATCTTAATATTATGGAAAATGTATGGGGATGGTTAACGAGAAAACTGTACGCAGATGGAAGACAATTTGATAATAAAGAAGCATTAAAATTAGCTTTAATGAAAGACTGGTCGGCGATACCTCGACGTTACATTCAATCATTGTACGATTCAATGCCTAGTCGATTATTTGAAGTTATTAGAAATAATGGAAAAAATACAAAATATTAATACACTTTTCATAATTGTTTGTTGTTTTATTTAAAAAAATCAGCTAGTGGTTCTATTCATGTGACCGCCCAAAATAAATCGTACTTCTATACATCCATTCCATACAGAAATAAATAAATAGAGAAATGTTCAGTAATATTATATTTAAATAGTACTCGTAACCGTGTATTAAAAACAGAGACGGTCATAATTTTTTCATGAAAAAAAATATCTCAAATATCTGTAAACATTCGTGGTTCTATTCAAGTGACCGGGACTGTAGGTTTGGTAATAGATGATCGCATGAAATGGACGGAGCATATAGAAGTCGTTTGTAACAAGCTTAGGGCAATATTGTCAAAGTTTTGTATAATTAGGAGTAAGGTACCCGTACCATACAAAATATTGTTGTCATTGTATAGATCTCTCGTTGGCTCAACAGTACCATACGGATTGAGTAGTTACGGACTTACGTGTAAGACTCACCTGAATAGGATATACGAGTTACAATCGAGGGTGCTTAAAAATATTGTCCCCATCAAAATTCGGGAAAAATACAAAAATAATTACAGAGACCTATTCAAATATTGTAAGGTACTACCAATACACGAAAAAGTTAAATATTTAATATTGATTGAGAATTATTATAATGACAATGTAGTTAAAAAAGTTTATACAAATGACAGCAATACGCGCCATGCGCAAAGGGAGGAGCTCTGCGTTCCGCGGTACAATGATATGTATGGGTCTATGCGTTTGGATTATAAGGTTCCTATTCTAATCAATGAGTCGCCGAGAGATATGCGGGTGAGTTTAAATGAAAAAAATATAAAACGAAAATTAAAACAGTACTGTTTGGCCAGTCTGGATTCCCATTAATTGTAAAGATAACTTCACTAAAGGTAAACATAATGTAGCTACATAATTTATAGTTTTTATTATTTATCTATATTTTGAAAAAGCGCATCCTGTAGTTTAAGTTGTCTGACCACTTCTCGGCGCACGCGCCTGCGGCTGCCGGTCGCGCGCGGCCCGGCCGCTTTGCATGCACTAATACTAATAGTAATTTTATCTAGATTCATTATGTCACTTGTTCGCTATTTGTTAATAAGATTAAGAAGCGCTTCGAATCAACAGTGTACGGATAAACTTGTACCATTAGTTTTTGTATACTGTTTTTGTAAGATTTTATTGTAAATTGTTAACAAATAAATTATTTCAATTCAATTATGGAGGCAGCCGGTTACGCCGTTATTAGAACCGTTACCATATTATTCGTATAGTTACAAGAACAAGAGGAGCCTAACTGCCTTCCTCCATAAGGTCCCTTTATATTGAGAATGTCACATTATAGGTCCTACAAATTCGCATGCGACCAGCTCCCGTTAAAGTGCTTTTCCTACAACGAGGACTGGATCGAAATCGAAATTTGTATGGCAAATTATAAGTAGAAGTGGGCCGGCAAGATTTCAATTCTCGTCTTTCGTCTCGCCGGTGGAAAAGTTTATTCCTGCGTTAAATTTCACGTAGCCTGCAAACTGGGTGGCGAGGCCCGCGACTTCTTTGTCGCTCGGTAATCCCTCCCTACCTCGCGTGTAAAGAAAGAGACGTACTGGCCAACAAGCGAGAAAATGCAACTTGAAGTAAAACGTTTCTTTACTCATAAATCTTATCCGCTATATATAGCAACTTGAAATCAACACAGTCGGTTCTAGTCAACGAGTGAGTGAGATTAGTAAGAATGGGAATGGACGCATCCCGCGATAATGAAGTAATGTCTTAAATTCTCTACATCCTTGTTAGCTTTAAGATTGACGTGCGAGTTGCATTAATAGTATCATTACGTAACCGTACCGTTGAGATGATATTGTTGGTTTTAATATAGATCATTGGATTTGTCTTAACTGTCGGAGTGACATAGGGTATATAATATTTAAATATGGCACCCGCGAAAAAAAAATGGAGAAGAATAAAACATTTTTTTTTTTTAACAATATGGGTATCAAATGAAAGCTAATAAATAGCACATTTCAAATATATATAAATTACAACACTTTGATGCTACCATTTTAATAAAAACTAAAAAAGTATGAGATAAAAAAATAATTTAAAAAATCACAAAAACCTTTAAAAAATATCAACTGAAAAGCTAAAAACAAGTCATAATGTAAAGAATATAAAGTATTGCAGGCGGCGGGACAAGTAAATTTTGTTTTAAGTACAAATATTTTCACTTAAAGAGTCCCCGCCTGCAATACCTTTTCCAACATTTAAGTTATATTCTTTAGATTATGGCTTGTTTTTATTATTATTATAATTATTCATTTATTTCAGACATTGTCCATAGCGTTAGCTTTTCAGTTGCTGCTGCTCAGTTGTAGCTTTCCAGTTGATATTTTTAAAGCAGTCGGGATTTTTGATTTTTTAATTTAATTTTTTTTTATTAACCTTTAAATCTTATGTCCTCATCTTGCGCAATGTCCTTTATGAAAAACACATTTAATTTAGTAGGTGCCGCCCGGTTATCCAAATATTTAACAAATGCGGATAATAAAATTAAATTTGTACAGGAAAATGGGCAGGAATCGGAAATTTCCCTTAAAATGCTTGGGCAAGACGAGGACATTGTTTTGTGTGGAAATAATGTTTATTATTAATATGTAAATAATAATCCTTCAGTTACGTCAATGTTCTACTTTGTTAGGGTCCCGTATAATGTAAATAAATAAATTACGTAACATCTAATCATCCAACCCAGTCGGATTGACGTCAAATACGGATTTATGTGACATAAATATTATGCATTTGCTATAAACCCATAGTGTAGAGCCATTAGTACCAAACGAGGTAGATATTGAGCCAATAACGTTTAGATTTTCCCAAAAACAAGCCAACAACTTTCTTATTAACTCCTTTTAATAAAACAGGGACAACTTTGCCGTATTTCAATTTAAAAGGCTTAGAACTTATAAGCTAAAGGTATACAATTTAAACTGAAACTTTCCGACTAAAGACTTTAAAACATGGCTTCGAGGAATTAGGGCATAGCGCAGCTGCCTTACAATACTTGAAAGTGGGAAAGAATATAATGTTGCTTCTAAAAGTACCAACAATGTGATTCCTGTACAACAGACATTCTAATCTAATTAACTCTCGAGGCAAAACCGTTATAAGATTAACTGTGTACTTGTGGCATGGTAGCTCCAAAACAGATGTAAAATGATAGTGAGGCGAAACCTGGTGGATTGTAAACACTATATACCTACAGTAAGAGCCGCTAACAATATGATTATAATATAAAATAAAAACCAGGCAAAAGAGCATGATGTGTTTGTTTATATAATTATTACTTCATATGTTACTGGGGACAACTCATTGTCTATAGAAAAGTAACCCGACCCATTGAGCTGTTGCAGTGCAAGTGTAATTTTTGCTACATTTAGATGTCCCCACCACCTACAAATACAATGATAAATACAGTTATACTATAATTGGGCGCGCGGTGAAGGACCACCAGATCCTATGACCTGGATTATGTGGGCCAGAAGGCGGAAAAGCTCTTACTAGCCCTGACCAACGAAAAATGACGACGTGCGTGAAAATAATATAGAAAGGAAAAGATAGAACTCACCGCTTTACCGCAGGCGTCCGGCTCGCCGGAGCAGTCAGGAGTCGTATTTTGTTCAGTCAGTTCCGTCTCAGTCGATTCGTTTATTTTCGTTTGTCAGGTCACTGGTTTTATGTTATTTTTTGGAAATTAGTAAAAATATAGTATATTGCGAAAATCTGACATACTCTGTCAGCCCAAAACATGAAAACCAATCAATAAAAAGAACGAAATTTGAAAATTTTATTAGCGGCTAAGCGGCGAGCAAGAAAAGAAAGGAGGCTGAATTATGGCGATAACATTTCCCCCGACCTTAAAGGGTTACCTTTGAAAAAAAAAAAAAAAAAAAAAAAATATGCACCTAAAAATAAGAGCACTTCCCACTGCCTATTGACTAGGCAAAGGACAAAGTCGTACCACTGGGCGTGTTAAACTTCCCTTGTTCGTCTTGACGGTCACGACGCGGATCATGCCGTCTTTCGAAGGGTGAACTGCTTCTACTATGCCCAGAGGCCAAGACAAAGGCGGAATATTGTCAACCTTTATGATTACCACTGCACCGATCTGTATCGGAGTAGAGGGCGTGTTCCATTTTACTCGCGACTGCAATTGGTGAAGGTATTCGACACGCCATCGCTGCCAGAACGACTGCACAATCTTATTTAACAGAGAATGTCTTTCAAGTAGATTAGCCGATTCGACAAACGGCGCGGGCAAGGAAAACAGTGGTGCAGTATGGAGGAAGTGAGCCGGCGTAAGCGCGGTAGGCTCGGCAGGGTCGCTGCTCATAGCCGTCAGCGGGCGCGAATTAATGATCGCCTCTATTTGAGTAGTAGTCGTTAGAAGCTCTTCGTAGGACAAGATTTGCGAGCCGATTACCTTGAACAAGTGGTTCTTTATAACCTTGACCATCGACTCCCAACAACCACCAAAATGAGGGGATGCGGGTGGAATAAATTTAAAGTCGATGCGGTTCTCAGCAAGCTCTTGTTCAAGGTGCGGACGATAGGTATCAATAAACTTATATAGATCGCGAAGATACGAACGAGCTCCGATAAAGTTTGTGCCATGGTCCGAGTATATACACTGTACAGGACCGCGGCGCGAGAGGAACCGTTTTAATGCGGCAAGAAAGTTAGCGGTGCTCAATTCTGTCGCAATTTCAATGTGCAGGCATCGTGTCGTCAGACAGGTGAAGACGCACAGCCAAGCTTTGCGACTCCTCACTCCTCTGCCACGAACGGGCGTGTACTGGAGTGGTCCAGCGTAGTCACACCCTGTATGTGTGAATGGTTTGGCAACCTGTTTAACGCGACAACCCGGCAAGTCTGCCATTAGTGGAAGGGGTGCATGCGGTTTAGAACGGAAGCATGTGTTGCACTTTCCAACGCGACATCGAATGACTCGCCGAGCGGCCAATATCCAATATTGCAGTCTAAGCAATGACATCAGGGTCTCAGGCCCAGCATGCAAATACTTTTTATGAAAATAGTCAACGATTAAATCGATCACGTGATCGCGTCGCGGTAGCACATAGGGATGCTTTTGTGGATACTCCAAGCCAGCATTTGACAGTCTGCCGCCAACGCGGATTAATCTGTTATCATCCAAATAGGGCTTGAGCTTTTGTAAAGCGGGAGCGCAAGGCTTATTACTCTTTAGGTTGCGAATGTCATCACCGAAGTGCACATTCTGCAATGAAGCTAAAATTTTATTTTCCGCGAACTCTAAATCCGACCGAGTAACCGCACCCGTAATACTAGTACGTGGTCGTAGTGAAATAAAACGATACACGTAAACGACAATGCGTAGTAACTTAGACCAGGATGAAACTCGCTGAGCGAGCGTGTAAAGTGGAGATTCTACATCACCCAAGGTCACAGCGTGTGTAAGCGTTTTAAGCTCTGGCACCTCAACAGAGTCGCGGTCAAGCTCTCTGATAGGCCATTCGTTTGGATCCTTTAGGGCCCATGGTGGACCACTGAACCATAGAGGGTGGTCTACTAGCTTTCCTGGCAGTAAGCCTCGCGATAAGCAATCTGCAGGATTCTCTATACCAGCGACATGATAAAAGCAGCTGGCAGGAATGTTTTCAATTATTTTTACGACGCGATTTGCGACAAACGTTTGCCAGCGATGCGGGGAGGCATTGATCCAACAGAGAACCACTTTGGAATCTGTAAAGGCATAGAACTTGTTTATTTTATAGCGTGGTTCAAAGTTGTCCAGAACCTTTCGCATAAGTTTGGACAAGAGAACTGCCGCGCATAGCTCAAGCCTCGCAACCGAAACGGTCTTGAGTGGTGTGACTTTGGACTTCGAGCACACCAGACGGACAGTCGTCTCCGATTCGTTTTGAACTTGCAAATAGACGGCTCCTCCAAATCCACGCTCTGACGCATCGGCAAATCCCAAAAGGTTTACAATACAGCCCTGCACTATCCCGAGATGTCGCGGTATATGTATTTCATTAAGCTTTGGGAGTTCAGAACAGAATTGTTCCCACCGTTCAACTATGTGACGTGGAGGTAAATCATCCCAATCGCACTTTAAAAGCCAAAGCTCCTGTATAAGGATCTTAGCATACAGTGTGACAGGAGCCACCAACCCCACGTTGTCCCATAGACGGGCGACTGCTGACAAAATAGCCCGCTTAGTGCACGTAGTGTCTGGAGCGGTGACCTTGAAATGAAAGAAGTCACCCGACTTGTTCCAACAGAGGCCCAAGACCTTTTGGGATACACCCCGATCAATTTCGAGGTCCACGGATGCACGGTGTGATGCAGGAATTTCGCGCAAAACTGCTTCAGAATTGCAAGTCCATTTTACGAGATCAAATTGACCGCTTTTGAATAAAGCAATAAGTCCCTTGGAGACGTCAACGGCGACAGACTCATCGTTTTGCGGGTAGTCATCTGCCATCAGACTAAAGCAGACGTCATCCATGTAGGTTGAGGTGGCCGCAATGGCCGCCGCTTTAGGGAATTTGTGCCTTTCATCCGCTATCAATTGATGGACCACGCGAAGCGCGTGATATGGGCTTGACTTCATGCCAAAGCAGACTCGATTAAACTCGTAGGTGGATATAGGGTGTTGCGGATTGAATCTAAATAAGACTCGCTGGAATTGCCTATCGGATTCTCGAACTCCGATTTGCAAAAACATCTGGCGACAATCAGCCGACAGTGCGATTTTGAATAACCGAAATTTTAATAAGATGGAAAATAAATCACCCTGTAGGTTAGGACCCGGATGCAAAACATCGTTAAGGGAAAAACCCGTGCTTGTTTTGCTACTGGAGTCCAGAACCATGCGTACCTTCGTGGTCGTCTTATCCTCACGGATGACTGCATGATGCGGTATATAGTAAGCTGCGTCAGAAACATCTAACGAGCGCGTTACCACCGATATATACCCCTTAGTGACGTATTCACGAATGATATCGTCATAGGCGGTACGTAACGTCCTCGATGCTTCCAACTTCCTTTCAAGGCACAGAAAACGCCTCTGGGCGGCGGAGTGTGACTCTCCTAATTTAAACACATCATTGCAAAACGGCAATGCGACAGTGTACCTGCCATTAGCGTCACGCGTAGTGGTGGCGCGGAAATAATCCTCACATTCAAGGTCATCTTGACTGTGGAAGGGTGGCGCAGATATATCCTCGAGTTCCCAAAACCTCTTTACTAGATTATTCAAGGAATCTTGGACGAAAGCACAACAAGCCGATGTAATTTTGCATGGGATCTGCAAAGCAGGCGCTGAGCCCATTATTATATATCCCAATACAGTTTCAATAGCGGGCGGGATACCGGGAATACTGCTGTGAATTAAATTGGGTAGCAATAAGTGCGAGAAAACAGCAGCACCTAAAAGTACGTCAATCTTGGCGGGAGTCATAAAGGTGTCATCTGCAAGCGGGAGAGTCTTCACGTGCGAAAATGCGGACGCGTCCACGGACACCGATGGCAGATCGTCCGTGATGCGGTCCACGACCAGACCTGTCATATTGAAATTGACGGTGTCATTAAACCGCGAATATATTTGGAACTGCACTGTACCTTTTATTTGTTTTTCGGAACCACCGATACCGCGCACAACCGTGTGCGAACCCTTATCATAATTTGTTAAACCTAAGCGCGTGCAGCATTCCTGCGTAATAAAGTTGCTTTGGGACGCTGAATCTAACAGGCATCTAACTAAGTGCTTGCTACCCAAATTGTCGTAAATTATGACTTTAGCCGTCGACAATAGAACGGTGGTGCGCTGCGAGCTGCGATAGGGTGCGTTGGTAGCGGCGAGGACCTGCGTCGCGGGCGCGGATGCGGAGCTGCACGAGGGAGTTGCACTGGATGACGGAATGGAATCCTTAGCGCTAGCCGAAGTGAGAGGCGCTGCCGCGGCGGCGACGTGTTCATTAGGAACACTAGAACGAGCGCTCGGCGTCGTTTGTACTTCTACTTTGTTAAAATGCAATAATGTATGGTGCCTTTGCCGACAGGCACGGCATGTTAAATTAGAGTTGCAATCTCGCAATTTATGTTTAGTGCTCAAACAATTAATGCACGACTTTCGTTCTTTGACGCATTTAAACCGATCTGACGGCGTTAGATTGTTAAATGCGGGACACTTATAGAAATGGTCATGGACTACGTTATTATCATTATCACAAAGGCATTTTTGTGTGCTGGTGCTCGTGACATAGCTCTGCGGGTTCGGCGCCTGACTCCGCGTAGGTTTGACGAATTTTTCGCGCGATGAGCTACCAGCGCTAGCAATGGGCTGCGTGTTCTGCAATATTCTATATTGACTTTTGACAAAATCCGCCAGGCTAACAAATGTTGGAAATTTCACATCGCGAAATTGCATTTCGAATGCGCGGACTGTCTCTTCATCTAACTTCTTTAACGCAATATGGAGCAGCAAGTAATCAGTTAAGTCATTAAGTTTGAGCGCTTTAAGCGCGTTTGCGGCAGTGACGAACTTGTCCATAAACGATTGGAGGTTAGATGAAGCAGAACCATTTAGTTTAAGATTAAGCATTTGGTCGATATAGGTACAGGCAAGGGTACGGGTGTCATCATACCTGTCAAGGAGGGACTGCAAAATTAATTGATAATTTTCTGCACGTGGAAGAATTCCGGAGAAAACAGCCTGGGCTTTGGGTGATAACTTGCCAATGAGGTAATACAACTTCTCGTCGTCAGACAGCGATGGTTGATCGTGGACTCTAGATTTGTAACTAGCATAAAAAAGAGGCCAATTTTGAATGTCACCGTCGAATGACATTATTTCCATGGCAGGCAACCTAGGCCTTGACCTGGTACACATAGAATCGCAGTCCACCCTTGGAGGCATGGCAGTAGCCGGCGCGGCGGCTGGCTCTAGCAGATTTTTGACGCGTTTAATTCTACAGTATAAATCTTCGAAAGAGATGACCGATTGGTAATTGGGAACCGTTCCTGTCTTACTACGCAGTAGCGTGCGATTGTATTCGTTAACGGTTTCTTTGAACTCAGAGCGAAGTTCCTCAATCGTTGAAACCGAATTGAGGAAATCCTCCCTAGAGTCCTCATCGTCTAAGGCATTCTTAGATTTATTAAACACCTTTTGAACGAATTCAAAAAGTGAATTCCTTTTTGCCTCTAGCATAGAAAGGTCTTCATCAAAAACACTGTCGAAACTTTCCTTTTTAAAAAGATTCGTCATTGTTTTGCGGAATAGAAGCAAGAAAAGAAAGAAAGCATTTAATATGAAATAACACTTATAGGTAAATACCTTTAGCTGCGGTACGACTTATAATATGAAAACTAAGGTAAACCTATAAGGGCGGGTAAGAAAAACGCGAAGATCTAAGGAAACGAGAGATTGGGCTAGACGAATCTAGCCTGAGCGGGAAAGAAAAAAGAATCCGGTTCGAAGGACCAAAAAATGGGCGCGCGGTGAAGGACCACCAGATCCTATGACCTGGATTATGTGGGCCAGAAGGCGGAAAAGCTCTTACTAGCCCTGACCAACGAAAAATGACGACGTGCGTGAAAATAATATAGAAAGGAAAAGATAGAACTCACCGCTTTACCGCAGGCGTCCGGCTCGCCGGAGCAGTCAGGAGTCGTATTTTGTTCAGTCAGTTCCGTCTCAGTCGATTCGTTTATTTTCGTTTGTCAGGTCACTGGTTTTATGTTATTTTTTGGAAATTAGTAAAAATATAGTATATTGCGAAAATCTGACATACTCTGTCAGCCCAAAACATGAAAACCAATCAATAAAAAGAACGAAATTTGAAAATTTTATTAGCGGCTAAGCGGCGAGCAAGAAAAGAAAGGAGGCTGAATTATGGCGATAACAATAATTAATGTTAACATTAGACATATAATGCAACATAATAATGTAAACTGACCTGTAAATGTCTATATTTACCAATAAATAAATACAATACAATACAATACAGCCATAACTAAATACAAATACTAAAAATCTGGAAAATACTTAAAATAAAAGCCCATAAAATGAACTTAAAAGGTAAGCCATCTCGGCTAAGTAGACTACATTGGTTCTTGAGTTACAGACGACTAAAATGTTTATACCCACCGAAAATCAACCACGTCTTGGTTTGAATTACTTTGAATAAAAAAATATTTATGGATTTTAGAGGTTGTTTTTTTATGTTTGTAATAATGGCAACTGAACCTTACACTAGTATGGTCCGAGATGCTCTTGCCGGCTTTTTTCTCTTCTCTAATGCAATATAGACATGTCACGGTGGTGCCAGTTGCGATTGTCACCTATTTCTGCATGCACTGAACACTCTTGCAATAGCGAGACTCAAACAATAAGCCTTTCCATAGAAGCGGAGACGAGCGGAGCGCAGAGGAACGGAGCTGTGAAAAGAGGTATGTGATTCCACTGAGGCGGAAACGAGCGGGGATGAGTGGCGTACTATACAAATTTGATACAGTCGTCTCCGCTTGACTGTTGCCATTGAAGCGGAGCGGACACGAGATGTGGATTACAATGTGATTGGTCGATTCCTTCACAGCTCCTCTCCGCTAGTCTTCGCTTATATGGAAAGGCAGCCTTAAGCTCTAACAAAGCATCAAGCAACACATACGTTCCAGAATATACACATTTATTTAGACATACTGCCAATAATATGTGGACAGAAAAAAAAGGGCCCATAAAAATCCTCTGATTGAAACGTACACATTCTGGCAATTTTAAATGGCCCCATAAATAATATTGCCGCTTTTATGACGCTTTCATGAGCGTCATAAGATTCGCCGTAAAACTTGGTTAAAACAAGCCGAAGATAAAATTCATAGAATAACTCTTAAGGGAGTAAAAGTGACATTTACTAGCGCTTTGACAGAATAAGGTCAGGCACGGAGCGTGGTTTTGGAACATCGATACAAATCTCTCAGTAATTTTTAGGGTACCGTACCCAAAGGGTGCCGCGGGACCGTTATTACTGAGCCTACGCTGTCTGTCCGTCCGTCTGTCTGTCCTACCTTAAAAGAGCTGCATCTTTTGAACCGTAAAAGATAGCCCGTTGATTTTTTGCAGAATATGTGATATGACGGAGGATTTCCTAACAAATAATAAAAAAGTCAAAAGGTAAAATAATAAGGGGAGTTCCCGTACAAAAAACTTTTTTTAACGTTTTTTGTATTTGTTCTATCGTAAAACCTATAGAAAAACAAAAAATACTAAAAACCGGCCAAATGTCTATGGAACCCTCAGTGCGCGAGTCCACTTGACCGGCGTTTTTCTTTTTGGGTTCCGAATTACGATATTTATGGCAAAAAATTGGAATAAAAAGCAGTTCTCATGTGAATTTACGTACTTGTCTCGAAGAGGCAAGCTTGCCAATAAAACTGAGGGTAATATAATCGTATTCGTAGTATTATATATTATAGGTAAATAACATGTACATACTAGTGACCCGCCCTCGCTTCGCTCCGGGTTTTATTATATACATAAACCTTCCGTGAAAAATCACCTAACTGATTGTGAAAACCGCATTAAAGTCAGTTGCGTAGTTTGAAAGATTTAGCGTACACACATAGAAAGGGACAGACGGCGGGAAGCGACTTTGTTTTATACTAGCAACCCGCCCTCGCTTCGCTCCGGATTCTATTATATACATAAACCTTCCGTGAAAAATTATCTAATTGATGGTGAAATCCGCATTAAAATTCGTTTTGTAGTTTGAAAGATCTAAGCGTATGTACATACAAAGGGACAGAACGGCGGGAAGCGACTTTGTTTTATATACTACTATTGCCCTTACTAATAAACGTTGAGTAACCGCTGAGTAGTTATACCATGCTTTGTCCTTATCTGTCATTGTGACATTTGAATTCGACAGATAAGGATTCGGGCATGTTCGCAGAAGCCCGTGTAGACGGGTTCCAGGCGATCATACGCAAAAAGATAGCTTCGAATAGCAGGAAGGTTTGATTGTCCAATTCAATCTTTTTGGATTGGACAGATCAAGGGCGTAGCCAAATTTATTATTTAAAAGCCCTGGTTTTAGTTATAAGTGTAACTAATTTTAGTTTTAAGCTATTTGTTACTAACATACTATGGACCTAGGTCTGAAATAAAGATTTTTTTTTTTTTTATAACTACTCAGCGGTTACTCAACGTTTATTAGTAAGGGCAATAGTAGTATATAAAACAAAGGTTCTTTACCAATTTACAGTCACAATATTCTTGATTTTTCTGCGAGTAAATAAATCATCCTGTTTTAACTAATAAGCAACTCGATTTCAATTTTAGTTAATTCTAGCCGACTTTTAACTATATTGTTCAAAAACTGTTTATTTAGCACAAATATATTTTTTTCCAAACAAAAATATAACATATAAAACTTATATCTTTTACCCAAACTAGACTGTCTAGCAACAAAATCAGTATATGTATAATAATAATTAGAATACGAATAAAGTTATTGTCATGAGTAATAATCCGGAACCCGATGCTGCCCATCCCGCTCGTACAATACTAATACGGCTATTATGGTAATTGAATATATTTCCCATCCCTGTTTATCTTTAGTAGCTACTATTTGTTATACTTTATTATTACGCCTACAATTTTTATTGATCAGTGAGTTTAACAAGATTTCTTAGTAATTCTTGAGTCTCTTCCTTATTTATAATAATAATATGTATAATAATGCAGCCTATATACGTCCCACTGCTGGGCACAGGCCTCCGCTCACAATGAGAGGGTTTGGGCTATAGTTCCCACGCGGGCCTAGTGCGGATTGGGAACTTTGCACACACCGTTAAATTGCTTTGCAGGTGTGTGCAGGTTTCCTCACGATGTGTTCCTTCACCGAAAAGCTCATGGTGAATTTACAAATTGTATTTCGCACATAAATTCCGAAAAACTTAGAGGTGCGAGCCCGGGTTCGAACCCAGGACCCTCTGCTTAAGAGTCGGCAGGTCAAACCATTAGGCTACCCGGCTTTTTAGCTAGCTAGCTTATTTAGCTTATTTATATATTTATTATTAATATTTCTCATTAATACAATACATTAACTCCTCATTGAACACCACATACAGCAAGGAAAAGAAATACATCAAGAAAGAGAAGTGTATTAGGGTCATTCCAAGAGCGTTTCCACCGCCGTCTGTCCCTTGATCGCATTAAAGTCGATATTTCTGTAGCTTTGGATGCCATTTTGCCATTTTTTGGACGACGCAGTTAGCCTAGTTGGTAGTGACCCTGCCTACGAAGCTAGCGGTCCTGGGTTCGAATCCCGGTATGGACAAATATTTGTGTGATGAGCGCGAGTATTTGTTCCTGAGTCATGGATGTTTTCTATGTATTTAAGTATGTATTTCTCTATATAAGTATGTTTATCGTTGTCTAGTACCCATAGTACAAGCCTAGAGCTTAGTTTGGGACTAGGTCAATTTGTGTGAGATTGTCCCCTGATATTTATTTATTTATTTTATTTATTTTCGGTTATTTTATAGAGTGCCTTGACTTCTACAAAAGAACCGAAAATGGCATCCAAAGCTGCAGAAATTTCGACTTTAAAGCGATCAAGGGACTGACCATTAAGTTTATCATATTTTTAATAATTGGGCTGTTTGGAGGATTTCTCAAGATCTTTTATCAAGACGGGAGTCTTTTATTTTAAACCTTAAGCGTTAAGTCTTACGTTAGAATATGGAATAGATGTATTCATTTCCTTAGCACCTGTCTTTTATCTCATGCATGCATGTTAAGCATTGTAGGTAACTAGACAAAGCAGAAACAGAGGAAGACAATAATTCTGTACGAGTATGATCATAAACACGGTGTATTATATCTATTTATATACGCTCAGCCCTCATAAGTCATTTGATCTCTAATAGCAAATATATTGGCACATATATCTTCATTGTTATGTTTACCGATGCTATATTGACATGTTTACCTTCATTTTGTTTGCTGTATGCCTAGCTTGTGTGCTCAATAGAGTGGAAAAAAGGAACGTTTATTATTCAAAACTATTTTCCGTGTACAATTTTCCATGTCTCCATTGTAGTGATAATGGAAATTGTTTCACCATTTGTCAAACACATTTTGTTATTGTTCTTATTGACGACGCGGTTAGCCTAGTTGGTAGTGACCCTGCCTACGAAGCTAGCGATCCCGGGTTCGAATCCCGGTATGGGCAAATATTTGTGTGATGAACGCGAGTATTTATTCCTGAGTCAGGGATGTTTTCTATATATTTATACAATTTGTAACCATAAGCTTTTCGGTGAAGGAAAACATCGTGAGGAATCCTGCACATACCTGCAAAGCAATTTGACTGTGTGTGCGAAGTTCCCAATCCGCACTGGGCCCGCGTGGGACGTATATAGGCTGAATTATTATATTATATTATTATACCTCGACGTTTTGATCGTGTTGCAACGGTCACGAGCAGACTGAAGAAGGCTGGTTATTTACGTTGCGTGCGAGTTTTTCAAACTATCCGCGATTGGTGAACATCGCAAAAGTTTAAAACAAACAACTGTTTAATTTGCCAGGATTGGAATGCGGGTAGTGGTGAGCCCAACGTTTTCCTGTATTTCCTCCCTGATGCACCCACTGCTTCATTTAAATTTGGAATTATGCGATTTGGATCGGGAAATCTTTACGTATCTATTTAATTTGACGACGCGATTAGCCTGGTTGGCAATGACCCTGCCTACGAAGCTAGCGGTCCTGGGTTTGAATCCCGGTAAAGGCAAATATTTGTGTGATGAGTATGAGTATTTGTTCTTGTATTTAAGTGCATATTTTTCTATATAAGTATGTTTATCGTTGTCTAGTACCTATATACCTAGTACAAGCCTAGAGCTTAGTTTGGAACTAGGAATTTGTCTGACAAGGAAAGGTACCCAACTGTCCGACTCCGATTTGATTTATTTTGATATGTTAGAGAGTAGTTTAAAATAACTGACACGTATTCTTTTTAGCAGCCCAATCTCAACCTATTGGGAGAAATTGTCCTCCAAAGTACTGAAAAGTGACTATAAGTAAACCCTCAACTTCTGTAGAGAGTTTCGATTTTTTTTTTTGTCAATTACTGGTTTGATTATATTATAATAAACATGAAAAAATAATGAGCACGTGTTTTGTTATATCGGCTCAAACTCATATTTTGCCTAAAAAAATAATCTTAAAATTTTTATTTTATTGTTATTAAATATTTATGTAATATTATTATTTATTTAATATTATTTTTTATTTAACATTTTTATTTTTATTATTTATTTAATATTTTATACATCTTATTAATAAATTGAGCTTAGAAAGAAAAAATGCAGAGGATAATTGCCCACAAATTAAACTAGTCCCAAGCTAAGCTCTAGGCTTGTCCTATGCTTGGGTACTAGACGACGATGAACATACTTACAAAGAGGACCAGCGTTGGCTTTACAGCCAGCACAAGCTGAGTTGGGACCGTTTCGAGACAACTTTGTTGTGTAAATTTATGTTATTTTAATTTCTTACTGTGTTCGTTGTTGTGAATAAATGTTTTCTGTTTCTGTTTCAATGAGGAATTCATACTTATACATTGAAAACATCCAAGACTCCGAAATAAATCGCGCTCATCACATAAATATCTGCCCTTATACGGGAATCAACGCACGCGCCAGCTTCGTAAGCACTCATTTCTAAATTAGTTTGTCCTTGATTGTTAAAGGCAGCACAGACTAACAGTCTGCCGTCAGTCCCAGGTCTGTCGGGCGGCCGGCCGGCCAAAATCAATGGAGCCCACACATTAAAACGATTCATGCGCGGGGGCCTAACATGCATGCGCGAGATAAAATTTGACAGGTGCTAGGGAAATGAATACATCTATTGCATATTCTAACGTAAAACTTAACGCTTAAGGTTTAAAATAAGTGTCTCGCCCTGACTTTATTACCTTTTATTACTAAGCGACTATTGCGATTTTCACATTTTCATAGCGATTTTATCAAGACGGGACACTTTTATTTTAAACCTAGAGCGTTAAGTCTTACGTTAGAATATGGAATAGGTCACTTCCCTAGCACCTGTCAAATTTTATCTCGTGCTTGCATGCTAGGGCCTGCCGGCAATATTCGTAATTCGTACGGCCGACCTAAAACTGTCACTCACCGCGCTTTATCAGTTTTCAGACAGTTAAAGATTGCACGATATGTAAAGCCTATTTTGCCGTGAGGTTTACGACTTTCCGGCCGAGACCTGTCGATATACCGCGCGCTCCACGCGTGCAGTTCGCAGAAATCGTAAGTCATAAAGGGTAATTCTTCGAGCGTTTCAACCGCTCTCGTTCCCCTGGATTCAGATTCAGATTCAAATTCAGATTTTATTACTCAATATAAATTACAGTATAAATTGCACTTCATGTCAAATTAAAAGTAATTACATTGAGATCGTCAGAAATAGAAGTTACACATTAATGAAATTACAACAATATAAAATTTGAATTATTTAAATTACGTGCTAATGTCATTTTATAAGTATATCTCCATTAAGGATCGTCGTAACAAAATGATATAAATACGTGGTCAGTAATGAAATCGGCAATAACAACATATAACAACAATGAAAGTCAAAACAAAATACATTAAATGTCAATATTATTAACATGTGAAGTTCTATATACTCATTGACAGAATAAAGTGGGTTATCCAACAAAAGATTTCTCAGCCGGCGCCTAAACGTTTCGTCAGATGGTTCGCGTTTGAGATCGGCTAGTCGCATTAACATTGAATTTCCTGTACATTACGATAGCATTTTCAGTTATTTTGTAGAAGTCAGGGCACTCTACAAGATAACCGAAAATATCCAAAGCTACAGGAATTTCGACATTAATGCGACCAGGGGAATGAAACGCACGAAGAATTACCCTTAATCGTGTGAGAAACGGATAGTCTGTTCTAATACGATATCTGGCAGGCCGAGAGGCCGGCAGCCTGTTGGTCTGTGGCGCGCTTTACGTTATTTATTAAATATCTTTGTAAGGGCAAACATCCGGGGAAACATCGCCCTGACCGCCGGAACTTGGCCTACATCCGTCGACCTTAGAGCCAATGTTAACGACTCGCTGGTACGTGGGAATGCAAGGACGCCATTGTTTTCCGGTAATGCAGTGGCAAGTGGCATAGGTTGCTTGACTTGGTATTTATTTATTGGATATTCCAACAATTACACAAAACACTTAGATATAAAAACAAATACTTATCCTATGTGCAAGTATCTTTACTTAAACATTTAGCGTTTTTAAAACCTACTAAAACGAAAAAACAAGATCAAGCGACAAATTACAAGTAAATTAAAAAGTAAATGAAATTACATTTAAATTTTGCAAAATAAGAGTTTTAAATATATAATAATAATAAATAGATTAGTATTAAGAATCAGAAGGGTCGATTTTGCGAACCCCCCTGGATTATCTGACAGTTAAATTATCACTTTCCTTTTCTGTGTCGTAAGAAAGAAAAGGACAGAGCTAATCTGGAGATTTAAAAATCAGTCGTTGGTCATTGTATTCGTTAATCCATCAGCAGGGGCCTATTTGTGTAGTAGCCAAGGGCAAATACACGTACTATTTCGTAGTTTATACGCACTGGTGTAGTTAGAATCGGCGGTGAGTTCGCTCACGATCATTCATAATATATGGCAGCCCAAGTAGGATGTTTAACATATTTCGTTTCTGAAAAGTAAAGTTCACTTTTAATTTTAAAATGCATAAAACTCAATTTGATACACGTTGAAACCCTTAAAGTTTTATAAAAATAGCACCAACCCCGAAACTTTTAAAGTTAAACCAGTATTCCGGCGAAAATATATGCGTACACCATAAATTTTAACGAACTTTTTAACCAGCAAAAGCTCCCAAAAACTTTAAGCTCGATCCAATTTGTCCCGGACTATGCAAACGCTGCAAACCGCATTTACACGATAACTGCTTTTTTTACGGCCGGTTTACACGCTTTGAGCGGTTCCTTTTTATACACTGGTTCAGAAAAAATTTAGTGGTTTGGATTTTACGAGTGTTAACATACTGAGATTTGTTAAATAAAAGAGATCATTATTTGGATGTTACTTCAGAGTCCATTAATGTTTTAAAGCTTTTCACGAGTGAAGGACCCTTAGGTTAATAAAACAACTGAACCGGATTTTGCAACGTTGGTTGTCGCGTTTCGTTCATTATCCACCCGGCTTAACATGCATGTATGAGATAAAACTTGACAGGTGCTAGGGAAATGAATACATCTATTCCACATTCTAACGTAAGACTTAACGCTTAAGGCTTAAAATAAAACTGTCCCGTCCTGACTTTTTACCTTTTATTACTAAGCGACTATAGCGATTTGCACTTTTTTATAGCAATTTTATCAAGACATTTTTATTTTAAACCTTAAGTCTTACGTTAGAATATGGAATAGATGTATTAATTTCCCTAGCATCTGTCAAATTTTATCCCGTGCATGCATGCTAAGCCCGTAGGAGGCCTATTATGGTCGAGTTTATCGATATGGATAAACGTGACATATGTTATTTTCTGTCAAATAACAAAAAACAAGAAAACATGAGAGCTCTATTTGGATTGAAAATGGCTACACGTTTAAATTGTCACCCAAAAGTTACAAAAAATAAATATGGGGTGGTTGCACTTGAAAATCTCTCACTGGTTCAACGCCAACGACGAATATATCCGTCACGGTTGACAGCGAAAAATAGACCTGAGTGTCTATGACGTAAGGTTGAAATTAGCTCTGATTTTCAGCTGTCATTGGTGTGTGATGACTTTACGGCGTTGAAAATGTTGAATAAAGAGAGAGAGAGATGTGGCTTTATCGATGGTATAGAAGTGCTAAGTGCAAAATTAATTTATATTATTCTGACAAAATTAAACAGAAGAGCATACATATTTACATATCGTCGGGTCTCTGACTCAACCTCGTATATGAAAATTTATGAAATTGGAATATCTACTTTAGGACGTGTACCTAAAGTGGATATTCGGATTTCGTAAAATTTCATATACGAGGTTGAATCAGACCCGTCGATATGGCATTCTAATTTTAAAAATTCAAAATTTGCGCTCAGCACCATGTCTTCAAGAACATCGATATCAATTTTAACCCCTAACGCAAAAAGAGGAGTAGTAGGTTAATAAAATCCGTTAATCCATTTAAGTGTTTAAGCTCAGAAAGCACTCTCAATTTTGTCCGGGGTGTTCATCTATTTCATAGTTATGCTATTGGCCATTCTACAGATAACTCTCCAAACTTTTTAACGTGACAGAGGCATTTTTAAATTCGCAAGCTTGCCCTCATTATGAGGAGGTTAAATGGTTTTTTACTACGCGCCTATTTTGGGTAAAACGTCCCATTTCTCTTTGATCGTCGGAGCGCGATCGCTCTGTCGCTAGGGGAGTTTTATTTTTATCTTTTATTGTTAGATATAAAAAAATATTGTCATCGACCAAGAATGCCATATAGCTATGCATAAGAATACAACCGTCAATTCATATTTAAGGCTCTTTATTTACTTTAAACTGCAATAAAATCGTCTCTTTGAAGGTCCACTTCTCTTAAACAGAAAGTCTTAATTCTTTAAAACATAAATGTTGTATGTAATATGCTTTATACAGGGTGCCCGGGACATACCCGAAGGATTTTAACAGCGCTGAAGTAATAAGGAGTAAAAAATGCTATATGAACGTAAGTCCAATTCGGATTTTTTTATTTTTCAATTTTTTCCTACGAAACAAATCAATTGGTTTGTTGCACCTGAATTTTCGTAACAAGTTTTTTTTTACAGAAATGGAAATATATATCTAAAACTAGACCGAATCGAGCCTATTTTAATACAGCATTTTAAACTTTAAATTAACTCCGGAACACGCTGTTAAAATCCTTCGGGTATCCCGGTCACTCTGTAAATAAAACATTTTTTATTCTTTTACACGCTGAATGGGAATAGTAAATTTAAAATTGAATGCATTTTAAAAGGCTTGCATTGCCCGTCAGATAACAATATCCATAAAATATTGACAGCGTATAACACCATGCAAATGAGATCAAGGGCGGTCCCGTACACTTGACCTACTTCATGTATGGGGCTGGCATGGATGATACGGGCTGCGACTACATTTATTGTTTGTCAAATAGTTTTTGCAGATATTTTAGCGTGGTAACATTTAAACTAACGCGAGACATGATTATGTATAACTGATAGATAAACGGTTAAAATTCACGATTATAAGCCGGAACAATATATATAACCGGATATTTTAGCAAGCCTAATAATAGTTATTTGTTATGCAAGGCTGCAAAGTTGTTATTTGGCGCGAGAGCCAGTATTGAATCCCGAGCTAGCGAAGGATTCTAAAATTTAACCAAGAGCGTAACGAGGGATTCAAAGCCTCGAGACCCAAATAACATTGCCGCCGTGCAAAACACACCATTTTTCACCTCATTGTAACGAGGAAAACACTTGGTGTTGGAAAAACAATTGCACGAGTGCCACATCAGCTATGGCCGTCGCCGCACAGCCTCTGCGCACAGCACTAACATTACTTTCCACGCTAGCGGTTAAAGTGGACTTTTGCGCGCAGATTTTGACCGACAAAGAAAGCCTTTCCGAGCTGGTGAGGTGAAATGTTTTGACATGGTGACGAGGACAGATGAACAGGACATTTAAATCGCATTCTAGTCCTAATGTTTTTTTAGCATAGGGACTATGTAGAAATACTGCTTTGTTATATTAATTTTTTTCACGCTAAGGTCGGATTCACCTGATAGTAAAGATGAATAGCTAAGTTAAAAACTTTCCCAAACGACGTAGCAGCGTAGAGCCGCTACGCCGTAGCTCTTCTACGTATCAAACCAATAGGGAATATGTATTTTCTGCTTTAATTAAAAGTCATTCATGTAACAAATGGAGAGAAAAAATATTATAGGTTAACTGGAAGAGATCCCTTAAAGGGATAAGGTCGCCTTTGTACATTAATATGTTATTTTCTGTGTACATATTAATTAATTGTCAACCTGTTTACGTGCAATAGAGAGTTATGTTTGTTGTCTTTGTTTCTATCTCTTTCTTGCAAAACTTTCATATTTTGTTAAGAACTGCGATAAAAAAAATTAATGCATATTCCTATTGTGCAAGTATCGTGTAATTTTCGGCCTCTATTTTACTTAGTTTTGAACTATATTCGTTATGACACTGTTTCCATTATGACCAATGGAATAAATATAATACAATAAAACACCTCTATTTCAAGCAGCGAGGTTCGTAAATATTTATAATTAATTTAATTAATACCTTACAGGCTATCACTAGTATCTATCGATACTAATATTATGTATAATATTATATATTATATTATGTATATTTATGAATAATTGCAAAAGTAAATTTATTTTCGTTGTATCTTAAAAACGGTAATACATACAAACGTCGAATTTAGTATGATTATAGAACAAACCCTATAAAATTACAACAAATACTAAAAACCAGCCAAATGTGTACGGAACCCTCAGTGCACGAGTCCGACTCGCACTTGCCCGATTTTTATCGATCGACGTAAAAGATATTGAGATAATGTGTAACCCGGACCGTATCCGGCTATATCCGTATATAGCATACTTTTTATAACGGAAAATCAAAGTTCCTTACGGAATAACAATAAATAATTTCAGCACGGACAGAGTCGCATGCCAAAGTTAGTTTAGCCCTAAACGTTTGTCTTCAACCTTTTCGGAGTAACGTGCATTATAATTCTGGGTCTGATCCTGTTTTAGTTATGAGCAGGTCGCGGCACGCCGTTAATATCGGATGCCGGACCGGACCGGAACGGAATAATCCGCGCCGTTCCGGAATAGCTGACTGCGGAATGCGGCGGAGGTTGGAATATGGAGTTTACAATATGTAGTGGGTAACAATGGATATTTTAGGGTTGCTTCAAATAGCCATTTATTTTACTGTCTCACAGTTATGTTTACACTTTAATATAAGTAATAACAATAAATAAATCATCATTCATCATCATCATCATCATTTCAGCCGAAAGACTGGATATAGGCCTCCCCAAAGGTTTGCCACAAGGACCGCTCCTGCGCCGCTTGCATCCATCGTTTTCCAGCGTCTTCCGGTACGCGGACGCCACTTGAGAACTCTTCGGCCCCAACGGCCATCTGTTCTGCGAGCGATGTGCCCCGTCCACTGCCACTTAAGTCTAGCAATTCTTAGGGCCCTAAGAATAAATAAATATCAGGGAACAATCTCACTAGGCATACCTATATTCAAACTAAGTTCTTGGCTTGTAATAACGCATTTCCCAGCTTTTAGATAAATTATTTACCTACAAATCGTACATCAATACTAATATTATAAAGAGGAAAGATTTGTATTTAGTATGTTTGTACCGAATAAACTCAAACTACTGGACCGATTTCAAAAATTCTTTCACCAACATTTAGAATGGACTTTCAGGGTGGACATATAATATTTTTACTTACGAAAGTACTGACTATCCGCAGACAAAACCGCGGGCGCAAAGCTAGTCCCAGACATAAGCTTTACCTTTACGTGGCCGTTGAAATTATTGATTCCGAAATACCCGAAGGGAATTTCGAGATAACTCGCCTCCAATAAATTTGGCGACGGCGGCGAGTGAATTCTCTTCATCGCACGGTCGAGACGCTCACCGTACAGCGTTTTACTGGCATTAGCCGCAATGTATTAGGAAATCACTTGCCGCGTCGCAAATTCGTGGCCGGGGCGTTACACGTGTTACTTTGTGTAGTCACGGGAATGTTGAGCAGCTTGCTAACATTCCTAATTCAGGCGGGTTGTCAAATAGTACGAAACCCAGTGTCTGTCTAGTATACCGTGTACGATTTGACAACCCGACCGAATTAGGAATGTCAGCAAGTGGCTCTACGTTCCTACGTACCGGGAGATCGAGTGAATTTTCATGAAAACAAAAAAAACGGTCCATAGCTGGGGTTCGAACCCGCAGTTTACACGTAGTGCCAACGCTCTAACCATTAGTCTTATCTTATCAAACGGCAGCCCCCCACATCGAAATTACGAACCATATTGCGCGATCAAATCTTTTTGCGTGAAAATAAGGGGGAAGCTCGAGACTTTCTCTTACTCTCAGGACGCTGTAATGGCTGGTCATACATCGATTAACCAAGTCTGGATAATATAACAAATAGGTTTCTACTGCACCAGCGAACTCTACCTCATCATCATTTACCATCAGGTGACATCGAGGTCGGTCGCTGGTCAGTCCTGAATAAAAAAAAAATAGCAAGACCAAATTGATTTATATTCTATCATTTGATCCCGTTTATCGCTTCTAAATTCTAAAAGCGTGCAACTACCTACCGTCAGCAAAAAAACTGCCAATAAAATTGAAAAATTTAATCCTTACGAATCCCCCGCCCACTGGCGCACATGGCTCAGAGTTTGGACAAAAATGAAATATCTGAAAGCAAGAAATTGGCAAATACTGCTGAAAAGAGTTTCGCTTCGTTCGCAATAGTGGCTGGTGAATGTTAGATTCAAGTAATATTGCACAGTGAGTCCGCCGGGACTACACAGTGGTGATGCGACGATTTATCGGCTCGTGCTTAATTCAGAATTTCAGTTTATTTCGAAATTATTTTCATTGAAATAAATACTTTTTTTAATATCAAAAATGAGGTTAGCATTTTCTATTCCAAATTTGATATTTTGAATTGCGATAGTCAGTTATCAGTAACTTTAAAACTATATAGTATTATGTGTACAGTTTCTGTACGTAATCTATCGGTTACAAAACGAAGTTCAATTAAATATAATATGATTAAAACTCTCCTAACGACTTCCCCTAACCCCTTTTTTTAGGGTTACTTAGTCAAACTACGAACCCTTATAGTTCCGCCATGTCCGTCCGTCTGTCTGTCTGTCTGTCTGTCTGTATATATGTCACACTCTCTTTTTCTCAGAAACTATAATTGTTACAAAGTCAATATTTTTACCGCGCACAAAGATCAATAATAAAATTTGTAAAACAAATATAAAAATAAATAAATAAATATCAGGGACAATCTCACACAAATTGACCTAGTCCCAAACTAAGCTCTAGGCTTGTACTATGGGTACTAAGCTATATCGCTACAAGTTATTAATTTATCTGTTTCCAGCTCCCAGTCTAGATAAGTTACGCAAACAGTATGCTTTACATAGCTGATTACGCCATTAATAACGGTTTGGTTAGTTAAGGTAAATCCAGGTACACACGCTATGTATGGCGTTAATTCTAAACGCCACAAATGTTAAATGTTATAGTAGTTTATGTGACTGCTGCATAATGCCTAATTATACAGTTACATACACTATTTTATCTACATACATAATATAAGCTCTCTATGATGTGTTCAGGAACCGCATGTTACGACCGGCATAGCCGGCATTTATCAATTATTAGAACGTCAAAAATGGCGGCAACCGTAGTTTTGTTTTTAATTCAGAGACAATCTAGAGTCGGCCTCTACCATCATAACGTTCGATATCAAATTATCAAGTAACATACGAGATTTGTCAAAATTGTATGCAATTGATATATCATTTCGAATTAAATGTCATCTCGAGTGATATTAGAATTGAGGTCAAATAAAATTGTTTTGTTTTTCAAAGATGTTCGAAACTCATAACTTTATCAAATCTTATATCGTTATAAGAACATTATGTTACTGCTACAGATAAGAAAATTATCATAGTAAAATTGATTGTTGTAATGCTGGTCATTGCCAACGGATTCTGAACGCATTATAGAGGACTTATGATATGTGTGTAGATAAAAGCTAGTTATACACTAACGACGACGCGGTTAGCGTAGTTCCTAGTGATCCTGCCTACGAACCAAGAGGTCCCGGCTTCGAATCTGTATGAGCAAATATTTTTGTGATGAGCGCTAGTATTTGTTCCTGAGTTAAGGATGTTTTCTATATATTTAAGTACGTATTTCTCTAAAATAAAAGTGTCTCGTCCTGACTTTTATTACCTTTTATTACTAAGCGACTATAGCGACTTTCATTGTAAACCTTCAGTGTTAAGTCGTACGTTAGAGTATGGAATAGATGTATTCATTTCCCTAGCACAGCTGTCAAATTTTATCTCGTGCTTGCGTGGCGTGGTGTCTATGCTGACATAATTTCAGCCAAATCACGTCCATTGGCGCGTCATACTGTGCAAGTTCGTTTGGCCAATTATACGCTGTTTCAATGTGAATTCGTTGATCATTTGATGCTAGAAGAGCCATTCGATATTGTAGCTCTATTTTTTTTTATATATTTATACACTACCGATAGGAACATAATATCTTTATTCGATTTTGGGATACCGTTTCGTTCAAAAACAGTTAAGGGTTATATATAATAGTTATTATTAATCTCTGGACTGGTACTCACAACGATATTTTTGCAATAGTAGTTAATGTCTGGTCTCCCAAGATACAGGTTTCGCCTAGTTTGGGGGCCTCTGTTTGTTTTCTCTGTAAGTCAAACTATGCGTGAGTACTTTTTAAGTTAGTTTACCAAATTATTTATTTATTTATATAAGCTAGATTTTGCCCGTGACTCCGTCCATGTACCAACAAGTTGATAGTCGCTATTCTCACGGAATCCTTCTTCTTTTTTAAACTAATCGGGGTTTAACGTCATAAACATTGTGCAAGGCTGGTAACTAACGTACTCAACTTTTTTTCATGATTGTACAAATATACAAATCCGATGAGCTATTGCATTGTAATGTAATATTATTTACGCGTTTCAATTTCGCAATGCCAAACCGCTCAACGCGGCGTTTTCGTCCAGAACAAGCATACCACGCCATAACTTGTTAGCAGCGGACGCGGCGACATATGCAAAGCGAGTTAATTGCGTTATTTGCGAGCTTACGAAAACAGAGTTGATTGCTTTGCATGTAAATTATTATATTGAAGGGTTTATTACAATACTTATAAAAAAGAGACTGTCAATCCCGTTTTGTACTAGAAGGTAAAAATAAAAACCGAGAAGCTTATCTAATGACGTTAAAAAAATACTTTGAACTTCGTCACGGATCTCTTGCAACTCCTTATACTTGAAGAAAGAGATGCAAAAAACACAAGTAAATTTTTTCTATAGGTTATCATATCAGCTTCTTGGTAAATAGGCTGCAGGCGTAACATGCATGTACGAGACAAAATTTGACAGGTGCTAGGGAAATGAATACATCTATTCAATATTCTAACGTAAGACTTAGGTAACGCTTAAGGTTTAAAATAAAAGTGACTCGTCCTGACTTTTTATAGCGATTTTATCAAGACGGGACACTTTTATTTTAAACCTTAAGCGTTAAGTCTTACGTTAGAATATGGAATAGATGTATTCGTTTCCCTAGCACCTGTCAAATTTTATCTCGTGCTTGCGTGCTAGGGGGCCTAAGAGCGACGTTCGTTGCGTACAAAAATAGGTGCAAGTATTTTTGGTGGGATTTGTGCACGTTCTGATTGGTCGATTTCAATTATTTTAATTTGTTCTTATGATTATAAAATGTTCTCAACCAATCAAGAAACAAGGCGTCAAAAATTGTATCCTGTTTCATATACATGTGTAAGTCGCACGGCTTACGACTTTCTTCGTTGGGTGTTAATAGCAACAAATAAAAGACACATTCGTCGACAGAGAATATGTAGATAACTTTAATTCACTTAATACACATTAAATATCCAAAATAAAACAATACAACGTTTAATCTCGTGGGAACGCGAGCGTTATAAAAAGCCCTCCGAGGTCTAACAAGTTCTTGCAGGTTCTAAACAACCACAGATAAGTTATGTTTGACATTCAGCCTTGGATGCTGTACAAAGTACATTTGAACTAGATTTAAGTAAGCAGATGATGCAACACCGACGCGGCATTATAGCGCGTCAATGTAGGTTAAACCGAGTTAACATTTGTTGTGTTAATATCATAAATTAATTAGTACAATAAACAGAATCATCGACATAAGTTGTATTCTTTAACATCGTCTAACTTCAGACTACCACAGTTAAAAATAGTTCGGGGTTGACCCGAACATATGGTCCTTCGAACCGGATCAAATGTTCGGGGTTGACCCGAACAGATGCTAGGCAATTTGCCACACATGCATATACTATGCGCTATTTTGTGTTCGCGGCTCAGATCTTTTTATTTATATTTCCGAGTAGATATGTAAATTAATTAATTTAAAAAATCGAAATACCCGACTGCTTTAAAAATAGTCCAAGCAAATAGTCCAAGTGGTGCTATTTAAGTAAAAATACAACAACTTATGCGCGTGCTACACGGTTTCAAACCATGGTTTCAAACAGGTGGTTTGAAACCGTGTAGACAGTGGTTTAAAACCAAATTTCGCATGGCCTTAAACGCCCTTGGCAGATGTCAAACAAATGGGCTTGTTTGAAACAGTGTAGCCGCTCGCTTCCACCAAGGTCACTTGGTTTGAAACCATGGTTTCAAACCGTCTAGCACACGCTTTAAAATCTCCAATTATTTGCTTGTCCCCGCCTGCGATACCTTTTTCAACATTTCAGTTATATTCTTTAAATTAAAGGGCTTGTTTTTAGCTTTTCAGTTTTAAATGAATTTATTTTTATTTCATACTTTTTTAGTTTATTAAAATGGTATCATCAAAGAATTATAATGTATATATGTATATATTTAGAATAGGCTGTTTATTAGCTTTTATTTGGTACCCATATTGTTATAATAAAAAATACTTTTTTTACTCCCTCTCCATTTGACGCCATATTTAAATATTATATACCCTATGTAGCTAAGACAGTTAAGACGAATTGAATGACACCTCATATGTTAAAACCGTCACGCCGTTTAGGCTGCAAAGCAACTCAAAAAATAGACATACCTACATACATACATACGCTCGAAAAACATAACCCTCCCTCGGGCAGTGGGGTAAATAGTTGATAACTCGTGCCATTGCTGCAAAGCCCGCTGTTCTGTAAAGTGGGAAGTAATATAATAAATCCCAGCAAGGAACCCCTTTCATTAGCACTCGAAAATTACGGACGCAAACTGAGTTACTGCCATTTGAAAGGTTAATTGGGCATTACTAACTCCTTTTAACTCCCACTATCTTGTTAGCCACTTGATGCTTCTAAAGTAAAATCGTTTTCATATTGTTGTTAAATTGCTTCAAACTTGCGTGTGCGTACATGGGAGTAATGATTATCAAATAAGAAAAAAACGTCTAGGGGCAGTTATGCATGAATCCCAGTCCCAAACTAAGCTCTAGGCTTGTACAGTCAGCATCAAAATCAAAATCAAAATATTTATTCAGTAAATTGGCCACATACGGGCTCTTTTACACGTCGGTAATATAGAGTGAATCTACCAGCGCTTCGGACAAGACCATCATTGCGGAGAAGAAGCGCCGCAAGAAACTCCAGCAGAAGGTCATTTTTTCAAACATAAAATACAATAATACTTAAAAGTAAGTTACAGTTACAGTAAAGTAAGTTACATTACAAGGTAATAAAGTAACAAATATTAATTATTAGAACTAGCACAAGTAAAAACATGACAAATGTAAGGTCAAATACATTAAACTAAATATAATGACTAGGAGAGCAACACGACGAGGTATCTTCGTCAAAAGCCACAACTGTAATAATTAACTGAACAACAAGTCCTTGCAGACGTGAACAGACCGGACCCCACAAACAGCACCCGTTCACGAGTATCAAATCAGCATCGAGCATCGAGCATCATATAGAAGCAGTGAAAGTGGCCAAATATATCGCAACACATCTTTATCCTCCTTATTAAACGAGAAACATTTGTATATATATATGTACTCACGTTCTCGACAACGGCTCTAACAATTTCGATGACAATTGCGACATGGGGGTTTACGGGGGCGAAAATTCCCTATATAAATGTGTTAATTGTTGCCTAGCAACGATACAAGCCTAGAGCTTACTTTGGGTCTAGGTCAATTTGTGAGGGATTTATTTATTTCAAGGCCCCTAAAATGTCTCCCTTCGAAACAGCATGGTCGGAAATCCATTTAGGGTTGTCGATACCAACCTAATCTCCGCCGCTACTCGATTTTAAACCATTCCCGTGTTTGCTGCTGCGAGCAAGCTCTGTTTATCTTACAAAGTGGGTCTTATTTAAGTGCTAAGAGCTTTGAAGAAAATGTTTACTTATTGGAATTTTTAAATTAAATTGAGTTGGTTTTAAGTATTGGAAACGTTGACGCTTGGTTTATTTTTGTTAAGTTTTTTTTTTCTGATGAAGTATACAGAGTAAGATAGTAAATATGGTGAATCAACTTTTATTTTATATATTTTTTAGAAAAATTCAACACTTTTTTACGATGTGCCTACACATTTATTAAGGCAGACAATAAGGCTAACATTTGAAATAATTTGTTCATAAATAATATTTTTTTTTTTATTCATGTATTTTTTTTATGTTTAGGTAACCCAGAGAACGTAAATAGAACGTTGTCCCGCGTTTTTACGAAAAAGCATTTCACCTGCGTTACCCGTTTTTTCAAAAATTAAGATATAGTATATGAGGCGTTTAACATTCGCGATATGTAACGTAAAGACATTCTGATTTAAACTTCTTAAAGGGGTCTTCTTCTTTTAGGGGTCCCAATTTAATCGGAGGTATCTATTTAATTTGCTAACGTGATGGTTTAATGCTTAACTTTAACTGTTTGAGACATTCATTCATCCATCAATAAAAGAGGTGAATTTAAAGATGGTCTGAATCTGAACCTATTTAAAGCTAGGGTGAATAGGCATCTTCTGGGTGAGCTCGCTACATCGTAGACTGAATCTTCGTCCTCCAAGGGCAAGAGTTAGTCAAGAGCAAAACCATCATCAATAAAAAAGGGGTCTTCAGCGGGCCTAGTATGCCTTGCAACGCGATACAAGGATCTTCTTAGCTTAGACGAAATCACCAAGTGGTTTGAATCTACCAACTTGAACTTCTAACTAGCTGTACGTTATTTGCAATACGAATAAATAATAAATGGTCGCGTTTATCGCTGTGGATACTTAATCCACATATTATTGACAGGGCCGCAAGGCAAGACGTCGTCTTTATGAATATATATCGGGTCTTGTAAGGTTTTTTAATTAAACGTTACTAACTAGTTTCAATTTCTAATATGCACTATAAAGTATTCAGAATCTATATTCTATTCACTCTTTTGTTAAACTAGTGTGCTATTGGGAGCCAATATTCCGCGCCGTTGACCTCGTTAGCTGGCTTCATAACAGCGAATATTTGGTAACGAAAAGCGATTAAATTTTTAATTAAACCGCTTGGCACAGCCCTGGCGCGAGTGCTCTTCCGCAATTCTGTTTTAAACTGACGAACTTATAACTGAATCACTTTAACTTTGCGTATGAATGCGTGTGTGTAAAACAAATGAAAACCGTCATGTATTTACGTAAACAAGAACAAGGTTGTGTGATCCGGCGTTGTCTTTGTGATTGGGTTTTATTTTCAAATTTCCTTATTTAACGTTATGGACCCTGTACATGTAGGGCCACTTTGTTGGGTTAATGCAATGGGCCAGCTTGTAGTTATGTCAACGCTAATCATTATTAACTACATCAGTTAGATGAGTAATTAACTGGCGAGCCTAACTGCCGCACTCAGAGACGTCAATTATTTTTTAAGTTTAATTAAAGTTGCCGCGTCTTTTTCTATTGCTATAGCAAAGAAAGTGACAGCAACTACTTTAATGAAACTTAAAACTTAATTGACTTCTATGAGTGCGGCCGTATGTTGTCCCTTTAGAGTATTACCTATTAGCAGGGATCGGAAATTCGTTAAGATATTTACCTAAAGTTGGCAAAAACCCGGCAAAAATTTGGCAAATATGGAGGCGGCTTCTTAATTAAATTATTTTAATAATATATGTTCCGGGATAAAACTATACGAGAAGGTAAAAATACACAAATGATAATGATGATGGTGATTAATAATATTGATAATGATTATGACAATGACATTGACAACTGATACTTTGCTAGTTGAATAAATCGCAGGTAAATTAAATTCATTATTTCCGCATGGAAAATAAATTCAAATAAATAAGCAATAAGTTAAATATACTTAAATATGCATTGTGGAGGCCTAGTTACTAAAATTAGAAATCCCGGGAATTTTATTAGAAAAATTAAATTGGGTAAATTGGGTTCACGCCGCCAAACTTTAGGTAAATACTCGTATCTTACCGAATTTCTGACTATTAGCGTATAAATGAGTGTGCCTTTGATTCGGTCGCAGATTTTGTCGAAAAAACAGCTCGGGAAAGTGTTGTCAACGTGCCTTACGTACCAACAGGCTCGCGGGTTAGTTTGTTGTTTGGGTGAATCAACTTTTTTTTGTTGTTATTCTGTCCCCTTGTCTCCTGGACAACTGTGATAGAGTTTCTTAGAAAAATTGTATTAATATACACTTCTAATATGCTTAAATGAAAACCTATAAAATAACGGGCTTGTAATGCCCACAGAAACTGATGTTTGGTGAATTTATATATTTAAAAATCATAGTTTTAAACAGTTGTCCAAGAGACGTCACCATGGCAACGAGGGACAAAAAATAGTTGATTGACCCGTTTAACAATCGTCAACAAATTGCAAAATGAGTTGTTTAAGACATCAGACCTAGTGGCACAACACGCTGGCATGTACGGCCATTACTTGTCGTTGAGATACAGTTCAAGAAGGTAATACATGCAATTCTTAATACACATATGTCAGTGCAGCTCATTAAGCATTAGCCTTTTGGTGCTTCCTTGGGGTCACCCCTTCCGTCCGGGTCGCCCGCTGACCTAGTTTAAGAGGGGATGGGGGGGGTTGCTCCAACTAATGACAGCACCTTTTACTGGTTTTTACACTTGATATAGCGTATGTAAATTAGTTGAGGGTAGCGGTTTTTGTGTGCAGTGGTAACACCAGAACATTGGTGATGTGAGATATAGTACAATTTCACCATACCGACGTTAAATGTTAAATGACTGTTATTAGGTCATACATATTGACATACATAATGGCCCAGAATTTATTAGCTAAGAACACTCTCGATCAAGTCATATTTCAAACAAAAAAAACTAAATCAAAATCGGTTCATCCTTTAGGAAACAGATACACAAATACACAGGTACATTGCGTCGGGGGTTAATCTGCCCTGCTAAGATAAAAGGCAGTATTTTACACAAAACTACTGTAATAATTGTAACCTCATTACTGGGTACTAAGGTTGCAATTGCTACAGTAGTTTTGTGCAAAATACTGCATTTTACCTTAGCAGGGCAGAACTAGCCTTTAATAGAGTCGTGGTCGGTACCCTATCTTTGTAACTTAGGATATACCAAATACACGACACCCAAAGAAAAGACGTGAAAGCACAAAACCACAAATATGACGTAATATCTGTTTCCAACGTAAAATGAAGTACGGGGAGATTTCCTTTCAATGTTGCCAGCCGGAAAACACGAACAAGTCACGACCTCTTAACTTTGTGCCTTCGACCACGGCAGCGTAAAGGTAGTACCACACAGGGGCATTCATTTTAGGAGTGTATTATAAAAATATTAGGAGTGTATTATTAAGGCTGCTATTTCTAGGCGCCTAGTTAGTGTGGCATATGAGTGTTTAAGTATTAAGAAAAGCCAATTAAAAAGTTATAATATTGTTATTATTATTGTTTTGACTTAATTTGTTGTAATTAAATGACATCGGATAAGTGACCGTTTATTAGTTCATTTATCATTATTAATTTTGTTTTATTTATTTCAGTTTATTTATGTTGACGATCTCAATGTAATTTCATATATTTTGACATGCAATGCGTTGTATATTTGTAACATTAGGTACATTGATGAATAAATAAACTAAACTATAATATATAAAAAAAAAATTACAAGGTTTTCTATACTATCATCGGCTGATCTTACACTTTTATTAGCTACTTAGGTACTTAAATTAAATAGAAAGTTTGCTCCTGGTGCATCGACACCTTGTTCGTATAAAACTTTTTCCAAGGTAGTGAACTTGGTATTCATTGCCTAGGTCGATCTACGACTTGTTTTGGACCAGATTCCTATCCATCAGTGGAGATTTTATTGTTTCTAATAAAGTTTTGGCAATTTTTCTGAGAAAATTAACTTCCATATAGTTAACGTTATGGTAGGTCTTGTTCATTAGATAGTTAAGACGGAATATGGGTTTAAAACAAAGAGGCCTAAGAACTTAAGGTTAATATTTCAATCGTCAAATAAAAGTATTTTTAAAATGAACACTCTTTTTCTTATGCAATGTAAAGGAAAGAGTTAAAAAGTCTCGGATAATATTCACCTGGGACCTGAAAAATCATAGCAGCTCAATGTGATAAGTAATAAATTTAAATATACTTGAAATTAACACGAAAACATATTTTCAGGCGACAGAAACATTCACTTTGAGGCCAATAAACGCAACGCGGCATAAATCGTGATTTCACCGCCAAGTCGGCCATTTTGTGAAAGGTAATAAATTGCAAATGGCCGACATGGAGTCGTAAATCGCAGACCGACGAATCAAAGGACTGACAATCGAAATAAAGTCAGTATTTATTTATATTAGTTTAGCAATTTCTCTGCGTCCGCCCACCATTAACTTGAGTTTATTTTTAGATTGTAATATTATTTTCATTTCTTGATGGATTCGCGGCTTGAAGTTTCTATTTATAGACAAGAATACTACGTTAAAGGTTAATTTAAAAAAGGTTAGTTAGTAGCAAATGTCTAATTTAAACCAGAAGATATCTAATATATCCGGCGGTCTAGATGTTCGAAGCACGCATCAATGATGCTTTCTAGTTTCTCTTATATTGTGCATTTCTGTAGTCTTATTGGTATTTTTTGTCAATGTCAATTTGTGACTTTTGTATGCAATATTATAAATTGAAGGGTACAGGGAAAGAACATGTCCATGTCCGTGTTCTTCTAATGTACAGTCGAGGACAGAAATATGTATATACTCTTTCACCCTTCAAGTTATTCGCCTTTGGAATGGTCTCCCCTCAAAAATCAGGCAAGCCCCTAATAAATTCGCGTTAAAGAAATTAGTAAGAGCACACATTTCCACACAGAACTGACATCCTACAGTTTTCCTTTTATTGCAATGTATGTATGTATGTATATATATATATATATATATATATATATATATATTGTATTTATGTATTCGTATATATTCTTGGTACGTTAATGTATACATATGCATTTATCTATAATGTATGTTTATGTATTTTAATCGCATTACATGTTTTCTCCTAATGCTTTTGCTCGTACAATATTGCACCGCCTACAACAATTTTCTGCTTGCCCAAAGGTCAACTGGTAGAGAATGCCATTAGGCATTAAGTTCACCTTTTGTACTCAAATTTGTATTTTTGTGCAATAAAGATTAAATAAATAAATAAATAAATACTATTGGACCTTATTACAATGGTACAAGGTGAAAAAGTGTATACATCTTTCTGTTCTCGACTGTACTTAAACATGTTCTTTCCCTGTACCCTTCAATTATTCTTTAAAATTGCCTTTTGCGTTAAACCGGAATAAAAGCTAACATAATTTTATAGCCAGAGAACGATTTTTTTTTTTAACCGAAGTCACAACTTGACGCCGAAACGTTTTCTAGACATTATCAAATGGGATGCGGACAGACGGACCTCGAAAAAAATCAAGGGCTAATATTTGATTGGGTGAAATGCAAATAAATAAACAAGCCCTGTACAATAATTGAACCCAAGGCGAATAATTTAATTTTGCAACTATGCCGAGTCATAGCCTGTTATATATAATAGTGTGTGTGTTTTAGGGTTGCCCCTCACAAAGGTTGGATTGCTCAGATGTCGACGACCTCGGGGGCTGTCAGGGCTGTCAGTTAGATACATAAATTAGCTCATTGTTTGATTATCTGTGGTAGCAATGTTGATTCTGGAGATTAGGTTTGGATTTGGTAGTTAAACAACCTTATTTTAAATTACTAGCGAGTATTTGGATAGCCACGTTAGTGCGATTACTTTGAGTTTGGGATTCGGCACCTTAAGCTCAGTCCCAGTATATATGCTTAGATTGGTACCTAGTATGGTCTTTTCTATGATTTCTCATTAAATGAGAAAATTTTATAATTAATACGTGTTAGTGTTAGCATGACTGTTAGTGTTTAAGGGAACTTTAGTAAATAAATAATTGGTAATTTGTCGGTTTTTGTCGGAACAGATCGGATGCGAAAATTACACTAACTACATCACTGCGTTTTCAATGTGATAGAATTTACCTTATAGTCTTAGAAAAGTAATGTACGTCATCCACCGCAATGTAATTTTGTAGCAGTAGAGCAATTAATTATAGGTATGTAAGTTAAGTTCATAATTTAGTTGAATTCTGAAATATAAAGCAATTAATTTTTACCACGGCAACATAACTGTTTGTCGCTGAGCCCACTATAGCTAAATAACGTAGGTAGCTAATATTATTATTTATTGTAAACACATATTTAAAAATGTCTAGAATTTTAAAAACTCTATTTTTAAAACGAGCTTAACCGAAAAAGATCGAGAAATGCCGAAGTCCAAACTCAAAGTAACTTCGTACTTTACAAAAGTTTTACTAGGCTATTTTTAGGTATATATTAAACTAGAAACCGGATTTTTTTTCCTTCTACACATTATTTTTCTATTACTATTGGCATAACTATGTCTAAATCTGTATACCGTAACCCTTTAACAAAGGCGTCCCGACGCGGTCCTGCCCGGTGTTTTAATTAATTTTCCGTCCCGTGACATGGTGACTTGGCGCTTCCAACTTATGAAGGGTGAAGAATTTTCAATTAGAATTTCAATATGGGTGGGACATTCGATTTGAAAGCTATTATACGTTTGACAAACCATAAACATAAAATTATTGTTAAAATTGTAATTTTTATAGAGACGTTCGCGCGGGTCAGATATCGGCCAAATATAGCTTTATTTTGCCTCTTATTGTGGCACTTTACTTGTCTATTATTTGTCAACCATTTGCGTTGCATCTCTTTTATTCGGTATTTCATCACTTTATCGAACACCTTTCATCGAACCTATCATTTCATCGAATTTCATTTCATCGAAAGCTAATTTCCGCTGAAACCTTATTGTTTTCAGGTTATCTTAAGCATGGGTTACGTAGGTTAGGTTAGGTTAGACCTGACACCACCAAAAAATTATAACTCCTGCACGTGGAAATTAGCTTCCGATGAAATGAAATTCGATGAAATGATACGTTCGATGAAAGGAGTTTCGACAAAGTGATAGCTACCCCTTTCATTCGGTATGTCAAGTGAGAGAGATGACAGATTAATATTTAGCAAATATCGTATCGTCAAATAACATCTCAACCATTCGTCCACGCGTCAACTGCTGTTGACAGCACTGCCGTGTTCGCTTAGGGGTCTAGGGGACGTTTCGAACGTGTATTCGTACCGTTAGGCACTTGTCCCACCGCTAACGATGAGCGACGCCAACGATGAATCGATAGCTAATCGCTTCCCCGCTGGCGTTGGGCTCGTCCAGAAATCATGTGATCGTTAATGGGGGGGTCCGAGAAGACATCACGTGTAAATTCACTGTACTAGGTTGTCAAAATTAGGCCAAATATGATCACATGATTTCTGGACGAGCCCGGTGGGACAAGAGCCTTAAACTGACTCTTTCGAATAACATCAATACACAATTACGGGTAAGGAATTATTCCTTATATAAATGTTTCTTGTTTAATAAATAGGATAAGAAAAATATGTCTGCCTGTTTAAGATTTAATTTATCATGAACCATTTTCACTCGCTAGCTCATTTATTCCCATCTGGCTTACGCCTAGTTTCACTGAGCCGTGAGTAAAGGCTTTTTAGGAAGCCCCGAAATTAACATATTAAGTGCTAGACAAAAACGTCGCTAATTACTCGATCCTTCAGTCGGGACGTCGGATCTACCTTAATTTCGGGTGTATTTTTGTATGAAGGCTTATTCTGTATTTTTACGTACGTATTTTACTAGCAGTTTTAAATAAAATTATGATGAACGATATCCTTTTTCTACATTGAGCATTTCCCATAGCTTCAAAATGTATCTCCGCCAAATACTATAAAAATAATTTAACATTAAAGCGGTTAAAACCACACTTTAATATTTATTTATCAGTGCAATTTTGCAAATTCACTTTGAAAGTGCCTTTTAAATAATAAATTAATGTATGAATGGCTTCGAAACGCTTGCTGTATTTATACACACCAAACATGGTTGCCCTTTAAACTCAATTCCGCGCGTTATTTTGTGGAAAACCAGCTATTCTCGTAATAAAGTTTATTTCAGCTGGTAACGATACTCGTAAAGCACAGTTTTATTGCATAAAAGCTTGCATTGTTGTACAGTATCCCGTTAAAATGTTGTGCATTCTCATGGTGGCACTTCACTTAGCATTGAAGTTGCCATCAGTTGAACTTGTGAACCATGTAAACAAACCTTTTAGGCAACATTTCTTCGTAAATTTTCACACTAGCTCTCCATCACTACTAAATCCATATGCTATTTCGCAACTTGTTATTCTAATCCTCATTGAACAATATAATCTGCTATAAGACTTAATTAATCGGATTTGTTCTGGAATTAGTCACTTGATCTCTGAAAGATGATTGGCTGAGACTGCACTTGCTATTAAATTTTATTGGCTCCCTATGTTTTCATACAACGTTTGAAATCCTAATTTCACTTGCCATAAAGTTCGTGGTAATAAACGTTTGGCCTAACGATTACTTGACATAATGTTTATCGACCTATTTTTTCTTGACATAAAGTTTTTGTTCCTAAGAATCATTTGTCCTAATGATAACTTGCTATAATGCTCGAAGTTCTATAAAGCCGAGTTTCTGTCAGAATCCCATTACAATGCCGGCAGATCAGCAAATAAAATGGTAAATTGTCGCAATTTAACCTAACACTCCAGGATTTCCATAATTATGTCTACCGAAATTATAACTAAAATGTGTTAGGACAATCGATACATTATGGGAACAAAACATTGTGGGTATTAAGCATTATGGCTAACATCCATTATGATAAAAGTGTTATGGCAAATGACTTTACGACAAACGACGTTACGAGAAAAGAAGGAACACCAATTTTATTATTAAAGTAGGTACAGTCGAGGACAGAAAGATGTTTACACTTTTTCACCTTATTCCATTGTAATAAGGTCCACAAGTGTATACATCTTTCTGCGCTTGCGTAGCTTTTGTGCGCGATTTAGCGACAAAATTAGAACCAATTCCGTGTCCGATTAAACTAAAATTTGGTATACCTACCTAACTTCGGTGACAATGCAATAATATGGTACCATGAAGCTGGTCCGATTATGCATTCGGATGCAGTAGGAACTCCGCAACGAAACAAGATAGCCCCGCCGTGTTTGGGCTCGGTAGATTTGTCTTGAGCAGATGACGACTGTGCAAAATGGTACAGTCGGCAAGAAAAGCTTGTCCCAAAAAAAATGTCAGAATCTTATTCGATATATAAAGTATCCTTTGTCCGTGTCCTGGCTTTAACACGTTCCCTGTGCATCATAGCACTGCTGTGTAGCATTTTAGCTCACACGTGTAAATTTTGGCAATGCTTTAAGTTCGCAAGGGGTCGTGCATCATCCGTGGTGCATGCACGTATCACTTACACCCTAAAATGCTACACATACGATGCATGCACAGGGAACGTGTTAATCTATCTCTACACCAACACGTCGATAGGTTAAGGCGTTGAACCGAGAGAAGGTTACAAACAAACAGATATATTATTGAATTAATAATATTAGTATGGATAGTTAACTTCATTAGTAGATTATCACTTTTAAACATCAAAGTATTAAAGATACTTAACCTTTTCTTCTAGACCAGTATGGTCTAAATCGTTATTGTTGACGTCATGATAGATCGTATTTAGATGACTAAAAGTTGTCATAACGTTAACTATTAATTACAAGTACCTACCTGAGCCCTTAGCCAAAATGCCCATCGCTAACTAGCGTTTCTATTCGTTTAGTTTTTAAACCAATCGCGTCACTGGTAGATCACGTGACTCTTCGTATCACGTGATCTACCAATGACTCGATTGGTTTAAAAACTAAACGAATAGAAACGCTAGTTAGCGATGGGCATCTTGGCTAAGGGCCCTGGGAGACTGAGCGTCGTCGCTCGAGACGAAACCGAATTTTCATCGATTTGTTATACAAAAACAAAAAAAAACGGTCCATAGTTAGGGTTCGAACCTGCGGGTCTCTGCGTAGGAGTCCAACGCTCTAACCATCAGTCTACTCAGATGGTCGGCATTCGAAATTACGCATCAAATTGCGCGGGAAATCTTTTTGCGTGAAAATACGGGGAAAACGAATTTTCCCAGATATGAGACCCAGCTAGATCGAATTATCGCCCCCTTAAACCCCCACGTCGCAATTTTCGTCGAAATCGTTAGAGCCGTTTTCGAGGACGTGAGTACAAATATGTATATATATAATATATATAGCACTGCCATGTCCGCTTAGGGGTCTCGTTGAGCGTCGAATGTTTTGCGAGTCCTTTTTTAACCCCAAACGGGATTTAACTTTAATTTAACGGTAGTTAAAGGTATTTTTATGAAATTACTGTTAAGTAACATTATTTATTATGTTATCATCTAGTAATTAACAAGCCTCGGGCTATTGTTAAAATTAACGGTAAAATTAACATTAAATAATAATAAAATTACTGTACCAAATAACATTAAAATTTATACCGTTACCAAAGTACTTTTATGAAATTACCGTTAAGTAACGTTATTTATAATGTTATCTAGTAACGTTAACAAGCCCTGCTCTAGGGTTGTAGGTACTATGAGTACTAGACTACGATAAACATACTTATATAGAGAAATACACACTCAAATAGAAAATATCCAAGATCATTAGATCACACAATGATTTGCCGATACCGGGAATCGAACCTAACACCGCTAGCTCCGCAGACAGGATCACTACCAACTACGATTAGCATGTTAAATTAAATTAAATTAAAAATATTTTCGGTCTACGTTTTCATATCTAAGCGGTTTAACTACAAAACACATCTCATTATTTAAATTTAATCATAGATTGTGAATCACAAAAAACAGCAAACTTTATTTAAAAAAAATGGTGGTCAAGAGCGAGTCGGACTCGCGCACCGAGGGTTCCGCACAAACTTGTAGGCATGTAAATAGTTCGTAAATCACGGGAATACAATAGTATAAACCGACAAGCGCAATAAGTATGCACTTTCGTACTTAGTGAGTGTCAGTTTATAGTGGACCTATTTTTTATGTGATGTAACTACTAATTAACTATAAGACATTTCTTCTTGCCAAATTTCATGATTCTAAATCAACGGGAAGTACCCTATAGGTTTTGATTCCCTTGAGGTTCCCTTCAATATGCGGCATTGATTTTTTCACTGATCCAAGGGATTGCATACCTATATATTTGATATGCATTTCAACTTGATACCTCCACGCGTTCCTTAGAAAAAGGGTCTTGACAGACACACAGACAGACAGACGGACGGACAACAAAGTGATCCTATAAGGGTTCCTTTTTTTTTTTTTCATTTAAAATACGGAACCCTAAAAACATTTCAACAGTAACGTGTAAAATATTTTAATTTCGCAAAAGGTTTCTCACCCCTGAAAGGGCGTCGTTGAGTGAAGGGGTGCAACTGAGGCTCTACTTTGAAATCCGTAATAGGAACTTCGTCTATTGCTATCCCTTTTGCTCTCGACACGTAACTAATTCGCAAGAAAGTGACGGGGCGATCCGAAGTTCGAATTACGGATTTCAAAGTAGAGCCTCTGTTGGGGAGCTTAGGCGGCAAACTATTGTCTGCCTCTCCAGCCAGGGGTGGGCGACTGTATGAACTTGTAAATTATCTTTCGTTTGTAGCGCGTTGGAAAAACAGTGTGCGAAACTCCTAATCATTACTAATTAAATTACTAATATAATTTTTATATGTTATTGTACTATTGAACTTTTATTTGAAGATATAATTTAACTATGAAGCATTTTATTGTAATAAAACAGCCCTAATGTACGAGTATCTATCGTTGCGGTCAGGGGGGCGATTTTTGACTTTCGAGCGCTCGAAATCAAAGTCGAGTGATAGTAAATAATAGCATTCGAAAATATGTCACGATTATTTTCGCTTGAACCTCTTATCTTTACTTTTTAAAGCCCTCACTCGAAAGCTAGTGATTGGCTTAATATGTTCACGTGTATCGTTTAATCGATAATTACCAGTTTTTTTAATCATATTTTAAATATAAATAAACGTACGACGTAATTAGAAGTTGTAATTGTGACGAGAATATTATTATTTATATGCACTTTCAGCGTTTTTAATACTGTTTACCAAAAACTCTTACTATGAAAACTAATAAATGAAACGTTTTGATGGTTCTTTGTCTATGATATTTGAGGTCCGTCAAGACGTTTTGATTGATTTGACAGATGTCAAAACAAATTTCTAATAAGTTTATTATTAAGTTTATTAATGTTTAACTTTAGTATTTAATAATAAGTTTATTATTATAAGTTTTAATATAGGAAACTATAGGTCTATAATTAAGATTCCGTAGGCTAATTAGCTAATGTTTCCGATGTTTTATGTAAGACTGTTTGTTTCTAAATAATAAAAAAATAAAAAAATAAAATTTCTAATGATAGTATTGAAAACGAATGGTGTGCACCACTCGTTTTTAAATGATCTATCTCTCGTATTTCAAAAATACGGTTTCACCGTTTTTGCTCACTTTCTAGTGAAACTTTCGAGCGCTCGAAAGTCAAAAATCGCCCCCCAGACCTACGGGATTTGTCTCTTTCTTTCTTTTGTTACAGTAAGAGATATGCCAACACGATCAAAAGTAACACCTAGATAAAAACTTCACAAATTTGGGCCTTACTTTAACAGCTCACAACTCTTAAATGGCCCGACGTATTTTCAACAAACATAGCTAAGAACACTTGCAATTAAGTCACCTTTCAAACAAAAAAAACTAAATCAAAATTTGTTTATCCGCTTGGGAGCTACGACACCACAAACAGATACACAGATAGGCACGTTAAATTTGTAACTATTTAAAAAAAATGATTAACTGTTGAGTTTCTTGCGGCGCTTCTTCTCAGCAGTGGTCTCCTCTTGGGAAGCGCTGGTAGATTTTGACGTGTAAAAGTGCCCGTGCGGCCTAGTTACTGAATAAATATATTTTATCATATCATTCTTATCTTAACACGGTCAGCCCTGTATTGCGTCGAGAGTTCAAAATACCAGGCCAAATTTCAAAGACTTTTATCCAGTTTCCTTCCTCAATATTACCCATACTAGAGAAACGTAGATGCCGCTATTTAGTAAACCAAATGCTAAAGGGGTATCGATAACGCTAATGGCAAAAGGCCGCAAAAATAAAAATAACATACTCAGTTGTAAATAAACTGCAGTGGAGAATGCAACCGTCTAGATAATCGTCGTAGCGTCACAAAGGGCCGGTCACGATGGAAATAGAAGACCTAGGGTAAACGTGTACCCATTTAATTGAAGCGGGGGTAAATGGGTAATCGGGGAGTTCAGTAAATAGAAACGAGAGGCGTCGTGGGACGTCGTTGGAATGAAGTTTATTTTGCTTAATTAAATAACTTCGGGATTGCTCGGATTTCTTCGGAACACATCGGGCAAGTGTCGCGTCGGACTAGCTCTCATGTGGGTGTGTAATGTTAAGAAACATCGTTCCAAAATAATTTCTTAAGCAAAATAGTCGTAAATTGGAAAAAGTGCAATGCGAAAGACGGTCAAGTCATTTAGACAACTTTTTTTTTTATTCACAAGAATCAAAGAAAGACGTAAAATAGCGACTCCTAGCGAACACACAGTTTCGAACATAGACTTATAATGTGTATATTATGGTTTTGAATCACATTTTCCTTTTAGAAACGTTTGCAATTCCCGAATATAAAGACAGTAAAAAATATATACAAATTTAGCTATGCACAACAACCTTTACAAATCCTATATTGGCCGAAAAATACGGATAATGTAAAAAAGCATTTAAAAACTACTAACTCGACGAGATCCGCTACGGCTACTACGCTACGGCTGCTACTGCACTACGGCTATATAAAGTCCATGTTAAATTCTGTTTTACTAGAAGGAGATAGAAACAAATCTTTAATAGCTTATATCTTGGTTATTTTTATAGTTATTCGAAAAATAATTTTTACTACTTTTTGTTACATAAATGACTTTTTATTAAAGCAAAAAAAATCATGCATATTACCTATTCCTACGACAAACGTTCCTTTTCACCCACGCATGAAACTAGCGGTGTCCATTTCCCACCCAGTTAAGGTTTCATTAATAATTAAAAGCATTCATTAAGCAAACGGCCTGTGCTGTACTTAGCGGGGAGATTTGACGGAAAATGCGTGAAACGGAACGCAACGGTGGAAATAATTTAGTGGGTTATTTTCACGTTCTTAACTTGAACGCTGCTGAAAAATGTGTCTGGAAATAAATGCGTTCTGCCAAAGAGAGAAAACGAGTGGAAAAGCAAATCCTTTGCTCAGCAGTGGGGCGATTACTAACCTTTAAAAATGTACCATCTGCGGATTCGGAGGGTTCCATACTTATTTACATTTAGGTTTTGTATTTTACTCGGAAACCGTTCTAATTTTTTTAAATAGTAGGTGCCTAAAGAACTTTTAGTTTAGATGAGGTTTGCTTTATATTAACCTCGAAAAGGTTTCAAAACGCATTTTTAATTTATGAAAATTAGGCACATGAGACAGTTGAGAATATAAAGATAGGTTACCTTAAATTCACTCAAGTACATAATGAGTACATACGAGTACATAGGTTTTATTTCCTAGTTTATTAAAATTATTTAATCTAAGATCTAAGTTATCTAGTTTTTTTTTTTTCCAAAAATTGTTATCGTTTTATTTTATGGTGAATAATTTATGAGTTTATCAGAAATTCATTAGTACCTTCATTTATTTTTGTCTTAAAGGTTTCATTAACAGGCATAGAGAATTGTCGAAAACATATTTATGGCATCACAAACGCTATCTGTCGCGTCCATAAAATATCTCATAAAATCGAAAGGTAACTTTACGAGTAAGGAATCTTAGGATTGTTTGGAAAGCCTTACGACTATCTCTCTCTCCGTCCAACGTTGTTTGTGAGACAGAGCTAACGTTATTGGGAACTTTTGGAAGAGGCCGCCATTTTGTTTCAGGTGTATCATTCTGCCGTCCTAAGCTAAAAGGCAGTATCTCAAATTCAATAGCCAAAGCAGATTCAGTCTTCCCCTGTTAGTAACGAGGTTGCAATTGCTACAGGAGTTTTGTCTGAGATAGCGCCGTTTTGCTTAGCAGGGCAGCATTGTAAGGGTAAATAGGGTTGAGCTGTTGTTTTATGGAGAAATTAAAAAAGGTATAAATATTTAAATGGAAAATGTAATTGGGAGTGTTCTTTCCGTATGGTTATCTCAAGCCAGCAATACAATAAGGAATATGCATTAAATTTTTTCATCGCATTTATTAACAAAATATTAAAATACCGTAAAAGAGATATCAAAAAGTGAAATTAAAATTAAAATCGGCCGAAAATACGGATGATATAAGCATATAAAACTACTAATTAGACAGAGATTCGACATGTACTGTGACGTCAGCGGGCACTACGGCCATATAAACTCCAAGTTAAATTCTGTATTGCTAGAAAGAGATAAAAACAAATCTTTAATGGCTGATATCTTGGTTATTTTTATAGTTATTCGAAAAATATTTTTTTTCTACTAATTGTTACTAAAAAAAACGAAAATCCAAAAAATACAATTCCCTATTGACATCGCAGGAAGCCAATGGATGCGAGTAGCACAAACCAGCCGTCGTGGAGATACTTTTATTTATAGCCAAAAATGTACAAAAAATGACCGCCCGCCCCCTTATGAACCGAATAATCTGAAAAATTTCTGACGTATAGCTAATTATTTATATTTTACGAAAAAAATAAAATGAAGTGTTCAAAATTTACAGTTTTTGAGAAATAAATAACTAAAAAAACTTTGAAAATTTGTGTTAAATTTAGACAACTCAAAATAGACCCTATTGCATACTAATTAAAGTACCTACATACAAAGGTATATTTTTGAAGTACGGACTTAAATACGGAACCCTCGGTGCGCAAGTCTGTCTCGAATTTGACCGATTTTTTTTAACCTACTAATACGCTAGTCACTGAACTTAGTTTAAACTAAATGCGTGTTAGAAAAAAACTCTAACCTGTTTAGTTATATACCATAGATCGATCAATAGATCGATATCTACAAGTTTTACAATACTTATAAAAAGTAAATGTGGCTGCACTGTACAGGGCGTAAGTCTTCCGAAGTTCAACTGAAAAAGAGTGTAAGTATACTCATATACCTACTCCGTATATGTATTTGGTATTTCAAATAACTGATTCACATGTGTTTTGTAATTTATATTTCAAATAAGTACCTACTTGCAATTCTCTTAGTTTGTAATTGTAACTCTTTATTGTAATAACACAAGGATAATCTTACAACGGACCGTTTTAGGAAGTTGCTCCTTGTTATAGAATGGATATGTTCAGCTTACAAAAATAGTCGCTAGCTCAATAATGAGCCCCACAAAAAAATATGTTTTAAATTATGTAACTTGTAATTTGTATTTTATATTTCAAATACATGTATATAAGAATGTATTTTGTAATTTGTATTTGAAATATTATTTATTCCAAGGTAACAGGAAAAATCATTTGCATGAGCAGGCCACGCCGGCGCCGGTACTTAATGAGGAAAGCACTTAAGTACTTAACACCTCATGGATCGGAAAAGTATTGCCTGAAGGTTGTATAACATGCATACCTAACGAACCGATTTATATTGCTGGACATTAAAAAAAAACAATGATTTTACACTTTCTTTCTAGAGTTCCGTACCTATATACCCAAAGGGACTATAATACAAGGTGGGCCAAAAGAAATCACCCTATTGGAAGATGCTCTCATTTTTGCAAATGGTCGCCAATGTCAAATCTGTTTTGACATTTGTGGACTTGACAGATGCAAAATACAAGTGAACAAGCCATGGAGCGATACACTCCCCAAGAACGCGGAATAATCGTGTCTATTTTTTTGCGTAACAATTCGTCTGTGGTGTTGGCGCAGCGCGAATTCCGTCGCCGATTCCCCGGCCGTCAGACACCGACTGCGCAAACACTGCGCCGTTTGGCCACCAACCTTGAAGAGTATGGGACCACACGAGACGTTGCCAAGAGTGGCCGGCCCCGGAGCGCCCGTTCTGCCGAGAATATCGCCGCTGTTGCCGAGGATGTCGAGCTGTCGGCGGAAACATCAACCAGACGCCGTGCCACGCAATTAGCCATCAGACGGACGTCCCTAAGGCGAATTTTGGTCAAAGACCTGCGCATGTTCCCATACAAAGTCCAGTCCGTGCATCAGCAGCTGCCTGCCGACCGCCAAACGCGCGTAACCTACGCCCAAGCCATTCTCAATCTCGAGGAAGAAGTGGACGATTTTTCGACCAAAATCATAATGAGCGATGAGGCTCATTTCCACCTCAGCGGGTACGTGAACAAGCAAAACTATCGCTTCTGGGGCACCGAAAATCCACGAGTGATGCACGAGGAGCCATTACACCCGCTCAAAGTGACTGCATGGTGCGCTGTTCACGCTGGAGGAGTCATTGGGCCATTTTTTTTCGAGAATGCCGCTGGCCATACGACAACAGTGGACGGTGCGCGCTATAGGGCCATGTTGACCGAGTTTTTTCTGCCGCAATTGGACGAATTAGGATCGAACGACATGTGGTTCCAACAGGACGGAGCAACGGCACACACTGCGCGAGCCACAACCGATATTCTGAAGGCGGCGTTCCCGGGTCGCCTCATCTCTCGTTTTGGCGATTTGCACTGGCCCGCAAGATCACCCGATTTAAGCGTTCCAGACTTTTTTTTGTGGGGTTTTTTGAAGTCCCGTGTTTACGTGAACAAGCCCGAGACTCTGGAAGCCCTCAAGGACAACATTCGACACGAGTGCGAGAATCTGTCGCCCGAAGTTCTCGCCAAAGTGATGAAAAATGCCATAAAACGAGCCCGTATGACAATCAATTGTGACGGCGCCCATTTGGCCGATATAATCTTCTCGACTTGACCAATAAAATTCTAAAGGTTTAAATTAATATAATAAAAAAACAGAATCCAAGTTTTTCATTTAGAAAAAAAAAGAGAGTCAAACAACATCGGATGACTTCTTTTGGCCCACCTTGTAGATAGGCTACGCTATCTGTCTTTTCAATATTTACCTTAAGAACTGTGTCTTTTGACCGTAATAGACAGTTGCTCGTTTTTTTACAGTGTTACTAGCAACTGCCTGCGACTTCGTCCGCGTAGAATCAGTGATTTTACCTGCAGGAACAGTGTTTTTCGGGATAAAAGCTATCTTATGTGTTATTCTAGGTTATAAGCTATCTCTATTCCAAGTTTCATCCAAATCCGTCCAGCCGTTTAAGCAGGAAGAAGTAACAACCACACCAACATTCGCATTTATTATATTAGTGTGATGTGATGTGATAACTAGAGATGATATTACGAATATTACTATAACGGCAAATAATGAACTAATCGAAAAGTAAAATAATAAGGACGTCTACAACCCTGCCTACGAAGCTAGCGGTCCCGGGTTCGAATCCCGGTATGGGAAAATATTTATAATATGATAATATGAGCAAATATTATAATATGAGCGCGAGCATTTGAAAATACTAATACTAATAAGTTTGTAAGCCATGATACTAACACATTTATGGATCCTGTTATCCGAAATAAATATTGATTGATTAATTGATTGATTTGTTCCTGAGTCATGGATGTTTTCTATGTATTTAAGTATGTATTTCTCTATATAAGTATGTTTATCGTTGTCTAGTACCCATAGTACGAGCCTAGAGCTTAGTTTGGGACTAGGTCAATTTGTGTGAGATTGTCCCTGATATTTATTTATTTATTAAGAAACATTTTTCTCTCATCCCAGCGAGCGCACAGGACAATTTAGGCTTTAGACTTGTCTCAAAAAATACCTCACAAAGGTTACAAGTTTCAATTAATGCGTAAACTTCAAATGATTGCCTGTTCGTAAAAAGTTCCTTAGCGCAAACCCGCCTTCGTTTGTACGTCAAAGGCCAGTTAATTCGGGACATCCTTGCATCGAATTACCTTTGAGGAGGCACGTTAGTATGGGTTGTGTAAGTATAGAAAGAGACAGCTTATGGACACTGAACACCGGCTCAGATCAAAGAGAAAAATGTAAATGCAAGCAGCGCTGTCTCCTGGTAACATTCGAATAATTCGACCAGTGGCCGCAGCGAGCAAGGTAACCAATGAAACCATATGTGACGTTATCTATATAAAGGGACCTTATGGAGGAAGGCAGTTACGCTCTTCTTATTCTTGTAACTTTACTATACTATAGTAACAGTTCTAAAAACGGCTTAACCGCCTGCCTCCATAAGGTCCCTTTATACTGAGAACGTCACATATGAACGTCGCGCACAGGGATTGCGGCCACTTGCCGTGGTCGTGGTCGCCTAGTGCGCGAGGTCCCTTAGTATCCGTAACTATTGAAATGTTTTGAAATTAGTTGCATAACAAGGTCAAACTAAATAAACAAACACAATAAACTTTTAAACACAGGCTACGAACGTAGTGAGCAAACGATATCCACTTACATTTGTAGCTGTAAACCCAAAATTATTTCATTTAATTAAACTCAATTAATGAATTATTATTTATATATTTCTTTAGTTGTCTGTTTATATTAATCAAGTTTTGTAACCTTTTTCATTCTAGCTATAGACAATGCCATGCCATGCCGGAATATTTTATAAATTGTTCGAATTTAGAACGCCCACAGGCAGTGTTATGGTTGAATTAGTTGAATACCATTCCATTTGGGAACACCACAGCCGTGCCGCGGTCTGGTGCTATGTGGTCACAGTGCCGCCGCCATGTTAGCTTGATATTATGTGTGCACATAATAGGTATTAGGTATACGCGTCATGCAATCAAGGATGAGCGGTTATTAATGTTAATAATAGTAGTTAGAGCTACGTTAAGAGGCCACATTATGAACTGTCATGCCCACAAAAGTTCAAAAAAAATACTAAATGTTGAATGTCGAATGAATGTCGTTTGCTTTAAAATATATGACATAAATAAATAAATAAATAAACTTATAACAAGTGGACTAGTTAGGTTGGTGTCTATACCTACGTAAGCAGTGAAAAAGTACAGCCTGCAAAAAAGCTAGCTATTATTTTGTATAATTAACCCTTAAATTGGCAGTGTATCTTATATAATACCTACATAGGTACCATAATGTTCACTTTTCTTTTTTTTGCTACAATTTTTATGCCGTTTCAAAATCAAAAGGGGTTTGAATTCACAGCATTTTATTCTTTATTTTAATACAATGAAACGCCAGCGACGTACGTATTTTTTTACTAGCCTTTCCGCCTACTTATAACTAGACTAGAAAAATGCCAAAAATAGCTTTTCTTTTCTACTAAGTGACATTCACTTTTAGTTTCGGCTTTTAGACTTAAAATTTCTCTTATGCACCTAAGGCTACATAATACTTTTCTTTTCTACTAAGTGACATTCACTTTTAGTTTCGGCTTTTAGACTTAAAATTTCTCTTATGCACCTAAGGCTACATAATACAAGCAAAAATATCAGGAATACATGATATGTACTCGCTCGCGATGTTTAAATGACAGAAAATTATTGCAATTCAGAAATGACGTGTAACCCAGTCAATTACATGGCTGCCGGCAAAATTACCCAATTAAATTCAGCAGTCACGCAGCCTCATTATATTCAAGTGCTGCCATCCCGCGGATGTTCACTGAAACCAGGGTTCAGTTAAAAAAGTGTTTTTAAATGTAGAAGCGAGCAAATGAGTCGGTAGGTATTTCAGAACCGATACGAAATACGACTGTGTTCGGTGCTTATATTCAAATCGCGGATAGGTAACGTTACTTGAAATTGAAATGTGACACTTATGTTGTATGTCATCATCATCATCATCATAGCCGAAAGACGTCCACTGCTGGACATAGGCCTCCCCCAAGGATCTCCACGACGACCGGTTTTGTGCTACTCGCATCCATCGGCTTCCCGTGATCTTCACCAGATCGTCGGTCCACCTTGTGGAAGGCCTGCCAACACTTCGCTTTCCGGTCCGCAGCCGCCACTCTAGAACCTTTCCGCCCCAACGGCCATCGGTGTGGCAAATGTCAAATTGTAACTCGAAGTATAGATATTAGCGACATTCAGCCTATTCGAAACCTCTTCTCTCAAAGGCCTCAGGATCATAAAACACACTTTCCCTAAAAGAGCATAATTTCAAAAAGCTCACTTTCCCAAAAATTATACCCAAAACTTACATTTTCCCAATTAGAACACTTTCCCTCAATACATTCCCCCTATACATTCCTCATTAAAGACACTTTGTCACCACATACAATTTTCCAATGTGAACACTTTTCTACAACATACACTTTCGCAAAATGTACACTTTCACAATATGACCCTTGACACATAGAAACCAAATTGCGAAATTGTCTACTTCTCACCGTTACTTGTCAATCGTCACTTGATATTTGTGGAATTGTCAGCAGACATAGTCACAGACAAAGTCATTTCTAAAGGCGAACATAATATAAACTCATGATCTGTCATGTCTGAAAAAGTGCTCCTTTTGGGAAAGTTCATTTTCTAAGAAAATTCACCTTCTGAGAAAGTATACCGTCTGAAAAAGTGCTCCTTTTGGGAAAGTGTATTTACTGAGAAAGTGTACATACTGAGAGGTGTACTTTCTGAGAAAGTGCTCCTTTTTAGAAAATTACTCCTTTCGAGAACGTGCACTTTTAGGGAAAGTGTTTTATGGTCCTGAGCCTCTCAAAGGCTGGCTAGTAACCACTGATGTCTATACCAGAAAGACTAACGGCCTGGCCACGCCTTTGAGCGGGGGCGGCGACGAGCGAATTCTCTCTTCATTGCACTTCCGAGACGCTCACCACACAGTGGTTAATTGACGTTACACGCAATGTATTAGAAAATTCATAGCCAGGACCTAAGACCTAATGAGAAAAGCATTAAGAGGAAGGAAATAGATAAAAGGAATATAGAAGACCGGGTCCTCGTGCTCTCATTGACCGAATGAAATGGATAGGTACTTCTAGTATTACACGCTGTCGTTATGTGACTCACTAACATCACATTAATTTGCATTAAGTAATAATATAACGCTCTTAAAATCTACGCTAAACTCCAATCCCGATAAATAAAACCGAATCGGACAACACCTCGAATGTAGAGCAAAAATACAGCTCTAAAAAACGCCTCCATCCTAACAGAGTCCCTATCATTTCATTCACTGTTCATCCGCTCGTTCAAAGGTGTTTTTCAAACGGCAAAGATAAACAGGCACAATAAAAACAGATAAACAGAAGCACTCAGCCATCGGCCGCGTTCCAATTTTCTACGCCGCGTAACTCTTTGTTGATTCACAGACGTTAAATCTGTTTAACCCCACATACTCATTAAAAGTCTGACATGGGCACGGTATGCCGTATGCCGAATTGGAATTGGACCCATTCAACCGTATCATTCGTTCATTCATCGTCTCTGAATCATACAATAACGTGGCAAAGGCACGAGTACCATCCACCCGTCAATTTAAGACCGCACGTAATTCATTACTTGTGACGTTCTCAATATAAAGAGATCTTATGAAGGCAGGCGGTTACGCCGTTTTTAGAACTGTTACCATAGTATTCGTATAGTTACAAGAATAAGAAGAGCGTAACTGCCTTCTTCCATAAGGTCCCTTTATATTGAGAACGTCACATTTACTGGGCGGCGATGATCACTTTACATCAGGTGACCCGCTTACTTGTTTGCCTCTAACATTTCGGATATAAGCGGGGGAACGGTAATTTTTTGAACACTTTTGGTTATAAATCAAAAAGCACGTCACGAAAAATTATCAAAAAAATGGTTTTGAAATATGCAGAATCATATGACACCCCATTTGATATAACCAAATCACTTTCTATTTTCCACCACTGCTGTGACATACAGACAACGAAGACTCACCACAAGGGTTCCTTTTTTACCATTTTGGTGCGGAACCCTAAAAATACACCTTAATAACAATGTAAAAGGGTCACTGTAAACCATGTACAAATTTACATATTCAAGTTCGTTCAAACTTCCCATCTCTGTCATCCGGTGCGAGTTTCACTGAAGTTCTCCTTATTATTATCTTGTATAAATTACAGCCAGATTTCATACGAAAAGCAAATCGTTCAGACTTCTGAGAAGACCGTTACTAAGCTTCTTATTAAATCTCGGCATGACTCAAGCTTAATAGTTCTCTCTAGTTGAAATAAAATGACGCGCTCTTACACTGATTAATTAGTCTTATAAGTAATTGATGGAGAACTATATTTACTAATGCCCGGTTCCTATATCCGAACTGCAGATAGATAGGATAGTTAAGGACACCTCGAGTTTTGCCAGTTTAAAGTTTTTTTGCCAGTACAAACTTTAAACTGGCACATCTTGAAAACCATGCGACTTTTACTGAGGTCATGTTAGACTGGTTCGGTCCGTCCTAGGCTGGTCTACCTCCGGTGTCACTGCGGCGTGTGACTTATGGGACGCTGTATATTATTCTAATGTACTTAAATATGTTCTTTCCCTGTACCACAGTATAAATATAGCTAAAGCAGTAAAGAAACTACGAACAAACTTTCGAAACGTCACACTCACACAAACGTACGTCTCAACGAGACCTCTAACCGGAGAAGAATAAAATACAAAGTAAAACCATTCGTCTCCACGCGATACTCGCCACTGACAGCACTGCCATGTCCACTTATGGGTCTCGTAGACGTGCGTCTGTGTGAGTGCGGCGTTTCGAACGTTTGTTCGTGGTTTCTTTACTGCTTTCGCTATATTTATACTGTGCCTGTACCCTTCAAATAACTATAGCCTAGAGCCGACCTACCATCAGGTACCTGTGTGTTTTTTTCTTTTCCATGCAATTAAAATAGTATTTTAGGTTACAACGTCTGTTTTTTTTAATAACAATAAGTACCAATAGTGCCAAGGTTTTTTTGCTCAATCTTAATTTATAAGACTAATTTATAAAACATATCTCCGCCCCCGTCCATTTGGGGTCCATTCGGCGGTACAGGGGGTTGGGTTCAGTATCACTTCAAGACCCAGATTACCACTCAACAACCGGTTGCCTCTCCGGTGAAATTTGGAGTGACATTGCCTTGAATAGTACTTAAATTCCATGCCTGAAAATTTAATTATGCTCAGAATTGCGATCTCGTTTCACGAATAATTTATTCTGAAATGAAACCCAAATAATCGAATACGACTTACAAGACAAATGAGGCTCTTCGGACGGCGAAATTAAATGAACGCGGACAAGACGGATATCGTTAACGAGCAAGCGAGATAGCATAATTTAAAGGGTTGGAACGAACAGGTTGACGGTTTAATTAGAATTTTAATATCCTAGAATAATTCAATTTAATATTCTAGAGATCACGCTTTGTTGGTTAAAGTTTGAACGTTGACAAATGAAATGTACCTATTTATCCGTGAGTAACTCCCGCGCTTAGTTTTCTTTAATTAAATATTAAGATGTCGCTTTTTGTAAAATAATCATGTAAGCTAATATTTAGTTATAAGTAATATTTTGTTAAAATAGGCAATTGTTAAAACAAAATTACGTTAATTATTAGCTTATTAGCTTTTTAATTGGTCTAAGGCCCGCTTCGAAATTACGATTTAAATATAGAATCCTACATGAAATACTTTTTTAAAGCCGTTGATATCACAGCCTAAGGCCTGAAGCTGAAACAGCCTCTTTTATGAAACAAATTCAGCGGACGATCAAAACATCAGACCCAAGACCAGGCAAGCTCGACGACTTATTATAAACTAAAGATTTACAGGTTTTGAACTAGACTTAACTGAAACTGTACCAGATCCTGAACGGATTTTGAAAATCGGCGTTCGTAATGCCGGACCGTCGGCTTCAACCGCGATTTTTTAATCTTAGTCCTTAATAATACGGGTTATACACTCACCTAAGTATCCGCACATGGTCGGTGGAGGCCGGGCCCGCTTGAGACCACGGCCATCCTGAAGTCACACTTTCATCACACACACTACGCGACCGTCCGGGGAGGCGGCTCGCCATTCACTGAACGCCGGAACGCCCGGGCCAACCACACCGCGCATGCTCTGTGTTGCTGCGCTCCATAGTACCAAAAGAACCTAAAACTCTTCACGCGTTTTGCAATTTAGGTCGTTTTGGATTAGGGCGGCTTGGTCGCGGTGCCACTAGCTCCCTCTGTTTTGAACACGCATGGCAGAGGTCACAAGGTCGTGGTAGCTTCTGCCGTAAACATGATACGTCCGATTTGATTTGGTTCTTGGTGGCAAGTTTGACAGATCCCGCTTTGATTTGATAAAAGGTTTTGGCGCCAATAACTGAAAATTAAGTCAAATGGGGTTTAAGGTAAGGTTAGTCAGCCTATTAGATTTAATGTGTAGGTAATGTTAGTAGGATTTTGTGCAGGATTCATTCGGTCGGAACGCCACTACCATCTTACGTGACTAGTATAGAGGCATCCCATCTTAAGGGTGCCTTTCCACCAGAGATGAGCGAGGTAGCGAAACGGTGAGCGAGGTCCTTAGACTACAGCAAAAGGGGAAGACACGTTATCGCCGTACAATACACTGACATAATGCGTGCCGCGACACCTACATTCGCAAATTCCACACACACAGCTATAAACGTGCACTTAGGAGTCTATTGCTCCTATAAATTGATGGACTAACGTCGTGCGCACAAGTGAGACAGCCATATGTGTCACAATAATGACGACGTCGCACGTGTTGACAGATCGGTGACGGGACAAACTGACTCAAACATAGGCGCTCAGCGCCTATATTTAGGTGCTCAAGCCCGCGCGCCGTATCTTCCTCTTTTTTTTTCATCTAAGGCGAGGTCACAGCTTCCCGTTTACACCAGCGCTAAGCTAAGCTATGAAAATAAACGATTGCAGATATTAATGAGCCTTCGATCCTACTTTCCATAAATAAATAAATATCAGTCCCAAACTAAGCTCTAGGCTTGTACTGTGGGCACTAGGCAACGATAAACATACTTATATAGAGAAATACATACTTAAATATAAAGATAACATCCATGACTCAGGAACAAATTCTCGCGCTCATCACACAAATATTTGCTCATGCCGGGATTTGAACCCGGGCCTGCTAGCTTCGTAGGCAGGGTGCACCAACTAGGCTTACCGCGTCGTCAAACGGTTGCCTTCGCCACGCTATAAAAAAAGTTACAGCCGAGCGAAGAGATCCTCTCATGTGGGCAGGTCCGACTGATGGTCTTCACGAAGGGTTAGTGCCCGAAAACAGATTTGACACACAAAATAGCACACAATGACGTAAAGTTTTAATGATGTATGCAGGTTTATGTGACATGTTTTCCTGCCTCGAAAAGAACGACATGGTAAATTATAAATAAGATTCCGAACAAATTCCGAATAAAAGCCGGAGGTGACAGTCAGGTTCGAACTTTCTGCGAAAAAACCGAGCTACTAGAGTTCTGTCTGCCAGGACTTAAGACGTTCGGATTTCCGAAGATGTACGGAAATGACCGAGGCGCATTAATTATGGCAAAGTCAGTACCGTTAGGCGAAGGCTAGACGTACAATAATACTGTGATGTAATGATACATAATTATCAAATATCGTGGTATTTACTGATCATGTAATTTAGTGTATTGACGGATGTCAATATTTATCACAGAAATCTAGATTTCTGGATTCCGTTTGGCAGTTTGTGATGTCAGTATATACAGTGCCTCCATATCCATTACACGACTAAACTCTACGAAAAACGTTACAGTATTGACGTTAGATATTGAACGTGTAGCCTTGCCTGTGTATTGCGTGAATAGCATGTACTCCATCAGTTTTTATCATATTAATGGATCACAATATTTATTGTACGTCTAGCCTTCGCCTTAGAGCAAATAAAAGAATTGCGATGGTTCAGTACAAAACTAGTTATCTTCCAACTGTGACACTTACGTAGATGTCGCTGTAATGTGCTTTTCATTCCTCGTGGTACGGTACTACCATATCAAAATAAATAATAACATCAAGTTGGTAGGTGATTCTCTTAAACCGTAGTTTTCAATTCGTTGTAAAGTTATCAACCGGAAAGAATAAGTCGACACCCCAACCGAACAAAGACGTATTTGCAAAATTAACAGTACAGTCGAGGACAGAAAGATGTATACACTTTTGGACCTTATTATATAATAGCCTTCCACCCGCGACTTCGTCTGCGGAGAGTCAGTAATTTCGTTAAAAAGTAGGTAGGTACAAATAAAATTTCCATTAAGTACGTATCATAAAGAGATAGACTTTCCAAAAAAAATTAATGTTTCCTAACATTCGTTCGCTTTTCAGTGTTTGTTTAATTATTATCCGTTTATGTATTACATGCAGCACATGTATAGATACAACATTCGTGCCATTAATGCTTATTGCCACACTTGACGCAATAGGGCTATCCAATATGCAGGGACATTAATCGTTGAAGAAATCTCCTGGTACTTGGCGAAACTTCCATTTCACCGCATTCATTAGAGGCTGTTAATTTATTACGTAAGAAGACAATTTTAACCTATTGTTGACCCCCCTCCCCCTCCCCCTCCCCTACGTAAGAAAAAATACTTGGATGAACTCCCTCCCTCCTTTTTAATCTTACGTAAGATCAGTATCTACCAAAATTGCAAATCAAGAAAAAGTAAAAAAATATAAAAACGCTTTAATTTTTGCTTGCTTTTGTGATCTTACGTAAGAACATCCTACCCCATGTAAGAAAAAATAATAAGAGTTGTTCAGACCTCCTCCCCCCAAATCGTCTTACGTAATAAATTAACAGCCCCTTATAAATGATGGGTAAAAGTAGCGTGTTGTGAAATACTTATTATTACGCAGTTCCGATGGTCATGTCATTAATTTCACTTTACCAAATGGTGCTTTTGGAATGTAAATGTTCTTACAGAAGTTTGAAAATCGCTGTACCTATGTGTCCTTTAAACTTTTGAAGGGCTCCGTCAATCTCCCTGGGATTCCATTATCAGAAAACTCGTATTTTATATTTAGTAGTCTAGAAACCAATTTTCATATATATAACTTCAAAAAAAACTGAACTCTCTTACACATTGCCACCCCCATTTTCACCCCTTAGAGGTAGTGTTTCCAAAATCACCGAAAGTAGTAGATACACTTGGTTTGTAAGCAGGAATCCTAAACACCAACTTCATTAAATTCAATAATGACTTCATTCCCATAAAAACTTTCACCTCCCATTTCACCCACTTAGGGATAGTTTTTCGGAAATCACCAAGTCTTTTATTTTTTATTTATTAACAGTGCCCTTTATACCAATTTCCACGTTTCTAACTTCAAGAATGACCAAACCCCCATACAAATTTTTACCCCCCATTTCATCCCCTTAGGGGTAGTTTATCTAAAATTATATTATCCTATAACCTGGCCGGAGATTTCCTTAACCTAGCTACTAAGCACTAGCGAGTGAAATCCGAATTCAAATACATTTAGCCGTTTTCACGTGATGCGCGTACAAATAAACAGACAAAAAGAAAAACAGACAAAAAATACAAAAATTATTGAAACGTGTTCTGTTATAGATTCTAAGGGTTCCCAATCAATTTTTTTTTAAATATCTTCAATGCACAGACTTTCGACCCTCTACAGCTTTATTATATGTATAGATAATAATGGAATAAGGTGAAAAAGTGTAAACATCTTTTAGTCCTCGACTCTACCTGCGAGCGTCGTTACTCGGGTCGAAACCGAATGTTTATCGATTTTCTATACAAAAACAAAAAAAAAACCGGTCCATAGCTGGGGTTCGAACCCGCAGTCTTTGCGTAGTAGGCCAACGCTCTAACCATCAGTCTATTCAGATGGCGGCAACCGCCCCGAAATTACGAACCATATTGCGCGGGAAATGTATATGAGACTAGCTAGATCGATTTTTCGCCCCCGTAAACCTCTATGTTGCAAATTTTATATATATATACAAATATTTCTAGTTAAGTAGCATAGCATAAGTAGCATCTACGGCCCTAGTTTGTGTTGCCTATTTTAGTTTTGGCTCCATGTAAGTTCCAGGATACGAATAATCCCGTGATTGGGAGATTGCGTTATTGACGCGGTTAGCCTAGTTGGTAGTGACCTTGCTTACGAAGCTAGCGGTCCCGGGTTCGATTCTGGGTAAGGGCAAACAATTGTGTGATGAGCGCTAGTATTGGTTTGTGAGTCTTGGATATATTATATGTAGTTAAGTATCCACTTCTCCTATATGAGTATTGTAAGAGAATACCCGCACACCTACGCAGCCTCACGCACACAAGGATACCGCGCGGCGTCGTGGTGGGAGATGGATCATATCGAAACACTCGGCCATTTGCCCGGCGGCCGCCTTACTAACTACCCTCGCGTCAAGCATACTATTGAGCTCGTTAAATTGTATTTAAAAAAAGAGAAATTAAAGATAGTAGTTATTATAATCTGGTGTCTTTTCATAGATCAGAAGTTGGATCGAGTATTTTTACACTATCCTACAAAGGATAACCCGCTCACTTCAAGTTTAGTGACACATATTTAGTGCACTATGGGAAAACGTTCTCGATCGCGTTCTCGATCGAGAGAACGAAACAGATCACGAGAGCGTTCATCGAAAAGGAAGAAATCGAATGAGGCTGCGATAGTATCAAGGCTTAATAATTTGGAACATTTGATAGAAAAAATAATAACTTTTACGAATCCGAGCTCAATAGTAGTGCAAAATACGCCGCCACAGCAATCGAACACAGTTATAGAGAACCCTGTTTCAGAGAGATCGCACACCCCGTCTACGTGTCCCTCAGTGCCAGGGGCGCCACGCGAGGCTGCCGGCAGCGAGGCCGCGCAGGCGCTGGAGCAACCCCCCGGGCCGGCGCTGCCGCCGTCGCCTGCGCCATCGCTTATCGTGTCGGCGCCAGCCTGTCGGCGTGGCACAGCGGTCGACGTGGTGCTGGCGGACACCGTGGACCCGAGCACCAGTGCGACTGCAAGTTGCAGTTCTGCTGTGGTTTGTGCGGCAAAGCAAGGTCAGATGAACAAATTGTTATCTGGATCGGACAATATACCAGTTTTTACTGGAAATACTATAAATGACAACATGTCGGCACAAGTTTGGTTGAAACGATTAGAATCACTTGCCAAAATATTTAATTGGAATGAACGTTTCTTGATACATCAAATGACAACAAAGTTGTCAGGCAATGCGCGACTGTGGTTTGATTCTCAACAAGAAATTGATTTTACGTGGGAACAATGGAAGGTTAAAATTTTGTGTGATTTTCCGGAAGGCCGAGGCATAGCTTCAAAATTATACGATTTTGTTACCGTTAAGCGTGAAAATAATGAAAGTGTGCTAGACTTTTACTATAGAAAACTTTCGTTAGGAAAAAAATGCGATCAACCGGATCATGTTATTACTGATGTTATTATTTTCACGTTAAACGATCCTTTGTTGAGGGCAGGCGCCCGAGGTGCGGCTTGTCGTGATTCTCGAAGTTTGTTGCAATATTTAACAGATGCTGCTTCCGATTGTAATTTATCTAACAAAGGCAAAACAAATCCTGTTAAAATAGATGCGGGTAGACCGAGAATTGTTCGTAAACCCGGACAGCGTGACGACATCACCTGTTACAACTGTAGTACTAGAGGTCATTTTGCCTCACAATGCACTAAACCCAGTAATAAGCGTTGTGACCGGTGTGCTAAATTTGGTCATATTACTAGCGAGTGTAAAGAGGAGAAACAATGCAATGGTTGTGGCAGGTGGGGTCATGACGCAGAGCACTGTTACCGTATAAAAAAAGATTCTAATCCGAAACCACCGAAATTATTTAGACTCTCAGATATTGATGTAAATGACAGAAAATATCATAAGGACGTTACAGTAAACAACGTTAAATTATCGGCTTATGTTGATTTTGGCAGCGCGTGCAACACCATTACCGTAGGCGCGGTCGCGCGAGCTGGTTTAGAATACACTCGCGGGACTTCGCGCTGTATTCGCGCTTATGGCGGTAGTCTTATTAGTCCAGTCGGCGAGCTAACCACACACATAGCTTTAGATCAAGCTTCTGCTAAAGTACCGATTTTAGTCGTAGAAGACGGGTTACAAGATACCGATATGATTATAGGCAGGACATTCACGGAGTTACCTAACATTATGGTTACTAAAACCTGCGATAAGCTATCAATTTTAAATATGGAAGGTAATGATATGGATCAGTTACCCCACAATCCAGGTTCGGTTGATAAAATACTGAAGTTAACTGTTGTTAATGACACGACTTTATACAAGGGTTTAAACAAGGTCTTGGTGTCTTTATCTGATGATGACAAAATATTTAAGTCGGATACAGTTATTGTTAAACATTCTGAGCATCGCGCGCCTGGCAGGGAGTTGGATGTGTTAGGTTGTCCAGTTCACTTTCACGAAAGTTTTGGTGAGATTAAGCTTATAAGCCATAGTCACACACCTGTGAAGGTTTATGCTTCTAAATGTATAGCTAGAGCCTACGCGATAGCCGGGGATAATTTAAACACGGACTTGGTAGGAGAGGATAAGGAGCGGTTAGGACAGCTGTTAAGCCGGTATAAAGATTGTTTTTCGGGAGAGGAAGGTAGAATAGGCGCTTCGAATATAGAAATGTGTATTGAACTGACCAATAACACTCCGTTCTACTATCGCCCTTACAGAATGTCGTCTCAAGAGCAAGATAAGGTTAAAAAGATTGTTGATGACTTGTTAGACCAGGGTGTTATTGAGCCGAGTAATTCGCCATATGCTAGTCGCATTATTCTCGTGTCGAAGAAAAATGGAGACACTCGAATGTGCGTAGATTATAGGCACCTTAATAGTCTCACTCGAAAAGACAGATATCCTCTGCCTTTAATACAGGACCAAATCGATCAATTAAAGGGTCAAAAATATTTTAGTACCCTGGATTTGTGTTCCGGTTACCATCAATTGTGGATACACCCTGACAGTAGGAAATACACTGCGTTCGTGACACCCTTTGGTCAATACCAATACAGACGGATGCCATTTGGCTTAGCCAATGCCCCGGCTGTATTCCAGAGGGCCATTCATCAGATGCTAGGGAACCTAAGGTTTGAATTTGCAGGAGCATATTTAGACGATATTATTTGCTCCTCTAGTTCAGTAGTAGAGGGGTTGAATAGACTAGAGGAAATACTTAAACTGATAGCCTCAGCTGGTATGACGTTAAGAAAAGAAAAATGCGCATTCCTCAAAACTCAAATAGAGTATCTAGGATTTGACATAAGAGAAGGAGAAGTTCGGCCTTCTCCAAGGAAGCTGGAATCGGTTGAGAATTTTCCCAAGCCATGCACCGTTCATCAATTAAGACAGTTCATCGGACTGGCGAGTTATTTTAGAAAGTTCATTTCTTCTTTCGCATTAAGAGCTCAGCCGCTAACGTCTCTTTTAAAGAAAAACGTGCCATGGAGATGGGAAAAAGCTCAAGACGACGCCTTTAATGATTTAAAAGCAGCATTGATTTCACAACCCGTGTTGGCGATTTATAACGAAGAGCTAGAAACCCAAGTTCATACAGACGCCTCATCTATCGGAATAGCCGGAGTCCTTCTTCAAAAGCAACCGGATGGTAATTTTAAACCTGTTGCATATGCCAGTCGTCAGACCACGAGTACCGAAAGTAAGTACCATTCCTATGAACTCGAGGCTCTGGCCGTAGTCATGAGTTTGAAAAAGTTTCGCGTTTATCTTTTGGGGAAGCCGTTCACGGTCGTCACGGACTGTAATGCGTTGAGTGCTACTTGGATTAAACGCGATATGGTCCCTCGTATAGGCCGATGGTGGCTTGAGTTATTAGAGTATGATTTTAAAGTCGTGTACCGACCCGGCCGGCAAATGCAGCATGCTGACGCCCTCAGCCGGAACCCGATAGATTCAGTAATGCATCTCGATCAAATGACTTGGGTAACGGCTGTACAACTAGCAGACCCTAAATTAAATACAATTATACAGGACTTAAAAAGTAGCACTTCTAGTGAGAATATCAAAAATGATTATTGCTTAATAGATGGTTCGTTGTGTAAAGTAATCGAAGGTAAAAAACGGATTGTTATTCCAAAGACGGTCAGGTGGCGTGTCGTTAAAATGTTTCACGACGATAACGGTCATATGTGCGAAGAAAAAGTTATTGAATTAATTAAAAAAAAATACTGGTTTGAGAAATTGCGTCGGTTTGTCACCAAGTATGTTAAGAGTTGTATTTCATGTCAGTTTGCTAAAAAACCTACAGGCACGCAACGAGGTAAACTTAATCCTATTGACAAAGGGAATACGCCATTCGAAACGATACACGTCGATCATTTAGGTCCGTTTTGTGAGTCAAAAGACGGTAACACTTACCTTTTGTTAGCAGTCGACGGGTTTACTAAATACACTTGGTTGCAACCAGTACCGAATACAAAGACCGATCATGTTTTAGCGACTTTATTGATTTGGGAGAAAGTATTTGGTACGCCTGTTCGTATTATCAGCGACAGGGGTAAGTGTTTCGCTAGTCAACAGATGGCGAATTTCTGCGCCAGTCGACATATAAAACACGTTATGAATGCTGTTGCCTGCCCGCGAGCGAACGGGCAGGTCGAACGCGTCAATAGAACCGTTTTACAATCTCTTACGGCTTGTATCGGGGATAAGCATGAAACATGGGAGGAATTCGTCCCACAGGTGCAGCGTGGCATAAATTCAACCGTTAACAATTCCACAGGAAAAAGTCCTTTTGAGTTAACATTTGGATTTACGCCTCTTTTTCCCTTAGATATTCGTAATCCTAATCAAAGACAAACGGACGTTGACGAAGCTCGTCGTCAGGCAGCCGAGCGATTAAAATCAAACGCAGCGCGTATGAAAACTTATTACGATCGTCATCGAATACCGGCTTTGCAATTCAAAGTTAATGATTTAGTCCAAATCGAACGCAGAATTTTAAAAAAGGGCATAACTAGCGGCAAATTAGTGGATAAGTATGCTGGCCCTTATAAGGTGACATCTGTTTTTCCTAATGACCGATACAGGGTTGAATCATTAAACTCTCGCGGGCGCAAATATCGCAATGTCATAGCTGCTGATAAAATGAAACCGTTTCGAATTCAAGAAAATTCCGACATGGAAAGTGATAGTAGTGAATTTGATTAAAGGTCACTAGTGATACTTTCTGTCATACGTATAGACTGAGAAAAATAAATGGAAGGATGCATCAATTTGATTAACGTTAGGTATGATAAAAAAAAAAATAATAATATAGAAGCTGAATGTTAAATTATCGATTTAATGTGCTGTGTAATTAATTACCATGCTTTGTCATGAAATAACTTCTGTAATATTTACCCGGAATAATACTAATGATTATACTTAAAATTATTGTGTTCTTGGATGTATCATTTACACAAGTCTATACACAAAATCCTTTTGATTTTAACCAATTCATGACTTAAAGTCATTAATTTTGAAGGTCAGTATGTTTTGTTTGGCGTATTACATTCTATCAAGTTCTATCAATACATTGTGACACATTAAGGATAAAGTACCGTAGCAGTTACAGAGTATCTCGACCTCGTAGGCTTGCATCAGTTAGATCAAGTCTATGGCCAGTTTGGCTAAGACCAGTTAGGTTTGAGATCGGGCGGCAGTTTGACCAAGTCGGCCTCGTAAGCAGAGTCAGTTAGATTCTGTTTATGGCCAGTTAGGTTAAGACCAGTTAGGTTTGAGGCTGGCAGGTTAAAATGTCAGTTATTGGCCAGTCTCGTAAGCAGAATCAGTTAGATTCTGTTTATGACCAGTTAGGTTAAGACCAGTTAGGTTTGAGGCTGGTCCAGTTTATCCTTGATTGGTCAGGGTCAGTATGATATCATTGCCCAAAGAATGCATCGCTAATGGCTAGTCTCGTAAACAGAGTCAGTAAGGTTATGTTTATGACTAGTTCGGTTAAGACCAGCGAGGTTTGAGACTAGCCATACGGGTTGAAGACTACGGATATGGTAACAAAACCTAATCGCTGTGTGATTTTCAGATAATACGGGGTCGTATTATGTCATCAGGATGGTCGACTGTAAGAGAATACCCGCACACCTACGCAGCCTCACGCACACAAGGATACCGCGCGGCGTCGTGGTGGGAGATGGATCATATCGAAACACTCGGCCATTTGCCCGGCGGCCGCCTTACTAACTACCCTCGCGTCAAGCATACTATTGAGCTCGTTAAATTGTATTTAAAAAAAGAGAAATTAAAGATAGTAGTTATTATAATCTGGTGTCTTTTCATAGTATGTATATCGTTTTCTAGTAATAGTATAAGCCTAGAGCTTAGTTTGGGACTAGATCAATTTGTGTAGGATGGTATCCAATCACTTGCTAAATAAAATAACATTTCACAAACTGATTCATTTCACAAAAAAATCATTTGGCAAACCGCTTTTTTCGAAACTGTAAATATTTTAGGCTTTATTTCAGGACCATCGTGTAGAACCCTAACCTAACCTAACGTCAGGTTAGTTTTATTATAATCCTGAAATATTTACAGTTTCGTAAAAAAGGTGGTTTACCAAATGATATGTTTGTGAAATGAATCAGTTTTTAAAACGTTGTTTAGCATATGATGCTGTGAGCTGTAGACCTCGCAACAAACTTAACTTTGCCGTTGAAAAACGGTTATCCCCATACATCGTCATAGGTCGCGGTCAGTTTACCAACACCGCAAATAAGTTTGTAATCGCTAAACTGAATTATATTTCGTAAAATTGAATTTAAAAAAATCCATATAATTATCAAACCTGCTCACAAAATTTCACGAGAATCGGTAGAGTAATGCGACCTGTTGAGGAGAACAGCCGGACATAAGGATATACGAAAGCATTTTTGTCCAAGGTGAATCGGAGCCGCTTCGTGCTCGCTCGGTCAATTTTTTCTTACCAAGTTCAGTATCAGTCGTATCAGTTCTTACCAAGCAGCATGAACATGAGTTTCCAAATGGTTTCCAATATGATCAGAAGAAGTTCCGTTCTGTAATGTCAAACGTCATCACTGTCATCAGTATCGTAAACTTTTATGACGGCGTGTATGGTTCGATAAGACGCCCTTATTGAGGCACAAGTCTAATGGGTTAAAATATTTTTCGTTGCATTGAAATTTGTCCCCAGGAAATGTAACAGAGTGGTTGTTTTCGTAGGAAGTAATATTTTATTTTGTTTGACGATGTATGACAATAATTTACTGATTCAAATAAAATAAACATATTTAGACAATTTTTTTCATATAGGTACGAATATATGTGACGTTCTCAATATAAAGTGACCTTATGGAGGCAGGCGGTTACGCTCTTTTTATTGTAACTATACGAATACTATGGCAACAGTTCTAAAAACGGCGTAACCGCCTGGCTCCATATGGTCCCTTTATATTGAGAACGTCACATATAACCTCCTAAGGCCCACGTCAAATTTCGCTAGTTCGAAACAGAATCTTATGTCAGTCGACAAAAGTTAAAAATCATTTTGACAATTTTATTGTCCTATATGTAGGACGTTGGACATCAGGAGGCTAAAAAAAAATTACGATCGTGACAGAGTAGAGAATTTCAGTGCAAAGAAAAATATTTTGACCCTAATAGTCTCTTCCTTACATGTTAAGAGGGTTGTGAGGTGACGGCTTTCCATACAAATGTCGAAACGTTTTCCACCCCTAAATGTTAACCGATTTCGACCAATTTTGATATGTGGTCAGTCGGAACAAAAACTATGTCCGTACGTTTCGTTTTTTATAATATTTATTAATTATAAAGAGATTATGACCGAAACTACTTTTGTGTAAGACAATATAACGGGAATAAATTGAAATGTATCGATAGTACTAGCTTTTGCCCGCGACTCCGTCCGCGTAGAAGTTGTTTATCGTGTATCCCACGGGAACTTTAAAATTTTCCTGGATAAAAACTATCCATGTCCTTCCCAATACAAACCCCCCCCCCCCCCCCTTTTTCACCCCTTAAAGGATGATTTCCGGGATAAAAAGTAACCTTATTATTATATGTCCTTCCCCGGGACTCAAACTATCTCCATACCGAATTTCATCTAAATCGGTTCAGCGGTTTAAGCGTGAAAAGGTAACAGACAGACTGTATTCGTTCTTTGTGAGGTGAGAGATATATGTACATAAACATGTAAGATGAGATGATAATATTATTATTTAAATTATATAATCTACATTTGAAATTTTTCAACATATTTTTTTCTAAGTTTATCGCTGCTCCCTCGGGAACTGTCCATTTTTTCGAGATTAAAAGTAGCCTATGATCATAGTCATAACTTTTATAAAAAAAATGACTAACTGTTGAGTTTCTTGCAGCGCTTCTTCTCAGCAGTGGTCTCCTCTTGGGAAGCGCTGGTAGATTTTGACGTGTAAAAGTGCCCGTGCGGCGAATATACTCAATAAATATCTTTTATCTTTTTTAGTTGAGAAAGTCATACTTCAGAAATGGTCCAATGGAATAGTTGGCGTGATCTGATGATGGGACCCATGAGGAACTCCTCAAAAGTTGTTACTTTTTTAGTAAGCGCTTTGTAAAGTTCCGATACGCGTCGACGTCTAAAGCTCAATAAAAGCTAAAGATCATAAAAAAATTAAAACCAAGAACCAGGAAATACTACTAATAAGTTAGTACTATAATATAAGTCTTTGCGCAAGAATAGAATGTGTATCGAGTGAATTCATACGATCACATTGTCGGAACCTACACGGAGAAAAAAATCTAGTTACGTGTAACTGAATATTGTATTATATGTGACAACTATACACACAATTTACACATTAATATAAAATTCAACTTCTGTACAACATAATTTCTAGTACCTATTACCATTTACCTAGTATCGTAGGAAACAAATTTTGTGTAGTATACAAAACATGTTGGACGCTAAATGCATATTTTACTCTGTAACTATTCGATAGTAACCACTACAATATCAAAGTTTTTGTGTACTAGAATATTTTTACTAGAATATTTTAGTATTAACAAAAATATGACTTGTTGTCATTAAAATAAAATCTGTTAACAATAGCTAAAATCTGTTTTGCTACACCAGAATCATAACTACAATAAAATCTGGTAATATTGTAGAATATTTTTTTCTCCGTGTATATCCTAGTAGCTTTTGCCCGCGACTTCGTCCGCGAAGGTGTCGTTTACCGCTGCTCCCTGTCACTGTCCATTTTTCCGAAATAAAAAGTATCGCTTGTCCTTCCTCGGACTCTTTCTCCTTAAAAAATTTCATCGAAATCGGTTCAGCAATTTAGCCGTGTAACCGCAACAAACAAACAAACTCGCTTTCGCATTTATGATATTATTAAGGACTAGCGACCCTTCGCTTTGCTTCCGTAAGTTAAAATACCTATAGCCTATGATACTTCTGCGGGATTAGCATGCATGCACGAGATAAAATTTGACAGGTGCTAGGGAAATGAATACATCTATTCCATATACTAACGTAAGACAACGCTTAAGGTTTAAATGAAAAGTGTCACGTCCTACCTTTATTACCACTTTTTTATAGCGATTTTATCAAGACGGAACACTTTTATTAAGTCTTACGTTTGAATATGGAATAGATGTATTCATTTCCCTAGCACCTGTCACATTTTATCTCGTGTATGTTAAGCCCACTGCTGTACACCGAGAGGCGGACTTGTTAGTTTGGTTTTTATAAGTATAGTAGATGACTGAGCAAAAAAAAGTACAGTCGACAACTAAAGCTTGTTCCCAAAAAGGATTTTTTGTCAGAAACTTATTCTACTTTAGTAAAGTATAATATCTTAAAACATAGTTATTTGTTATGCAAGGCTGCAAAGTTGTTATTTGGCGCGAGAGTCAGTATTGAATCCCGAGTTAGCGAAGGATTCTAAAATTGAACCACGAGCCTAGTGAGCCTATCTTCCCAAGCCAAACATTTCTTCTGTCTCTCATAATCATAATGGACCATACATCTAAGGCCGCGTTCCCACTATGTCGTAACGTTTAATTTATCGTTGGATGACTATCGTCTTACCTGTTCCCACTAGCTGCTGTTCTACAGCTGTTGTTGTCGTCACAGCAAAAAAGTCGTGGACGACAATTAATCGTGCCGTCCTATATGTGAATACCTCCATTTAAATATACAAATACAAGCCGCGAAACACGACTATCTGTCATTACGACATAGTGGAACGCGGCCTTAAGGTGGATTCACAATGAAAGACACAAAAGAGCTATAATTATCAATAGCTCAACAAAATGTTCAATCGGAAACACATATTTCGTACAACAGAACGCAACGCCATGTGGTGTTGCCACTTCGAATATTTGAGCATATTTTATGATTCCGAATTAAGATTTTTTATTTTATAATTTTGTTAATCAACCCTTACCGCAATATTAATAAAGTTTCGTAATGTTCCTTAAATATTTCTTTTAAGTTTGATAGTTATTTATATAGAAAGTAAAAAAAACCGCGTGGTATTATTGAAACGGTGACATTTTAGACATTCATTATTCCGAAAATGGCAACACCGAACAACAAATCCTTTTTATTTCGGTTCTTTGCCGTGTTGTTTAGGGTACGTAGAGTAATCCTTATAAATCGTTCATATTTGTTGATAAATCGTTGTGAAATTATATTTAAAGTGTAGTTAAATATATTCTAGCTGTGCCACGATGCATATTTTCACCATTACATTTGTTCGCGATAGAAAATATCACTGCGGCAATTTGACGTTTAGCACGCAGAAAGAATCCGTAACCTAAACATTGTAATTTCAAGTAAAGTAAAACGTGATATTTGGGTTTACAGCGAAGAGGACCAAGATGAAGTTCAACAAGCTCGTGACTTCTTCGAGGAGGAAAAACAGGAAGAGGCATTTCAGTGCACCTTCGCACATCAGACGAGTTCTCATGTCATCGCCTCTATCTAAGGAACTGAGGCAAAAGTTCAACGTGAAATCTATGCCCATCCGCAAAGACGACGAAGTTCAGGTACGAAACATATCTATATTCGGTTTTAGGTAGTTCTTGTTGTTAAAACGCGGCATTTTTGTTCGTTATAGGTTAGGTTTGATAGAGTAAGCAGTCTTTATTGAATTTGTAAACGGAGCGTTGTTACCAGTTTCCAAAATTTTACATAAGAGTTGCAATACGACCTGTGTCTGAAATTACAGATAACTGTTAATTTTATTGCAAATATTGAGCAAACCAAAATGATGATTACAAACCATTCACAGACTGCAATCACTGCTTCCTGGGGATGGTGGATCTGAAGGTTTTCTTCAGTGAAACCTGATCTTGGTTGCCAGGTTGCACCATGGTTCAAAAAATGGCTCTGATTGTTTTGCTCATAACTTATTCTACATGTGCTAATGATTTGACTCATTTCATAGAGATAAAATTGACCTAAGTATGAATTTAATGCTGTTTGCTTTTGTGTAGGGTACATAGTTCTTCTTTTCTCTAAATACATAATTTAGCTGAATATCAGTTACCTACTAACAAGGTTGCCACATATTTTTGTTACGAGGCAAGAAGACTTACTTTTTGTATTTTGAATAAGAAGACTTAATAAAGAAGTGTTCATTATCAAAAATACCAAGCTACTAATAAACTAGTATACTCTTATAAAGGGTGCATGTAGAATAGCATTTCAAAAGATGTATAGTGATAGTGGCAATTCTCCTTCCTCCAATGTCAATGTAAAGAATCTGTAACATGTTCCAGGTTGTCCGCGGTCACTACAAAGGCCAGCAAGTTGGCAAAGTAGTGCAGGTGTACCGTAAGAAGTTTGTCGTCTACATTGAGAGGATCCAGCGTGAGAAGGCAAATGGAGCCAGCGCATATGTCGGCATCCATCCCTCAAAGGTGATATTCTTTTATTAAGATACTTAGAAAGTAATCATAGTATTTTAGGGGTTTTATTTATTATAAATTAACTTGGTGAAATCTAGTCTTCTGACATGACAAGTCAAAAAACTTGATTTCTGTAAAGTCCCTCACATGAAGGTAGGCAAGTAAATAAGTTGTTTGAGTTCTTAATTAATTTCATCCATACTATCAATACAGTTAGTTTTAAATATTATTTCAATGATAAAAATTTGCTTTTCATAGCTTTGAAATGAACTGCCAACAGGCCCCTACCTGTTGGCAGTCAATTTTAATGTTATTTTTATAACAAAAGTCATTTTATGTGACTTAAACCCTCGTATGTTTATGACATGGATCTGTGCTCAAAATTTGGATATCTTTTTGTATATTTTTTTTACTTATTTTTGTGGTCTTTATCATAATCTGAAGAGACTAGAACTTGGTATTTTTTTCATCTGCCGCATACAACGGGTTAAATGAAGTTTAATGGTTTAAACAAGATTAAAAACTGTCACAAGCCAGCTTATTGTTTTTATGTATGGTTAAGAACACTACAAAATGTATGGAAAATTAATTAACCTTTTGAATGCTACAGTCTGCTATATACAACAACAAAAAGTGTCACTGAGGCCACATTAGTTTCTTATGAATGTGAGTGACAACTTTGTATTTGAAGTAAGGCATTCAAAAGGTTAATAAAATTGGTTAAAAATCTTTTATTTTTTGAATCTATAGTATAACTTTCTGCTACAACCACTTACTGTTAAAAATGCCAAATGTGAAATAAATTACCGACTAGTTGAGCGCCAGTGGCTTAGGGTGTAGACACATTAATAATAAAACCTGATTGTTTTGTAAATACATTAAAAACTATGTTGAACTTTTGTAAAGTGTTGTGAAGATAACATAATTGTGTGGAAAGCTGCACTTTTAGAAAACTACTTTACTGAATTCACAAAAAATTATGAGAGGGCACATTATAAGAAGATAAAAAGTGCTGATAAATTAACTTGGATGTATTAATAGCCTTGTGGCAATCATTATTGATGTTAAAGAATAGCTCGGGTGGCAGTTTTTTATTTTTCATGTCAGTCAATGTAGCCACCTGTTTATTTCTTAACCAACGTCAAAAAAGGAGGAGGTTCTATGTTTAACGACGCTTTTGCACTGCGTTAAACGTGAAAACAGGCTAAGCTAGAGCATAACATTAAGAACACCAACAAAATGACAGTGTATTTACAGCGAGATCAATATGATGATAACTTTCACACTGAGACCGTGCCTCTATGACTTATGGACGCCTGAAGTTACGACCGAAGGCTGAAATTTGCATGGGCACGGCTTTTGCTGAAACACTTCCATGGCTCTGACTATCCCACCTAAAAATAAAAATAAAAACATGAAGACCATAGACTAATTGTTACTTTTTTACAGTGTGTGATCGTCAAACTGAAGATGAACAAGGACCGTAAAGCCATCCTCGACCGCAGAGCGAAGGGCAGGCTCGCCGCTCTGGGCAAGGACAAGGGGAAATACACTGAGGAGACCGCCACAGCCATGGAGACCTCGTAAACACGTAGATTTTAAGACAATTAAAAAAGTTAAAACTTCTTCTCTTGATTTCATTTCTAAAATATAAGCTAAACTTCAGTCATTGCATCAATTATGTATCATATCAGATGCCTATGATATCAGTATCATTACTTAACCCTTTTCAATGCTGACGGATGTGTACGTCGATCGTGGTTGACCAAGTAGAATGGACCTAAGTGTATATTGAGCTAAGGTTGTCGTTAACTCTGTTCTCTAGTTCTTTGTTATTGGCATGCGAGTGAAGACTTATTTGACATGGCTTTGAAAAAGTTCTAGGTCTTTATTTAAATTCGAGCCAACAGTACGAAGTTCGTTTCAAGACGGATTCACTAGGGGATAAATATTCCGCGATATCGCGCGACTCGCGTCGGCAGCAAAGACGATATTGCTAGATAGACATCGAGTGATGGACGCGGACGTTGCGCCACTACGCCCGAGACGTCGCTGGCAACATATTTGTCCCCTAGTGGATCCCTGGCTACTATATGCAAGAAATCGTCCGATTATTGGTATCCGACATAACTGTTATTAGCTATGTCCACACCTGTGCGCTTTCAAGATTTCAATTCGACTTGCGTCAAGCGCATGCAATACGAGGGTGACACTGAATCTTCAATAAAATCCAATGTTATGACTTAGGCTTCCGCCATTTTATTTGCAAAATTTTGCACGTCGACCCAACGGTGACGGATCAGCGTTCGCTACGGGTATGCGCTGATATCAAACCAGTTTGAGCTCATGCGTTATTGCATGCGCTGTGGTTGCAGAGGAAGGTTCATGGTGCAAACAATAGGGCAGGTTCCCTATGTAGTCAATACAAGGTTGTAAAGAACATTTGAGTTCATAAGCTATGTTTACACCAGTGCGCTTTCACGTTCATATTGCGTTTTCCTCTGACACATGCCTCTGCAACCACAGCGCAGGCAATAACGATTTCGCTCAAACTGGTTTCACAGCAGCGCATGCCCGTAGCGCACGCTGATCCGTCACCGTTGGGTTGACGTGCAACATTTTGCAAATAAAATGGCGGAAGATAAAGTCAAAACATTGGATTTTATTGAAGATTCAGTGTCACCCTCGTATTGAATGCGCTTGACGCAAGACGAGTTGAAAGTTGAAATCACAAGATGAACATGAAAGCCCACTGATGTGGACATAGCTATCCACCGCAGCTTGGGGAGCGGAGCGGCTAGCACGTCGTATTTTCATCTCACTTGTCGCTCGATCCGTCTATCGTAACGGACTAGTTAGAAAAGGATTTCCGAGCGACAAACTTCTCGCGGACATCTTGTGCTAGCCGCCCAGGTTAGCGAAAATATGATATTTTACAGGTGTGCATACTAGATGATACTACATGAAATAAAAGCCAACACTGTTATACAAAAATTTATTATAAAAAATGTATGAGTCATTGAGCACCTCATTCATTTTTATTATCCCAGTGATTATAACTGAATAATCAGCGGCCATTAGCGGCCAGCGGGCATGATACAAGATATTTTTGCCGTTTTTTTGTATATATTTTATCATAAAACAAGCAACTCTTCGCGACAATTTAGAGCTATTTTCGTTTGATAGAACGAGACGCCTATTACAGGCTAAAAATTGTCAAAAAACGTTGCTCGTGTATGTACCACAATTAGTGAATACCGCAAACTTGCTGTCGCTTTCACAAAAGAGACAACACAAATATTTAGCGGGCTCACAACTGTTCAAACATGACTGGATTAAAAAGCCCTGGAGATTGTTTTCCAAAATGTACCCAGTGTAACATGGAACGATATAAATTCTACCTACGGTCCCCCATCGAGTTTTACAGTAGGTCAGAAAAGTCAAATGTCCATCTTGCTTTGCCATTTAGGTCCGACAGGGCAAGGCAATATGGACATTTGGCTTTTCTTACATAATCACTACCACGTCCGTTCAGCCAATCGTTGGAACTATTGTTTTTTTAAGGATTCAGCAGCCCACGTGCCTAACACGCACTTCCTACATTATATTGAGCAAACGTCAATCTACTCGAATATATTAACACAGCTTGACAAAAAGGCTAAAATGGCTTAGGTGACTTAAAACGTTCACTGTCCCCATAAAAAACGATCTGACAATGTCGCAAGTCCAACTGTATCCTGTATGAAACCGCGACCCGTGACTCCATAGTGGAAGACGAACAAATCTTTGACAAAGACCGGCATCTATTATTTTCTTTCTGTTTTGCCAAGCTCTATAAGAACGAACAATAATTTCGACCGTTGAATATACGATGCTCTATCCCCCTCACGCCAACTATGATTTTGAATCTTGGATACTTTAATTCGAAAACCGAAGTTTCAGTAACGACAGTCATCTTAGCACCATCCCTTTCTCTCGAGTGCTGAGTTGAACGGGGCATCCGAAGTTTCGAATTTAGAACTTCGTGGTAAAACATCCTGGTCGCGCCACCAACTTGGTTGCTCAAGCAGACACTAGGTGAGAGCATCCATAGAGCTGTATACATCTTGTTGGTAGCGACGGTTGGTTGCGCCGCCTGGTGTCTCACGGCCGCACTCAGAGACGTCAATTAACTTTTAAGTTTAATTAAAGTTGCTGCTGTCACTTTCTTTGCTATAGCAATAGAATAAGACGCAGCAACTTTAATGAAACTTAAAAAAATAATTGACGTCTCTGAGTGCGGCTGTTAGTGAAATAGAACGAACAGTAAAAGGGAGGAACGATTCGAATAATAATACGAGTGAATACCATCGGCTGCTCTGTAGATAATTTGCTTAAACTGTGAATTTTCCTTGGGTGGGAACAAACAAGCACTAAGATTAGTAATATCATCTTAACACTACTAGGCTATTACGAAACTTCAATATTGACAGACAATTATTACTGTAAGTAACTATAGATATCCTTATGGTGATTAAAATGCACTCATAGATTATGATTAAGAGAAATTCGATCATATTACCATAGTAAATTTTGCTAGCCAAAAGCTATTGAAGACAATGGTCTACAAAATATAGATTAGACCGATTCATATACTTAACTGTTCATAAATAAATGATAATCAGATTACCTTCACATAGTTTATACAAAACAAGTGAATAGTCAAAATACATAAGCTATTTACTCGCTATGATGTAACTGTGTACAATATTATGACTATTCCAAGTATATTCTGTTTGATATTGGAGATATTACAATTATTTGCTAGTTTTAAATAGACGGAATACTTTCAAAGAAGCAGTGTATAGGTAGGTAGTGAGTGCAATAGGCAACCAAAGGAATGACTCCCCATGTCTGGTAGTTTAGTAACTCTATGTGAATAACGAGCATTGTAGAGTAAATTCACTGCTTAACCCTTTCAAAGCCATGTGACGCCAAACAACTACATACCAGACACTAAATAAGGTCTATTTTGCGCTGTCAACCGGATACATCCGTCAATCTCAATTGCGTTGAAAAGGTTGCAAACTATTTTGTCAAGGTAGTTTTTATCTGGGGATAGCTACATATTCTAAACTAAAACCATGCACACCATAATCTTAATATATTCTGGCATTTGGCTCCACACATTCGGCGATAAATCCCTAAACTGCCAACATTATAACCTGGAAAAAAGTCGAGCGTGCGGCGACAGCTGGAACTTTTTTAAATAAAATGGCGTCTGTCCAATTGTGCGGACAATTTGGCCAATGTCGGTGTTGGTTTAACAATGTTCGGTTAAAGAACGATTCTTTATATAATTGGTTTTGTTCGGTAATTTGGAGAACTGTGGCGAGTGTCAATCGCCTCACGCTCCAACCACTCAGCCGCGCTCACCACGGCGACGCTTCGCTTCTCAAAAAGAAGCCCAAGATGGCGGCCGGCTCAGCAGAAGCGATCGACACGTGCAGCAGCCAACACTCTCCACAGGACAGCTGGAACTACAAAATTTCAAATGGCAACCAGCACAGGTTAGAATAAACCATGGATCATGTTGCCGATTTCATTCCGAACAGCCTCATTTTTTTGCTCGACTTTTTTCCTGCTCTAACGCACAATAGTGTCGCTAGTGGTCGCCTATGTTCGCCGAAAATGTGGAGGCCCTTTACAAGTGAACGTTTCCACATAGTGGCACATACTTTTTAAATGGACTAAGATCTTACGCTGTAACAGCTGCTTTATGATTCTGTGCTTCTAAATTCGCTTTCGACTGGCATTTAAAACGTTTCTTCACTTCATTGTTTAGCCCTTCTCGGTTTCTAGCGATTTCAATAGCGTAGAATTGAACCCGGGGAACTAACATAGTGTTTTGTTCGGAGTAATCTCCTTTAGCGTCGGCTCGCATTAAAGTGCCAAAGCTGTAATCTTCGACGATGTTTTTGAATTTCTCGCAGTACGCCCGCCATTTTGCTTTGTTGATGTTGTTTTTTATTTCGTTTTCTCTGACGTAAGCGACGTTGAGGTCCGGGAAGTCTTGCCGGAAGTGTGTGTAGATTAGATCGTCTTGCGGCGTGAGACGGAGTAGCCTTGTGTCTACTGAACATAGCACCTGGAACAAAACAAAAAGAACAAGGATCAAGTTTGATTGTTTTTTTTAATAATTATTAAAAATTCCTGTGATTTTTTCTTATTTAATCTTTATAGCACGTAAAAGTACAACGGCAACGGCAAAGTGGAATGAAAATAAATGTTAATCTATGGATGGAGCCAATGGAGCGTCATGGGCCTAGTGACTTAGGGCCGTTCCCACTTAGCGTCTTTCGAGCGTCGCGGGGACGCCGATGATCGAAAAACGCTAAGTGGGAAGGGGCCCTCGGTTGACTCGTGCGTGATCGTAAGGTACCTGGTTCGGACCCCAGAGCACAGATTACCTTACTTCGTAACAGATACACCACTCCGCAAAGTACATCCGGTATTAGCCTACCGTTTTCTGACCTTTGGACACCTGTGGAACGGACTTATCGAAACGGGCTGCCAGCAATATTGCCACGCCGTGCCGGCACGCATTCAAGTGTGACGGCGCTAGGTGGCGCTGGCGCCGCGCGGACCGCGCGGTCATTCGGTCGCTAGCACGTGTTGTGATCATTGACGTACTACTTACTCAAAGTTATTTAATATTGGTTTAATTTTATTCGTGAAGTTGAAGTTGTATATTAGGTATTAGCGTTAGTGTAGTAGTTAAGTTCAAAATGGTGAATCATGCATACTGTGCGGTTAATGGACGTATGAATAATAAGAAAAATAATCAAAAACTATCATTTTTCACACTTCCAGCTCACGAAGAAAGGTGAGTTTAATATGTAAGGATATATTTATTTGTAATACAAAGTGGAGTGGACTTAAGCCACGCGTTAGGCATATACCTATTAGATCAATTGGATTTAGGTTTTTATTTTTGCTTGTAAAACATATTTACTTTGGGTTTCATGGTTATTTAGATAGTTTTCTATGTTTTCATTCTATACTTTTACATTCAACGACGTTTTACACTATCGTACCCACGTTGTTTTGCTTACATGTGAATATGCATAGAAGATACCCCCCAAAAAAACTTATTTTATTAGCCGCTTTGTGCGCACGAAAGTATTTTATTTTATTTTTATCATAATGTTGACAACCCTAATTTGATCGTGACGACGCAATTGATACACTTAGCGCGAGCGCTTAAGGTCCTTTCTAGCGCGAGTAGCGCGCACGCGCGCAGTACACATATTAACAAACATAAGTATAAAAAGCTATATGCGCGTTCAAATTGTAGGTTTTATCATTTTCTATGAGAATGGTGGTACCCTGCCCAGAGTTTGCAATATACGGCGAAGGAAAGTATCGTAAGGAAACCTGCACATCCGAAAATCTAAGTGCGTAAGAGGGGTAACTTCACAAAAAATTCCACCTGAACAGTGATATTCGAAAAAGCTCTACGCACGCTACACAACTCATTCCCGCTAACACCCAGACGTCTAAGGGCTTGTTTTACAATCGACAGGTAAATCTATCTGTCAGTTAGTCAGCCCGCTCCTTGTCTATATTCAAATGTAAGAAAGGGAAGAGCTAAATTCATCTGTCAAATATGCTTTACTTGACTATTATGAAACTAGCGTCTATTGACGGCAATGGATCTGGTCCAATCCGTGAATGTCCACCTTTATTTGACATGATGTGATTTGAAAAATCACATCAAGCTTTGCACTTTTAACAAACAGTACGAAGAATATGTAGACGACGCTTATTTATTTATTTACTAGCGACCCGCCCTCGCTTCGCTCTGGGTACTATTATATACATAAACCTTCCGTGAAAAATTATCTAACTGATGGTGAAAACCGCATTCAAGTCCGTTGTGTAGTTTGAAAGATCTAAAGCGTACATACAGAGGGACAGATTTTATACTATGTAGTGATTTGTAATGCACAAACAGCGTAGAGCTGATAGTGCGTAATTATCATTGTCCACTTGTGTCATTGTATGGTTTTAAATGTTTATCTACTCGTATTCTATTTTTAGGGTTCCGTACCTCAAATGAAAAACAAACGGAATCCTTATAGGATCACTTTGTTCTCCGTCTGTCTGTCAAGACCCTTTTTCTCAGGAACGCGTGGAGGTATCAAGTTGAAATTAATATAAAATAAGTAATTAAGTCTGCAATCCTTTAGATCAGTGAAAAAATCAAACATCGAAGTCAACGCAATCAAAAGATGCGGCCGTTTATGCCGCATGTTCAAGGGAATCTCAAGGGAATCAAAACCTATAGGGCGCTTCCCGTTGACTTCACAGCTCCAAGGGAAAACTCGAAAGAGAGAAAAATCTTCGATTCCGGTGATTTACGAACTATTTACATGCCTACAAGTTTGTGCAGAACCCTCGGTGCGCGAGTCCGACTCGCAGTTGACCGGCTTTTTTTATTAGCACTAACAGGACTACAGATGGTGCTTACTTAATGCCGGTAGCACACCTCCGCCGCGAAACCGCGAAACTGTGGCGGAATCGTGATATTTAATACGAAATTGAACTTTATTTCGTTGCCAGAGTATCGCTACTACAGTTCCGCGGCGGAGGTGTGCTACCGGCGTCAATGTAGGATGATCCCTGTGAACACTTAAACCACTTCCACATGATCGGGCGGTTGGGCCATCCGAGAGGGACGCAGCTATCTATCAAAATGAGATAGTAATATATACGTCTCGTTCTTACAGATAGCTGTGTCCCTCTCGGTTGGTCCAACCGCCCGATCGTGTAGAAGGGTTATTACTAATCATACTACACTCACTCGCATGCAGTGGAGGTAATCAATCAGATTACTGAATTTCGTTGCATGCAAGTCCATGAAACTAATGTAATTCGTGTTTATATGAGCTGTCACAAGGATCATTCTAGATTGACCCGTGATTTATAAGCAGTTTAATTAGTCTCCTGTCGAAAAATTTATTCAGTTTTGGGAGGGCATGACCTGTAATTTTAGACACCAGTGCATTTATTAAATAAATACACTAACATTAAAGTAAATATCACTGTGTTCCATGGCCTTCGCAGCCCAAAGGTGCTCCAGAGTCTCGTCATTGCCAAATTCTTCAGCAGGCCTGGTCAACACGTCCTGAAACCAAAAAAAAAATGTTACTGGTACAGGTACTGCTGTCAACCCCTTATATTTTTTTATGTAATCTTTGTCAGTTTTCTAAAAAAACCGGGCGAGTGCGAGTCTGACTCGCGCACTGAGGGTTCCATACACATTTGGCTGGTTTTTAGTATTTGTTGTTCTATAGGGTTTGTTCTATAATCATACCAAATTTTTACGATACAACAAAAATAAAAATATGTTGAAAAAAAACGTTTCTTGTATGGGGACCCCCTTTATTATTTCACTTTTTTTATTTTTTTATTAGTTAGTAAATCCGCTGTAATAACACATATTCTGAAAAAAAAAATCAAGCCACTATCTATTACGGTTTAAAAGATACAGCTCTTTATAGTTAGGACAGACAGAGACAGACAGACAGACATAGGCATATTAATTGCATCCATGTGCAAATGCATTTTTATTAAGTTAAAACTAGCACCATCTTGCAATGTTACCAACACAATGCAGTGTGTCATTCTATGAAACAGTCTTAGAAGCTTGTTTTCTCAGATTATAAAAAAATTAACATTATTTTGCATACATTTCCAAGTAAAACTGCAGAAAATCAGACATTGTAATAATGTAGTGGGTTAGTTTCCGTAACTTACTGCTGAGTGCCGATTTGCATTCCTAATCTACGACATGAATGAATTCAATTGTTATTATTCAAGTCAATGGCACTTGTAATGTCGTCAGAGAGGCAACCGGATGGTGAGTGGTAATCTGGGTCTAGAAGGGCTACTGAAACCCCACCAACATACATTCAGTCAACAAAGTATCGGGAATGGATGATTTGTTTATGGTTCCAAATTCAAATTTTTGTTTTTTTTGTTGTTGTTAGATTGGCACAACTGTTTTCTATTTTGGCGCGGAGTTTGAGTTGCATCTGTTATTTATATTAAATACAGTGCTGTTTTTAGTTATATCATATCTAGTGTGTATTGCGAATTTCATAATGGACAAAAACATTGAACAAAGAGTTTGTCTTAAATTTTGCATCGCCAATGGAATTTAGTGTTCGGAGTCACTGAAAATGTTACAGAAGGCTTACGGTGATTCGACTTTATCAAAAACACGTGTTTATGAGTGGTACAAAGCGTTCAAAAGCGGTCGAGATGTGATGGAAGATTTGCCTCGCTCTGGTAGGCCATCAACGTCTGCAACTGAAGTTAACATCGCAAAAGTGAAGGAAATAGTGACTGAAAATCCTCATTCAACTTTGAGAGAGATAGCCGCCGAACTTTCTGTATCTCACGAGTCGATCCGTACTATTTTAACTAATCATTTGGGTATGAAACATGTTACCGCTCGGCTAGTCCCAAAAGACCTGAATTTTCTCCAAAAACTCAATCGCATGAGAGTCGCTGAGGACATGCTAGAACGAGTCAATTCCGACCCAACATTCATGAAACGCATTGTTACTGGTGACGAGACGTGGGTTTACGAGTTTGACATGCAAACTAGTCAACAAGCTTCGGAGTGGCGCTTCGTGGCACCCGTTTTCAATCGGTAGAAGACATAAAGGAGAATTCGGGCCGAGAATTGAATTCAATTCCGGAAACAGCGTTTAAAAAATGTTTTGATGATTGGATTATTCGTTGGCGTAAGTGTATCGTTTCTGAAGGAGCATACTTTGAAGGTGATAAAATAAATTTGGATGATTAACAAACAGTTTGTGTATTATTGATCTTTTCCCGGTACTTTCTTGACAGAGTAGTATTATAGTGGTACCAATAAATAAGCTCGTCAATTTTGGAGCCTTTTGGACCTTTTTTATTTCAGAATCACTTCAAAGACCCAGATTACCACTTGCCATCTGGTTGCCTCTCCGATTTAAATTTCAAGTGCCATTGCCTTGAATATATCAAGCAAAGTACTTTTAAAAGTTCTAAATATTTCATAACAATATAAGAAGATTTCTTCTTATATTAACACAGTATTTCATGAATTTTATTTGGTAAACTTATTACTAATTAACATACATTAAGTGTTAAAGGACAATCAGTTCAGGAATAGGCTGCGACTAGTCAGTGATGATTTTCAATTGGATGCAGTGGGACACTACATTTTTAGAGTTCCTTAAAATAAGAAAACTTCACAATTAAAAACTAAAACTAACACTGCAGTCCTTTTTATACTAATAATCATTGCAGCACTTCTACCATAAAACAATTGATTCTTAAAATTGTTTGAAATATACTTGATTGAGACCTGCCCTCGCTTCGCTTCAATTGATATAAACTAAAATATAGCCTATGCCCACCCTGAAAATCCATTCTAAATATTGGTATAAGATTTTTTTTTAATTGGATGAGTAGTTCCGCAGATTACCCCCTACATCCAAACAAACTTATTTACATTTTTACCTCTTTATAATATTATTAGTATAGATAGACTAATTTGCTACAAAGATTAATAATATAATAATAAATACGCAATAGATTTACCTATAGTAGACATTCTAAAAACCAAGAATTTTCTCATCAGAGGCAAACAAATGAAATCGTCCAAAGTATAGAGACAAACTATTCTTGGGAAACATTTATTATTATTATACATGCAACGGTTGTAGAAAAAAAAATGTAGATCAAAGGATGTTCTATATACAAATCAAATCATATTCCATTCGCCGACCAAGTCACTAATAATATATTGATTGTTCCCGATATACCATATCAATGCTACTATAACTGCGTCCTGACCAGTGTCTGTATAAAATTAAACATGCCCTCACCATGTTTGTACACCTTTCCAATACGTAATCGTACCAATCGATATAACTAAACTGGAACAGTTATAACACGTGCTTTATTAATTTTTAGCACTTACAAAGCCGCACGCCGCACTGTATGTACTGTCTTATATGACATGACAGACAAGCAAGACATGACATTAGAACTGACGTTTCTTTCACAATGTTACCAGTTATAGAAATTGCTAGAATTACAAATCAAAGCCATAGATGGCCATAGATATTTGAAAAATACCCGGTCAAGTGCGAGTCGGACCCGCGCACTGAGGGTTCCATAGACATTTGACCGGCGACTGGCCGCACGACCTAGTCACGCTAATGCGCGGGGGCCCTTATAGATACTGAAATTTGTCTAATTTCATGTGATTTAACTCTAAGGAAACGTATTTTATTTATATGTGTACATATAGTTAGGTACCTTAACTTTTCACCAGAGTCAAGTAACGGGATGAGCACATACCTACATAACAACAATCACTAAAAAGTCAAAATCCTTGATCTACCTCATCAGGAAAGCTTTCGGTCGGATTATTGTTTCCAATATTATCAATAAATTTAAATTTATTCCCGTTTTATTGTTTTCATATAAAAGTAATTTCGGCCATACTCTCTCTCTAACTAATAAATATTTTAAAAATCGGCACGTATGGACTTCCGAATTGGTCGAATTTGGTTAACGTTTAAGCGCGTCACACATGGAGCTATAATATATATTATATCTCCGTGTGTGACGTGCCTTAGGTGGAAAACGTTATCGCCGTTTGTATGAAAAGGCTATATTTTGGCTGTTGGTTCACAGTCCTCTTAATCGAAACTTATGAGATCCTTACAGGGTATCACGATTTACAAGAGTTCCATAACTTGTTCAAGCGCAATAACAACACTCGTATCCGAGGCCTGAGCTTTCCCACAACAATCCTCGCAAACATTTCCTATGTAAGTATAAGCCGCGCCAGCAGAGTGATCAGATCAAACCATGGAACAAACTACCGGAACATGTACCTCTAGTGTCCACTTTAAAAACTTACTGGACCAACACATTAGCAGTACACAAAGAATACCTGACCAAGGAACAGCTGGATACAGGCGTCTATCAGTTGCCACAACTAACTGCCTGGTAAATAAATCATAATAATAATAAAACTCATACTTGTAAGTTTCATGTATTTTTTTGGTAAAAATAAATCAATAAGCTTAGCTCAAAATTTCATCTCTAAAATAATCAAGGGTTCATTAGGAAAAAACCCGACTTCGTCAAACAGCCGGCTTGGCGCGGCGCAACAGTAGCGTGGTGCGTTCAACGTGGAAATGAACAAGGAGTTGTATGCAGGCCGCCACACTTACTGCCGCACTCAGAGACGTCAATTAAGTTTTAAGTTTCATTAAAGTTGCTGCGTCTTATTCTATTGCTATAGCAAAGAAAGTGACAGCAGCAACTTTAATGACACTTAAAAATTAATTGACGTCTCTGAGTGCGGCAGATTAGTCACGCCGCGCTTCCTTAGCGCGATGAGATGCCACGCCGGACGCGGCGGGACGTGATTTTCACTATATGTATTTGTGACCATGGATCAAGAAAAATTATAGATTGTGTTAGAGAACGTCCAGTTCTAGTATATGATTTGGGCCATAAAAGCTGCAAAAACGTGTCAACTTGGATCGAGATTGCGAGAGAATACGTCGCGCGCGATGCGACGTTTTCCTGTATTGTGACTGCCGCGCCACGATGGCGGGCCGGGCTGGCTGTTTGACGAAGCCTTAATGAATAGAAATGATTGTTGCTGTTGTGCCGAGTTGCTGACCGATTCCCGAATGAGATCTAATAGGTCCCGTCTAGCACGACTTTCAGCTGGGAATGATGATGATATTGGTCGCAAGCTGAAAAGAACGCTTAAGCGTGTGCTACACGGTTTGAAACCATGGTTTCAAACCAAGTGACAAACAAGCCCATTTGTTTGACATCTGCCAAGGGCGTTTAAGGTCATGCGAAATTTGGTTTCCAACCACTGGCTTCACGGTTTCAAACCACCCGTTTGAAACCGTGGTTTCAAACCGTGTAGCACGCGCTTTAGGTAGGTAATACCTACTTTTTATTTATTTATTAGGTTTACCAACAATTGTTAAATTATTTCTTATATATATTACAATGAGAAGGTTTATGCACGTGCTACACGGTTTCAAACCAAATGACCTTGGTAGAAGCAAGCGGCTACACGGTTTCAAACAAGTTCATTTGTTTGACATCTGCCAAGTACGTTGATCATGCGAAATTCGGTCTAAAACCACTGTCTACACGGTGGTTTGAAATCGTGTAGCACGGCACGCTCATACCTATATGCATAATCTATTACAAGTAAACACCTCATGCAGTTTAAAGCATAGAGTACATTGCATATTAGGACGTTTAAAGTAACATAACAGGCAATAAATTTAGTTTTTTTTTCATATTACTTAATTAATTACGGTCCCTTTAGTTAACTTACGGCCGCACTCAGAGACGTCAATTAAGATTTAAGTTTCATTAAAGTAGCTGCTGTCACTTTCTTTGCTATCGCAATAGAATAAGACGCAGCAACTTTAATGAAACTTAAAACTTAATTGACGTCTCTGAGTGCGGCGGTTAGAATTAGAACAAAAGATGATCTTTTCGTGTGAGAATTTGGTTAGAGTTAGGCGGTGAACTTTATTTTAACTTGGGTGCTAATTTTATAATCCAAAAATAATCAGTTTTAAAATATGAGCCGAATAATATATTTCAGAAGCATATTTAAAGTAAGAGATATAATTCATATAATGGATTTATTTATTGTTCTCGGTCCAATCCATCATTAAAACTGAACAGAATTGTAGCTATTAACCAGTGAAAGAGACGACAATACGTCACAGTTTATGCAATGCCTTGTAAGACAGAGACAAACGATTTAATTTCTCGGAAGGATTCGTTCGCTTGGGCTTGGTTTCATTGGAGGAGCGCGAGAAAGAGGGTGGCGCATGCGCGTTCGGCCGACGCCATCTCTAAACTACTGTGCGTACATGTTCCAAGAGTGAAATAAACGCTAATTTGTGTTTAAAAGTGTAATTTAACATGTAATTATATAACCATTTGTGAGATAAAGTGATATCGCGTAGTGTTAAACCGGCATAGTGCAACCCCAGGAATACCGGGATCGTAAATTTGCGGAAGTTTCCTAGCTATAGCAACGCATATTTTTTGCGGTCGTCCCCGCCGCGGCCACCGCACACATCGAGCTACTTGATGGACCTTTGTCGCCGGACCGACTAGTGGTAATTTACTGCGTTATTTCTAACCGACCGACGCCGCGTAGAAAGCTAAGCGGACCAAGCGCGTTACGCGCCCATCGGCCGTAGATTACGTACGACCGATTGTTGTGGGTCAAAGACACCGCGTCGGCTTCTACAACTCGTCGCTTATGTTTCAGATACGATTGGTGTTCGCGTGATATGAATTCTGTAAAGCCCGTTTTACCCCAGCCTGGGGCGCCGGGTGTGCAGTCGAGTCCTGCGAAGGCGGCAGTCGCTAGCGGCACTCTCGCGGGCAACCTGCCGGCGCTAGGAGGTAGCCTGGTAGGACAGAACTTGACGCAGCCGGTGGTGCCGCCGCTTGCGCCACCTGCAGCGCCGCCTTCTCACGCCGTGCCGTCCATGGCCCCTGTCTCCGCAAATATGGCGCAAATGGCTCAGAACATGAGCCACCATGGCAACCTCTCTCACGTCACTCAGAACTCTGTAGCGCCCGTGCTAGCCGCCAGCCCGGTCAAAGCTCCCACAACTGCTCCTCTTAGTCTTGTTCAGGATAAACCCAATGCCCCCATACCTACCCAGCCCTTAGCATTGACCCGAGCCCCGGCCACAGAGAAAAAGGAGCCAGATTCAACAGGTTCACCTGGACAACCCAATGGCACTGTGGATTCTCCTAAATCAGCCTCAAATGCTCCTGCTTCATTAAAACCACAGAACCCAGAGCCTAGCAAAGACATTGACATTGCCAAGACCTCTCCGAGTACACCCAAGCCTCCTGAAAAACCTACTCCTGCTCCCAGTACTCCTCAGAAGGCTGAACCTGCTAATGCAAATCAGGCGGCAGACCCAGCTCTTCCTAAAGTGGCCACAGCTACTGAGGCTCCAGAAAAATCTCCAGCAAAACCTTCTGAACCTAAACCGGCACCAACTGCTGATGTTGCTCCCTCTCAAAGTGACACTAAGCCTGTGCCCGAGTCCGCTAAAGACAGTCTGTGCCAAGAGAAAGCTCCAACACCGCAGAAACAGGATCCACCGGTGACTGAGAGTGCTAAAGTGGAACCGGTAAAGGAAGAAAAGAAGCCTGAGCCAGAAAAAGTGGAAAAACCTGCACCTGCCAAAGTGGTAGAAGAACCAAAACAGGCAGAAGTAGCTCCCAAAAAGCCTGAGACTCCTAAGAAGGAAGAAAAGCCAGCAGAAGTGGTGGAAAAAATTGAAGAAAAGGTTGAAGAGAAGAAACCAGAGGCCAAGGCGCCTGTTAAGCCTGAAGTTAAAGCTCAGTCCATTGTGTCAACACCTAAGTCTACCTTGAAACTGGCTACTGTGACTCCTCCAATAAGGAAGAGAAGACACACATCTCCAACCAAGTCAAGTGATGGTCCACCCTCTGCTAAGAAGCATGCTGCGGACCCCTCTACACCAGACTCTAGATCCAAAAGAAATAGGACAAAGGTAAGCATTTAAAATAGTTTGTAACTAAGTATGTTCAAGTTAGTGGCATATTCATTACTGGGAGACAGTTGGAAAATTAACGTGTCTGTTCCTTACTACTACAATTACCCCCTTACTAATAAACGTTGAGTAACGGCTGAGTAGTTATACAATGCTTTGTCCTTATCTGTCATTGTGACATTTAAATTTGACAGATAAGGACAAAGCATTGTATAACTACTCAGCCGTTACTCAACGTTTATTAGTAAGGGGGTTAGAAACTAGAAGATGGGTAAGGTTCAAAAAGTTGGGCATGCCAACTCACTCAATTAAATTTACTGTAAAACATTCCGTTGTGAGACAAAATTATTTTCGTCACACAACGGAACTTTTTCATTGTTTGTATGGTTGACTATGCTTAAGTATTTGCTAATTGGGTCCAACTTTGTGAACCTTAACCAGATAATTTTAGTTTAAGGAAGTTGAAGTACAACTAAATTTTGGGGCTCAGAACAGTTTTTTTTGTTTACAAATTCTAATATCACAACCCACTTTAACTTAAAGCTAAATAAAATATATATTTTTTTACAAATTCTAATATATAGCTATAATTAAATGTAGCCTCTCTTTTGTTGTCTAGATTAAGACTTACTAATGTAGTTAATGTAAGTTATTTTACCAATAATATTTTGGACCCTGTTGTCTGATAAAAAATAAATAAAATAATAACACCACCCATATTAATATGCACTTTTAGGGTTCTGTATAAAAATGGTAAAAAAGGAACCCTTATGGTGAGACTTCGGTGTATGTCTGTCTGTCCGAGCAGTTTTTCTCAGCAACTACTGAAGCTACCAAATATAAATTTGGCATTGCTTGCCCGCACCTAATTATAAATAAAAAAATATGATTTTTTTTTATAGTTATTGGAAATTGGGTTTAAAAGGGGGGTTTAAGAATGAAAGTAAAGTGATTATAGTAAATGGGGTATCATATAAAAGCGCTTGATTTGCACATTTAAAATCTATTTTCTTTTTTAGTCTTTCAGTTACGGATTTATGTCCAAAAATGTACAAAAAAATGATGTTGAAATTAAATCAGGCCTCTACACCTTGTTTAAGGGCCACATGACTTTTCGAGAATACTGTATGGGACAAAACCAATAAGTAGATTTTTGTTATTTTGATCCAGAAAACCTTTTTATGAATAAACTTTTTTTTTTTAATTTTAGTTTTTCAAATCCCACTTTATTGTTGCTGACTGTACTTGTATCACAGATAACTAACTTGCTATTAAAAGAATAGCCAACGGGCCAAATGTTAGCCATTGATGAGTTCCTATGGCCACCTTCTATCTTCACTCCATCACCATACCAGCCTCTATGGTACTAATTATAGTAATGTCATTTTTTTTTTAATATTGGCAAAAATCTCACACAAATTGACCTAGTCCCACAAACGTCTAGGCTTGTACTATAGAGAAATACATACTTAACACATCTTACTCGGGAACAAAACACTTGGAATGAAAAATTCCAAGTCAATCCGATAATTGACAATAGGGTAAATGCATGATTTTTTTTTATTGCATTTCTTAACAAAATATGAAAATACCGTAAAAGCAATGGCAAAAAGTGAAATAAAAATTAAAATCGGCCAAAAAATACGGATGATATAAGCATTTAAAAACTACTAATTAGGCCGGCCTTACACAGTATGAATTTTAAGAATCTGAATTCATAATCTGAATCCAGAGTGTGTGTGCTCGTCCATAGATAATGTATGGAAAGAGGTGCGTTCTGTCAGATCAATCTGAGAAATTCATAATCTGAAATAATCAGATTGTGTGTGGATGATAGTTAAATTTTATGCAATTCCGTGCTTTCTGAATTAATAATATGAATTCAGATTCTTAAAATTCATACTGTGTAAGGCCGGCCTTAGATAGACAGATCTGACATTAACTGTGACGTCAGCGCGCACTACGGCCATATAAACTCCGTGTTAAATTCTGTTTTGCTAGAAAGAGATAGAAACAAACCTTCAATGGCTTATAATATCTTGGTTATTTTTATAGTTATTCGAAAAATTTTTTTTCTCTACTGTTTGTTACATTAATAACTTTTTATTAAAGCAAAAAAAAAACTCATGCACTGTTTACAAGATTCTTTTATTGTTAGTTGGGGTGTTAAATTCTGGCAGCTAACATGTTGAATCTCAACATTGAGTGATTCCCTGAAGCTATTATTAACTCCTTGTCATTTCAGGTGCAACTCTACCAGTCTCCGACGCCTGACATCGCGATGGCGACAAAACTGTCCGCGTCCGCCGGCCGCTCAACACCGACCAAGCAGAATGACGACAAGCTGATAGTTTTTTACAAGTTAGTACACACTTAAAACCTTTAACAACAGATATAACATCAAGTAGGGTTTAAACTAAACAAAAATATGTTTTTTTCAAAAATTAATTCTTAATACTTTGCCGACTGTACTAACACCGATGATAAATTCGATATTAACACGTTGATACGGTATCCGAATAAGTTGTCAAAAGACGAGTCAAACAATCGCAAACAAACTTGACAGACTTACTATTCGCCATTGAGGAGTTCCTACAGCCATCTTTCGCCTCCGTCATCCTGCTAGCTTGATGGTATCATATTATAAACTATTTTGATTTTATTTTTATTTTATAGTATTGTCACTCTAACTACTGGAATTAGGCGTGTCCCTTGTTTTGCAGACACTCATTTCATCGAATGTTTCGTTTCACCGAATTTCATTTCATAAATTACCCGACGTAGTTTTAGAAATACCCCTTCCAGCACTTAAAAATTAAGCATAAGTTATTTTATATTGTATTGATGTATTATCTGTTGGTAATCCTTAAATAAATAAATAAATAAAGAGTACTATAGGGTCGAGGACTATCTAACGGAAAAAAATGCTTGGCCTAAACCAGAAAATTAACTAATGTTTAACAGCTTACTACTCGTACATACCTCATAAAAATCATGTAAACGCTGTATCTTGTCTAGGGGACACGGTTTATGTCGAAACTGATTTTTGTGGTATATATATATATAATTTTTTTTTTCTCTCGTAATCATTCTGACATGTTTCCTGCAAAACTACGCAGATATTTTATATTATTTTTACAGTTTTATATAATGCTAGAATAAGTTGTATTATTGCATTGTAATTTTTTATTAAAAAAATGACTAACTGTTGAGTTTCTTGCGGCGCTTCTTCTCAGCAGCGGTCTCCTCTTGGGAAGCGCTGGTAGATTTTGACGTGTAAAAGTACCCGTGCGGCCTACTTACCGAATAAATATCTTTTATCTTTTTTTTATCTTTATCTTTATCGAAAGCTAATTTCCTATTAAAAACACCTTATTGTTTTTATGTTATCTTAAGCATGTGTTACGTAGATTAGGTTAGGTAAGACCTGTGACCACCAAAAAATAACTCCTGCATGTGGATACGCCTATCGATGTAATAAAAATTCGGCGAAGTAAAACATTCTATGAAATGAGTGTCGGTGATTCAAGGGTAAACTGGAATTAGGTTAAAATCGATCTCCAAGATTTTATTACGTTAGTTGGTTACATGAGTGGTAGTGGTAGTCGGCTGTCAAAACTAATTAAAGTTTGAACTTCTTTTTCACTCGACTGCGCGAAAAAGACGGGTAATTAGGTTAACAGTCTATGTATGTATACAGAGTGTGCTCACTAGTGGTCCAAATGAAAAATTTAAATAGGTCACCCCCAGGACTACCAAAAACACCCCCACATTTTTATAGTTTAGAAGATAAATGTATTTTTGTATTTTTCGAGAGAAACTTTTGATCAAAGTTTTTGATCAGTCATCCTACAAAAAATTACAAGTTTTCGGTGAACTTACATGGGTGTGTTTTTGGTAGCCCTGGGGTTGACTTATTTAAATTTTTGATTTAGACCACGAGTGAGTCGACACCCTAGTGCATTGGGGTAATTCCGTCTGCGGGGTAATTTCGTAAACAGGCGTTTGTGGTAATTTCGTAAACAGGTTTAACGGTGTGCCGTTCTAGAATGGGCACAAATGCCTGTTTACGGAATTACCCCAATGCATATATATGTATGTGACCGAGAATCTGATTTTCCGCTCTAGGTTCTAAACTATTGGACCGATTTTAATAAATGGGGTGTCATATGATTCGTCAAAAACGTGCGAGTGACATAGGCTGGAATAAAAATTATAAGGGTGCGTCATACTAGTTGCCAGTCTGTACCAGCACATGTATAGCCCGTCTAATCAGAAAGGACGCGTCCACAAAAACTTTATAGGCATATGCGGTGGTGGGGCGCGTCATTACTCCTAAGACGATCTCTACAGGCATGCATATAGATTAAGCATTCTCGCTAACAAAATGTATCAAATTGAGTTCCACAAAATAAACTATTTTAATTTAATTCAATTTATATATTGCTCATTCTGTGTTAGCATGTAATTAGATGACGATAAATTGCAACTGACAACATTATGTAAGATTTTTTTATGAATCATAGCATAGCGAAGGTGAGGCCCAAGAATAGAATAGAATAGAATCATTTATTCGGCTATATACAAAACTAACCTAGAGACCATGGATATTTAGCACTTTGTTACAGAACAAACTTGTTGGCTATGATGACAGACCAACTTTATTTACGCATGCGCCAAAATCCATTGGACATTCAAATTACGATTGTCTACACGATGAGTCATGTGCACCAACTATGTATCTTCACAGTTCGGCCCCAGGAATTTATAAGTTTGCAACTTAAAATAAATTATCATGAGGTTAATGCCCGTGTATTATTGACGTTTTAGATAAGATGAGCGAAAAGGCGAGCCAAATCAACATACATACGTATGATGTGATCTAAACAAGGTTTAATCATGGTGGTATTTCAGTGTTTAGTCAGCATTAGAAAATCAAAAGGAAATTGCTTTATAAAGTCAATCTCGTATTTCGATACGCAGAATGTCGGGTCATTAGGAGACATTGTAGAATTTTTATGGCTGCATGGTGCAAAGTAATAAATTGTTTGAACAAATAATTAATATGGTTCATATATAATTGAAATTAAAGTCATTTAGAAATAAAATGTAATTGGTTATTATTATTATAACTTCGAATGCTAGTATTATGTCAAATATAATCACCTGTGAAATTATAAAGTGTCATTTGATCGAATTTTTAATAAGATACTTTTTTGGTACATCCTGTATAAGGAACTATAATAGTCCTCACACACTCATGGGTAAGGATAAAGAATGATGACAAATGGAAGGACAAAAATGTAATTTTAATTTCAGGAACGAATATCTGGCAGTCCGGAACGCGGAGGGCGGTTTCTACGTGTGCCAGACGACTCAGAACGTGTATCGCACCACGCGCAAGATCAAGATCCGCTGGCTCTCGCAGGACAAGGCTGCGGACCCATCTGGGGAAACTTACAAGCCGGACTTCTATGACGTCACCGGTAAGTTAGGGTGTACAGGGAGTAAACTCGTACCCATTGGGAATATGCATGATTTTTTTCCATTTGCTTTATTAAAGTCATTCATGTAACAAAAAGCAAAGAAAAAATATTTTTCGAATGACTATAAAAATAACCAACTTATAAGCCATTCAGGATTTTGTGTCTATCTCTTTCTAGCAATACAGAATTTAACTTGGTGTTTATATGGCCGTAGTGCCCGCTGACGTCACAGTTAATGTCTTAATGCTTATATTATCCGTATTTTTTGGCCGACTATAATTTTAATTTCACTTTTTATTTTAAGGTATTTTCATATTTTATTAAGAAATGCAATTAAAAAATTTCATGTATATTCCCTATTTACCTTTCACAATTTGCTGGCGAGGTCATGTAATGATTTAACAGTATGTAAGTGACTAAAATCGGATGTTCCACTCTAGCTTCGAAACGATTGGACCAATAATAATAAATTGGGTGTCTATGAATGAGTCATCCAGTGTCCAGCCAGGTTTTAGTTTGTAACTTTAGGGTCAGTTCACACCGAGACGCGACGCGACGCGACGATACTTGAACGCCGCGAGGCGCATCGTAAAAACGTTGGCAGCACGACGCCTCGCTGCGCAGCGAGACGCCGCGCGGTGCAGCGGAACGTGTCTTGTAAATTCTACACGAAGACTGAACGGAAAGACGAGTCGCCACGGCGGCCTCAGGCTGCGCCTCGCGGCGTCGCGCTGCGTCACGCGGCTTCGCGAGGCGCAGCGCCGCTCTTGCACGCTCGCGATGCATCGCGACGCAGCGGTGCATCGCTCTACGCCGCGAGGCATCTCGAGGCGCAACGCTGCGTGGTGCAACGTATTCTGAATTCTCACAATGAAACCTTTTCGTGTAGTAAATAAAGTATATTTTGAGTCGCTCTATTAAAATGTGCGCGCAGCGTCGCGTCGCGTCTCGGTGTGAACTGACCCTTATTGATCTACTGGGAAGCAGAGTAGGCACGTTCGACCTACCTAACGCTATACTTAAGGGCTATATCTCACCGGGACACCATGGCGGCGCAAGGTATCTCACCTGGCGTCCACTTGGTTGCGCAACGGATTTGGCGGCGCAACCAGCATAGACGCGTGCATGCAACAGTACTGGCAGCGCCGCCACGTTGGTTGCGCCACCACTAATTAGTATGGCGCTGTATGCTATCTCACTCACTCGGCTGCCAGTCGCGCTACCAGCGACGCTACATCAGTATCTCATCGGTGTCCATTTTGAGACTGCGGCGAATCTGGTGGCTCGGTTTGGAAGCTTAGTTTGGTAGCTAAACACCACGGCTGCGCGACTGGTTGCGCCGCCATGGTGTCCCGGTGAGATATAGCCCTAAGAAGAGCGCCTTATGTGGTTACTGTATAACCTCTCCCAGACATGGAGTGCGTGTTAACGACGCTGTCGCTGACGCGCGCGCCGGGCGGCGGCGGCGCGCAGACGCTCCGGCCGGCGGAGCAGGCGCGCGCGCGCTCCATCCTGGACCGCGCGCTGCAGGCCGAGCAGGGCGACGCCAAGCCCCAGGTCACCGAGGAGCACCCTGACGGACGTGAGTACTGACTACACAGGGCTGGGCTAAATACCTGCTACATAGTAGTTCAAATACAAATTGCAAAATACATTTGAATGAGGTATTTGAAATACTAGATACAAAATACTTTGGCAAGTATTTAAAATACAAATTACAGCATTTAAGACCATGTATTTTAAATACAAAATATAAATTACAGAATTTAAAATGAAGGATTTAAAAGGGAGGAAGGATGAAAATTAGTGAGGCTAATTATGAAGAGACTATTTTTTATAACAAGCAGAAACTTGTCTGATAGCACTTCCGTAAAATGTTCCGTGTTACGCTTATGGTTTTATTTCTTTATTTAAGGGAAATTACACTTATGTTTTTATTACACTACACAAAATAATTAAAAAAAAAGTATTTTTGTGCAGATGTCGTCTATTCAGACAGGGTGTCGCAGTGGGGGAGCCCCAATATAAAACACTCCCATATATTTTCATAGATTTTTTAAGTACTTTATGAGATAAATCTATTTTTGTATTTGTTTAGATAAACAAGTCTACTTTGTCTAGTTTTGGTCAAAGATTCGGTAATAAATAGGCTAGTGTCCTGAAAAATTCTATATAGTACGTCATTTACGTAGTCAAAACATATTGAACATGAATTTTGTCAATTAAACAAAAAATTACGAAGATATAGTGCGTTGAAGTTCCGCGTGAACTGTCACTGTGAATTTGTCAATTTTGATTTTGTTGATAAATCAAAAAATACGTGTTCAATGTTTTTTGATAATCTAACTGACGGACTAAATACTATTATATATTTTTTTACCCAGGACGCGTCCCTATTCTACAAAAAATGTCAATCCTAGAGCCATGGTTTCCAGCGTGGTTCACTAAATGTGCAAATATAAATAAAAAAACGTATAAGAAAATATCATTCGTTTTTATAAAAATGGTATTAGATAATTCTCTTCCCAACACATCATAACTCAACATTAAATCACAATAGAAAAAATAATAACTTTTATCTGTAATAGTGGCCATAAAACTGCCTCATTTAACGAACAATCTATCCTAAAAATTTAAAAGAGATAAATCTATATGCATAATGAATAAAATAGCTATTTAAACGAGCACTTTGATAATGAGCACTCTACAGGGGTGTATTATATTGTTCCCTAATCCCCATTAATGTATTTGCTTGTTCAACAGTGGACCTATCATTGTACACGGACGAGTCCCAACTAGAGAAGAAGACCCGTAAACGGACCAGTTCCAAGTCCTCGCCGCGCACAAAACCGGACTCTAACAATACTGCCGTAAGTACCGTTTTAGCACTGACCTTCGGGAAAATAACGCTGGGATTGGCCTGTCATACTTCTAACAAATTTCATATATTAAATATAGGTATCTGATGCTATGCCAGAAACGATATAAATCTAAATACTAAGGAAACACGCTTTTTTCCACCAGCGGCCTTAACATGCATGAACGAGATAAAATTTGACTGGTGCTAGGGAAATTAATACATCTATTCCATATTGTAACGTAAGACTTAACGCTTAAGTTTTAAAATAAAAGTATCTCGTTGTGACTTTTATTACCTTTTATTACTAAGTGACTATAGCGATTGTATCAAGACGGGATACTTTTATTTTAAACCCCAAGCGTTACGTCTTACGTTAGAATATGGAATAGATGTATTCTTTTCCCTAGAACCTGTCAAATTTTATCTCGTACATATGCATATAGGGGGCCAGGAGTTTTACAAAAAGGAATGCTTTTTTTGATGCAGAGTTTTATTTGAGACTTGAACGATTTTCTCTGAAGATATCTAAACAACCTTATTTTGGTCCTAATTCAATGTTAGTTGATGCCCATAGGGTTGATGTTTCATATTATAAAATAATTAGTACACTTCATTCATCCAACATTACATCATTTCTGGCTCAGTATCAAAATGCAGGAAGAGGCTTTTGACACCTAATTCATAGTTCATATTAACTATCAAGAGCACATTAACAAATAAAACAAGTGATATTTCAAAAGCCCTTTCTTGTTACCTTATTTCACTAAAACGTAGCACAACTAATTTTCTTCAAAGCACGCGACAGCAGGTTTTAGAGGTTCTTAAAAAGTGGAATAAATGTGGGATTCGTTTCAAACAGTGTTTAGAAAAACTGATTAAAGAGTAAAGGTGGAAGGTACCGTGTTTGTGTTGTTATTGGGGTTGGGGAAAAGAAAACACACCTAGTCAACAGATAATAACGGTTGTCTGTAATATATATTCCTTTAATTTGACCATTTTTATTGGCAAAGTAACTAACGTAACTTTTACACAAAAAGAAATCACTTATACCTGAATTTTTATTCCCACGGCAAAAAGGTAAACAAAGTTACGTCACTGTCAAAGTGACATTTCAGGGGATCTCAAAGTATGGGCCGGCAAGAAATTATCATTTCGCTCGGACCGTGATATTCAAAATTTATTTGAGAAATAATTAAAATCAAAACCGCACAAATCTTTGAAACGAAACAAGATTATGTTTATTTTAATAATAATAATAATGTTTAGCAATTATTATTATCACTAACTAATGAAGCGAGTGACGTCACACGTTAAGACGGTCGCAACTTAATGACCCGGGTGTATCGAGACAGTGATACCAGTGCTATAAATAAATAACGCATACAAAAACAGCATTCTCTCTTTAAATTAATATAACAAAGGTTATGTCAAAATAAAGTTTGCCATCAACAAATTAAATTACTTCATCTTGATTATAATATACTGTTTATTTATAGAAAGTCGATTTTTTATGAATGTGCAAAGTATAAATATCTTGAATGCTTCAATTTTTTTTCGTTAACGGCAACACCTTTGTTTACATTTTTCCGTGAGAATAAAAATTCAGGTATAGTTTTATGCTGTCATTATTTCCAAGATTTGTTGTGTCATTGATAAACATGAAAACGTTGTCAAACGTAAATCTAGAGGGTGTCCTAAATTACCACATTGTAAATAATTAAGAATAGAAACCAGTGTAAACTAGGGATGTAGTGGAGCAAAGAAGTCTACATGTAGCTTTATAAGTGACAGGCAGCATGATAGCTCCTCGGTAAATAAAGGTTTCCCTTCCAGAAGGAAACGCCAACGCCCGTTAAAAAGGCTCGCACGACGCCAAAGCGCAGTCCGAAGCGCAAATCAAAAGCGACGCCACAAAAGCCACAAACAAAACGAAAATCGGCAGGTACCACGCCCATAGTGGCGACGGCAAGCAAGGTAGGCATAGTACAACGGATATATAGAAATGTACGTATCCGCAATCATCAGCATACATTCATTTTCGAGAGTGACTTAACTCCGTATCAACGGCCTCGACTCTCATGATGGAATTTTAGTTTTCTAAAACCCTAACGTATGAGATGGTTTAATTTTGTGGAGGCTGTTAGTACGGAGTTAAAGGTGTGTGGTTATTGGATGGCTGTGCCGTCGCGGTCCCGCGCCCGCCGGTTGTTATGCGCGGGAGCGGGATGGCGATACGTCTAGTTAGACTGAGCGATATTTATAGTTCTGTGGCACGCTACTTGGGGTTTTAGAGCCGTTTTCAATCTTTTATTAATCACTTATCCCGATCAGGTGTATGTTTTAAGGGTATTTAGTGACAAGCAAATTAACTCGATTTTTTTAAGCTATTTTTACTTTGGGCTATTTTTACTTGATCCAAGAGTTTCTGGTTATTGCTCCTAAAATACTCTATACTGAAGATCAACGTTTACTCCTATTCCGCTGTTAGCAGGCTACATAGGAACTTTTTTTTAAATTTTGTTCCTTGCACGACGGGACCTTAAATGTTCATAAAACCTGTATAGAAGTTTACAGGATGCAGAAATTTAGTGTTTTTTTTTTTCTAACATGTATTTTTAATATTATTCCTTAAGATTGAGACTGGCCTAGGATCCCGTCTGCCCTGCGAAGGTAAAACAGTTTTTTTTACACAAAACTACTGTAACAATTGCAACCTTATTACCCAGTAATGAGGTTGCAATTACAGTAGTTTTGTGTAAAAAACTGCCTTTTACCTTAGTAGGGGAGACTACAAGCATGTGTTGAGAACACAATATACCTTTATTTTTCTTTGATCATTTAAAAATAATTGGACAAAGGCACAGTTGTATTGATTGATAGAAAGTTGGTTATTTTTACGATATTTTATTCGGAATATAATTTTGATGAAACAATTGTGCATGCAAAAGTTATGCTAGCAATTGAAAATGCAAATGTATTTATATAATTTCAGTGTATACTACTCAGCATTATTTTGATTGGTCGAGGTATAAGTTATGTTCTTTATTCATGATCATTCCACATTCAGCATCACATTTACAAAATAAAAAAATTAATGAATCTAAAAAAACTAGCCAATATAAATTTAGATGAAAAAAGTTTAGGTTATGGTCCTATAAATCAGTAAAGGTCGTAAATTATGGGTATTTTTTTCTTAGAACAGCCTGGATAATTTACTGCTATTTTATAGGTTAAATAACTAACAGACATACTAAAACATTTAGAAATTCTAACAATCATAATCTAGTGGCTCCTATTTCAATTGTTAAAATCATATTAGGTTTTAAAGTTGCAGACGGACTGATGTGACCAAATTCTATTTGGGGCTGATTTTTCAATCAACATATAGCACTATCTGACAGATAAATTTTTGCTTTGTCCTTTTCTTTCTTTCATAACACATAAAAGGAAAACGATAACTTTAACTGACGGATAATTTTATCTGGGCACTGGAAAAGACAAAAACAAGAATTATAATATGAGTTAGCGAAATTCTGAACATTTATCACTCGATATGGTAATGAGGTCGCACAGTATGCATGATTTTACCTATAATTAGTTCTTATAATATGAAAAATAAATTTCTGAATACTTCTAACAGATATATAATAATATCTAATATATTTAACTTCCATCTCGCTCACACTCACCCCTCATCGCTTGCTTGTTGTGTTTTCTACTTTATAACATCTTTTATTTTGTTTATTTTGCCTTTTCTTCTATACTTTGCCGTTTATAGAATTTTCCAATATACAGCATGTTTATATTGCATGGGAAATATCTGTAAACATATTAAATGTATTGAGTGTTCAACGGGGTCTGTAAATGGGCCAGTTATCGTGCTTTTGATGTAAGTGCTCTTGACATCCTTAGTCCTCGTGTCAATATTAAATTCTGTGTTTGAATGGAACAGTCGTATTAATTGTGTCCAAACCAAATACTTGTGATATAACTAGCGAAAAATGAAAAAAAAAAAAACACTTACCGCCGCTTGCATCTGTGTTAAATATTTTTAATACTTAAACAGATTTAACGCAAATGGTGCAAGAGGCGATAACGTTAACATTAAAACGTCACGAACGAAAAAAACAAATCCTAAATCACCAAAAACATTGAAATGCTGCTATAAATTTAAGATTTGAATTTATATTAGAAAATAAATGTTTGGTTTTGATGCAATTACAATATTTGGTATTGTACATATTGATCGTATTAGAAGCTCCCCAAAAAAAAAAATCTATTTTAATTCCAATGCGCGCTCGAACTTTAGTACGGAAACTTATACTTTACTTGACTTTTTTAGACGGCCACGGCGGTAACGGAAAAGGCAAAGGTTAAGACGCCGAGAAGGTTACCGGTCAAGCAGAAAGAGACGCCGCCCCCCACCCCCCCCAGGCGGGGCTCGCGGGCTGCCGGCAGAGGTATCTTCTTACTTCCCATTAGCTATGTCCACACCAGTTTCATGTTTCATGTTCATCTTGCGCTTTCAACTTTCAAATCGTCTTGCGTCAAGCGCATGCAATACGAGGGTGACGCTGAATCTTCAATAAAATCCAATATTTTGACTTTATTTTCCGCCATTTTATTTGCAAAATGTTGCACGTTGACCCAACGGTGACGGATCAGCGTGCGCTACGGTCATGCGCTGTTGTCAAACCAGTTTGAGCGCATGCGTTATTGCATCCGCTTTGGTTGCAGAGGCATGCGTCAGAGGAAAACGCAAGATGAACGTGACGGCGCACTGGTGTAGACATAGCTTTTCTTTCATGTGATGTTGTTCCGTTCTTTTACTCACCAGTTCAATTAACTCTATTGGCGATAATTCGACCCGAGAGCCAATAAAGATTACGAACTTCAGGGTGGCCACTTTCTGGAAAACCGGGAAAACCGGGAAAAGTCAGGGAAATTCGCGGGTCAGGGAAAAATCAGGGAAATGTCAGGGAAATTTGCAAAAGGTCAGGGAAAAATACATTACTTACTAAAACTATATTTTTCGTTTATCGGATTTCGTTTATTGAGAGGAAAAAGTCACTAAGTACAAAAATCTAAAATCAGTGTAATAACAACAATGATATGAGTTATCATTGTAACATCTACTAATTCAAAACTACGAAAAACTATAAATTAATTTCAATAAATTTACTAAGTAAAAAATATCGGTTCATTTTAATAAAAAATATATGTTACGAGTCTTAATTAAAATGTAAAAATCCTCGAAGGCCATCAGAATCCTATATATAAAAAAATATTATGTAAAAAATCTCTAGATTTCGTTTCCATAGAAAAATGTATAGAGAAAAAAATCCATACTTTCCGTGCGATGTACTTTTATATTGAATATAAAAAGTTATATGACATTTTTTTATTTTTGCTTGGATGATCAGGGAAAAAACCGAAAAAGTGCCTGGAAAACCGGGAAAAGTCAGGGAAATTCAAATGTTGTAAAAAGCGGCCACCCTGGAACTTTGACAAGGAGTATATGGTTTTCTTGTTTTAATATCACTAGAGTATTATAAATTAAAATCCCTCCAAATGTTTGTCCGGGATAATCTCAGAAAGTACTGTACGGATTTTCATATGATTTTCACCAATAAAGAGGGAGTACCTAGGAAGGTTGTAGGTTATAATTTTATGTACATTAACCCGTACAAAGCCGGGGCGGGGCGCTAGTCAAAAACGAAACAGCTGTACACGTGTAAAATGATAATTTAACAAAATGAACATTTCTCAAAATGTTAAAATTATAATAGAAAACCATTTTCGTATACTTTTGGGTTAAAAATTGGAACACCCTTCTAGTATACATTTATGTACCTATATTATTAAAAATCGTTGATTGCTTGTGTATGTAGAATTAATAACAACCTGTAGCCTCTAGTTTTGGGTAAAGAAAGAACATTCAGTCTAGTTTCCAATATCAAGTGTGTGTCGCAGAGAGCAAGCCGCCGGCCGCGGCGCCGGCGCCTGCGCCGTCCACGTCGACCGGCAAGGCGACGCGCACGCCGAGGAAACCGCCCGCGAAAAAATAATACGCGACCCCACTCCACAGACACTTCAGTTCTAGTGAGCGGACGCTGTGACAAACAGTACCTGGAGGTTGGTTTGTACTTTAAAAACGATTGTGTCTTCTATAATATATTTATTTTTACAACCCCTTGACTCCTGCATAATCATGGTGTACTTTAAACTTTTTGTATTTTTATTTTGACCGGACCCTTAGTTTGTAAGTTTTTATGAACCTGGGCAATGATATTATAAGTAAAAAGAGTTATAGTGTAGTTGCCGACACGACATTCGGAGTCTACAAATGGCACAGTAAACAGATAAAGTAGAAGTAGGACGGTTCTACTTCTGAGACCTGAAAAGAGACGAGAGATTTGCTAATTAGCAAAGTTTTAGTGTGGCCATTTTCTGCGTGTAACATATCTGCCTCTTTTGTCACTTAAAATGTCATTGTTCTTGGGCGTATTTATGAATTTGCCCGACTTAATATCAATTATGAAGTACAGTACAGTAGTCATTTAGCACAAGTTCTGAAATATTGTTATTTAGGAGCCGTGTGGCGAGTTATAATTAGTTTGTTTTATGCACTATTGTGTAGTTTTGATCGGTTTAGGTCAGGGCCTACCTATTTGTGTGAACGGCGCTCATGGAAATGTCCGTTTGGGGGCAGAACACGAAAACTCGGCCATGTTTTCTTTCAGTTTAATAGTGATTCACTTAATAAAAATTACATCACATTTTTTTGTAATGATACACTTGTCTTTATGGGAAAAAAATAATTTAATTTTACTAATAATGACTAACGTATTTGTAACAATTTTTAGTATTCACTGTAAATATTTACAATACAATTAACATGAATGTTAACAAGGTTACTTTGGTCCCAAACGCCGGGGAGTGCCCCGGCCACAGGCAATAGTAATAAAAGGTTTTTTTTATAAGATTAGGCTAAAATTTGGAATTTTTCTAGACTATTGACACTAGGATACGGTACTCTGTAATTGCAAAGTTTTGTATAAAATCAGTACAAAGAATTTAAATGTTATCAGAGTTAGTGGACACGTTTGATTTGAATAAGAGTATATTTTGATACAATTGGTTTACTTTTAATCGTAACGTGCTGTCGTGAATTGACTAGTTGTCGTTCTTCTGCAATGAAACTGAAAGAATACGTGTAATGTAATATTCCGGACCAAGCGTGTCGCGAGTAGCGGGCACACATTGAATCAATGTACAGTTGAATACTAAGTGTTAAGCCACTATCTACTGCTTGCTCAGAATCTTCAAGTGTAAAAATAGATAACGAAATCTATTTTCGGTTTTAAACTTTTACTGAATTTCTCTTCAATTGTTACGTCATATCTGCGAGTTATCATAAGATTGTTTTCCTGCATTTTGTTAAATGTTTTCCATTATAAGTACTCTTACGTTGTTACGTTAAGCTGAGGTTCCACGGTTTGTTGGTGTGTCGAGGGATGCTGCTACGTGTTGAAGCAGGATAGATATAAATATGTCAGTTACGTAGAGCCGGCGGACCGCGGGATCCCAGCTGCCAGCGACCCGACTTATGGGCGTACGAGTGTGTGTGTTAGTACCTACAAGCTAGGTGGTATTTCTATATAGGTTAATTATTAAAGAGAGGATTAAGCTTAGAATATAAATTATTGTGTGTGCATTTTCTGTTTATAACGTACCAAGCGGGAGTTGCACCGGTCCTCTGGTACAATAGTTGTATAACATATTCTAGCGTTTTATACAAAAATATATCAGTTTGAGAGTTATTGTAACAGAAAGTCCACAAATTACAAAATTTATATGCAATTCAGAATTAAATATAATAATTTAAGAGAAGCAAGTGTTTTAATTTTTAGGATTCCTTATCCAGAGGGTACCAAAACTATACCTATTGCTAAGCCTACGTCAGTCTGTCCTAAGGCTAACTTTAAAGAGCTGCATCTTTTGGACCGATAACCAGTTGATATTTAATTTTATTAAGAATTTCCCATCAAATAAAAAAATGAAAAAGTTAGTGATGTAAATAAAACATAAAATAAATTCATGGATACATGTTTTAATAATTTAATCTTCAATAGTTTCCAAGGGGTATTCTGCCATTACCAATCCTCTTTCCCAAAGGGCTTCTGCTATTTTCAACTTATCTGAATCCATAGATAACTCTAAATTTTCTACAGAAACATACTCGGGATAGTTAGTTATCAGGGTCTCTACTGCCGGTGCCAGTTCTTCATCAATCTCAAGATATGTAGGCTCATAAGCATGGTACTCCATAGAATTCTCAGTGTAATAGTACAGTCTGATTTGCTCCTCCTCTGAAACCATTCTCAAAATGTTCTTACGCAACAGTCTGATTCTTGTGTCAAGCCCTATCTCAACCCTGTTTGTGACTTTACCATCATCAACCATGACATCAGAATCACCATAAACGGTAACAGCTTTCTCCAAATCAGTTAAGACTGGAGGTAGAGCATCATGTTGGTAATTCTTATTCATTTGATCTACAGCTTCATCTATTGGTAAATGATCCTTGAGTTTGTCAAAGAGGGACTCTATAAGTTTCTGAATCTCTTTCCTCCGTGGTGTCTGAACATCTGAATTAACTAGACCAAAGTTGTCATAAATGTCAAAGGGTAAACCACGTCTCAGTTCAACATTCTCACTGACAGCTAGGTGAATGGCTGCAGGGATCATTTTTTCAAATAAATCTGCCCAAGAATGTTTTTGATACATGCTCACTGTTATGTGCAAGGAATGTTCACCATCTATAGTGACTCCCTGATGTATATAGCCTCTTGGAAAGTAAAGCATATCTCCTGCTTCCAAAGTAATCTCCATGATTGGCTGCCCTATTTCCTCCTGATCGAAATTCTTTGATGAGACCCGAGGTAAAACTTCATTTTCTGATAAAGGTTTATATATCTGCCAGTGTTTTTTACCTTCCACTTGCAAGATAAATGCTTCAATGTCATCATAATGAGGAGCAAAGCCCTGACTATCGGGAGGTGTGAGGTAGGCATTTGCGCCAACAAAAGAATTGAAGAATTCTTGCAATGTGGCATTCATTAAATGTAATTTTGGGATGTAGGTTTGGGGATTTAGTAACCTGATGCTGCAACCGTTTAAATAGTAATCCCAGACCACATGTGGGTGAGCCCTGCCTTCTGGGTTGTGAGTATCTCTCTTACCCCCTACATATGAGGTGATATCAATATTCTTAGTGAACTGGATGTGTTCATTGCGCAGCATATCATCAATGATTGGAGTAGACATAATTTCCTTGTAATATGTTGGTTTCTTTCTTGCAATGTGTAAAGGTTTCTTCTCCCAGATTTCATTAAGAAATTTGTCAGGATTGTAAGGAGCAATCATCCATTTAAATACTTTTAGGCCTTCTTCAGCACTGTCGGTAACAACAGGTGTAAAGTCAAAAGAGCCGTCATTACTACAGTTACTGCAGTTGCTCGATGCAGATTCATCATCCATAATACCACTTAATGCCATATTAAACTGTTTAACTGGAGTCACCACCAACTCGGGAATATCTTCATTATCATCATTTACATATTTCTTACTTTTAAAACCGTTTTTCTTACTCTCAACTATGTTTTTCTTACTCTCAACTATGTTTTTTTTACTCTCAACTTTGTTTTTCTTACTCACTATCGTGGTTTTTGCCTGTTTCTCTACAATTTTGGATTCCTTCTTATTTTTATTTTTCACTATGTTCTTGGACTTCTCTTCTTTCTTTTGCTTCTGTTTTAGTCTTTGAGCGGCGCTCTTCCCTTTAGGTTTTTTATTGGGTTTTTTGTTCTGAATGTAAATAGAAAAAGCTGATACCGGTGATTCCTCCATTGCGATTTGTGTGAGATATCGTAGAAAGAATTGGCTTAATAACTAAGAACTACAGTTTTTAGTAGAACATGACTTGAAAAAATTATAATATAATAAACACGACTGTTCGGTTTTCATATGCTTCCAAGGAATATCGGAAACATGCCAAAACTATTTTGAGGTTATATTATATTGCGTTCCAATTCACGTGTGCTGGTGTCAAACTGTCGAAACGTCTTAAAACTTTCCTTTTAAGGGGTTAATGATTTTAACTGCATCCGCACATTAACCTTCATACAAAGAAATGGAAAGTTAAAACAAATGGGTTCAAAAAGCCCGAGAATCTTGGGCCGAGATTAATATAGCACCATATTGTAAAATATTACGCCTACATCACACCTTCGTGCAAGCTGGTGACGATCGGTAGGACTGACGGAGCGGCGCAGCGCAGCCCAGGCGTGTAAAATGAAAAACATCGTTCCACTCAATTTAAGTAGTTTTTACCAGGCGAAGTTTATTAAGTTTTGTTATTTAGGTTCATAACAAAAAACAAGTTATTTATGACTCACCAGCATGCAAGCGTCAGCTCCTACCTAGCGTCTCGTCCGTGAAGCGTAATCAAGAGAAAATTCGCTCGCCGCCGCCGCCGTCGCTCAAAGTCGTGGCTGGACTGAGGACATTCATGTGTTTATTTGTCCGTATTTTTAACAGAAATTGAGCTGTAGTGATAATCAATTTAGATTTAGATTTATATCGTACCATTGTTCTCTAGTTTGTAAATATTTGTATTTCTGTTAATGAGTCAAATATTTAATGCAGTTTAATAAAACAAGGTCCACATTTGAAGCTGATTTATTTATAAAGAATTTCGTGTAGGTACAGGTATTGGGTCTATTTGCGGTTACAAGTCCACTTAAAGCATTTTTATTTTTGTGTTATTGTTCTATATGCACTAAAGTCTACGATCTACTGAAATGTACACTGTGAAGTCTATAAGGGTACATTTATTGATAACAGTAAATATATAATAATTTCTAATAAATACTTGCCATCAGGCTTATTATTACAGTTCGAATTTCTGCTTTATAGTTAAAACTATGTTCTTATAACTAGTTAGTATCTAGTTCTCACCTACCTACCATGATATAGAAAAAATAATATTTTAACAAAGAGCAAAAAAAAATGTGAATGAAAAATTGCAATACTTTTCAATGCTCCCTGTAGAATATTCCTAAATATAATTTTACTTAAAAGAGTAGACCAGAATCTTGAATTATAAATATATTTACTTACTTAAAGAAAATATATAAAAAAGATAAAGTGACGGATGCGTTTTACTTTAAATTACATTCAAAGTATTATTAAAGACGATGATACATTTTTAGTGCATTCAACATTTTTTTCATTACATAACTACTAGTGTATTATTGGGCAAGCGTTATCGACTAACGGACAGTTTTACTTTTTAATTTGGCATGAAGTTGTAGTTTTGCTGTTACTCTTTTACTTATTGAGCTTCGAATACTTTGCAGAACTTACTATTATATTTTGACACAGGGATCGGTGCTACTTATACATAATTAAAGTAGGTAGCTATGCGGGTTATTCACACAACAATATTTCTATAATAAAATTGTTAAAACTGCTGATGTGGCCTTGCGAATACTAATTATAATTAAATTTCAAGCTAATAATTACAGTGTAATCTATATTAAAATACATCTATTTGATGAGTTTTATTACCTTTTAATCAAAAAATATTGAAAAGACATATCATTTGATCCGTTGAATTGTACATAGGAAAGATAGATTCTGTGAAACAACATCTACTTCAATTATTATTACGATACAAAACTAACGTGATGGTTTTTTTCATAGGTCTTCATAAATTTAATAATATTGTCATTGCGTTTCGTTAAAGTGAACGGATGCTAAGCTAATGGTACTGTGATTTATTTTTTTAATAAATAGTGATTTTATTTGATAGTATTTTATTCAGTCACAGCCACACTAGATGAAAGTTAAGATGCGAATGGCAAATTTAGAACGGTTTCAGACGTCCCGACCGACGCGCCAAATGAGTCAGGCACAGGCAGGTATTGTCATTCTGTACGTAACGGTCGGAACGTGAAAAACAGTCATTTTCTTGATTTAAATATGTATAAACTATATAAAACATTCTACGTACAAATAATTTGCGTTACACGCGACAACATCTTCTAGTTTTCTAATTATATTATATCTTTTGAATATTTAATGAAAATTGAATACAAGATTGTTAAATGTAATTTGATAATCTCAGATAATCTACTAAATTATTGGTCGACTATCACACAGAATTGATACGTACATGTAAATAATCTATGGAGATTTATAAGCTATTAAATTTTAAATACAAATTGGATAAAGTGGGAAATTGAATGAGGTCGATAGATTAAGTTTTAAACTCATTTAGCTTGGTCAAATATAATTTTGAATCTGATCCAACATGTAGCGTAATATGATTAACAGTTGACGACGAAAACCATGGCGCCGACTGTATAAGAATGCATAGTCAAGAGACTCATTACAATGAAGTCAGAAGTTACTTCTTATTTTTTTTTACTTTGATCTGAATATCAAAGAAAAAAATACATAAGGATCTAACATGACGCCTAACTTTACGTTGTTGTCAAAATAGGCCTCTATTTTTTTTGTTTAGTACGTAGCTCATGAAATACACGTTGATACGTTCCGGCGTTTTAATGTTTTTTTTGTATGTATTACTGAATTTATTTACTTGAAACGGTTTTACCGTTCGGTGTTTTTAGTTTTTAAGCTTGTTTTTCAGGTTTGATATTCCCGCTTCTTGATATGTTTTTAACAAACTTATATTTGTTTATCTCTTACCCGCCGAGCCAGTAATAAGCGCGGAGTTACTAAATATTAAAAAGTTTATAAACCGTATACATGTTAAACGATTAAAGATTTTCAGTCTATTTAGTACTGGCTGTTTGGATATTAATTGCCACATAATTAATTATTATTTTGATCATAAGGCCAAGTGTGAAACAGGGACCCTACTTCAAAAACCGATTTCGAAGTTGCGTTATCTCTATCCCTTTCTCTCTATCGAATTTCGAATCGAGTGCTTCGTGGTAACCAAACAGTTTTTTTTACAAAATACATTCGCCATCGGTGTGCGGTCCACAACTCGAGAATGTTTGCGATTAAGTCGCCTGACGCGGTCCGTTCGTGTATGGTCCGTTTTATTAAACCGTTATTTTCGATATCTTTCCAGTATTCGGTAAAAACTTGAAAATAGAAAAGTGAAAATTTGAATATCCTTTTCAGTCTTAACGTGCTCAGTTCCGCTGGTTTTCGACAGCGTTTTTTTGTTTCCAAGGGAATGTATAAAATCGCCTTTGAAATATGAGATTTTAGAAAAGGACGGTCTTTGATTCGAATGGAAATAAATTCACAGTTATAAAAACATACGGGTGTCCTAAGGTTACGCACATATGATAGAAATTACATACAACTATGTTGTTATATTATAATTTGATTTAAATTTTACCTATATAGAAAATGTGTGCATTTTTAATATCTAACAATATGAGTTTTTTTACCACTCGTTACAGTTCTTTTTTTACATTTAATTCAATCAAAATATGAAGCGAATCTTAGGGCCGTATGAATACATTCATCCTGACTGAGATGACCTTGTCTCAAGATGTTTCAAAAATTACATAGTTTGACATGTCTTGAGATGGGCATTTCAATCAAGATGAATTTCTTAATACGACCGTTCCTTGCTGATAAAACTTATCTCAAACTGATACAGACATACGAACGTATTTATTTCAACGGTTAAAGCGGCCATTCATAACCAACGTAAACTTTCTACTTAAACAGTAAATCAAAAAAGTACTTGTACTTAATAAATTTTATTTCGTGTGTTTTCTTTGAGTTGTTACACATTAAATCATTTAAAACATGTTGATGAACCTAGAATAAATCGTCTTTCATGAGAATTACCCCTTCTATACCTTCTATACGATCGGGAGGTTCGGCCAACCGAGAGGGACGCAGCTATCTGTAGGAACGAGACGTAAATATTACTGTCTCATTCTGACAGATAGCTGCGTCCCTCCCGGTTGGCCCAACCGCCCGATCGTGTGGAAGTGGTATGAATCGGCATTGGGACGGAAAGCGGGCGTAGCAACTTTTTTATAAATCAAAGAGGATAGTCAAAGTTTAACGACATATCATAATCATAGTATAAATAAATAATTTACGCCAGGAATTTAATAGAAGTGGAGGAATAATGTAACAATTAATTCATTTTGATGTCTTAAGGAGATCCCTTTAAGTCCGTGTTCAAGACAAGACGATCAAAATGCGACATTGTCAGTCACATTTTATTATTTTAAGGTGAAAGCACAATATAGAGACACGCTAGAATCACGCGTAAACCTCAAGCAGCATTCTACTAGTAATACCGCTGCTTTTCATCGGTTCTACATTGTGAATCCACCTTTACTTCCATAACGGGAAGTCACAAATTGCTACGCCCTATGGCCCTATTTTAGGCGTACCGTGGCAAAGGTATTAAAGTCAATGTGCCTCTCCGATATTTTGTTTTTTTGTTAACTGCCAGTACGCCGCAAACCCTTGTATTTAATGCACCCTCATGTCCCTCGCGTGCACGGGCGTGGTGTCCTCGGGGCTGGGGCTGTCGTCGAGGTGCGGGCGCACGCGCACGACGGAGCGCCGCGCGTCGCGCGCGAAGTCGGCGCGCAGCACCAGGCCGGCGCCGTAGCCCGCGCCGCCCGACCCGCCCGACCCGCCCGACCCGCTCAGCCGCATCTTCTCGGGGTCCTCGTCCAGCTTGGCGGTGGAGAACACGGTGCTCAAGTTCAGTTGCGGGATGTCGTAGAACACGGTGAGTGTCAGCATGAGGAAGGTCAGCCCGGTGAGCAGGAACACTGGGAGAGATAGAATTGTCGTTAATAAAACTTTATACTCGAGCTCGACCAAAGTAGCACACAAGCTGTATACGAGCTTATACAACCCTTAAAATGCTGAATCTATAGTTATAATGGCTGTATAAGTCAGCTCTTATACAGCTTTCGTGCTACTTGGGGACTGGCGACTAGTAAGACGCCCTCTTATAATTGTTATAAGTACATATAGCCATAATGACAACCCATATTAAAGTACCTGTTCAATTCGCAGTCTAGATGGAACATCCAGGATTTGATCACAAACATACACTGTTAAAATGATTGCCCTTCTTTTCGTTTGGCGTAGTCAAGTAAAAAAAAGCCGGTCAAGTACGAGTCGGACTCGCGCACCGAGGGTTCCGCACAAACTTGTAGGCATGTAAATAGTTCGTAAATCACGGGAATACAATATAAACAAAGTCCAGTATAAACTGACACACAATAAGTATGCACTTTAGTACTTAGTGAGTGTCAGCTTATACTGGACCCTTTTTTTATGTGATGTAACTACAAATTAACGGTTTTCGGATTGTTTCCTTTACTTGTGCTATAAGACAGCTTCTTGCAAAATTTCATGATTCTAAGTCAACGGGAAGTACCTACTCTATAGGTTTTGATTCCCTTGAGATTCCCTTCAATATGCGGCATAAACGGCCGTATCTTTTGATTGCGTTGACTTAGATGTTTGATTTTTTCACTGATCCAAGGGACTGCAGACTTATGTATTTGATATTAATTTCAACTTGATACCTCCACGCGTGCCTGAGAAAAAGGGTCTTGACAGACACACAGACAGACAGACGGACAACAAAGTGATCCTATAAGGGTTCCGTTTTTTTCTTTGAGGTACGGAACCCTAAAAATACAGTCTGCAAAAGAGCTCGTCCCAACAATTTTCTGTAACCCTTAGTTTATGGTACTCACAAGTGGTAGCCACTTTGTAGAGCGGGCGGTACACCTGCCCCGGCGCGTCTCCCGGGATGTAGTCCCCGAGCCCGATGGTGGTGAGCGAGATGAAGCAGTAGTAGAAGGAGTCCAGGAAGTCCCAGTCCGGCTCCAGGGCAGCGAACGCGGCCGCCGGCACCACCAGGAAGAATACCACCAGGATTGTCACTAGAATCGGGAGAGAAAAGGCAGGAGTTGGTTATTTTTCAGGTGAGCTGGCCCCGTGCTATGGCCGCCTTTATCGCAGTGAATAGATCTTCCGTCACTCTTGCACTTGCATAGCTGCCAGATAGTGATACAAACAGATGTTTTATCCGCGTTTATCTACGATTACATCGATAAATACGACCATAATATGCCCACTGGAAGGCTCTGACTGATCGGATCCTATGTAGTCAATGCAGGGAAATATCAAGTGTTTTTTTTTCGGACCTGACTGATTCCGGATGCATATAGTCCGAGCCGAAGGCTGTGACTATGTCGACGTCCAAAGCAAACGGCTTTAGGGAACAGTGGTCTCCATTTTTGAAGAGCTGGTAAAGGTAAACTCAGACACGTGCAAGTTCAGCTACTACATAATAAAGATTTGTCGTAATTTCGGACACCATGGCGTCCTATATCCACGAACTTCTGTTTCGTGTTTTATTTTGCTGAATGAAAGCTTATGGACATCTCGGAAGAGGGGATAATTTAGATTAGCAATGGTTCAAATGGAAAGGAGTTCTTGTAATATGCAGGTGCATCTTCTGAAACTGTACGCTTTAAACTCTAGGTTTGTCTACTTATATAGTCAAAAATATGGTTATTTTCCTGCTCATAATTAGATTAATTGTAATTATGGAAAAATTGTTTATTTATGCGATAACTGAAGTACAGTTGTGCTGTTTAATTGGCTGTTTACAACGCTTCTCTCGTGTAGATAAGACATGATACGACTAGGTACAAGTATGTGATAATACTATTACGTAAGTTATATTATATTTTTGTATTTTTTATTATCGAAATAGGTAACGTATTAAAATTGACTTGACTTGAAATGAACAACTATAGCATGGACATTGCAATAATCGGTAATCCCGTCGTCACCGACATAGCACTAGCCGGAATGATGATGAGTCAAACCCCTTCTATACGGTCGGGTGGTTGGGCCAACCGAGAGGGATGCAGCTATTTGTAGGAACGAGATGTAAATATTACTATCTCATTCTGACAGATAGCTGCGTCCTTCTCGGTTGGCCCAACCGCCCGACCGTATAGAAGGGGTATTAATGTCAAGCCGGGCTCACCGATGACGAGCAGGTGCAGGAGCCGGAGGGTGAAGGGGCGGTAGAGGTGGCCGAGCGCCGCGTTGAGCGCGCGCAGCAGCGCCGTGGCCGGCCGCAGCAGCCGCTCCACCAGCGCCGACAGCAGCACCAGCGTCAGCGGGATCCCGAACAGCGCGTACACCATGCAGAACAGCTTGCCCGGCTTGGACAGCGGCGTTACGTGCCCGTACCCTGGAGAGTTACAATTTAAAATATTTCAAAACTTCATTTTTAGCAACTTTGTTGCTGACTGTACTTCGAACTAGAGATGGGCCGAATACGGACTTTGCCGAATGCGAATATTCGGCCGAACATTCGGTTCAGCTCTTACCGAACCGAATATTCGGCCGAATATTCATAGAAACAGGTTTTGATACGTCCGCAGTTAGCGCTCCGCGTGTGTTTCGGACCTTCGCGCTCGCGCCATTTGACTTGTCAACCTTTAGTGGATAACTGGAGAAAAGTGATTACTGATTAATACAACTTACTTAATTAAAACAACGGTTTTTTTGCAAAATATATGTATTTATATTTAGACGCATATTTATCTCTTTTTGGTAGTTGCTTAGAATCCTGAAATAGGATGTCAATCCGACGAATTACAAAACAACCTACGCTCGTTATTTACTTTGTTTATTCGGTAAATATTCGGCAATGTTACCGAACTATTCGACCGAATACGAACATACCGAATATTTACCGAATATTCAGCCCATCTCTACTTCGAACACTAATGTTTAAAACTCGCAAAAAAAAGAGTCAAAAGTCAAGGTTGAGGGTTAGTCCCAATTGCCGTGAATCCGATAACAGATGTATCAGACGAGACCTCGTGCGGAGAAGCGGAGACCACGAATCAGCAAACGAAGTGAAGGTGGAACGACGATATCCGCAGGGCTGCTGGCAGCGACTGGAGGACAGTCGAAGATTGGGCTGTGGCGTGCAATTGGTGAAGCGGCACCTATGGACAGCAGGGGACACGAGCTGATGATGATGAATGAACCAGTTCCTACCGATGGTGGTGACGACAGTCGAAGAGAAGAAAAGCGACTGCCCGAAGCTCCAGTTGGGGCCGCTCGCGTTCTGCGCCGCCGGCACCCCGCGGTTGGTGGCGCTGACCACCGCCTCCAGCAAGGATTCCAGGTCATCGACTGTGGGAAGACGAATAGATAGAGAATATAGGTCAAAGAAGTAACAAGGCCCGGATTTTGGACATTGGCCAAAAGCTATGCTAAAAGTATGAAAATATGTTCCGTCGTTTTTTGTTTATCGCGTTAAGATAGACAGACAGACGCGGCGGGGGGGACTTTGTTTTATAATATTATGTAAGTGATGCGTGATTTGATAACAATAATTATGTAGGTAGGTTATTAGGTTAGTTTAATTGGTATCGTCGACAATTCAAAATTCGAATCAGGGGGCCTAGCCAAGATGCATTAGGTAGCTTAACAACTAACAATTTTCGAAAATCAGAATTAAATACGGAACCCTCGGTGCGCAAGTCCGACTCGCACTTGACCGTTTTTATCTGTTCTGTGGCCTAAGTTCACCAGGAGCACTATTACTTCATTAATTATTTCGTTACAAATTTTCTCATCAAAGCATTCAAAAAAAATTAACCTGTATTTACCCAGAAAATTACGAGTCGCCGACGATAGTGCAACAGTGCACATACGCACACTTAGTAATGAACAGGCTTATGTCGAAACAAGGCAGTTTGATTTTAAATCTTAAACGCTTCTGGTTACGGTTGAACATGGAATACAGGTTTATTTCGACTTGAGCCGTTTTATTACTAAGCGTGCAATCGTTTTACGTTGCCGCTATCTCGGAACAGAAAAAACGGCCCAGAATAGCGAAATATGAAATTACGGTCGGTAAAAACGCGCTCAGTGCACAAATGGCCATACAATTACTTGAAAAAAAAAAAATGATTTATTTAGTAACTTAAACTGTATAACAATATATTACTTGGTCCGCTAGATCCGAGCAGAAAAAATCGAGCCTCCGAATCGGAAAAACGCGGGCAGTGCACTAACAGCCATTGCGCGCTTATGCGTGGGCTACACGATTTCAAACAACGGTTTAAAACAGGTGGTTTGAAACCGTGTAGACAGTGGTTTTAAACCAAATTTCGCATGACCTTAAACGTCCTTGGCAGATGTCAAACAAATGGGCTTGTTTGAAACCGTGTAGCCGCTCGCTTCTACCAAGGTCACTTGGTTTAAAACCGTGGTTTGAAACAGTGTAGCACGGGCATCAACCAAATTTAACCGATAGCATGGCGTGGTTTGACGTCATCTAACCTCGTGACCATTACATAAAGCTGTAACCAGTATTCTCAAGTAGTTTCCACCTACTGAACAACCAATCAGAAAACTGGGTGACACCGATAGGCGTCGCGCATGACCGCGCTATCGGCTCGTACGTAAGAATAAATACCTACTGGTAAATCGTGTCAGTGCAGGGGGTAGGCGATAACCTCCAGAGGTTGGTAACACTGTGTGTGACCAGCTTTAGGGACATTCCTGAGACTAGTGAAATCGGTGCCGGATTAAACCATGGAGGTGCTCTAAGCATTTTCGCTTATGGGCAATATTATATAATTATGACAATATTGTTGTGTCAATTTTAATTCGTGATTATGGTGCCCCCTGCTTACTTTGTTTAATGGCTCATCCGGAACGGTGTGGAATCATTACGTTTTTAAACGGACGGAATTTATTAGTCGGTGTAGGGTGGCCAGTCAAGAGTTCCAGAAATCTTGATACGTTGTTGGATAACTTCACTGAACTTGAAAGATGGACACTGCACATAATATGTGCCGCATCTATAGTTTAGGACAGATCGAGCCACAAACCAGAAGTGGCGCTACATTTTCATATTACTTTTTAATACGGTCGCATCGACCACGACTACCTTTTTTAGGCTCTGATCAAAGATAAATGAAATAAAATACAAATAAGCCTAGTCCCAAACTAAGCACTAAGCTTGTACTACGGGTACTAGACAACGATAAACATACATATATAGAGAAATACATATTTTAATTCATAACAAAAGTAACTTTTATTTAATATGTGCCGGAACTCTGATTGACTATCCTTTCCTAGGGGACAGGACACAGTGCAATCATTGTCACTCTAACTACCGTCAGAGACGTCTATTAATTTATACATTTGAATAAAATTGCTGCGACATTCCATTGCTATAGCAAAGAAAGTGACAGCAGCAACTTTAATCAAACTTAAAAATTTATTGCCGTCTCTGAGTGCGGCCGTAACTTTTATTTTGATGACGTCGAAATTCCATACGTCAAGCGACCGCTGCTAGGACGAACAAAGTCATAGATAAGACGCTGATTTTATTAGAAAGGTTTAGATGTAGGTTGTAGTTTAATTTAAAACTGTAAACACATCGTATCACGTTGACACAAATCGTTAGATCTGGCGGAACACGCACGAGCAAAGTTCTATTCTTACATAAACGTAAATGCATTCAATGTAACGTAGGTATGTATTAGAAAGTCGTTTGTTAATGACGTGATGACTGCATGACTGTTTGCTGTTTATCATCTGCAAGCAGAATAATTGTAATAAAGTTTGCTAATTCCGAGAAATAGTTAACATTTATTATGCGAGTTTTTTGATAGTACATTTACATTTCGTCGTTATCTGACAACACCGCTCTAAGTCGAAAACGGTTTTTTTACATTTAAATGTCATTGGATAGAGCTACTCATTGCGCGTCGATCTACCAATCACTGTCTAAACATTTCAGCCAATAAGAGACCAGTATTTAAAAAGAAGTGACAGCGCGCAAGTTGGTTGGTCTCTGGTGTTGGAACACCGCACTAGTAATTCTGCCATATTACTCGTAAAACCTACCACCGATCAGAGCCCCAAAAATTTGTTTATCTTTCTCCCCACGACGTGTCTGTGTTCTGCGAGCCTGTTATGGTATAGTTTATCGATGTGGATAATCGTGGATAAATAAATAAATAAATAAAATAAAAATAATTTATTTCAGACCATGAGATCCATAGTATGTTAGTAACAAAATGATCTTAAGACTATGTTAGTAGTAAATTTATATAAAACACATTTTACATTATTATTATTTGGCTGCACCAATTACCACCGTGACCCAGTATTTAGTGAGAGGGCAGTCGAGGCGTTCCGCCAACACCCTCAGAAGGCTGTTGCTGCTGCCACGTACATGCTTCAGCAATGAGGCTATTCTCTTTCGCCTAATGGCATAGAAATCGTCTACTCTCGCCTCAGCAAACATGCCGGACGCACTACAATACAATAAAAAACAACAAACATCCGTCGCTTTCTGACAAGATGAGTGCGATACTGACAGATACTTTATCCACCGCAATAAACGCGACACGCGAAACGTGTAATCTATCTGTTTAGTTTTAAAGCATCTCCTTTAAGTGCCATACGATAAATAAATAATAACGCGACCATGCCGACCATAACACGGGTCCTGGTCGCAGTGCTCGATTAGGTTACTGACGGTACCCTGGATGGTACAGATTAAATAACAGTTACTACGTAATGGTCTTTTTATAATATCAATATTATTCCAACGTAAACCCTGTCCACACTCAAACTTCAGAGATGTTGCGTTTAAAACACATTACCTCATTGCGACTGGGCTCTAAGGTGGTACGTAGCTACATATTTATCTTGAATTAGTATTCAGCTATTTATAATACTTATCAATAGGTATCCTCCGATTTAATTTTTGTCTCGGCCTGCAGTTAGGCACTTATAAACTTTCTAAATTCTAATCAAGTATCGTTTAAACTTTGCTCACTTAAATACCAGTGAAACTATCGCTTAATCAAATTATGAGTTGTTACCAAACTTGTTACAAAATCTGACTTTATTAAGCTTTATCAAAAGTTAAAATGTAGGTACCTACATATATAAAAATATCTAGATGGGTGTCCTTCCATTTGGGCAAAGAACGTTTCGCAAACTGTTTCATTTCGTAACAGTTTCATTTGGCCAAACGCTTTTTTTCCGAAACTGTAAATATTTCAGGATTTATTTCAGGAATTATTCATCGTGTAGAACCCTATAGGTTAGGTTAGGTTAGATTAGTTTTATAAAAATCCTGAAATATTTACAGTACGCGATACGCCTTTACGCTGTAAAAACAACGCTCCAAAAGCCAGTTTGTTAGACTGCGTTTAAAGGAGTTTCCCTCTAGCAGCCTTACTGCCGCACTCAGAGACGTCCATTAATTTTTAAGTTTAATTAAAGTTGCTGCGTCTTATTCTATTGATATTAGCAAAGAAAGTGACAGCAGCTACTTTAATGAAACTTAAAACTTAATTGACGTCTCAGAGTGCGGCCGTTAGTTCCTCCGGGAGATGATTATAAATAATGCAAATGTTGAATACAATTTATTTGTTGATCATCTTGTGACTTCGAGGGTGATATAAAAGGTTCTATTTTTACCTTGGTTCGCCTTTCAAGAACTTCGCCTCGAGTAAAGTACGAGTGATGTCAGTGAGTGATGCGAGTGTGTCAGATGCAAATTGTGTGGTCTAAGTGCCGTATTCATAACCTGATCTTGGCTAAGAACCCCGTTTCAAGTCACGTCCAAAGCCAACGTCCAACTCCAAATGGTGTCAAATTTGTACGCAAATTAAGGATCTGGTACGGAATGTATTAAGTAGTATAGTTTGACCTTCGGATGACCGGTTGATGGAGCAACAGTTTTTGAGAACTCGTTCGATGCTTTCAGAAACGAAACCGGTCGTGGCTCGGAGTTTCTAACGACAGAACGATGGCTATTCTAATTTCAAATGTTTAGTAAATTTATTTTCTGACAAACATACTTTGTATTGTATAGTGTTTTTCACGGCGGCGTGCCCCGCCTCTCCAATTAACGGTGCAAGGTAAAATTAAGTAGTGGGGCGCGCCGTCGTGGGTTGAAAATACTGTACAGTCAGCGTCAAATAGGAGCAGCTAAAATGGCCAAATTTTTGGTAACACATCCTTATTCCTATAGTAATAAAGATGTGTTGTATATTTGGCCACTTTCACTGCTTCTATCTATTTGATGCTGACTGTACCCTGTCGCTGGTTTTTTTTTTTTTTTTTATAAGAGAGGGAGGCAAACGAGCGTGCGGGTTACCTGATGGGAAGTAATCACCACCGCCCATGAATACCGACAACTCAAGAAGAGTTGTCGGTACGTTGCCGGCCTTGTAGGGAGATGAACGCTCTTTTCTTGAAGGCCCCCATGCCATAACTGGCCGGAAACACCGCAGAAGGTAGTTGTTTCCACAGTTTCACCGTGCGAGGCAAAAAGTGCCTGGTGAAACGCACGGTGGAAGAACACCATTCATCAAGGTGATGTTGATGAAACTTGGATTTTCGACGAGTAGTACGGTGGTGGAATTCTGCGGCCGGTAATAATTCGTGTAATTCTAATTGGTTATGAGTTATGATCAGAGTTCGGATATTAGAGGGCTTATTTACCTAAAGTAAGCGCAGTCTCAATAAGAGCTAATAGTTAATGTAGAGGCGGCTTTGTAAAATAAATGATTTTATATGTAACATGTCTGGATTTATTTATTATTTACGATGATGTTAAACCTTAAGCTTTGTCTTACGTTAGAATATGTAATAGATGTATTCATTTCCCTAGCACCTGCCAAATTTTATTTCGTGCTTGCATGTTATTAACAGAATGTTAAGCCCACTGGGAACCCAAAAGACCTGATCTCTCTTACTGATGACCCGGCTGAATGGCCAAGAAACTTGGATATCAGTTTATGACATATGTGACGTTCTCAGGGTAAAGGGACCTTGTGGAGGAAGTTAGTTACGCTCTTCTTGTTCTTGTAACTATACGAATACTATGGTAACAGTTCTAAAAACGGCGTAACCGCCTGCATCCATAAGGTCCCTTTATATTGAGAACGTCACATATTATCTATACGATTAGATATTGTAATTTGTGATTGTCCACGCCATACGATTAATAGTTATTTGTTACGCAAGGCTGCAAAGTTGTTATTTGGCGCGAGAGCCAGTATAGAATCCCGAGTTAGCGAAGGATTCTAAAATTGAACCACGAGCCCAAGGGAATCAAGGCCTCGAGACCAGAATAATTTTGCTGCCGTGCGAAACACACAATTTTTCAACACGCCAGTGTTTACCTCGCTACGGTAAGGTAACGATAACACCAATGTTTGAAAAACAATTGTACTCCGCGCACAGCACCAACATTAATTTCCACGCTAGCGGTTAAAGTGGGCATTTACCTATTTTTCTATTGTTATTGAAGCATTATCTAATCGTATTACAGTAATCGTTAACCATTAGGAACGCGTCATTAAAACAATTACAATAAAATTACACGATTCATATCTCTTTGTTATACGAATAGGGGTACATTAGGGGCCATTAAGTAAGCACTGAAGGGTGGGAGGGGGTCTTTGCTTTGCTTATTTTTGATGACATGGGGGAGGGGGGTATGAATGGCGATTACATCAGCAATATTTATTTATTTACTTTTGAACTGACTAAAATTCTGCTTACGTACTTAATACTTGAACAGACACTTATGTATGATACTCATATATATATAGTCCTCCTCAATGATTTAGATGACGGCGACCCCTTGCCAGAAACCATGGACTAAAATGGACTTTGCCTATTATGGGCTCGAATGTGGCTAGCGAAGCCAAATTTACCTTTGAAAACCCTCAGACACGTGTGGCAGCAGAGTTGGCCAGAGGCATTGTAAGTATACGTGTAGGAGGGCTTATATATTAAGAATTAAGTGGCAGGACCGTGTTCCGAATTCTGAGGTCCTACGTCGCTCCGGAATGTTTGGCATGGAAGCTCTGTTGATGCAGCGGCAGCTAAGATGGAGTGGGCATGTCCTTCGAATGGACGACCGCCGCTTGCCTAAAGCTGTACTCTACTCTGAGTTGGCGGAAGGTAAGCGGAAGCATGGCGGTCAGCACCTGCGCTTTAAGGACGTGCTCAAACAACATCTGAATGCTTGCGCCATCAATCCTACGTGTTGGGAGGAGCTGGCTGCAAACAGGTCATCTTGGCGATCTACCATCTTTGACCGTGTCCAATCGTTTGAGGAAAACCGTCTCACAACATTAGACGGCAAACGCCAGCTACGCAAAGAATGATACTCATACTTTTACTACAAAGCTAAAAAAAAACTTGTCTGTGTACATCATGGTAAATTTACAAATTTCGATGTTTTCGGTGAAGGAAAATATCGTGAGGAAACCTGCACACACCTGCAAAGCAATTTGACAGTGTGTGCGAAGTTCCCAATCCGCACTGGGCCCGCGTGGGAACTATAGCCCACACCCTCTCATTGTGAGTGGAGGCCTGTGCCCAGCAGTGAAACGTATATAGGCTGGATTATTATTTATTATTATCTGTGTACATAATCGCCATACGAATAAATAATAATTAATTACAGAGCTCGGTTTTCAAAGGTACAGTAAGCATCGTAAACATCGGATATTACCTAACGTCTACGAATTGAAAAGTGAGTTGTTTAAGATATTAATACCCCTTTGCTTACATGGTTCCCATACGCGAGTAACTGTAATACGAGATGATTAGTTAATATACAATTACGATCATCCTAGAGAAGTTCATTACCGCGACGAAGACCGGGCGGTTGCCATTTAAAACCGGTTAAGTTGTGAGAGCAGTGTGATAATAACTATTATTTATTACACTGCCTCAAGTATGGTGCTACTATCCAACTTTTATTATAAATGTAAAAGTTTGCGGACATTTGAATGTTTGTCTTTTCATTTATTTAATCTTAGATTAAAACATGAGAAACTAGCTTTTTCCGTGTATCGTCGTTTATGGATATTCCTTCGAGAATTGACAATTTTTACGGGGACAAATGTATTCAATGTCCTTCTAAAGGAAACAATCTATCTCCTAGCCAAATTTCATTAATATTCGTTCAGTTATTTTGAAAATATAACAAACAATCAGGGATACTTTCGCACATGATATTATTAGGAGATTTTATAAAGAGGTTAAACTTTAAACGAGTTCCGTGTTCTAAGCGGACAAAGCCACGGGCAAACGCTACTATGTACGTATAATAATATGATTGTACGAATCTGATGCCTTGTAAGTAATCCAAGGCCGTTTGGAACATTAACATTATCTAAAAGTACTAAGTATCTGATTCATGATGAGAGACTGGGATAAATGTGAAATTTCCCGTCGATTTTAAGACTTGAAAGATTCGCGTTGGTACCGAAAAACCTTTAGTTTAGAAAGATGAGAACGTAAAAAAAACATTTTCTTGAAACTAAATAATAAACAATCAAATAAACATTACAAGCGACCCGCCCTCGCTTCGCTCCGGGTACTATTATATATCGTACATAAACCTTCCGTGAAAAATCTAACTGGTGGTGAAAACCGCATTAAAATCTGTTGCGTATAGTTTGAAAGATCTAAGCGTAGGTACATACCTACATACACACACAGGGACAGACACAGACGACGGGAAGCGACTTTTTTATACTTTCTCGTTTAATAGTAAATGGGTCTAATTCAAAAAGTCGGACATAATTAGCAAATAGAAGTGTACAAACAATGAAGGTGAAAAAGTTACGCTGTGCGACGAAAAGTATCCTTCCTTAGTATGGCAATTTTTCATAGAAAAGTTTCATAGAACATTTAATTGCGTGAGTTAGCATGCGCAACTTTTTGAACTCCCCCCCCCAAATGAGGAAGCCTTCACGATGCTGTGAGTAAGCTGACACGCCGAGGGCTTCACCCTACACATGTACCACTATTACACGCATTTCCGGTCCTGAGGGCTTATTGCCTAACGCACTCGCGATCGCGATCGACATGAAAGTGGAACAATTGTTTTCATTTTGTAGGCAGACTTGCCTTCAACTGTCAAAAATGAAAGCGATCGCGATCGCGAGTGCGTTAGGCAAAAAGCCCTCTGGTCGCGGTCACTATGTTTTGTTTCTCTCTTCCTGAGTAAAATAGATTAAGACAAAACAGCAACGTGGATTAATTCAATAACAATTATGTAGATGACTTCAAACAAAAGGCAATTTTTTTTAGTGTTGCCGACATATAAACTATTATATACAGGGTTATTGGTTGTTTCATCCATTCCCGTTATATGTTATATAGTTAGTAGGATCATTTGCAATCATTTTAATGCATTAAGCAAAAGTGGACCATTTTCGAGATAATTATCTTATGCAAATGACCTCTATTATAATATAACCTCTTAACGGGAATGGATGCAATAAACAATTACCCTGTATATCCAGGATCTATTTACTAACACGACAGGGTTATATACCTATCTGTTTAGATTTATAATATTGTTGGAATTATATCTATTATTATTATCATAAATATGTTTTACCCAAGATACCAGGATACCGAGCTATGAAATCTGCCTTCGCCCTGATCACCTCCAAACGAATCTCATTCTCCATCGGGACTTCCAAAGCCGAGAACACCAAAGCGCCAGATACAAGATAAATAATGTAGAAGCCTATATAACTGATCATCAAGAAATCACAACGAGCTTTTCCGAAGATCTTGGAAGTCGCTATCAACGGCTGGAATGGAGGGTGCTCTTCTTCATAAAGAATTTCACGAGGTACCACCATTTTTTTCGAATATGGAAAAAGCTGGCTATGCACAATCATGTCACCGTCGCTCCTTGAACTCATGCTCCCATACGAATGCACCCGTGTATATTTATCGATGGCCATATTAAAAAAGTCAATTTCAAATTTAGAACGCACAATTAAAATTCAAATGTCACACCGATTCAAATTTAGAACGTCACTGAAATGTTTTTAAATTACGAGTTCCGATGGAACGTTAGAACCACTTTGGTCAACTGTACTTAAAAAATCTTTTCGGATGGTTCGGTATCACGAATAACGCGATAGTTTCCGTAACTTTCGTTTCACATCGACATGTTGAGAGTTTAAGAATCACCATTTTGATACATTTTATTTTTTATTGATGGCGTAAATGTTAGACCGCGTGGCTCGTTCGAGGGCCGGTGGATAACTGAGTGACTCGAGCCTCTTCACATTAGAGTTATCTATTAGTATGTGTGAGCGAGATAAGAAGTTCGTTTACCGACCTACCTACTTAAGCCTTTTTAAATCTATCTTGATATTTTACTGAACAGTTTGGTGATTGTAACTTTACGTAATTTAATTAAGGTCGTTTCTGCTATACAAGAAATCCTGGTATCGCACAAACTAAATGTGTGTATGTCTAAAGGATATTAAGCATCGAATAATATGTAAATCAAAAAATTTAGAAAACTAAACTTACTAAATTAAATACGGGGTGAGTCTTTATAAAGTGCCCATATTAAAATGATGGGACATTAAATTAAATTTTATCGACAAAAAAACAATTATTATTTTTATTTTTTGTGTTTACATGTGGTACACAGTTGCGAATTTTTTTAAGAGTCATGGTAAAATAAAAATAAAAAAATCATTTTTTTCGTCGATAAAATTTAATTTTATGTCCCTCATTTTAATATGTGCATTTTATAAAGACTCTTCGCTTTCCGGTCCGCGGCCGCCACTCTAGAACCTTTCCACCCCAACGGCCATTGGTTCTACGAGCAATGTGCCCCGCCCACTGACACTTAAGGTTCGCAAATGTGAACCGACGATCTGGTGAAGATCGCGGGAAGCCATGGATGCGAGTAGCACAAAACCGGTCGACGTGGAGATCCTTGGGGGAGGCCTATGTCCAGCAGTGGACGTCTTTCGGCTGATATGACTCACCCTGTATAATTTCCAGTTTCTTTCGATCATCAAAAAAAACAACATCATTTAAATATACAAATATTATTGTTATTTCAACAGTAACTTTTATTTTATTACGCACATAATACACTTTTCCCTGTAACACCGCTTCCTGACTTGGCGGTGCGGTATCGTATGCGGTATTTTCTATATCGAAATACAGGCGTTCGGTAAAGAATCTGTAAAAATCATTACTACGTATACGTACTTACTTTACTTTACTGCACTGATACCGCACCGCCAAGTCAGGAAGCGGCCTAACCGTAAATCATGATTGCATCACAGATAAATCATGATTGACAACCGCATTATGATCGTTGACAAAAGAGCTTACGTTCCTCATTGCATTATAAGGAAGTGGGTTTCTGTTATTGGTTGATATGTCCTTATTAACGTTAACAGATAACTGTTGCAAAGAAATGTAGAATGTTAGTAATATTTTATGTTAGTTGGGGTCAAATACGTAATTACCCATTTAATTACGTCGATAAATACTTATATAATACTATATTATAATACTTGACTTGTGAAGTTATTTTCCAATACAATACCTGAACACGAATACCTCGACATAAGTAAAGAAATAAATAAAGTGTGCTAGACGGTTTTAAACCAAGGTGACCTTGGTAGATAAAAAAAAAAAAAAAAAGGTAAACAGGTCATGCGAAATTTGGTTAAACCACTGTCTACAGGGTTTTAACCGCCTGTTTTAATCTGTGTAGTACACGCATAAATGTAGGAAGAGTGAAAAGGAACGTAGTAGGACGTATGAACAGACGGTAGAGAGAAAGAGACGACTGTATTGATGATATGAACGAGCGTGAAAGAGAGCGTGGATAGACTAGGTGAAGTTGAAAATTTTAGGTCGAGAACTCAAGACGCAACGTGTGCTGCAACATATTCCCGAAGTTTAATGGCCTGTTTCACAATCGACAAGTAAATTCATCTGTCAAATAAAGTTAGCCCTCCTTGTCTGAAAGATAGGCGTCCCTCTCGTTAGTGGCTAAATTTAAGAAGGTGTACTTAGGCCTTTTTGCTCTATCAAAACAGCCTAAGAAGATTCAGTAAAACGGTTTTGGACATAATGCAACTTACTGAAATTACGATATTTTGCATTTAAGTTTTTTTAAATCATTTCGTTATTTTACGTTTTTAAGACTAAAAATCCCGTCCCCAATTTTAAAACCGCGAATAGATTTGGTTACTTCAGAATGTAATTTGACACATTTGTTCGTGGCTTTATGTCAAATTTTAGTCCCCTAGCATGCAGCACGATATAAAATTTGACAGGTGCTATGGAAATGAATACATCTATTCCATATTCTAACGTAAGACTTAACGCTTATGTTTATTAGATGCATCACTAACAAGCGAAAAAAAAAAAAAAAAGCGAAAAACAAAAAAATAAAACCGTCTTCAAAAACCTACTAAAAAGCGTTAAATAAAAACCAGCCTCCTAGGAGTCCTAGGAACAGCCTATTTAGTGCCTAATAGGTACATAGAATATATCGAAGTCGGTGGCAAGAATCATGGTGTCATTGCTACTGTGTATACCTACTACAAGCCGGTGTCAAGTAGGTATACACAGTAGCAATGACACCATGATTCTTGCCACCGACTTCGATATATTCTATGTACCTATTCGGCACTAAATAGGCTATTCCTAGGACTCCTAGGAGGCTGGTTTTTATTTAACGCTTTTTAGTAGGTTTTTGAAGACGGTTTTATTTTTTTGTTAATTTTTTTTTTTTTCGCTTTTTAGTGATGCATCTAATATTATTATGTGACAGACTAAAGCACATAAACATCACATTAAGAAACAATAGCCAATCTTTCATCACCCTTAACAAAATGTCGCTGCCCAAGATGCAGGGCCGTTAATCATTGAGGAGTTCTCCCGGTACTTCACCATCAGTTGCACTTCACCATATGTGTTATAATGAGTATAAAACTAGCTTCATATTCTTAATAAAGAAATCTCATTGCTGGCGTCAATCACTTACAACTAAGCAGTTCCGGTGGTCACCTCTGGTCTTCATCATCAGTTCCTCTTCGCCAAGAAGTGCTTTTGTAATGCAATTTCTTAAGGTCTTGCAGGTAATACCAAAATTGCGGTATGTGTGCCTATAACTTTTGAGGAGTTCCCTCGATTTCTCATGGATCCCATCATCAGATTCTGATTTGACGGAGTAATCGCGTAACAAACATAAAAAAAAAAAAAAGGCAACATACCGACGAAAATAAAGGAGTCCCATCGTGATAAAATTGCTATAAAATCGCAATAGTCGCTTAGTAATAAAAGGTAATAAAAGTCAGGATGAGACACTTATATTTAATGGAATAGATGCATTAATTTCCCCAGCACCTGTCAAATTTTATCTCGTGCATGCATGCTAAGCCCGCCAAGTAACCAAATCTATTCGCGGTTTTAATATTGGGAAAGAACATACGTCATATTACACTTGCTATTGCCCGCGACTCTTCTCCGCTTAGTGCCGTCTTGTGTTATTTCCTCGAGAACTGTCCAATTTTCAGGGGTAAAAAGTACCTACCTCTGTACCAAATACGTCGATTGAGGCGTTGACCGTTAAAGAGGAAAAAACATACAAACACACTTTCGCATTTATAATAATTATATTAGCAAGGAAATAGTATTTGTTATGCAAGGCTGCAAAGTTGTTATTTGGCGCGAGAGTCAGTATTGAATCCCGAGTAGAGATGACCTTCTCGACCGGGAATATTTATCATACAAATGAAGAATGTTTCCGAGAACGGCTCGAGCCGAGAACATCTCTAATCCCGAGCTAACTAACGAACCCCGAACCCGGTAGCTAACGAAGGATTCTAAAATTGAACCACGAACCTAGCGAGTCCTGAGCGTAACGAGATTCAAGGCCTCGAGATCCAAATAACTTTGCTGCCGTGCGAAATACAATTTTTTCACCTCAATGTAGAGAGGAAAACACTTGGTATTGGCTAAACAATTGCACAGCGCCACATTAGCTGTGGCCGTCCACCCGCAGCCCCCTCCGCGCACAGCACCACCATTACTTTCCACGCTAGCGGTTAAAGTGGACTTTTGCGCGCAGACTTGACCGACAAAGAAAGCCTTTCCAAGTTGGTGAGGTGAAAATAACTATGGCTGCCTGCGTTTTCATTTAGTCGCTTGAAACCGGCGACTAAATCAAAGTGCAGGCAGTAAATGTAATTTACGTATAAATAACGGACGACGTAAATTCGCCGGTTATTCTTCTACTCAGTAGAAGTGAAGGACGAAGCGTTAACAGAATAACATACCTGAAGGTACAAGAATGAATATTGCGTAAGAAAAGTTTTGTTGTATAATATAAGTAGGTAGTTATCTCGATTTCGGTTTATGGATTCGAATGCCTTCGAGTAGAGTTACTGTGCGTAGCGTACAAGTGCCGTCTCTTCTGTTTAAAGTTGTCTGGAAGAAATCGCTGTTTAGCGATATAACCGCCTGTTGTCTACCGTGTAATTACTTTTTTGACATTCTTTGTTATTTATTTGTGTAGTGCTGAACCTACCTATATTTAGTATGCCTATATTTGTTTCGTATTTTGGCTAACGTGACTGACCTGAGACGCAAGGGTGCTCCAGCAGGAAGTCATTCTTCTTCAGCTCCAGCTCCTGGGCAGCCTGCCGTACTCCTGGACCCTCCAGGGTCAAGAAGACCATGGCTCCTGCAAATAAACGATCTTACATTATTTATTGTTGTGATGATATTGGTTTGACAATGATTTTTCATATCGGAAGTACCAATTAACAGCAATTAAGGTAAAGGGCACTACTGTCGTCCCCGACCTTTCTCTACTGCCCTCATAAGAAAAGGCACATGTGCAAACGAATAAGTATTGCTCATGCGACCTTTATTAACCTATACAGGGTTTAATATGCTTCTGTGAATAATTCGCAGATGTGCCTTTTTTTCTTACGAGGGCAGTCTAGGCAAAAATAGGAATCTGACAAAATATTTCTGTGAGACAAACTGGCGAAAGTACTTTTTTCATAGTCGTAATATGTTTATCGAGACCACGGTCTCACATACAGGGCCGCTTACACAAGTTGCCCGCGACTTCTTTGTCGCTCGGTAGTCCCTCTCTACGTAGTCCGTAACGAAAGTGACGCACTGAGCGACAAGCGAGATAATACAACTTGTGCTACCCGTCCAGGTCTTGCAACTCTGGGTTTTAACGTGGGCCTCTTAACGTTCCAGGCCGCTAGCGTCGCTGCGATCGAGGTATACCCGGTGCGACAAAGATGACTATAGTCGCGCATGCGTGAAACACGCGCATTGAACCCTAAATGTACACAAAACCAACGTAACAGACCGACTAACAGAGAGACTTTCGCATTTATAATATTAGTAGGGATTCCTATTCCATTAACGCAGGCTGGTTCAAAACTGACTGGCAACATTAAGGGCGGCCGCACATTGAGCCACTAAAACACGACGTGGCTAAGCTACTAGACGCAGCCACCAATCGTACCATTAGTAGCGAGCGCGGGCGACTAGCTGCTTGTGGCTCAGACGCGGTCACTCGAACGCTCGGTGTGCGCCGATGCAATACAAAATGTATGAAAATACTCGTCCATAGCACAGTGGACCGAAACGGCAATTTGAGGGACTTAGGAATCAACTTTTCCTTTTCACTTTTTTTTATAGCGATGGATAGATCTAATCAACCCTAACAAAGTGTTCAATATATTTTTTTTCTAAACAGTTTGCTCAGAAAAAAATATTTTCGGTTTTCTTTGTATGGAACGGATCCTAATGAACTAAATTTCTCCTAAGTCTTGATCGATCTTACTGTGAAACCTTTTTTTTTCTTAATCCTTGTCCTACTTACTATATATAAACACTATAAACATGTCCATAAAATTGCGACTCTGCGAGATAAAGAGATGGAAAGAATGACAAAATTTCAGTTTTTCGAGACTTAAGTTTTTTATTTTTTTACTGAGGGCCTAATTTTACACAGAATACTAAGTTAACTTATAAAATCTCGTAAATATGTATTAATTACGCATTATAGCCTATGCGATTTCAAAATGCACTATTAAAGTAATCTTAATTTCTCTTTGGGTCAATTACAAAACTTAATTTGCTCATTATCCTTATTTCCTAATGTGTTTCGGTTGAATTTTATTTTATTATGTCATTACCTAAGTATTGCTTATGTTTGTTTAAACTAAAAAAAATGGTATACATTTCAATACATTTTAAATTATCTCAGTAATTAGATAATATTACGCGTTATACCTGGTTATACTCGCTTAAAGTACTGTGTAATGAGGGTACTTAGGGAAATGAAATATTCGTTATACCTAACTGAGTGATGGTATAAAACGACCGTGATTTTAAAATAATTACTAGTATTCGTTTATCCGTACTACTTACATTGTAACAAAGGGTTTAGGGTTCTGCATCCAAAGGGTGCCAGCGGAACCCTATTACTAAGCCTCCGCTGTCCGTCCGTCCGTCTCTCTGTCAGCGGGCTGTATCTCGTGAACCGTAATAGGTAGACAGTTGAAATTTTCACAGAGTAAGTAGGTATATATTTGTATGGCCGCTATAACAATAAATAATAAAAATAAAATAAAATTTGAAATTTGGTTTTATCGTAAAAGGGGAGTTTCAAAAAAATAGCACACCCTTCACCTTTTCTTCAGATTTGGGAAAAAAAATTGCACGTTGGTCGGGACCACCATTCTGAACAAGAAAAATAGAATTCCTTATATGTCCCCAAAAAGATGTATGGAATTGTCCGTTTTGTTACCTAAATTCAATACATTTCTTGGTAACAAAACGGACAATTCCATACATCTTTTTGGTACATCAGGAATTTCTATTTTTCTTGTTCAGAATAGTGGTCCAAACCAACGTGCAATTTTTTTCCCAACTCTGAAGAAAAAGTGAAAGGTGTGCTATTTGGTGTGATTATAGTTCAAACCCTAAAGAAAAACTAATAATAAAAATCGGCCAAGTGCGAGTTGAATGGTACGGAACCCTCGGTGCGTGATTCCTGTTTGCACTTGACCTGTTTTTATCATCGTTTTGTTGTCTCTACATTTAAAGACGATCATTCAAGTGACTGATCTGTAATCTGTACTCAGCTTCCATGGAAGCGTCTTATTCGACGGGAGAGATGTCGGATATGAGACCGACATCTCCGACATGTCATATGTTTGACAGCGGTAGTTGCGACAGGCGTCCTTTATCAGTTAGTTACTGACAGGCATTGGTACTGACAACGGAGTGAGACAAATAATAAATAATAAATAAATAAATATCAGGGACAATCTCACACAAATTGACCTAGTCCCAAACTAAGCTCTAGGCTTGTACTATGGGTACTAGACAACGATAAACATACTTATATAGAGAAATACATACTTAAATACATAGAAAACATCCATGATTCAGAAACAAATACTCGCGCTCATCACACAAATATTTGTCTATACCGGGATTCGAACCCGGGACCGCTAGCTTCGTAGGCAGGGTCACTACCAACTAGGCTAACCGCGTCGTCAAATTATATGCCTTATTTTTTTATTTTTTTTATTTATTTATTTCATTAACTTATTCTATCATTACAGGTAATACCTAATGCGATAGAAAAGGCCAAACGATTTTCTTACACTAAAAATAAAATACAGTGGTAGAAAATGTTGAACAAGAATAAAATGTGATAAAATCTTATATCGGTACTCGATTGCCTATCATCCATCTTCTCACTGAATCGCAAACATTCACGGCACACATGAGTCCATCTCCAATCAAACAAGTCGCATTCTGATGGTAAGGCTGCCTCTCCACGAGGGATGTAATAAACTGCGTAACTAAGAATGTGTTGATATCCACCAATTAGGATCGTTTATTTTCATAGCATAGCTTAGCTTATAGCGTTGGTGGAAAGCGCACACACCACACATCCTTAGCTAATAACTACGCAGCTTAGATAGCACATCTCTAGTGGAGCAGCCTAAGTGCGCTCTGAGTCCGCGAGTACTTAAGATGTTTTGATACTTTGCTAAAACGAGAATGTTAAATAAGGCCCTTCCGAGATGTTTTTTTTTATTGATTCTACGAGTAGAAAACTTTGAAAAGAATACTGATCAGCCAAAGAAGGCAAAGAAGTTAATGTCAACTTTGCTCTGACTTTTAAATCAGGGGAATTTTTGTTCAAACTATTTTCATCGTATTAATCATAATTTTCTAGTAAAAAATCTTGTGATTTTGTCTTGTGATGTTGTGAAAAAGGTAGTATGCACATATGGGAACTAAAAATCCCTAAAAAAGTACTGAAATATTTTAAATAAATATTTTATCCAGCTTAATCCTTATTTGATCAGTGACTTTGATCACTCAAACTTTAATAATGTGACAGTTAGGGAATAACTTTAATACATTTCCTTGATTGACAAGTAGTTTCTGAGATAAACCCGAACAAACAACCTCAACGCGGCGGGGGACTTACGCTGCCTTTCCATAGAAGCGGAGACGAGCGGAGCGGAGAGGAGCTGTGTAGGAATCGACCAATCACATTGGTTGTAATCCACATCTCGTCTCCGCTTGACTGTTTCCATTAAAGCGGAGCGAAGAGATGTGGATTACAATCAATGTGATTGGTCGATTCCTACACAGCTCCTCTCCGCTCCGCTCGTCTCCGCTTCTATGGAAAGGCAGCCTTATAGGAGACAATTGTATTTATTCCCACTAGAAACGGTAACGTTTATTGATTCATATTTTAAATGTCGTATTTTCAGCATTCCGGTTAGACACGATTAATTTAATATAATCAGTATAATCTAGAGGTTAAGAGAATGGTTAAGAGGATCAAATCGACATATGTTTCATTAATATGTATAACCTTCTGAATCATCAGCTGACTGTCGATTGGCAATACCGCCAACATCAGTCAGCTGGTGGTGTCCCTACAGGTTTCGGCTGAAAAACAGCGCTGCATGGTGTCGCTCCTGCGTGGGCGAAACCATCAGCATTCTGCTGACGCCCAGACCCCTTGCCGCGCCCAGATTACTTAGCTTACATAGATAGTTTTTTTTTGTATTCCTATTCTGTATAATATTTATGCTAAGAACTGGTGTGGCAATAAATGTATTTTATTTCTTTCTTTCTTTCTAATATACATTCAGTCAACAAAGTATCGGGAATGGATGATTTGTTTATGGTTCCAAATTCAAATTTTTGTTTTTTTTGTTGTTGTTAGATTGGCACAACTGTTTTCTATTTTGGCGCGGAGTTTGAGTTGCATCTGTTATTTATATTAAATACAGTGCTGTTTTTAGTTATATCATATCTAGTGTGTATTGCGAATTTCATAATGGACAAAAACATTGAACAAAGAGTTTGTCTTAAATTTTGCATCGCCAATGGAATTTCGTGTTCGGAGTCACTGAAAATGTTACAGAAGGCTTACGGTGATTCGACTTTATCAAAAACACGTGTTTATGAGTGGTACAAAGCGTTCAAAAGCGGTCGAGATGTGATGGAAGATTTGCCTCGCTCTGGTAGGCCATCAACGTCTGCAACTGAAGTTAACATCGCAAAAGTGAAGGAAATAGTGACTGAAAATCCTCATTCAACTTTGAGAGAGATAGCCGCCGAACTTTCTGTATCTCACGAGTCGATCCGTACTATTTTAACTAATCATTTGGGTATGAAACATGTTACCGCTCGGCTAGTCCCAAAAGACCTGAATTTTCTCCAAAAACTCAATCGCATGAGAGTCGCTGAGGACATGCTAGAACGAGTCAATTCCGACCCAACATTCATGAAACGCATTGTTACTGGTGACGAGACGTGGGTTTACGAGTTTGACATGCAAACTAGTCAACAAGCTTCGGAGTGGCGCTTCGTGGCACCCGTTTTCAATCGGTAGAAGACATAAAGGAGAATTCGCGCCGAGAACTGAATTCAATTCCGGAAACAGCGTTTAAAAAATGTTTTGATGATTGGATTATTCGTTGGCGTAAGTGTATCGTTTCTGAATGAGCATACTTTGAAGGTGATAAAATAAATTTGGATGATTAACAAACAGTTTGTGTATTATTGATCTTTTCCCGGTACTTTCTTGACAGAGTAGTATGTTACATGTGTGGGGGCCTACTCCCCATACAAAAGGAAATTGCTCCTTTATAATAGGTACTTATGTAGTGAAGACTGGCTTAAAGAATCGAACCACAAAATTTAAAAAATTGCGTCACTTTAAAACTGACTGCTAAAAACTGACAAGCACACAACTTTATAATAAATATGTTGTAGACAGTCGCAAGCTTAATCTACCTACTTTAAGTAGGTACACAATGGATGAAGAAATGTCTTTTAAAGACGCAAATTGAGTTAATTGTTGTCTCGTAATTAAAATAAGAGGAGTTGAGGGCGCGTGTTTAATTCCAGAGTACTTCGGTTTTTTTCGGGATGGTAGATAGTGATGAAACAGTATGAGTTAGGTTGACTATTCAAGATACATTCACCTAAAAAAGAAGACCAAACTTTCAAACTACATTATTGTACACCATTTTATAGCGATACCCGCAAAAATGTACACACCCTGCGGGCTTTACTTGCATGCACGAGATAAAATTTGACAGGTGCTAGGGAAATGAATACATCTATTCCATATTCAAACGTAAGACTACCGCTTAAGGTTTAAAATTAAAGTGTCTCGTCCTGACTTTTATTACCTTTTATTACTAAGCGACTATAGCAATTTTCACATTTTTATTGCGATTCTATGAAGACGGGACACTTCTATATTCTAAAGTCTTACGTTAGAATATGGAATAGTTGTACATTTCCCTAGCACCTGTAAAATTTTATATCTTGCATGCATGCTAAGCCCGCTGTAGGTTTATATACGTATTTCGTCCCCTCTTTGACGAAGTTTGATTTCCGCCCACGCTGCCGCCACCTGCTGGCGGCGCCTGCGACGCGCTCTGTAGCTCACACTAAATCGCCGCTGGTTCGCGCCTTGCATCTGCTAAATGCGCTTCTGGAGTCTGTACCAGATTTTGATTTGTTTGCGTGTAGATGGAGAGTGGTGTGTGATGAATGCTTGAAGTTTTGTGAGAGGATGGATGCCCACCCTTCATCGGCCTAAATATGACATAAATGTCGGAGATCTACATTAGTATAGGAGCTCAACGGAACAGTTGTGCCATCGGAAGATGACACCAGCGCCCTCTACAGCCTTTTGGCGCGCTCGACACAGTCTTGGCGGTCACTCCGGCCAAGGCAACGAAAACACTTCTACTTGGGAAACCGTCCAGTAAACACTTCTGTTTGAGATCGCATCCAGTGAAGCACCTTCGCATGGAGCTCTTCGTTTTAAGTTACATTTGTAGGGAGTGAAGAAAGTGCGCGTGAGAAAGAGCCCAAGCAAGTACTTATTGCGCGCATCTCCCGAGATTCGGTCTGTTATGCCGCGAGGCAGGAAGAACCATGGGTTGGTGGTGGGACTGGTAGGGCTATACGTTATTACGTTAAGCTTGACGTGTTACTGTTAATTAAAGTGTATGAAGGTTAATGTATCGAGTTTTGATTGTTATTTAGGATGGTAATTTTAACGCGCAAATAATACTGGTGATTATTCTCGCCTGCCGACTGCCGGCACAGGTGTACAGTATCCAATAACTTTTGGGTCGCTTTCTTCTTCCCTTTCTGTTTATATTAACGCTTATTTATTCCTACGTCCTTTGCTGAATACATCTAAATTCTAAATCACTTAAGCGTGGCATAGGCACACGTGTATGTTGCCAACCAAACCGGGAAAATGTTAGTGTAAGGGCCTGCGCAAACCGGCGGAGCGCAGCGCAGATCACTTTAAATTTATCAATGTATATTCTTCCCTATTTTAATTACAATAAGGTATAAATTTGAATGCTCTGAGACCGACCTCGGAGCATCACGGGGGATTTCCACTCTGCGGCTGCGGCTCTAAATTTATACCTTATTGTAATTAAAATAGAAAAGAATATACATTGATAAATTTAATGTGATCTGCGCTGCGCTCCGCCGGTTAGCGCAGGCCCTAATTTATACAAGAAGCTTATATTATTATAAGACGCTGGAGGTCGCAATGCAAACAACGATTTGAAGCAAAGAAAAGTGACCTTGAATGACGTCGCTTATGTTTTTTTTTTCTCTTTCTTTATCGGCCATAGTCTCAAGTTGATTGCCCATCATCAGATTCTGATTTCGTGACAATGGGACCACATGGGAAGTATACCCTTTCAAAGAAAAAAATAATTTTTAAAATCGGTCCACAATTGACGGAGTAATCGTGTAACAAACATAAAAAAAAACATACGGTCGAATTGATAACCTCCTTTTTTGAAGTCGGTTAAAAATGGCAGCTGCCAACAATTCAGGAAATAAAGGTCGTGAAGGGCTGATCTTTTGTTTGGTTTTTTTATATTGACTTCAAAGAAGTAGGTAAGGATATAATTTGTGAAAACTCATCTTAAATCAGTAAAACCAGAGTAGAATTTGAGTATAAAGAAGCTTCTTGGAATCATCTTTCTATATCACACATTCTTATTGGCACCTTTTGTATTTAGCATGTCAATTTGACAGTGTGAAAGGGATAGAAAACATGACTAAGGAGTAATTAAACTCGTCTTCAAAAAAAGTTCAGTGTCTTATATAAGCTTCTTGAATTTATATGTCAGTTTTAAGTTTTTATTCATGTTATGTATATTAGTCTTTAAGGTATCCTACTAATATCATAAGTGTGAAAGTTTTTATGGAGGGATGGATGGATGCGTGGAAGTTGTTTATCGCAGCTCCCTCGATAACTAACCATTTTACGGGATAAAAAGTAGCCTATGTGCTATTTCAGACTATAATTTATCTCTGTGCCAAATTTGCCCGCGACTCCGTCCACGTAGAAGTAGTTTATCGCTGCTCCCTCGGGATAAAAAGTAGCCTATGTGCTATTCCAGACTATAATCTCTGTGCCAAATTTCATTTAGATCCGTTCAGCCGTTCTGGCGTGATTGATCCAACCATCCATCCAATCTTTCATATTTATAATTTTAGTAGGATAGATATTTTATCCAGCTTAATCCTTGTTTGATCGGTACGGTGGACAAGACAAGTTGCAGGTGAACGTACTGTGGTAAATGTCTCTTGGATGTATAAAGTAGCTATTGATACATTAAAATATTGGCAGGCCTTCGACAAGGTGGACCGACGATCTTATAAAGGTCGCGGGAAACCGCTGGATGACAGCAGCAGAGGACCGGTCGTTGTGGAACACCTTGGGGAAGGCCTTTGTCCAGCAGTGGGCGTCTTGCGGCTGATGATGATGATGATGAGGGAGTCCCTAGTCAATTAATATTTTTGCTAATAAAATTTCCATCTGGATAATTAAAAAGTTAATTGTGCGCGTGGCAGTAGGCGGGGATCCTTATTTATCTGCCCTTATTCTCCTATCGTGATCTATATTAAACTTAGGGCTAGTACACACTAGTCGCTCGGCGTTGCGTTCGGCGCACGTTAATTACGTGTACACAGAGCGCTTAGTACGGCGTTCGAAGAGCCTCAGGGTGCTACCACACCAATCGATCGTTAATCGATCGATGGCATGGATCGACGTCGATCAATCGTCGATTGGCGTCGACGAATTTTATTAGCTAACTCCTGATCGATCGACATCCGATCGATTGGTGTGGTAGCACTTATTAGCAGGGTGTTCTGCCCTGCTGAGGTAAAAGGCAGTTTTTTACACAAAACTACTGAAGCAATTGCAACCTTATTACCCAGTAATGAGGTTGCAATTCTTACAGTAGTATTGTGTAAAAAAACTGCCTTTTCGCGTTGGCTCAGCCCTCACGAAAGCGCGCGATGTAGGGTAAACTTGTCTAATTCCGTGACTCGTTCAATTCTGTGGTAGCATCTATAATCCGTCATAGAACCCTGCTAATATAATCTAGCAACTTAAATTCGACCTTAGACATTTAAATAGGCTACGGCAAATAAATAAAGGATGTATTTTAGGTCCCAGATCCAACCTGCAGGGGATTATATGCTACCACGGAGTTGAGCGAGTCACGGAATTCGACGAGTTTACGATACACGCTCATGGCGGCACCACTCGAACCGCGTTTTATCCAAAATCTGTGAAAGCGCGCTTAGTACGCGGTTGATTAAACGCGTGCATCAAAACGCCTAATGTGTAGGGGCTCTTACACTTCCAATATCTATCAGAAACTCGAGACCGTCCGTTTCCCAAACTTTAACGCACGCTAATAGCTTTTAGTGACGTCACTATCAATTTAATTAGCTTTGAGCTCTCAGCGAATTTCTCTAACATTGTTTGAAGTCCCGAAATAAGGCTGCCAACAAAGTTGTGCGAGGCAGTTTTAGTTCTTGAGGAAAAAATCCGTCAATAGGATTATTTAATTTTCCGTACAGAACCCTATATACAGGATGTCCCAATATCAGTAAGCCACATTGACACTGGAGGTAGACCAGCCTAAGACGGACCGAACCAGACACGTTTTTTTTTTTCTTTCTTTTTGACTTTTGATTTATTTTTATTTTTTTAACGGAGTGGAAATGCGTTACGCATTGTCCCCACACCGAACCAGCTAACATGATCTTAATAAAAATCGCATGGTTTTCAAGATTGGCCAGTTTAAAGTTCTTTTCCAGTACAAACTTTAAACTGGCATATCTCGAAAACCATGTGACTTTTACTGAGGTCATGTTAGGCTGGTTCGGTCCGTCTTAGGCTGGTCTAACTCCGGTGTCAATGTGGGTTACTGATATTGGGGACACCCTGTATTATGCTAGTGAACTTTATATAATTTTAGCAACCTGTCGGAAGAAACAAATATTTGCCGCTGGCCGCCCTGGGTAAGACAGTTTACTTGGTTAGTTGTAGCTAATTATACAATGTGGCCAATTATACCTTAACAGGCAACCCAATTACACTATTTTTGTATTTAATGATATAATCTGGCAACCCTGTTTTTAGTTTTGCATAGCTCCAATCGAAAAGCAGACTAAACATCTTCACGCTAAGAACTAATATCGGGCTCCATTTTCAGAAAGAAAGGAGACAATTTTTTTGGGTCCACTAGAAAAGGTTACGTTTATTGATTCATATTTGTATTGAGATTCATATTTTAAATGTCGTATTTTTCAGCATTCCGGTTAGACACGGTTAATCTAATATAACCACTGTAATCTAGAGATTAAGGAACAAATCGACATATCATCATCATCATTTCAGCCGAAAGACGTCCACTGCTGGACATAGGCCTCCCCCAGGTTTGCCACAAGGACCGGTCCTGCGCCGCTTTCATCCATGGGTTTCCCGCAATCCTAACCACGTCGTCGGCCCACCTTTGCAGGTCTGCCACGCTTCTTCCGGTACGCGGACGCCACTCGAGAATTCTTCGGCCCCAACGGCCATCTGTTCTTAAGTCTAGCAATTCTTAGGGCTATGTCGGTGACTTTGGTTCTCCTGCGGATCTCCTCATTCCTGATTCGATCACGCAGAGATATTCCGGCATAGCCCTCTCCATTGCCCTTTGAGTATCGACATATGTTTCATTAATATGCTGCAATACGTGTGTGTATGATGCAATACTGTTTCGTATCCGGTGGCTATTGATTACAGAATCATTGATTTTATCTCGTATATAATAGGTACTATTTTTGCTGGATAATGTTCTTTTCCGGGGCACAAGCTTTCGTAGAAGCTTTTGTTGACAGTGGTCTAAAAAGGTGGAAGGGATAGAAAACGTAGAAACACACAGGTTCTTTATTTATTGCAAAAATAATTCTAGGATCAGCCCCCGTATTATGATCGCCTTTATCGCGGTGGATAAATGTGCATAAAGCATCCGTCTCTCTCGCACTTGCATACTCAGATAGTAGTCAGAAAGTGACAGATGTTTTATTCACGTTTATCGATTAAGGCTGCCTTTCCATAGAAGCGGAGACGAGCGGAGCGGAGAGGAGCTGTGCAGGAATCGACCAATCACATTGGTTGTAATCCACATCTCGTCTCCGCTTCGCTTCAATGGAAACAGTCAAGCGGAGACGAGATGTGGATAACAACCAATTTGATTGGTCGATTCCTGCACAGCTCCTCTCCGTACCGCTCGTCTCCGCTTCTATGGAAAGGCAACCTAACACGACCATATACGCCCGCAGCGAATGTTTGCAGGAAAGGCCCTCTATAGGATATTCTCCATCATATTGTTACCAAACCTTTCGCCTTAGCTGTCAAGTTAATAAAAGATAACGTAAAAAATACGATAGCGATATGGTCTAAAATAAAGCAAAGTGAAACACTCAGGGCTCCAGTCACGTCAGTACCTATATACGAGCAAAAACGTTCGCAAACTCCGCCGTCCATCCACGACGATTTATAACACTTCCAAACGGCATTAAGAGAGAAACTTTTAAATTTCTGAAGCTCTTTCCACAGTATAAATATAGCTAAAGCAGTAAAGAAACTACGAACAAACGTTCGAAACGTCGCACTCACGCAGAAACACGGTGAAGCATGGAGACGAATGGTTGAGACGTGCGTCTGTGTGCGACGTTTCGATAATTTTTCGTAGTTTCTTTACTGCTTTAGCTATATTTATACTGTGCTCTTGCGAAGTGGAGAGAAAACAGCAATTTAAAATAAAAAAAAACCGCCCGGGATTAAATAAAAAGCTATTTTTTAATATAAGATTTAAAGACGTTTTTCCCAACGAAAATAATATAAAGGTTTTTCTAGTGATGTGTGACCATTTTAAGTTTGCGCGAATTTTTATAATTGTATTTTACACACGTTATAAATATGTAATGTGTGTTTATATTTGTTTGTTGCTCCCGCATTCATTCGCTTGTAAATGCAATGCATTTGCAATCAGGGATAAGTTCGCCTTTGTACTTTAAATTTACTATGTCAATGTATTATTTACTTATACTTTTTGTGCAATAAAGAGTTTACATACATACATACATACATACATCAGTGAGTGAGGAGAGCCGATTATTATAGGTACAGTGGAAATCGTTACATTGTAGGTACATAGATATAGTGAAGGAGCTCTAAGTAGTTAACCACGTGGTTTTATGTCTTTCTTTGCGTCCTAAAATAAAAATACCCTTTCAAATGATCTTCACAACGCCCGATCAGTATTTCACATTTCACATATTGGTCGAAAACCTTGCATACAATAGGGATGATGACTCATTTTTTTTTCTTTGTCGATCAGGTAGATTATCGAAATTGGACGTGTATTTTTTTCTTTTTTACATAATCAAAAAACTACGGAGAAATATAGTTGAAACGTCGCATGACGTCACGTCTCAATACAATTTTTACACAGAAGTGACGTCACGAGCCCCCACTCCCGATCTTTGACACGCTTTATCTTTGTAATTTTTTTTTATTTACAAAATGAAAAAATTCATGTCCAATATTTTTTGATAACCTGATGGACTAAATTGAATTTCGTTTTCTTTACCCAGTCATCATCCCTGTTTTGACAATATTGACTTTGGTCACGTTTAATCTGACCTGCTGGCTTATATTACCTATTCCATCAGATAAATTGGTCTCATTACGAATCGCTATCCGGGTGTCGGCCGACAGATCCGTTCGCTAAAACATCGGTAATATTTCAGAGTAACCCTTCGGGAAAACCTTCAGTTTAAAGGGAAAATCGAACGATTTTCCTGGAAATTTTGACCGTGACATTGCCTGCCCTTGAAATTCCGGGTACAAAGTTTGTTAGAGTTTAAGGGATTAAAGGTCATTTTGTGATTTTAAAGTTGTTTTTTGTTTAATTGCCTTTTACAAGCTTTGTTTGTTTATTAATTATCTTTACTTACTAGCTTGCAAATAAATTTTGAACTGTTCATGTTATTGGAATAGACTTGAAATTCAGAACACGTGTAAACTCGATGAATACGCAATAGTGCTTAGAAGCTGATCTGTTTTGTGTGAAGTGTGTCGTAGTCGGTGGCCAGAACCACGATTATTGACGCACTTGCTAACATTCATAATTCGGTCGTTTGTCAAATCGTACACGGTATGTAACTATTGAAAATTGACGATTTGACAACCCGACCGAATTATGAATGTTAGCAAGTGGCTCAACAATGCCGAGTGTGACTGTACTTTAGACCCACCGACCGTGGACTCGTTAGTTTGGTTCCCCGGGACCTCTAACTTCGCAGGCTGGGTGATCAATAAAGCTACCGCATTTTTTTAATAAATACGTATCATCATCATCACTCACCGAGCGACAAATACGCAGCCATGGCGAGCATCAGCCCCAGGGCGCGGAACCAGGGCACGCTCCTCGGGTCCGACATACATCCTGGCATCACCAGCCGCATGGTCACTGCAATTAAAGAAATAACATTAAAAAGGTTATATTTACATGTATAATAGATAAAAAAGGCAATTTTTCAGGTTTAGGGGAATTATAATGCGTAATGTAGTTTACACAAAAAAACCGCTCAAGTGCGAGTCAGACTCGCGCACCGAGGGTTCCGTATTTAAGATAATATGGTTGGTGAATATAGATTTGTGATTTCTTAATTCGTATGCAATATCTATTTTGAGTGACCTAAATTTAACACAAATTTTCAAAGTTTTTTACTTATTTCTCAAAAACTGTAAATTATAAACACTTCAATTTTTTTTTCCGTAAAATATGAACAATTAGCTATACATCAGGAATTTTTCAGATTTTTTGGTTCATAAAATAAAGGTTCATTAAATTTCGTCATAAGAATCCATTTGAAAGTGAACTTTAACATCCGTCTGCAAAGTTTAAAGTTAAATTGAATTTAGTTAGACTTACGCCGGAGCCGTTAAATTGGCGTCTTTGATTCGACAGGTGAAAAAGCCCCAGGCGGATTCGAGCTCTATTTTAATAATTTACAGTCCAAAATAGGATTACACGTTCAATATCCAATTTGAGTCAGTTCCAATTTGTTTGAGAGCTTTTAAATCTGGAAATCGAATTCATCTGGCGTAAGGATTTGTTTCAGGGCGCAATTGTTTTTCGACACCTCGGTTTGTTTGGATTCAGGGAAAATGGCCAAATTTATTTGCACTCGAATACATTTTCAACTATTGACATTAAATGATTTGAACTTCACTTAGAAGTCGTAGTTTTATACGATTGAAGTTTTAACGGATTAAGTATTTTATTTTTGATTAAATTTACTATGGATATAAAGCCAAAAAAAGAGAAACAGAAAATTGGATAGGTCGAGAGATTGAACTAGGTATAAACACTTATACGTGGACGAAGTAGCGAGCAAACTCTAGTTTGAAATCGAGATAAGTTTTATTCAAATGGAAGTGGAGTGAAATTCAGTGCAATACCCGTGAATAATGCTGGTGTTGCTACTTCAACCCTTTTAATAAATTATCAACTGTCGCCATTTCTCGGGCTTTAAATGATGACAGTGACAAAGGCTAGAATTATGAAGACTGTAAATCGGCTTACACCCGCCATTTTTGACGTATTGGATGTACAGTCGAGGACAGAAAGGTGTTTACACTTTTGGACCTTATTACAATGGAATAAGGTGAAAAAGTGTAAACATCTTTCTGTCCTCGACTGTACAGTCAGTCAAATAAGTCTGCCACCTTAAGGTTGGATTTCGTGTGCGCCTCGTTAAAAGTCGATTGATATGTGCCAATTGGAAGGGTCCAAATAGGATACTTTTTATCCCGGAACTTTGGACAGTTCCACCAAACCACTTCTACGCGGAGTCACGGGTGAAAGCTAGCTTTTTTATAAAAGTATGTTTATCGTTGCCCATGGTACAGCCACACCGCGGGATTGTTGGGCCACTTCCTAACATTCTTAATTCGGTCGTGTTGTCAAATCGTCAAATTCCAATAGTAATATACCGTGTACGATTCGACAAGCCGACCAAATTAAGAATGTTAGGAAGTGGCTCAACGTTCCCGTGGTTAGACTGTACAGTCGAGGACAGAATGATGTTTACACTTTTGGACCTTATTACAATGGAATAAGGTAAAAAAGTGTAAACATCTTTCTGTCCTCGACTGTACATGCCTAGAGCTTTGTACCGTTTACTAATGAAAGTTAATGGATACAAAGGTAAGATAGTTTATTAAATTGGGGTGACGTCAATTTCAAAGGTTAAAAAAAAAACATTACCTTTCTGCGACATGGTTCTAAAGCGGCTCAATTGGCTGACTGTACCTATTAGCGGATTGTCAATCCATTAGTGATTTGATTACGAGGCTCTTCGCTACTGTCGTTAAGTTACAGTTATCTTGGTTTGCATAATTTTTATTACCAGCTGCGGGCTTAACATGCATGCACGAGATACAATTTGACAGATGATAGTGAAGTGAACACACCTATTCCATATTCTAACATAAGACTTAACGCTTAAGATTTAAAATAAAAGTGTCTCGTCCTGACTTTTATTACCTTTTATTACTAAGAGACTAGCGATTTTCAGATTTTTATAGCGATTTTATCAAGACGGGACACTTTTATTTTAGTTTTGGATTTGAAAAAATTTGAAAACCTTTGATATCTTCTCTCTCACTCACTCTCATACGCTTTTACGCGAGTCTAACCGACTTAACCCGAACGACTTTTTAAGTTGCACAAACTTTAAGCGGGCTAACTCTAGTTAACTATAGATAAATGCTTGTGTTTTTGTTTTTCATACAAAAGTCGATATCGCGTGCTTGGCACGAAACGGTAAGGTCTCCCGTTAATTGCTTCACCGGACTCCTTTAGCGGAGCCCTGCGGTCTGCGGAGCGCTAAGTAATAGCCCTTATTGATGGTGTAATGGGTGCTTCCACGTTGGATCCTGTTCCGTCAGCTTATTATTATTATTAATCTTTATTGCGGACAACACATTTTACAAAGGGTCCATATAATTGTTAGTAGCAATATAATTGTTATGAAAGGGAATGTGAAGGTAAAATAGTTTACAGGAAATGGCGTTGGTTGATTGCGATATTTTATTGCCAATACGTATTTATATTTGAAAATAGCTTTGCGCCCGGATTGGGAACTTCACACACACCGTCAAATTGCTTTGCAGGTGCGTGCAGGTTTCCTCACGATGTTTTCCTTTACCGAAAAACAAATTTTATTATATTTCGCACATAGATTCCGAAAAACTTAGAGGTGCGAGAGCCCGGGTTCGAACCCACGAACCTCTGCTTAAGAGTCGGCAGCTCAAACCATTAGGCTACCACGGTTTAAAGCTTACGGCTCAAAGTCAGTAATATTTTGATCCAAGCGTCGTCACGACGGGGGACCGCTATAGCTAGTATTGTTTTCATTTTATTTACTTAGCCGTGTATCGTATTACTAAGCTCTTGCAATTCACGAAGGCGAGTGGGCTTTACTTGTTCACCTTTTGTACTCAAATTTGTGTTTTTGTGCAATAATGATTAATTAATTAAATAACCACGTATTCGTATACAGCGTCGTGTATGTACAAACAATATGCACAAGTGACTTGAGACGGCGCAATGTGCATGTACACATTCAACACTAATAAAGTCTCGCCTTCGTGAAATGTAAGAGCTATAGCACGATACAACGTCGTGTCGTGAACTTTTACAACATATGGGCGAACACATTAACCGTTACGACGTGACGTATCACGTTACGACAACGTGCAACGTTGCGTTGTGATGCGCGTCACGATGTCGTGACGTGAATTTTTACGATGCGCGTCGTTGATATCAACGTCACGACGACGTAACGTTGCACGTTGTCGTAACGTGGCACGTCACGACGTCATAACTTTTTTTTTTTTAAATTAATAGGTTCACAAACCAAATGTTACACATATAAAAGAATTTTAAATATTTGACAACAATGGAACTTTTGTGTACATTTTAAAATAGTGAACACAACAAGCTTAAGTAAATAGTACTAATAAAAAGTGTTGACGTGTGTTCGCCCTATGTCGTAGATCTCCACGACACAATGCGACAAATGTCTTTCTTAAGGGCTAAGATGAGGTGAGAGACCTCTGTGCCTTTATTTGACATTGTCAAAGTTTATGAGAAGCCAGACATATCAATTTAACACCAAATAAATATTGGTTTTCGATGCGACATGTTGAATCTAGTTTCGACGGCTTCTAATATGGCATCGCTTTTCTTCGTGGCTCTAAGAAACGACAGACCATCGTTTGTCCTTACTTCTTTGTCATTTGTCCTAAGTTTGACTGAATAAGACACCTTTTTAACCGACTTCAAAAAAGGAGGAGATTCTATGTTCGGCTGTATGTAGGGGAGACCGGGGATGGTTGACTATAGGGGCAGGTTGACTAACTATCAAAAACTCGTCCGACGCAAAGGCCTTGAGCCAACCAATAAGGCATGAGAGTCCGCCACCTCCCCCCGCTCACCGGGGGCTCATTGGATGCCCATCGAGATAAAATTTGACCGGTGCAAGGGAAACGAATACATCTATTCCATATTCTAATGTAAGACACGCTTAAGGTTTAAAATAAAAGTGTCTCGTCCTGTCTTTTATTACCTTTTATTACTAAGCGACTATAGCGATTTTCACTTTTTTATTGCGATTTTATCAAGAGACACTTTAATTAAGCATTAAGTATTTTCTTAGAATATGGAATAGATGTATTCATTTCCCTAGCACCTGTCAAATTTTATCTCGTCCATGCATGCTAAGCGCGCTGCGGGGCTAGGTTAGGTAAGAGTCGTATTTTAAATATATTAAAAAAGATTTATAATTCAGGCGGAAATGGCTTTAGCATAAACGATAATTCGGACTAACGATGTATTGGGACAAATGACAATTAGAATTCCCAAGACCCCTAAGACACCAATGACTGTCTCTGTCATATCATATCATATCTAACATACAGCCGGATCATAAAATAGAAGTGTATATGTGACGTTCTCAATATAAAGGGACCTTATGGAGGCAGGCGGTTACGCCATTTTTAGAACTGTTACAATAGTATTCGTATAGTTACAAGAATAATAAGAGCGTAATTGCCTTCCTCCATAAGGTCCTTTTATATTGAGAACGTCACATATGTATGACACAGCAATGAATGAAACGTACGTCATCCATAATCCCATCAAATCAGGCTCGGCTGAGTGACGGCCGCAATCCGACGAGTGCTCAGGGCTGCCACTCGGCAAATCAATGAATATTGAGGTTTGGAAGAATTGGTTTGAATTCTCAATTAATTAACTTTCGCTTCGGTTAGGTAATTTAAGTTAAAATATAGCCTATGTCCACCGTGAAAGTTCATTGTAAATATTGATAAAAGATTCTTTAAATTTAGATTTGTAGTTTCGGAGATTACCTACATCCAAACTTACAAACTTTACCTCTTTGTAGCGACTAGCGACATCTAGCTACAACACGTAGCAAGTAGAAGACAACTATGTACGGGCAGCGCCACCAGCGACCAACAGCGTAACTAAATGTTCTACAACGCGCTATCGAAGTTTCCCCAGTCAAGTTGCATATATATAACTTCCAACTTCACCCGAATGGACTTGGGTCCCCAGGCACAACATCCGCCTGGAGAGAGAACTTCTTTTGTCATCTCTTTTACAATATTATTTATTAGTGGTTAAATATGCTTTTCTGTCGGTTGCTAACGATAACATGTTAGCAACTATTAGCTCTCGAATGTTCATTGTAATTAGGAAATAATGGCGCGTTACTATTTGGCAAGTTAATTACATAATGTCATGTCCAGGCTACATAAAAATAATTGTAATAGGAGCATTATAACTAATTGACCCTGAAACACTCGCTAGCCTTTCAAATACACTGCTAAATTGAGGGAATATAGCATCTGTTTACTCGACTTAAGGTGTGTTTTTGACACTCATTTTATTTCGAAAGCAAATATCTACTGAAACCTTATTGTTTTCAGGTTATCTTAGCCATGGGTTACGTAGGTTAGGTTAGTCCTGTGACCACAAAAAAATTATAACTCCTGCACGTGGAAATGCCCGTCGATAAAATGAAAAATCGTCGAAGTAAAACATACTAAATAAGTATCGGTGATTCAAAGGTAAACTTTTTAGACCTGTATGTATGTTATTTATTTCTTTGTAGAGGGTGAACCGATTGCCCGATTTCGACAAACAAGGTGACCAATGACAGAGCTTTCTGGGTTTGAGATGAGTAATCACACAACTTAGCCTATTCCACTTTTGCTAACACATGTTATTCCGATGAAGCTCAACATGTACAATCGAGCTGGTATGATGATAATGGAGACGGAAGGTTGTCAAAGGAACTCCTCAATGGCTAATAGTAGGTACCTAATCTAGTTTGGACCCGTTTGACTCGTCTTTTTACCTTTTAAGAACAGAGTAAAATACAAAGTGGAATGGCCTAAAAATAAAGGTTTTAGATTTGAGGATTGATAAATATCCAAATAACCTGTAACGTGTTAACCCACTGTTTTTTAATATTGTGATATATTTTTGTGTAAAAATCAGATAAGGTAATAAAAATGCTAATTTATAAAGTTATTTGGTAGGTAATTATTGTCAAATAAATTTAGCCCTTACACTTGAAAATAGACAAGGAGAGGGCTATGTTTATTTGACAGATGAATTTACTTGTCTATTGTGAGACAGACGAAAGGAGGGAGGGACGCTAGAGCTATTTATAAATAATAATAGTAATTTATCCAAACGCTTTTTAATATGTCAATCTTTTGACTATCATAATTAAAAAAAAATACAATCTCGACCGTGTCGCAGTCCTCCAAAAACACGAGAAAAATGAATTATTTGCCAGTCAGTTTCCAGCTAGGCGCGGCAGGCGTCTATCTGGTTTCCAGCCAATTACCTCACTGGATTAGGCACAGGACATTAGGCAACCAACGCTAACTAAGCTAGGCTGCTATCTGATAAATGTTGAACCCCGGCCTTAGCTGGAATTACAGGGCGAGAATCTTTAGTAGTGAAGAAACGCAGGCGCGGCGAGATACGATGGAGGTATACGAAGTTCAAAGTTCAAATTATTTAATTGCATAAGTTGCACACGTTATAATACAGATAAAAATAAAAATATAATAAATATAAATTTAAACATCAATCATCATCATTGTGAATTGCAATTTTCACATAACTTCTTACAAACTCCACTATTAAAAATTAAAATCTATTTTTCTCGTCAAATTACGTCACAAAACTTACGTTTTCTTTGAAATAATAACACTTAGAGCCTTATCACACTGGCGTATTTGCTGGCGATTCGAAAGCGAGGCGGGCGCGCAACGATTTCGCCGCGAGCGCGCAACGTGTTTGCCGCGAGCGCGCAACGTGTTTGTCGCGAGTGCGCAACGTGATCGCTATATATTTAGTTCTAGAGATCGCGGCGTTGCGCACTCGCCTCGCTTTCTCCTCGCCGGCAAATCGCCAGTGTGATAAGGCTCTTATTAAAAATTCGCACACCAACCGCCCGAAACGAGTGGTCGAGTTTCTGTCTAATAACGCGATAAACGGCTCGAAATAGAACTCGATAATCCTAATAATCCCTCTTCTAGACCTGTCAGTTGCGTACCTAGTCTCTAACTCGTATAGTTTTATTTAGTAGATATATTATTAAACCGGTCATATAACACTTATCCTTGTATGTACTATGTTAATAGGTCGCTCCCAGACACCTCGCGTCAGGAGCTCGCATCCCGCTCGCCGCTTGATCTGTCTGGGCGGGCTCTAATTGCCCCCGGGTGATGATGTCAGCCATCGAACGTGTAACTTCGTGGACTAAAGATTGTAGTTGGCAATACACAATGACAGGTTTAACCAGCTACTTTTTATAAAGTGAAAGTGAAGTGATTTCTATAAAGTACTTACACATGACATCATACGTACCATACTATTTAATGCTAGCTTTACACCCTCGCCGAGGCTGGACTAGGTGGATATGACGTCGTTTTCCAAGTTGTTATATGTTTGAGGATGGCAAGCCTGCCTCGCCTAACCTCGACGAGAGTGTAGAGCTCCGATGAATTATTTTTTATAAAGAACACACTAATAAGTAGGTACTGTCTTGATGTTTTCTTGTTTGGTGCGAGTTGCTACTACATTTATACGGGTAAAACGTAGACGTTTTTTTAGGGTTCCGTAGCCAAAATGGCAAAAACGGAACCCTTGTAGTTTCGTCATGTCCGTCCATCCATCCGTCCGTGTGTAACAGGCATTTTAATCAAAAACTACAATATGTAATGATGAAATTTATAGTATTAGGTGTCTTGTATAAGCTTTGGTAGAAAAAGAACAAAAATAAATATTTCTAGGGTGCCCCGCTGTAACAGAAGCCGAAAATTACTTTCAACCAAAATTATTTTCAACATGATCGGATACCGTTTTTGAGTTATTGCCGAAAAACTGCGCTTCTCAACAAAAGAACGTAAGTGCCATGATGATACGCTTTTTTGCTGGTGCACTTTATTTGCGACGGAACCCTACACTGAGCATGGCCCGACAGCTCTTACCCGGTTTTTTTTTAATATAATAAATAATAATGATTAATGGCGCAAATGGCCGAACCTTGTCTTTTTAAAAGGGCGTTGAGTGTCGACTGAAGGTATTTTATGATCGCGGTAAGCCGAATAAACCGTAATGTATTCCGATCGATCCGTCGCCGGGTCCGACTAAAAATAATCCACAATCGGACAAAAATACGCTAGACTGCGTCAAAACATCGATATTCTACATGGCCTATATTTCACATTATCTTGACAATATCGTTTCTAATTGTTTTTGGTATATGTAAGTTATGTTCTCTTGCCTCGCTAAGAAAGGGAAAGCAACAAAGAGACAAAACAGCGATTTAAAACACAACTGAAATAATATTATTAACACAGAGATGTTTATAAAATACAATTGTAATTTTAGGGCTAGTAGAATTTTGCTGCGACCTGTTGTCACTCGGATCTCCTATTCTAAATAAGAAGTAAGTTATTTAGTAAGTTAGTAAGTAAGTCTTAAATTTATTTAATAAATAAGTTATGAAGAGACGCACTAAGCGACAAGCGAGAAAAAGAAAAAACAAGATGGTACGAGTAGCCACTGATTAGAATTACGCACTTATTTTACAAGAAATAAAGTATATTTAGGTTTGAGAAGGAAAATAAACAGTCTTTTAGAAAAATTTACAGTATTTTTTTTAATGATACATATTTTTTTGTGCTTCTCGCACAACTTATCAATTGCATGTCATTTTTAAAAGCTTCGTAAGCCTCAATACAATAAAAATAAACAAGGAGCTCTATGGAGGTCTATGGATACCTGTGTGTGAATCCTGTGATGCTGAAAACAGTACTTACAAAGTACTTTATTTTTGTTCAAAAGTAAAAAGTATAAAGTAGTGAAAAACAGTATAGTTACTTAATACTGTGTTTAACAGTATAGTTACTTAATACTGTGTTTAACAGTATAGTTACTTAATACTGTGTTTAACAGTATAGTTACTTAATACTGTGTTTAACAGTATAGTTACTTAATACTGTGTTTAACAGTATAGTTACTTAATACTGTTTTTAACAGTATAGTTACTTAATACTGTGTTTAACAGTATAGTTACTTAATACTGTGTTTAACAGTATAGTTACTTAATACTGTGTTTAACAGTATAGTTACTTAATACTGTGTTTAACAGTATAGTTACTTAATACTGTTTTTAACAGTATAGTTACTTAATACTGTGTTTAACAGTATAGTTACTTAATACTGTGTTTAACAGTATAGTTACTTAATACTGTTTTTAACAGTATAGTTACTTAATACTGTGTTTAACAGTATAGTTACTTAATACTGTTTTTAACAGTATAGTTGGAAACCCTACCACTGATCCCTTTGAGCTCCTTTGCTTTCTCATACCATAAAAAATACGTCAAGTTAGAGAGCTTTTACGAGTCAAAGGTGACGGCTATGCACATCCTCTGCTCACGCGCACCACTGATGCGCAACATAAGTATCTACCTGGGATTTGTTAGATCATGCTCCCGAACTCATTATTTCTTTGTAGTAAATTTTCCGTTCGCATCTTTCCCCGATCAGTAAAGTCCACATTTACCATAATTTATTTTTCGTCGTTTTTTTTGGTCGCTTTTTTTCTTAAACGTAATTTAGACTTTTCGTATACTTTTTACGTTACTTTATTTCGTGATAGTTATTTTTTCTTGTAGGTAAAGTTTTTATTTGCTATGTTGCACAAACCAACGTGTATTAACAATAAGGAAGGTTAAGGAAGAATGTTGGTAAAGGGTACGTATTATAATGTATAAAATCAAAATCTATAACTTTATAATGTATACGTTCAAAATACATAAAATCAAAAAATATAATAGCTAAAAGAAATAATAATCACAATTCATAAAGTACGTTTTTCATAATGGTCGAAATACATAAAACCAAAATGCCTATGTTCACAATATATATGTTCAGAATATAGACAGTCAGAATATATAATAATTGAAAGAAATAACTATTAAAATTCTTAAAGTACGTTTTCCATAATGGTCAAAGTACATAAAATCAAATGCCTATGTTCACTATTTATATTTTCGAGAGAGGGTCGGATGCTTTCGGTTGGTGATGACCACTTCCTGATATGACCACCTCCCGATATGACCACTGCTTGATATATGAGTTCCCAGTAAGTATGTCCGTTCCCGATTATGTCTCAGATCGCAAATTTTCCCAATACGTAGGTAGGTTAGGTTAGGTTCGTTTTTATATCAGGCCCGGAGGGCCAAAACAACCCAGAAATAGGAGCTCCGCACGGCAGAGCTCCGTCGACTCGGTACTGTTATATTTTGGCTTCCAAAAATCTAACTTGACCGAGTCGACGGAGCTTTCTAATTTTATGTATTTTGAACGTATACATTCTAAACATATGCATTGTAAACTTATGCATTTTTCCAATATTACTATGAACCATTATTGAAAACAATCGTTTAGATACAATCCCGAGTGTGTAAATATGCTGCATTGAAAAAGGGCAATAAAAAAAAATGCTTTTAGAAAAAAAATCAAGAATGAAAATAAAGAACCCGTAAAATAAGAGTGTAAAAAGAACTTTCGGGAAAATATGCGAACGGAAAACTTACTACGAAGAAATAATGAGTTCGGGAGAATGATCTAACAAATCCTACCTGGACCCACAAGAGATTCAACTCCTTTGTCCCAAAGCATATGGAAATTCCTAGACTCAAGCGGACCTCTGCAGTGAGCTATAAACAAAGGGCTGCCACAATAGATCAGCAATGGTCGAAGCGGGACACTAAGCCCATCTCAACCCCTCCAATAATAATAGTACGATAATAGAGAGCATGAATAATCGAAATTTTTCTAAACAACATTGTCAACCGCTCGGCTGATCGCTATAATTCGGCTTAATCATATTTGACACGAAAGAAGATTTAACAACTGTCCGGTGGTGATAAGATTTTGATTCATCATCATCATCATCATCATCAGCCGCAAGACGTCCACCTGCTGGACAAAGGCCTTCCCCAAGGTTTTCCACAACGACCGGTCCTCTGCTGCCGTCATTCAGCGATTTCCCGCGATCTTTATCAGATCGTCGTGGAAGGCCTGCCGACACTTCGTCTCCCGGTTCGCGGTCGTCACTCTAGAACCTTTCCGCTCTAACGGCCATCGGTTCTACGAGCAACGTGCCCCGCCCACTGCCACTTAAGGTTTGCTATTCGGTGAGCGATATCAGTTACGTTAGTTCTCCTGCGGATCTCCTCATTCCTGATTCGATCTCGCAAAGATACCCAGCATAGCTCTAGATATTGATTATCAGACGTAAATTCAATAAGCATCGTTAAAATATATAAATATTTACATACACATATTAATAGTTAAAATTACAGATCGTAATTGAAACCGACAGTTCGTTGGTGATTTATAACAGTACTTTATATACCTATAATACCAACCACAGAAAAAATATACCTATCAGGTAGCATTTCACTGTCATAACCAACGTACCTTCGAGATTAACCCTACAGATGCTCCTGTAATAACCATAACGCACCCGGCCGTTCCCGGCCCGTTCTAAATTCTCGCTCAAATTGATATGAACCCAACATAAGCGGTAGAAGGTCAGGTCACGTCCCCCCGGGGCTGGCGTGTTCGGCCGCTCGCCCTTTACACTCAATGTTACAGTCAGTACATCATGTTTACACTTTTACTGTAAAATAAATAGATACAACGCTTAGAGAATTTTTAAAACTGTAGGCTATAAAGAATTTTTAAAGATAGAAAAAACTGGTCAAGTGCGATTTGGACTCGCACTGAGGGTTCCGTACACATTTGGCCGGTTTTTAGTATTTGTTGTTTTTCTATAGTTTGTTCTATAATCATACCATTTAAAAATTTAAGGTTTTTTTATATTACCATTTTTACGATAGAACAAATACAAAAGAACGTTGAAAAAAACGTTTATGGTATTTTTTTTTTTTTTGAAAATCCGCCGTTATATCACATATTCTGCAGAAAAAATCAACGTGCTATCTCTTACGGTTCAAAAGATACAGCTCTTTAAAGTTAGGACAGACGGACGGACAGCGTAGGTGTAGTAATAGGGTCCCGTTAGACACCCGTCGGGTACGGAACCCTAAATATGGAGGATTACTTTTAACTACACAAAGGATATTAAATAAAAGAGGATATAATCTCACACAAATTGACCTAGTCCCAAACTAAGGTCTATATTTGTACTGTTGTAACTCAGACGTGGTTCGATGTTGAACCATCGGCATTTCCTCATTCTATTAAAATAATTAGTGAGTCAAAATATAGAGTTGTCAGCCAAATTATAGCAGGTCACAACTAATATGGCGCGCGGATTAAGCGATAATAGGCTCTTGGTCAACGGCGTAAGCGCTTTGACGCGCGCCATATTAATGGTGTCCTGCTATACTAAACAAAACCAAATAATACTCTCTCTCTACCTAGTTATTACTAATCCCACGTGGTGGTAGAGTCAGCTTTCTTTATTTTAATTCTCCACTTCGCCCCACCCTTGACATCGGCTTCGGACGCCTGACACTCTATCATGTCCTTCAGCACTAGGTACATCTTTCCATCTTGTTTTGGTTCTTCCTCTGGATCTACGACCAGAGATGGACAGATGTATTGTCAGTTTCCTACATCTGTCCATCTCTGGTCTTAGATCCAAAGGAAGACCCAAAACAAGATGGTAAGGACAGCATCACAGGCAAAACAAACAATACGTTCAACAAATAACAATCGTTCGTGGTTGATGTAATATCTATTTGGTTTTATAACTTAACCGTCTAACTTCCGTTTTGTTAATGTTGGTAGTTGTAAATTCAGGACCGCATCAACGTGCAGCGATAATGGAACTTTCCAGGTAATCCAGGATGCTCCCCTAACCTCAAACTTTTAATTGGGGAATCTGCTAACTTTTTGCTCCCCTCCGAACGCTGCGCGAAAGGGTTAAGAGGATCTTCAGGCGGTTTTATTTTTGGACTTTAGCCTTGGTTTTTGCTGAGGTTCAGGTAAATTAGGGTTTTATGAAAAACAAACTTTGACGAGAATGTTGAAACCTTAATGTTCCTTCTTCTATATTTGACTAGTTATTCAAAGAGAAACGTCGGTGATTTTTAGGATCTAGCAGGCATTTTGGATCCAGGTTAAGAAGCGGTAAAACTAGAAGAATTGCCTGACTGCCCAAGCAGGGTTAATGTTTTCGTTCTATATGTATGTGTGAAACTAAATCGTAAATGATGAACTAATGACCCCTCAAGTCAGGAGAAAAAAAACAATGTAGCTTAAAATCTCGATTCTTAAATTGGGGCTTTGATATCCCTGTACAATAAGTCACCCCTGAAGCCTGTCAAAAATGAGGGGATTTTTTATTTGAAGTTTTTATTTATTTAATTTTGGTACAATAACATGATGTTAACACAATAACAAAACAACGTATGGCACATCCTGATGTTGATCCTATTTTCCTGAAAATATTTTAAACTCGCATATGAAACAAATAAATGTGATGTCGCGAAATAGCTCAATAATAACTGACAAAGTCAATCAAAGTCACCCCGTTGTTTGAAAGTCACCCCAGTTTACCCGTACCTAGATATAGATACCTATAAGTATGAACCTACTACGTATTGTCTAGGTACACACTAAATAAAGCTCAAGCGTTACTTAAACTTATTGCAGCCATTCTTTAAATTCCAAAATGGAGTCGTAACAATCAATTCCCTCCAACTGTTCGTAAGCTCGCGAAGCTAAAAACTCGCCATTGTTCCAAACGACTCGGTAAGTTTTTGAATAATGGCCAATTTAAGATTTCTACGCGGACTGGATAAGTTTATGTGGTTATTCTAATTTCAAATAATTATTACAAAAGATAAGATAAAAGATAAAAGATATTTATTCAGTAAGTAGGCCGCACGGGCACTTTTACACGTCAAAATCTACCAGCGCTTCCCAAGAGGAGACCACTGCTGAGAAAAAGCGCCGCAAGAAACTCAACAGTTAGTCATTTTTTAAATAAAAATATAACAATGTCACTACTTATTCTAGCATTATATAAAACTGTAAATATCTGCGTAGTTTTGCAGGAAAACATGTCAGAATGACTACGAGAAAATGTATATATATATATCACACAAAACAGTTTTTACATGTCTTCCTACATAAACCGTGTCCCCTAGACAAGATACAGCGTTTACATGATTTTTATGAGGTATGTACGAGTAGTAGGTAAGCTATTGAACATTAAACATTAGTTAATTATCTGGTTTAGGCCAAGCATTTTTGTCCGTTAGATAGTCCTCGACCCTATAGTACGCCTTTGACATCAACGACTTTTTCAAGTAATTTTTAAGTGCTGGGAGGGGTAACTCTAAAACTACGTCGGGTAATTTATTATAAAAATGAATGCATTGACCTACAAATGATTTATATACTTTACGGACACGAAACTTTTTTATGGCAATTTTATTTTTATTCCTAGTATTTATATTATGTATATCAGAATTTTTAACGAAAGAGTCTAGGTTCTTAATTACATACATAATATTTTCATAAATATATTAGGATGCTACTGTTAAAATATTAATTTGTTTAAAAAGTTCTCTTAATGAATCACGGGAATTTAAGTTATATATAGAGCGAATGGCCCTTTTTTGTAACACAAATATAGTTTGTATGTCAGCTGCTTTTCCCCAAACCAGAATACCGTATGACATAACACTATGAAAATAACTATGACTATGTAAGTTGTAACTTACGATGTAAGTTAGACTTCAGTTTATCACCACAATACGTAATTCTATAAATATATAAGCTAAAGTACCTACTACGACATTGACAGTCTCACGAAAATATAATTTCATTAATATTATTATATTATTATTTAAAAAAACCCGTGGTAGCCTAATGGTTTGACCTGCCGACTCTGAAGCAGAGGGTCGTGGGTTCGAACCCGGGCTCGCACCTCTAAGTTTTTCGGAATTTATTTGCGAAATATAGGTATAATTTGTAAATTTACCATGAGCTTTTCGGTGAAAGAAAACATAGTGAGGAAACCTGCACACACCTGCAAAGCAATTTGACATGAAATGAATACATCTTTTCCATATTCTAACGTAAGACTTAACGCTTAAATTTGCCCGTTTTGATAAAATCGCTATAAAAAGTGAAAACCGCTACAGTCGCTTAGTAATAAAAGGTAATAAAGTCAGAACGAGGCACTTTTATTTTAAACCTTAAGCGTTAAGTCTTACGTTAGAATATGAAATATATGTATTCATTTCCCTAGCACCTGTCAAATTTGATCTCGTCCATGCGTGTTAAGCCCGCTAGTGTAGTCCCCACCTAACCTATATAATTACATACCTACACATAACATCAATGGTACTTATACTTACCCCGAGCATCAAACAGGCGTGATATCGCTTTATCATTTAATTCCAAAAAAGGTCCCAAATACCCGACAAGGATAAAGAAAGGTAAAAATACTTCAAGCATTTTCGGAAGACGTAAACTCCGCGATCGCGTTCCCTGCCCAGCGCCTCAATATCGGGTCAAATCTCTATGAAATACAGGAAGAATGGTGCTGAGAACGTTAAGCCGGTTACACGACTGATTTTCCGTGAAATCACATCACAAAACGAAGTAAACCCGTGATAAACACGCTTTTAATTTTGTTTAAAATTCACCTTTAATCTATTGTTATTGGACTTGGTTTTGAACGATTAATATTTTGGGTTATGACAGTTTTCTTTATAGTGTGCTATTGTATGATAAATATGCATATATGGATTTAAAGTAACCAAGAAACCAATGTACTTTAAAGGGACCTTATGGAGGAACGCAGTTACGCTCTTCTTATTCTTGTAACTATACGAACACTATGGTAACAGTTCTAAAAAAGGCGTAACCACCTGCCTCCATAAGGTCCCTTTATATTGAGACCGTCACATATCCCATATATGTGAGGCTATATAAAATCGGGGTCAATAGAAATGGCCAAATATTTAAACAAAACGAAACTAACCAATCTACCATTATTACTCCATAATCATGAACTTTAGAACGAGAAAGGTTTTTAAAAAAACCTTTTACTTTCATATTCATTTTTAGATTAAATAACGATTAATTATATGTTTTATTAAATAAAGACATGCTTGATGAAATTTTGAGGTTATGTGTTAATAAGTATTCATTTGTTTACATCTTTGGGCATTCCTATTGATCCCTATTTTACCTACTATGTACATATACAAGATTTGCTAGAATATTAGTAACCTCCGTTTCCGCGGTTATTTCCAGATACAGAAATGATATAAATATCAAATAAATATCATATAATAATATAATATATCTCTACTAATATTATAAATGCGAAAGTAACTCTGTCTGTATGTTACCTCTTCACGCTTAAACCGCTGACCCGATTTGGATGAAATTACATAGGACATAGGATAGTTTTTATCCCGGAAAATTTTAGTTCCCGTGGGATACACGATAAACGACTTCTACGTGGACGGAGTCGCGGGCAAAAGCTACCTATAAACCAACTCGTATGACCTAGTTCCCGGCGAGGTCGATGCACCCTGGGCCCGGATTGCAAATGATGCATATGCACACGTATTCAGATGCAATGGGATGCAGCGGCTAATATGAAGTTTCAACCTATATTATGAATTTTGATTACCGTCTATTTAATGTAACGATAATTATGACTATATTAAACACCACGCCTTGCCAAGATGCATTAAACTTAATGATTTTAGAAAATGGACATAATGTATGGAATTGACATTGGCCACTAAGGAAATGATTCCAGTATCTTCGGCACAATGCCACGGGGGCCTTCTTTTGTTTTATATCGTTTTAGTTTTATTTTTCTTAATATTTGCTTTAAGGCTTAAATTAATTATTTGTTTTTTGTATATACTTACTGTAGGTATATTGTTTTTTTTCTAGAATAATTTTTATGCAGTGTTTTGTTAATTGTTGTGTTTCTTTGTTTTGCCATCTACCTTGTATCTACGTGTCCAGCTGAAGATCAGTGCTGCGGCTCCGTGCAGCATCACGCTGAGCTGGTGAACCGTTTCGGCTGTTCCGTGTTATACTCATTAGTTTTAGTTATTTAAATAGGTTAATTTTGTATTTATTTACTCAAGTGTAGAATGTTTTATTTAACAGCCGAATAAATTATATTATATTATTTGTTGAATTCATACATAGTTAGCGAAACAGTGATAGTTTATAACGAGGGTAGGATTCGTTTCAAAAGACGTGACGTCACGGCGGCCATTATGCTTGGATGCAGATTGTACGATTTTAATGAGGTCACTAGAGTTTTCTTGCTAACTGAAAACATATTCTGTCGCCTATCTAATAAACTGTCTAATCCTTTGTCAAAAAGGTGATATAACTGTTGAATTGTGTAGTAACACCGTTTAATAAAGCTATAAATACCACTTCTGAATGAATCCCTGAATTATAAAAAGTATTTGTAAAGTATTGTATAATAACCAGTGATCGGAATAGGTAGAGTATATTTACCTAAACTTGATGCATGTTCATTCAATAATGTGTTCCCATCTCAGTCACGCATGAATGAACAAGCGTCAAGTTTAGGTAAATATACTCTACCTATTCCGATCACTGATAATAACACATTGTAAGTTGTAACTTTTATTAGATAGGCTCTGCCAGGATGACCTAGAATGAACTGCATCGATCGAGGCTGTGACGTCACTCGAGAACAGACCGGATGCACATGCATTTCTGCTCTCTATATTTGGTAGTGCCTCGCCTTTTAGAATATCTAAGAGCAAAGTTATAAGTGCATGTCTACGACAGCGCTGGTGCTCGCCTTGAGTTCTACATTAGCCGTTAATGTGTTCCTGCGAGCCTAAGATGCATCACAAGAATAAAGTGACAGCACGAATAAACAAATGCTAGAGTAATTAAATATCATGCTTAGCTTAGGGCCTGTGCGCACTAGCGTTTTTAGCCTTTAGACCCGGGGATTTAAGGGCTATAAACGCTAGTGTGTGTGTTTTTTGTCCGGGGTCAAAAACGCTAGTGTGCACAGGCTCTTAAATTTGAACGATTTATTTCATTACTCTAGCAATACCGGATACAATCGCTTAGTAATGAAAGTCTGGACGAGACACTTTTATTTTAAACATTAAGCGTTAAGTCTTACGTTATAATATGGAATCGATTAATTTCCCTAGGACCTTTCAAATTTTATCTCATGCATGCATGCTAAGCCCGCTGCTAAAGTAAGACTTAACGCTTATGGTTTCAAATAAAAGTGTCTCATCGTGATAAAATCGCTATAAAAATGTGAATAAAATGAAAATAAAAACCAGGACGAGAATCGAGATACATTTATTTTAAACCTTAAGCATTATGTCTTACGTTAGAATAATTATAATACACAGATTAGGTACAGTAGACACTTATACAAACGCAAGGTTAAATTGATTTACCATAACAGCCTAACTGGCAGGCAACCGACTGCAAAAAGCTGCCACTTCACTCAAGCACTTGAGGTGGACGTCTCTCTCCCTCTCTCTCCCGCCAGGAGCAGTCTACTCAAGGATTTCGAATAATTGCTCCGAAGCCAATAAAACACCAATAAGTCGATAATACAATGAGAAAAAAGCTGCAAAAAAAAAGAAAAAGCAAAGACGCAGTTGTCCGACCTCTTTTATTAACTGCAAGTCTTTGAGAATGGTTCGCTTGGTTAATTACGAGACGAGTAAACGACCCCTACAATATCTATGACGTATACGAGTACATACATTAAACATATGTATTAAATACATTTTAGATACAAATTAACGTAACTATCATCATCTATATATATAAAATTTAATCCCTATTTCCCTTGGTCATGCCATAACTTGAGAAGGGCTTGGCCAATTCGGCAATTTTTTTTTTTTTTCATATATTCCTTGAAATCCGAGAAAGGTTCTTATGAAGAGAAAAATTTTGGTATTTTAACTTTAGAGGGTGGGAGAGGGAACTTCAACCGAAGCGAAGCGAGGGCAGGTCGCTAGTTTTATATAAAAAATGCCATTATTTTTGTTGTTTACAATTTTAAAATACAAGTTATTCAGCAGCTTTTCTACTTCGATATTTATAACCGACTTGAAAAAAAGGAGGAGGTTCACAATTCGGTTGATTTTATTTTTTTAATGTTTGTTACCTCAGAACTCCGTCATTTATAAACTATTTTGGATAATTCTTTTTTTATTCGAAACGATATACTTTCAGATTGGTCCCATTGTCTTCAAGTCAGGATCTGATGATGCAATCCTGGAGAAATCGAGGGAATTCCTCAAAAGTAATATGCCTTTTAGGCACCAAATAGGCAATTCCTAGGAGGCCAGTCATTATTTAACCCTTTTCAGTGGGTTTTTGAACACGTTTTTTGTTAAAAATTTTGAATCAAATATTCTTAGAATGTTCGGGGTAAAATTATTAATTAAATTTAGCTGAAAATGGCAGCCGGCCTCTTCTAATTATATAAGGGCTTGTAGGTAACGTTCGCTATTTGAAAATAATTGGTTTCCAAAATGGCGGCCGGTGTTCTATGTAAAGCCTGTCGCATCTTTAGAACTAAAGTGACCTAATTCAAAATTTTAAAATTTTGAGTTAGGTATATACTACTCTGTCAAGAAAGTACCGGGAAAAGATCAATAATACACAAACTGTTTGTTAATCATCCAAATTTATTTTATCACCTTCAAAGTATGCTCCTTCAGAAACGATACACTTACGCCAACGAATAATCCAATCATCAAAACATTTTTTAAACGCTGTTTCCGGAATTGAATTCAGTTCTCGGCGCGAATTCTCCTTTATGTCTTCTACCGATTGAAAACGGGTGCCACGAAGTGGTAATTTGAGTTTAGGAAAAAGAAAGAAGTCGGCAGGAGCCATATCTGGTGAATATGGTGGTTGCTCGATGGTATTTGTTGAGTGTTTGGTCAAAAATTCTTTCACAATGATGGCCTTGTGCGAAGGCGCATTATCGTGGTGCAAAATCCAAGAATTTTCATTCCACAAATCTGGCCTTTTTCGTCGAATTTGCTCTCTTAAATGCCGCATAACGCTCAAATAATATTCTTTATTTACCGTTTGACCTTCCGGCAAGAATTCCGAGTGCACAACACCGCGATAGTCAAAGAAAACAGTCAACATGACTTTGACTTTTGATCGACTTTGGCGTGGTTTCTTCGGTTTCGGTTCAGTTGGAAGGCGCCACTCCGAAGCTTGTTGACTAGTTTGCATGTCAAACTCGTAAACCCACGTCTCGTCACCAGTAACAATGCGTTTCATGAATGTTGGGTCGGAATTGACTCGTTCTAGCATGTCCTCAGCGACTCTCATGCGATTGAGTTTTTGGAGAAAATTCAGGTCTTTTGGGACTAGCCGAGCGGTAACATGTTTCATACCCAAATGATTAGTTAAAATAGTACGGATCGACTCGTGAGATACAGAAAGTTCGGCGGCTATCTCTCTCAAAGTTGAATGAGGATTTTCAGTCACTATTTCCTTCACTTTTGCGATGTTAACTTCAGTTGCAGACGTTGATGGCCTACCAGAGCGAGGCAAATCTTCCATCACATCTCGACCGCTTTTGAACGCTTTGTACCACTCATAAACACGTGTTTTTGATAAAGTCGAATCACCGTAAGCCTTCTGTAACATTTTCAGTGACTCCGAACACGAAATTCCATTGGCGATGCAAAATTTAAGACAAACTCTTTGTTCAATGTTTTTGTCCATTATGAAATTCGCAATACACACTAGATATGATATAACTAAAAACAGCACTGTATTTAATATAAATAACAGATGCAACTCAAACTCCGCGCCAAAATAGAAAACAGTTGTGCCAATCTAACAACAACAAAAAAAACAAAAATTTGAATTTGGAACCATAAACAAATCATCCATTCCCGATACTTTGTTGACTGAATGTATATTAATAATTTTACAACTCGAAGTAGAAATCCTGAAATTTTATATTAGGTCACTATACTTCTAAAGATGCGCTGTGTTTGACAAATAAAACAGGGCCGAAATTTAATATGAGTATATTTATAGAATAAACTAATTTTAAACGATGACAAACTTTTTAAGTTGTGGCTCGCGTCGCTGAGCTTTTTGGATCGAGAAAGAAGTTAAGCTAAAAGTTAAGTTAAATCCATGCGGATTACAGTCCTTTGCATTTCCCTTTGGGATAAATTGAAAAACAACCGAGAAAAAAGTTGTTGCCAGGTGGCAGCACTTGCTTTATAAATAAAGACCAACACGCACGGTCAAACTAAACTTAAAGATTCACAAACATAAAGATTGATAATCAAATAATTCATGTTAAAAATTGTATGTATGTTTTTGTGTTTTATGTTTTATGTTAGCCTGTATTGATTACATAGCTTATAAACGTTACCTATTCTTTGACTGAAAATCAGAGCAATGTTTAAAATATGTTAAAGTTTGTAGCAAATTATACATTCCATTAATATTACTTGCTCAAATAGCGGAAATGCACAAATTCACTCGTGTTTTATAAAGACAAGTTTGGCTAGATTATGACGGTTTCTATTAATTATTTAAGATAGATTATTATTATATAACTGACTTTTGATTAAAAGTACGTTTTATCTATGCTTTAGTTTTTTTGTTTTATTTTTCGCTTTAAAGGCGGAGTAGTCGGGTAGAGGATGCCTGTAGCAATAAGTCCGTTGTTTGTATACTTTTTTTGCAAAATAGGAACCTTAACGAAAATAATAGCAAATTTTTTGAAGTTCCCTGACGCGCATATACGAGTAGGTAGTAATTTTTCAGAGGTTCTTGTAAAAACCCACTAACCTATTTTTTAGCATATTGACTCACTTCTCCAGTATGGAAAGTATATAATTCAGAAAGCACATATTCACAGGATTAGAGATGTGCCGTTTTCGGAAACTTTCCTCATTTTGTATGGAAAACATTCTCGACCAGAATTATTTCCAAATGAGGAATACAAAATGAGGAAAGTTTCCGAGAACGGCACATCTCTACACAGGATCCTGTTTACGGAGTAAGGGTTTTCAAACATACTCAGCTAAGCTGTTTTACCATGTAAACACCAATTCTATTTCGAGTAGCTGCGTAAAACGGAGCGTGCGTGGTCAGGCCGCACGTAGGAATAGACGTCAGCACTCTATAGGAATTTAATGAAGCGTGGAATTAATGTGAATTTGAATTTCGAACGCGAGGAGAATTAATTATGGCGGATATTTAAACCTTCACGCGGAATCAATGGAAACTACAAATACAAAATTAATATTAAAATTGAGGGCTTTATTTAGTGAATTATATATTTAAAATCAAACATCGATTTTCATAGACTAAATTTAATGTATATTGGAGACTGTGTCGTCACGTATGGTCAATACATATTTGATATGTCTCATTTCATTTAGATTACGAGTTCGTGTTTAGTTATCTAGATAAGCCATGTTCAATACCTAACCTAACTTATACACCTACAAAACAAAACACTTAACACGTCGCAACGAAACCGATCCACATAAATAGCCAACCTAACCACCTGAATTTATTCCACATTTACCCTGAAATATGTCCGAAAGCATTAGACAGCTCTGAATTGATCAGCTTAGAATAGGCTGGTAACCCAGATACCCGACATTTCCCGCCAAAATGACTGTAGCTATATTCTAGGATCTCATGCAATAATTAATTCTTTAGATTTCTTTGGCAACGGTGCTAGCCAAAGTGCCGGATAGCTTGCTTATCGCTCAACTTGACAAATAGCTAAGTTTTTACGATGGTCAATTCGGTTTCCGCCCTGGCCTTTCGACCGAAAGTGCTATTCGTTGCCTTAAAAATACAGTGAGATTTTATACTGGTAGTCGCACATCAGTAATATGTGGATAAGTAAAAATAAAAGCGAACATAAAGTTGAATACACCATTTAGCATGTTTTAATAGTCAAGTAAAGCAATCTGTCAGATAAGCCTCCCTTCTTCCTCATCCCTTTTTTACACTTGAATATAAACAAATTGAAAAAAAAATACTTGTCGATTGTGACAGGCTCTTAATAATAAAATTTAAATACATTACATTGTATAATAACATTAATAACGAAATATAATATATTTTATATTATACAGCTAACTGACCCACATTTAATTAACAATATAATCTTGAAATGTTGTTCGTTTGTCTTTATCTGTGATCGCACCACTTCGATGATTTGCAAGGCAAGAAAAAAAGTCGCTAAAATTCAAATATGGAAGATATTTGTGTCTAAGCTGGAATGTTTTAGGGTTCCGTACCTCAAATGAAAAAAACAGAACCCTTATAGGATCACTTTGTTGTCTGTCTGTCTGTCTGTATCTCTGTCAAGACCCTTTTTCTCAGGAACGCGTGGAGGTATCAAGTTGAAATTAATATCAAATACTTAGGTTTGCAATCTCTTGAATCAGTGAAAAAATCAAACATCTAAGTCAACACAATCAAAAGATACGGCCGTTAATGCCGCATATTTGAGGGAGTCTCAAGGGAATCAAAACCTATAGGGTACTTCCCGTTGACTTAGAATCATGAAATTTGGCAAGAAGTAATGTCTTATAGCACAAGTAAAGGAAAAAATCCGAAAACCGTTAATTTGTAGTTACATCACATAAAAAATAAGTCCAGTATAAACTGACACTCACTAAGTACGAAAGTGAATATTTATTGCGTGTCAGTTTATACTGGACATGTTTATATTGTATTCCTGTGATTAACGAACTATTTACATACGTACAAGTATGTGCGGAACCCTCGGTGCGCGAGTCCGACTCGCACTTGCCACTTTTTTTTTGTGGTATAACCCTGCGTATTAGAATTCCAGGTATGCTTTTAACACCCAAAATGATGACGAATGGCCGCCATCAATCAATCAGGCAGGAATGAAAAGCTTTGTTCGTAAAGACCACTAAGTTAATGGTTTGCCGGTTGCTTGCAAAAACAAGGTTGATTACGTATTGACCGTACGTTTAAATATAATAAGTTATTTACTGGAAAAATAGGTCATGGAGATTATTTGCTGGCATCAACTCACAATTTTTACACACACATTTTTTGATACTGAATAATTATAATTATTTGTAATTAATCTATTTTATAAATGAGCCCCTATTTCCCCTGGTCACGGCATCACGCTTGAACGGCAGGACCGATTTCGCTGATTCTTTTTTTGTTGTCTTTGTTATTGTCAGGAGAAGGTACTTATGAAGAGAAAATATTTCAACTTCAAGGGGGGAAATATGAGGGGAAACTTTAACCGAAGCGAAGCGAGGGCGGGTCGCTAGTTATATAGGTACTTATTAGAAATTACCGCAATGTGTGATTTTAACTTCGTTCACAGTTTCGTTTGACGACGCAGTTAGCCTAGTTGGTAGTGACCTTGCCTATGAAGCTAGCGGTCCTGGGTTCGAATCCCGGTATGGACAAATATTTGTGTGATGAGCGCGAGTATTTGTTCCTGAGTCATGGATGTTTTCTATAATATGTAAGTATGTATTTCTCTATATAAGTATGTTTATCGTTGTCTAGTACCCATAGTACAAGCCTAGAGCTTAGTTTGGGACTAGGTCAATTTGTGTGAGATTGTCCCCTGATATTTATTTTTATTTATTTTTAGTACGTTGTCGTGGTCGTGATCGTGGTCGTCTAGTGCGCGAAGACCCTTACCGTATCTCGTAGCACGGTCTACGCCGTAGCGTCCGTAGCGGCACTACGATCGTAGCGTGAAATCGCCACAGGATTTATTTTAGACAAGTATACAATTTGCTTTGCTCCTTGAGCATTAGTTACTCTGTCTTTGATTTGTGAACCCGACTACCCCTACAGCATCACGACTGAGGAGGATCTAATATGCCAATGCCAATGACCCTCCTTGGGTAAATACGAGTCCAACGATACCCCACAGTCTTAATTTCATCAGCGTCAGCGGGCTTAACATGCATGCACGAGATAAAATTTGACAGGTGCTAGAGAGACGATACATCTATTCTATATTCTAACGTAAGACTTAACGCTTAAGGTTTAAAATAAAAGTGTCTCGTCCAGACTTTTATTACCTTTTATTACTAAGCGATTTTATCCGGAATACCGCAATCTAGCAATAGCTAGAGTAATGAAATAAATCGTTCAAGTCTATTAAGAGCCTGTGCACACCTAGCGTTTTTGACCGGAGGGTCTAAGGGCTAAAAACGCTAGTGTGCACAGGCTCTAAGCTAAGCATGATATTTAATTACTCTAGCAACTTTTTATTCGTGCTGTCACTTTATTCTTGTGATGCATGTTAGGCTTGCAGGGGGCCCGTATCTTTGATACGGCTGATACGACGGTAGCTACGCCCCTGACCACGAGACAGCCCCTGTATTTTGTAGAGCACTGTGTAAAGTGTATTTAGATAAGTTTAATTGTCTAGTAAATAAATAGATACATTCATTGTTCAATTCTCAAAGATGAGGAAGGCCTATGTGGACGGCTAGCACTAGCTACCACTAGGCCCGTGACTAGTTTGTCACTCTCTCTTTTTCTAACATGTTTGCAACTATAAAGACGCACTGACCGACGAGCGAGAAATACAAGACGTGCTAGCTTAGCACTGAGTTCAACATGGGTCAACTGACATGTTGATTCATTAATTACGCCATTGTAGAAGAAATATCAGTCTCAAGGTCATATTTTACCTTACATTTACCGTAGTGCGACTAATTCTGATTAATGGAGTCTCAAAACAAAAAATCCCAATCCTAGAGGTAAAAATTCTTATAACCTTGTTACGAAACCTTAGGGAACAGATGCAAATTCGAGGCTTCAGTTAATTAACCATTTATTTGCCTAAAATAAAATAGTCGGGTGTTCAAACTTCTTTAGATTTTAAAACAACATAGAAAATATCAAAAAGTTAATGTTATGGCATGTATATTATTATACATTGCCAAATAAAGTTTCGTTTCGTTTTCGTTTTTAACCCCCGCCGCAAAAAGAGGGGTGTTATGTTTGACGTGTGTATCTGTGTATCTGTCTGTGGCATCGTAGCTCCTAAACGGATGGACCAATTTTGATTTAGTTTTATACCAATTGCCTGAGATAAACTTTTACCTTATAAAAGACGTTAAAATGTATATTTTATACGATAATTTAAAAGCTATGCTCTTGTCGATCGAGTATTTTTTTTCTGTTCTATTCCAAACATAGAATGCATGCATTTTAGACTGTAATGTTTATTATTTTATTTCAATTATAGAGTTCATAAACTTCCCAAACTCCATGTATCTATGCTCCTAAAACCAACGGAATATGTAATTTAATGATTACATTGAAAATACAACCACGCTACACACTAGATAAAGGTAAAAATTCAAATAGGTACCATGCGTTTACGCCCTTACGAAAGCAACACGCATAAATAAGAAAAGTTTTGGGCCGCAAAAGCCGAGGTATATGAAAATACTTTTGGATTCCAAACAAATTTGAAACTAAGGGTAACTTTGCGGACAAGAAATTAGCTAATGGGCAATTTAATGTTCGCTAATTTGATTGTCATTTGAATGAACCAGAAAAGATTTGAGTATTTTGAAAGGTTGGACGATTTTAAACATAACTTTGGGTCTAAGTGCTAATAGAAATGAAACATTCATTCCTCAGCTAATTTCTCAAAATTTGCCTCTACAGCGGTTTGAATCCACGACTCTTGATACACGAACCAGATTGGACTCTTAAGCCGCCACTAGACCAACAATTCAGTAAAAAAATACGTGAAAATTACAAACGTAGCCTTAATACCATCAACAATATCCTCAAAAAACGTCCCATACCTTTTATTATATCAGTCGACCTCCCAAATTGAGTTTCCTATTCAATAAATGTGACGGTCTCAATATAAAGGGACCTTATGGACGCAGGCGGTTAAGCCGTTTTTGGAACTGTTACCATAGTATTCGTGTAGTTACAAGAATAAGAAGAGCTTAACTGCCTTCCTCCATAAGGCCCCTTTGTATTGAGAACGTCACAAATGTTATTACACATGTACGCATATCTGTCCCTTTCAAACAAGTTGAGTTAGTAACAAGATAAAAAGGGATAGATGCTTTACTTATGTAATAAATGCTAGTAGACTAGGTGTTTGGTCCAAAAGGTAATGAATAGAAAAATATATTAAACGTGAATGTCCCTAAGGATATCCACTTCAGATACTAGCGTTTATTATGGCGATACTACACTTAGCAGTATTCAATGAACATGTAAGATCATGTTCAAATACTGCTAATCTCTCTCATTTGACATAACGGATAAAGAGATGTAACCTAAATGTTTGATAAATAATAGCCAAGTGCCACCATTAACTCCCTTACTAATAAACGTTGAGTAACGGCTGAGTAGTTATACAATGCTTTGTCCTTATCTGTCGAATTCAAATGTCACAATGACAGATAAGGACAAAGCATTGAATAACTACTCAGCCGATACTCAACGTTTATTAGTAAGGGGGTAAATATTAATTTTAATAATACAGCCTATACATATACGTCCCACTGCTGGGCACAGGCCTTCATTCACAATGAGAGGGGTTTGGGTTATACTATAGTTCCCACGCGGGCCCAGTGCGGATTGGGAACTTCGCACACGCCGTCAAATTGCTTTGCAGGTGTGTGCAGGTTTCCTCACGATATGTTTTCCTTCACCGAAAAGCTCATGGTAAATTTACAAATTGTATTTCGCACGTAAATTCCGAAAAACTTAGAGGTGCGAGCCCGGGTTCGAACCCACGACCCTCTGCTTAAGAGTCGGCAGGTCAAACCATTAGGCTACCACGGCTTTTTTCATATGTACCTAATCTATATATTATAAATGTGAAGGTTTGTATGTATCGATGTTTGATAGGTACTCAATCACGCAAAAAGGCTGAACGGATTTGGATGAAATTTTGCACAAAGATAGTTTATCACCTGGATTAACACAAAAGTTACTTTTTATCCTGGAAAACACGATAGTTCCTACGGGAATCAACGGTTTCTATGTGGAGTCGCGGGCAACAACTAGTTATGAACATTTCAGAATTTACCTATTTGGTCATTTTCGCGAGAAGAGATGCATTAAGTACCATGATTTCTCACAATTGGGAAACTTTTAGGTGATATCTGCTCAGAATCAGGATACTATTCATCTAAATAGTAGAAGAAACATGTCCTATACTTTTTATACATATTTTCTATCCAATTTTGTAACTGTCCTGTTTTGTAGTGGAAAATTCGGGACATATGATTTCTCCCATTTTAACCAAAAATACTCCTGATTCTGAGCAGACATCACCTAAAATTTCCCAATTGTGAGAAAACAAGGCAATGCAGAATACGCGAAAATACCCAGTCTTTCTTACCTAAATTACATAAATAAGAATAATATGTAGGATAGAATATCACAGCTTGGCCGCTACGACTTCGTTGTCGTTGTCGTGGTCGTGGTCGCCTAGTGCGCGAGGACCCTTACCGTATCTCGTAGCATGGTCTACGCCGTAGCACGCCCGTAGCCGCACTACGATCGTAGCGTGAAATCGCCTAACGATTTAATATTATTTTAGAGAGTATATTTGCTTTGCTCCTTGAGCTTTAGTAACTCTATCTTTGATTTATTTATTATGTATGTTATATAATATACATAAAGTATTATGAACACTTTGTGGCTAATAAATTAGGCAATCGTCTACGTAATACGATACATACAATATTTAAAAAAAAATTGTCTTTTAAAATATTCTCATCCTCAACCTGTTTTTTAAGCCCCTGTTGTATACGTAGCCAAAAAAGTGTTACTGTCGAATATCAATATTGCTGTGAAAGTAAAATCTTCAATTAGTATATGTACATATGTATGTATACAAAATAGTTTTATTTATTCTGATGTTGGCCTAAAACATGGTCCTTGAAGCCGGATACACATCCGCATACGGATTTTATATGTATTAGTCTAACTAATTTTTACTTTTTAAATTAACAAAGTGAAATATTTTTTCTTGACAAAAGAAAATTACGACAAACCACACCGATATAAAATCGCTCCGTATTAAAAAGTGATATAAGCCCATATCGATCGAAAGAGGCTAAAAATACCTCCTTTTCCCTAACTTTCTTTGTTCAGTCTTATCGAAATCTACGATATAATCGCTTATACATGCATGCTCTTGCGGAGGACTCGTCTCAATCAGATCCCGTCAAACACGACTTATGTAGGCGTACGTCTGTCCATCTGTTCCGCTCGTGACCGCCCACTGGTTATCATGTACTTACCTAGTTTTAGCGGCATTTTAAAATACCCACACAATTTTCGAACCCTCAGGGACGTTATTTAAAACTGGATTACAAATGTGATGGGTTTGTTTGCTCTTTCATGCCAAAATGGAGTAATGGAGTAATGGAGTTGGCAAGTGATACCTACTTCGATAGTAGTAGGTTCATACGAGTATAGGTACTCTTTTTATTAGGTAAAATTGGACCATTCTAGAAATAGCAACGATCCCATCTTTAACTGTTATATTATATTATTTTCTAAAATTAATTGTTATTATATGTTTTACACAACATCCACAAATAACACCAAATGCTAATTTCCTTTTGTTATCTAGCTTTACGTGGAAGTAGACGTGTATTCATTTTACTTTATGCACGGAAAAAAATAAATTACGAATGTACATATACAAAAAATATTATTGTTATTCCCTTTTTCATTTAGGATGTTTAATTTTTTTTATCTTCATCCTTATGTTTATGTTTTACCGTTTTTATACGCTCATGATAAAATTTAATTTTAAAGTCAATTTGAAATTTGTTCAACAACTTTTGTTGCCGGAACAGAAAACTAAACTTACCTCTCCTCACGAAACCGCCAAAAAGTTTTCAACCAAACTCCGCGCCAAGATTAAAAAAAGCTGGAACGTTCTTATTCGTTCAGAATTTGAATTTCAAATGTGTTCGCGGCGTTTTCTCACTGGCAGGCGTGCGACCCGGCTGCGTCAGGGGCGGCATCTGAGCCTATAGCGTTTATTGCACGCGTTCGAAAATAGGCTGCTCTTGGGAAAACCCCTTTACAGGTCACGGTTCTATATCATACGTAAGAAGGCCCGTTGGTCGCATCGTTCAATAAGGGTGAAGTCACCCGAGCATCATTTTGTGAGTTGTGAGTCGCGTAAATATCGAAATTCCATACAAAAGTCCAGTTCAATCAACAGTATCAACACGACGGTATACTGAATTTTGATATTTGCGCGACTCACAACTCACAGAATTCCGCTCGTGTGGCTTCACCCTAAAGGTGAGTTTTTGACGGGTAATTAAACATGTAACTCGACTTATTGATAAAAATCGAATTGGTTACGTTTCCCAACTATTAATAGGGTCAAATATGAATAAATAAAACCCACCTTTAGGCCCCGCGCATACTATCGACTTTCTATCGGCCGATTATACGGTGTCCTTATCCATTTTTACAAAGTTTGCGGAGACCGAAAAAGCCGTGATGGCCTAATGGTTTGACCTGCCGACTCTTAAGCAGAGGGTCGTGTGTTCGAACCCGGGCTCGCACCGCATACGAAATAGAATTTGTAAATTTACGATGAGCTTTTCGGTGAAAGAAAACATCGTGAGGAAACCTGCACACACCTGCAACCAATTTGACGGCCCTTTTCTTTAGGTCAGCGTCTGATTAAATTATTATGCCCCATTTACACTCAGCCTATTTGGGCAGGGAAGTGAGCAAGGAAGTGGGCAGCGCGAGAATGTAAACACATCACTTGCGCTGTCAGTTCTCATGCCGCTTTTGTGTGTATGAACGGTTTATATTAAATTTGTCAAGAATAATTTATTTCCTAGACTTCGCTTCGCTCTGAATTCAATATTCCGACCCTAGCCGGATATACGTTACATACACGTTTATCATCAACATCATACATACATGCAAGTTTCGCATCATACAACATAAGATGAGTTATGCGGATTAGAACGGGTAAACGTAAAACATGCACAATTTATTTTTTAATTTTATTTTAATTGATAACACTTTAGGTAACATCGGCATCGTCTCGTAACATCTAAATTTTATTTTCACTGTATCAATGGCTGTATAACCCCCGGGCCTGCGCCTTCGCGCCAACGCCACCGCCATGACAGTTTGTCAATGGAGCGGCCATCTTGTTGACGTCATACGCAAATGCCAACTTATGCCAACCCGTGAAAGGCGGCGCTGTAGTCGCATAGTACGTGTAAGTTATATGTGATGGGATTAGTTCCATTTTCTACCGCAGGATTTGTTAAGTTTGTATTCTTAAAGTTTGGCTGACTATGTAATGTTTGTTATCGTTGTGGATTTATGGGAGCGTAGCCCGAGCAAGGTTTTTTAATATCATCAATTAATTATCAGCGGCAAATTGAAGGGCTGTCATGCTTAGAAAGCTTTGGGGATTTTAATTAATTTTAGTTTCAATTAGAGTAATTACAAATGACCAATATAAGCTAAATCATGTCTACAGAAGTTTTAATTGGAAGAGTATGAATATAATAAAGGTTATATTTAGAAATAACTGCTATTATGGAATGTTTGGTGAAACTTAGGGTCGTATTAATAAAATTTTGGCTGTTATGCCCAACATAAGATGCGTTTTACTTACAATAATAACACATTCTAAGGTCACATATTAAGCATAAAATAATGATTTTCTCAACGAGTTCTTCGTGTTCCGAATTTAAGCTTCTGACAAGTTATGAAAAAGACAAAATATGCAAAATGAAAAATATTTACAAGAAAGAACGTTATTGATGCAAAATGGATAAACACAGTTCCTTAATCCAATTGTCTATTTTTACTTTTTAATAATAAAATTAAAGATTAATTATACAGAATAAGTTAGTTCACGAGTTGTTTCCAATACGACGTTGTAGGTACATAATAATAGCTAAAGAAACGGTAATCTTATTTTTGATGTGACACTACACCTGTACTATGTTAACTACCATGTTAATACCTACATTGCTCTTCTTCCTAGGTACTGGGTAAAAAAGAGCTCATTTGTGTCGTAGTTCTGCAAAAAATAAATGAATAGTTACATTTTTAAAACCATCCTAAAACAAAAATCTTCAATAAAATATTTCTAACAAGTTATAACCTATAAAACCTTGAATGAATCCTTTCCATAAATCAAGGCGAATCCATCAATAAAGTGCGGCTCATAACTGCTTTATATTCCGCACGGCTACTGAGAGTATTGCGTCGATATTAAACGCGTTAGGAGCTTACGAGATGGCACCTTATTACACTTTCCTATGTCCAAACTGCGGATAGATAAGCATTTGCCATTAATCGTTTCATTTGCCGTAATTTTCATTGTCTTAAAGATTTTTTTTTGCTATAACCTTAAACATTTTCAAGATTATTTAAAAAATCATTGCATGGAACCCTAATATAAGTCTAACCTAACCTAATGGTTAGGTTAGGTTTATTTTATAACAATCCTGAAAATTATACTGTTTCAGAAAAAAAGCCTTTATGTCAAATGATGATTATGGCAAATGATAAATTATGGCATATTAATTTATGACAAACAATAGAGACCCGATAAGAATACTTCGCGTTAAAATTGGACATTTACCGCATACACGCATTGAATCCATATCCGCGGTTTGAAATTTGAATATCGAACCGGACATTGTTATAATTTTCCGTAGACTAGCTATTTGGTTGATCAGAGCACCAGTCTCATTATTATTCTCAGATGTTTATTTTGTCTCCTTCAATTTCGTATATTATATAAAAGTAAAATAACAACACATATTAAAAATAAACAAAGCCGCCGTGCCACCGGCAGACTAAACGTGCGTGTCGAAGAGTACAGCTTCCTGTATCTGACGCTTGATCCTGCCATCTAGCGAGAGTCTCTTAAAGTGTTGGTCGAGACTTCGCTATGAAACCGTTCGCCGAAGCGTCTATCAGCCCGAGCTACGAGTAAAATGCTTTCGCTAAAGATTCTCGAAACTCGACAAAATATAAGGAACTAACATAAGCGGCAGAGGAGACTGATCGTTCATCATTTCAGCCGTAAGACGTCCACTGGACATAGGCTTCCTTTCCATAGAAGCGGAGACGAGCGAAGCGGAGAGGAGCAGAGCTGTGAAAAGAGGTATGTAATTCCACTGAGGCGGAGACGAGCGGGGATGAGTGGCGTACTATAAAAGTTTGATACAGTCGTCTCCCCTTGACTGTTTTTATTGAAGCGGAGCGGAGACGAGATCTGGATTACAATCAATGTGATTGGTCGATTCCTACACGGCTCCTCTCCGTACCGCTCGTCTCCGCTTGACTGTTTCCATTGAAGCGGAGCGGAGACGAGAGGTGGATTACAACCAATGTAATTGGTCGATTCCTACACAGCTCCTCTCTGCTCAGCTCGTCTCCGCTTCTATGGAAAGGCAGCCATAGGCCTCCCGCGAGGTTTGCCACTAGGACCGGTTCTGCGCCGTTTGCATCCATCGGTTTCCCGCAACCTTAACCACGTGCATGTCGTCGGTCCACCTTGTTGGAGGTCTGCCCACGCTGCGTCTACCGGTACGCGGACGCCACTCGAGAACTCTTCGCCCCCAACGGCCATCTGTTCTGCGAGCGATGTGCCCCGCCCACTGCCACTTAAGTCTTGCAATTCTTAGGGCTATATTGGTGACTTTGGTTCTCGTGCGGATCTCCTCATTCCTGACTCGATCACGCACAGATAACAGTGACTCATCGTTAGCATACGTCAATCCTTATACATTGTCTTTGATTTTAAAAATCGTTAAGTTACCTAGGGCCCCATAGTGTTGCATTTTGGTGGGGCATTTTACTTTCTCTCACGTACATACAATCTCACATAAAGAAAACGCTGTTATAAATAAATAATTTCTATAATCTTATTTAATTCGAATCGGCTCGATTTGCACCTTATCCATATTACATAAAGTTTGCCCCAACGGGATTCGAACCCTTGACCCTTGGTACAGTGGGCTCCTTGAGCTGGTTCCACTACCAGCGGAGTAAAGAGACAATAAACTACTTTTCTTTCTCAAAAAGGAAGAATATATATTTACGTCTGTACTGATTAGGTACAAATATTTTACCACCCGCGAAGTCCTTAAAAATAATTAAGTAGGTAAGTACAACATTTTCTTTCATCATTTTATCGATCTCTTTTTAACAACTCTGTTAAATTGTATATTATATTAAATCGCCTTAACGATTGTCATTCAAAAGTTATTTCAAATTCAATTTAAAACATAATTAAATAAAACTAAAGCAATTTTACCCACAATTACGTCCATGTTTTCCACTTTATCTTCCTGCGTAAACATTAATAAGAGCGAAAGAGACGTCAATATAAAACATCCCTCAAGTGATGCTCCCTAATCCGAAGCGCGAAATCCTAGGGCGCAGTCGCGAATCAATACATTACCCTCTACCACGTGATTTTATTCTTCTGTTAAATACGGGCGCCGCTGCGTACATTACGCAGTACCAACCGCCGCGTTTTTTAAGACATGATTATGAAACCGCATTGGAATGCAAATTACTAGTAATTATAGTCTCGTATTGCCAGTTTGTAAATCTCGCAGCGAAGATTCGCGCCTGCGCTCTCCATCCCTGGACCAAATTTTTAGAACAAGTGTAGCGAGCTTGCAAAGTGCGTCCATTTTGAAAAGAAAATCGTATTTTATTACTAAAAGTGAGTTTATTTGATAATGTTGTTACAATAATAAGTGGTGTTATGATGTTGTTGTGAATTCTCAGCTTGTTATTATGTCGAATCAATAATAATTGTGATAAGAAAACTTTAAAAATCCGATTTGTCTTTACACCTTTGTTAAAAAAAAGTGCATGATATTAATGAAAAGTATTTTAGTGATGGTTATTCTGTAAACTCTCAAAAGACTTTGGGTCCGAGTAACATTATATTATAATAATTGGAGTCCTATAAAATCGTACGCGTACCTAAGTGCAAGAGAGAGAGCACTATCTTAAAGTAACTTGTTTTTAAGACTTTTTCTCGTTTGTTATTCTGTCCCGTTGTCCAAAACACAACAGTGACCGAGTTTCTAAAAAACTGTTATAATATATGCTACTAATGTGCATAGGAAATAGTCCATACAATAATGGGCTTATAACTACGACAAAAATGTACGTTTGATGAATTTAAGCCTCTATGGCTTAAACGTAAAGAAAATCATGGTTTTAAAGAGTTGTCCAGCGGGCGTAACAATGACAACAAGAATATACAGTCAAGGTTATAAACCACGACCTTATGTCGCCGTGATAAGGTCGTGGTTACATATTTTTGACACTCAGAACGTATCTATATTTATAACCTTGACTGTACAAGAAAAAGTTGATCTACCCAGATATTACATCAAAGGTAGAAGCAACTTGCGGTGTTATTTATTTATTGTTGTATAAATGTGTTAATCGGACTTCTGGTATTACTGTTATTGAAGGGTAGGTAGTCAATCGAGATACTTGTATAAGAAAATTCGATATGATTCGAGTTTTACCGAAAAGTGTTGCCATTGCATAATGGAGTATCAAAGATTGTAAATGCATTTTTGTGCGTCTCATTGGGAATTTAAACCGTGTTTCCATTTAAATCTTTCTTTATTTTGGTATTAACCTTCGGCAAAATCTCTGCAAGGAGCGCCACAATTAACGGTTTCGTGACGGATTAAATCTGATTACCAATGAAAATATAAGACAACATTCGCATACTTTCCATAATATTTCAAATTATAAAATTCACGGATTTATTATTTGTGTATAAAACTCAATCAAATCCATAAGAATCGACCATTAACCCAACCATCAAACTTATATAAAGGTCGTAAATAAATCCAAGATAAATCCAAGCTAATAACTACGCAAAAAACTGTTTTGCTGACGATACCTGTCAATACGGGGTGTCCCAATATCAGTAACCCACATTGACACCGGAGGTAGACCAGCCTAAGACGGACCGAACCAGCCTAACATGACCTCAGTAAAAGTCGCATGGTTTTCGAGATATGCCAGTTTAAAGTTTGTTCTGGAAAAGAACTTTAAACTGGCAAATCTTGAAAACCATGAGATTTTTACTAAGATCATGTTAGGCTGGTTCGGTGTGGGGACAAAGCGTAACGCATTTCCACTCCGTTAACAAAAAAAAAAAAATTTAAAAAATAGCAAAGAAAAAAAAAGTGTCTGGTTCGGTCCGTCTTAGGCTGGTCTACCTCCAGTATCAATGTGGGTTACTAATATTGGGACATGGTATAGTACAAGCCGCCATATTGGTTTTTTTTTTTTATTGGCGTGGCTTACATCTAAGCATCTTCCAGCATGTCGTGCGGCGCCGAATGCCTCTCGCTGGGCCCGCCGCCGGACTCGATCCTGCGCATGCCGCCGCCGCCGCTGCCCGCGTTCCTGGCCGGCGCCGCCAACCTGACGCCGCCGTGCCGCGCCGCGCGCTGCCCGCCTCCCGCGGACGACCACCTGTTCCCGGGGGTCGAGTACCACGAGCTGCCCCGCCATGGTCAGTTCAAAACGCATTTTTTTTTTTAAATGAGCATTGGCTTCCAGGGCCATCAGCTTAAACAGATACATTCAAATAATTCATACAATTATTACAACATAATAATTAACTTAAACACTAGAGCTAAAGTAAATTGTGTTCCTCTGCATGCATGCAAGAGATAAAAATTTGACAGGTGCCAGGGAAATTAATACATTTATTCCATATCCTAACGTAAGACTGAACGTTTAAAATAAAAGTGACTATCCTTTCATTACTAAGCGATTTAATCTGGTATTGCCCGAGTAATGCAATAAATCGTCCAAATCTATTAAGAGCGTGGTGCACTCTAGCGTTTTTGACCGGGGGTCTTTGGGCTAAAAACGCTAGTGTGCACAGGCTCTAAGCTAAGCATGATATTTAATTACTATAGCAACTTTTTATTCGTGCTGTCACTTTATTCTTGTGATGAATGTTAGGCTCGCTGCTCACAGAGTATATACAGTCCGTTAACACTTAGAATAGGATTCGGCTTCGGGTAAAGTCGGCTAGACTCGCATAAGAGCTAATGAGAGCGAGTGAGAAGGACAAACCCGAATCCTATTCTAAGTGTTAACGGATTGTAACAGTAGGTATACTTTGGTTAACCTCAAAACAAGAACTAAGACCGCGCACGCGGGCTTACGAGCACTGAAAGCTCAACAGATTATCGACTTTACCAACATCTTATGCTCTATCTATGTATTATGCTCGCTTTTATCGCGGAGGATAAATGTGGATAAAGCATTCGTCACTTTCGCTCTTACCCACTGGTCAGAAAGCGACCGCGAGATGTTATATTCGCGTTTAAACTCCGGGCATAATAGAACTGCTGTAGAATACAAATACACAAAAAAGTTACGCCGGTAGCACACCTCCGCCGCGGAACTGTAGAAGCGAAACTCTGGCAACGAAATAAAGTTCAATTTCGTATTAAATATCACGATTCCGCCACAGTTTCGCGGTTTCGCGGCGGAGGTGTGCTACCGGGCTTACGAACAAAAACCCGACCGGTGGCTAGTATGACGCACCTTTACAATGTTTATATGGCCTATGACACATTTTTGACGATTAATATGACACCTCATTAATTAAAATCGGTCTAATAGTTTAGGAGCTAGAGTGCAAAATTCGATTTATGGTATACATAAATACTTACATACACTGTTAAATCATTCGTCTCGAAATATCTTGGAAGATAAAAATCCAGTAACAGAACCCTGTCTGTCCCAGAGCCGGCGGCTGGAGACGACACGTGGTTCCTGGTCCTCATCACGTGCTGCGTGGCTGTGCTCTGCATCGCGGCGCTCCTGGCGCTCTTCCTGCTCAAATGCCGCGAGTGAGTACCTTACCTTATCTCATGTAGATGGGCCTTTACACTTCAATGCAGGGCTGGATTTAGGGGAGGGCAACCGGCGCCTCCAGACCTCTAACTCCAGCCCTGCTTCAAGGTCTTTGTGCAATTTATACCTTAGTGCGGCTACCACAAGTTGCCCGCGACTTGTTTGTCGCTCTACTCTCTCTTTCTAATTAGTCTGTAACGATAAAGACGCATTGAGCGACAAGCGAGTAAATACAAGATGTGCTAGCCGTATACTGTATCGTTTCGAATGTTTCGATCCGATCGTTTAACGTCATGTTTGAACTGCCTTAAGAATTTGGTTGGGCTCATTTTAAAAGTGTTAAAGCGACAAGGTACTAAACTATACGCTTTATTCTTTTGTTTGTTTTTGATAATGACCATACATTTATATAATACTAGCTTTTGCCCGCGTATCCGAACTACCAAATTTTTCGGGATTAAAAGTTTTTATAACATTAGTCGGATTTTCACATTCTATATTATATTTCATATCTATCTTGCATGTAACCTTTTCAAAACCTTAGTAGAGTCTGGCTAGCGAGTTTTCTCATAAGCTTTTTTGCGTTCTCCACATACCTAGCAACAATTTTACCATAGTGTATTGTAGCCATTTTAATTATCTTTTCTCTTTCTCATCCTCAACCAATACCTCTAAGGTATTTATCCGTCCACAGATCCCGCGGTGGCTGCAAGAGCGGAACAGGCAAGGCTTCTGGCTCCAACGCCCTGTACGGGGGCGCAGCCCTAGACTCCCGGGTGCTCTGGGCTGCCCTAACACCTCGGGGCACACGCCACTTCGTCGCAGACACTTACCCTCACGATGAAACAGAGGACCACCACTACGAGTGCGTAGAGCCTCCGCTATACAAGCTCGGACCACCAGAAGACCTGGCCATCACTCGCCATTTCAACGTCGAATACGAAGATCCAGCGCCTCTAATTGAAAGCTACAGCGACCGCACAGAAGAGTACTTCCGGAATGGCATGGACACGCTCCGCCGAAGCAACAGACCTCTAGTCTCGTCTCCCACCAGGATCGAGCGCCCCAACCTCCCCCCGCTCAACCTGCAGCCGCGCTCGCTGCGCCGCGCGCCGCACTCGCGCCGCGTCAGCGACGCCAACAACGCGGACAAGTCGGCCATCTGAAGCGAGGGCGGCGCGGTATTCTCCGTCGCCGACTCCGCCGATATCGACTACGACTGGCCCCCGGACAACACTAACGTCGATAGACTCGTGTGAAGCCTGTCTCACACGTCTCGTGTCAAAGATAAGGCTACGTTTGCATAGCTAAACTTGAGCCGGATTATGGACCATATTTCATTATACACCGTCACTTCATTAAAAGTTTTTAATACACGAACAAGGTTGAACGTTTTAGACAATATTATTCTGTGCTGTGTTAATTTCATGTAAATATTTATTTATAGTGAAGCATTTAGAGTCAGTCAGTGTCTATAACGAACTAGGTATTTGTTAGATCGCAATAACTGAAATAGTGTAATGTAAATATTAATAGTTTTAAATTAATTTTATTACAGCGATGTGCAACGTAAACCGCAATTAGCTACTAGCCCTCGTACTCGTCTCGCTACTAATAGCTGTAGTAATTGATTTCATCTAAACTTGTAGTCAATATTGTTGTCTTGTACTTTGTAATCACTGCAAAAGCATAATACTTGATGTCTATTTCTACTCTATATTCTGCACTAGTCAAATAGTTACAACAAAACAAACTGTAATTCATTTAGGAAATGTATAAATGTCAATGTTTGAAATTTTGTAAGAAATAACCGCCTTTTATACGTATCAATAAATTATTTATTATTTAACTCGTACTCGGTTTTCATTGATTCCTTGTTGCAATGAATCGTGCATAACAACTAATCACCGTAGTTAAATAAAATAAAATTGATTTAGTTTCAATGTACTGCCAGCTTTACATTACATTAGTAGATTTTGTCTTATTACCGACAAGCAAAAGAGCCCCCAGTAATCCAATTTCTCAATGAATGATAAATATTTTAAGTTTTACAAACATACGCAAAAATTGCTCACTTGTCTCTCGTGTGCACTCGAGCTAATGACAAATCTGCTGTTCGATTAAACAGACAAGTTGATAAAACGCCTCTTAATTTCCGAACGGACAAAAACTGTCATGTTAATGTCACCACAGTTTTGTCTTGACAAGACAATGTCAAACTGACGCGACGCCGAAAACCGTGAAGTCTAAAATCTTGCTAATTATTAAAAAAATTATAATATAATGGTCTAATATATATTAGTAATATAAGCTTATGAAATAAGTAATTTTTAACAATAAATCTCTGACTGATAAAATGGCTGACGACGTAATAAAGCACTCCGTTCACACTTTAGTGTTTAGATCTCTGAAACGGTCTCACGACATGTTCCTGGCCAACCAGGGCACCCTGCCGCCTATAGATGAGAAAGCGTGAGTATTTTATGCGTAATTTCATATGTAGAAAACCTTAGTACAATACTTTTTGTCATTAAGAAATTTATATTGAAACTGAGTGAGGTTATGTTTTTATGTGATGATTACGGTAAACTTACCTACATATTTCTTCAAATTCAAGACATAATAATCAGTTCCGATAACGCTAAACATTGCACCTACTGATTCTTTGATCAAAGCTATAGTTTTGACTTAATTACCAATGTATGTATATTATAGTGAACAGATCCTGCGTAATGTGAAAGCTCGGGACAGCTACGGTCAGGTGATGGCGGCCGTACAGAAGGCTCAGGCTATCAAGCAGCAAGAGGTGATGAGCCGCCCAGAAACACCACATGACACAGGTAAATCTTGATTTGTAAACATACATTATCTATCTCTTATCTGCCATCTACAAATACATAGACATGAATTATTAATGTCTATGGGCCTTAGAGCCCCCTTAACATAAGAAGGCCTGTGGGATCATTTGCCATAATAAATAAATATATAAAGGCCTCTTCACATTCCCGCGCGAATCGTGTATCACGCATACAACCGTAGTCGCTTGCACGCCAAGTATGCGCTTCGCGATCCCTTTGTCGCGCAAAAACCCAACAACAATCGGGGAACAAGGCGCAAATGTGGCACAGAGCGTGAAAAAACCGCGAAACAGTACTACACTAATGTTTCGCGGGTGGTTCGTGGCTTCACGCGCGATTCGTGTGGCCTAAAAATTTATCTCATATTATGCATTATGTTATTAAGTCCTGTTTTATTATAATAATTTGTTATGGTATTGGTGGTTTCTGTTATACTTGCTATGTTTAATTTAATTTTTTTGTGTCAGCCTTAATTAAATCATTGCAGAGATGGCAGAATCTGCGGCACTGGGCTCAGACGGCGCCATTCTACCGTACGCGGGCCCGTCGCCGTCGCCCGCGCCGCCGACGACCGCTCTGGCGCCGCGCAAACCGCCCACCATGCCCAAGCCCAAGTGGCACGCGCCCTGGAAGCTGTTCCGGGTGATATCCGGCCATCTGGGCTGGGTGCGCTGTGTGGCTGTTGAACCAGGAAATGAGTGGTTTGCTACAGGTATGTTAACTTATTTCAGTATTTGATCTGGTTGTGGTTTTACTTAACCAATGGTTTTAGAGTCTTGCATTTTTGCAATCTGCTTTATATTCTTTCTTAGTCTTGAGTAAGAATAAATGTATGCTTTACTTTTTGTATACTTAGTTCTTTTTAACAACCCAAAAGATGTTTTCAATGTGGTTTATACTATTATTATTCTTGTTTCAGGTGCCGCAGATCGTGTCATAAAAATCTGGGACCTGGCGAGTGGTAAACTGAAAGTGTCACTAACCGGCCACGTCAGTACTGTACGAGGTAAGACTTCGAAGTCATACATTTACCGCCTGTTTCACAATCGTCAAGTAAAGCATATCTGTCCGTTGTTTATTGTTCAGGTCTGGAGGTGTCCGAGAGGCATCCGTACCTGTTCAGCTGCGGTGAAGACAGACAAGTTAAATGCTGGGATTTAGAATATAATAAAGTAAGCCTATTTTTAATTAAAATTATGATGTTTAAATTCATATAAAACTAAAAAGTTTTGTCATGTCCGTCCGTGTGTCACAGGCATATTACTAAAAACTACAAGATGTATATTGATGAAATTTGGAGTATAGGTGTCTTGTATAATCTGCTACTTTGTTTGGTAGGTAAATAACAACAATTATTATTTCTAGGGGTTACTCCACACATGTAACAGAAGCTGAACTTTTTTTTTCAGCAAACATCAACGTATGGCTCATATTTCGACAGTTCTTTTAAAAACAATTTAACATTTCTAAGTAATATCTTTGATTAAGTGAATATTTTCGGAAATAATCGCTCCGAAAGTTGAATAAATTGTGTCCCCCCTCCCCTTTATCTTTTACACTGTATGTCCAAAAAATATGAAAAAAATTACAAAGGTAACGCTTAATAAATACTTTCAACCAAAATTATTTTCAACATGATCGGATATACCCCTTTTGAGTTATTGCCGAACAACTGCGCTTCTCAACAAAAGGACCTAAGTGCACTTTATTTGTATTTGTAGTTATGGCGACGGAACCCTACACTGAGCATGGCATGACATGGTTTTTTTGTACAGGTGATCCGTCACTACCACGGACACTTGTCGGCCGTGTACACACTGGCCCTGCACCCCACCATCGACGTGCTGGTGACGGCCGGGCGCGACGCCACGGCGCGCGTGTGGGACATGCGCACCAAGGCCAACGTGCACACGCTCACCGGCCACACGGACACCATCGCGTCGCTGCAGTGCCAGGCCAGCGAGCCGCAGGTGTGCACTAGGCTTTAAAACAATCGGTGATACTGCAATAAAGCGTAACTAACAAATTCAATAGGTTGTAAAATGCACCTTACTGACTTAATTTATAAGGTACATTTCGCTCTTGAATTTGTTAGTTACGCTGTATTGCAGTATCACCGAATAGCTTAACTAATCATAAGGGGCCATTCAAGTACCTATTACGTAAGCAGAATTTTTGTCGCCGTTAGGGTTCCTTAAAAGGAAAAAAGAACAATTATAAAATCACTTTGTTGTCCATCTGCCGGTCTGTAAGACCCTTTTTTCTCAGGAACGCGTGGAGGTATCAAGTTGATATTAATATCAAATACTCAGGTCTGCAATCCCTTGGAGCTGTGAAAATATCAAACTTCTAGTCAACGCAATCAAAAGATACGAGCCGACACTAATTTCATAGAATGTTTTACTTCGCCGAATTTACATTTCATCCACAGGTATTTCCAGGTGCAGGTGTTATTATAATTGGTCACAGGTCTAACCTAACCTAACCTACCTAGTTTTGCTAGAAAGAGATAGAAACAAATGTATAATGGCTTGGCTTATTAATTATTTGAAAAAAAAATCTCTACTGTTTGATGAATTACTTTTTTATTAAAGCAAAAAAAATAAATGCATATTCCCTATTGACAGATTTATGAAATGCGTTTTTTAATTGTAAAATAAATCATTTATGAAAAATAGACATATTTTTAGCTATTCTACTTAAAACTTTCGTCTCATAGGAATAAAAAAAAATTAAAAATATATTAATTTCAAGGTATTTACTTGAAATTCAAGAAAATTATAGAATTTCTTCAAGACCAACGCATTAGTGACGCCTCTGGTGTTGCAAATGTAGGTAGCGGTGACCACTTCCCATCAGGCGAGCCGTCTGCCTGTTTATCTAAGGCAATAAAAAAAAAAACCGGTCAAGTGCGAGTCGGATTCGCGCTCCGAGGGGTACCGCACAAACTTGTAGGTATGTAAATAGTACGTAAATCACGGGAATACAATATAAACAAAGTCCAGTATAAACTGACACGCAATAAGTATGCACTTTCGTACTTAGTGAGTGTCAGATTATACCGGACTTATTTTTCATGTGATTTAACTACAAATTAACGGTTTTCGGATTTTTTTTGCTTTACTTGTGCTATAAGACATTGCTTCTTGCCAAATTTCATGATTCTAAGTCAACGGGAAGTACCCTATAGGTTTTGATTCCCTTGAGATTCAAACTCCCTTGGGATACTCCATGAGATTTGCAACTGATATTATTTATGGCGATAGAAATAAACACTAGCAATAATTCTCAACAAAAATTAAGTGCAAAACCGTTAAGACTAAAAATAAAAAAATAAAAACGAAAAGAGTTTTTTGTAAATTTCTTTGACTCTATCAACTATTGACGCTCGTTTAATTGCTCAAAAAACGCACAATTATATGCATTATCACATGATAACTAAATGCCAATTAATAAATCCACAATAAAAGAAAATAAGGATTTTTTCCGTTTCAATGCCTACCGTCAGCCAAAAATGTCCGGTCCCAAGTGTTTCTGGAACACTGTGCGTTCCTGAGAAAAAGGGTCTTGACAGACACAGACAGACAGACGGACAACAAAGTGATAACGGTTCCGTTTTTTTATTTGAGGTACGGAACCCTAAAAATAATATCTACGAAAATTTTGACCATGGTCAACTTCAAAAGCAGCTTGCAACCGTCCCGTCAGATCATAACCGGCTCCCACGACTCCACGATCCGGCTGTGGGACCTGGCTGCCGGCCGGTCCGTGTGCACGCTCACCAACCACAAGAAGTCCGTGCGCGCCATCGCTGTCCACCCAGCGCTCAACACCTTCGCCTCGGCCTCCCCGGACAACATCAAGCAGTGGAAGTGTCCGGAGGGGAAGTTCATCCAGAACCTGTCCGGGCACAACGCGATAGTCAACTGCATGGCGGTCAACCCTGAGGGCGTGCTGGTCAGCGGCGGGGACAACGGCACCATGTACTGTTGGGATTGGCGCACCGGATATAACTTCCAGAGGTTGCAGGTTAGTTCGGTTGTATTGAAGGTAGGTTTTCCCAAATAGTGGTGTATCAGTGTTTGACGACGCAGTTAGCTTAGTTGGTAGTGACCCTGCCTACGAAGCTAGCCGTCCCGGGTTCGAATCCCGGTATGGGCAAATATTTGTGTGATGAGCGCGAGTATTTGTTCCTGAGTCATGGATGTTTTCTATATATTTAAATATGTATTTCTCTATATAAGTATGCTTATCGTTGCCTGGTACCCATAGTACAAGCCTAGCTTAGTTTGGGACTAGGTCAATTTGTGTGAGATTGTTCCCTGATATTTATTATTATTATTTATTATTATCAGTTTAATTACTTAGTATATGGGAGACCGAAAAATCCGATCCATAGCTGGAGTTCGAACCCGCTGTCTTTGCGTAGTAGGCCAACGCTCTAACCATCAGTCTATTCAGACGGCGGCAGCCGCTACGAAATTACGAACCATATTGCGTGGGAAATGTTTTTTCTCAAACATGCTCAGAAAGGATGGCATTTCTTTTGAAAAACGAAGACGCGAAGGGTCTCATTTTTTTCCTAGGAGTAAAATAAACGTATGAAAACCCATTTTTGTCCGCTGCGATATTTTTTTTAAAGTGCTGTCCAATGCATACAGACTAGAAAGGACCAAGAAATAAATCTCATACAGCCAAGGCAACTGCTCGATTTCGTAGCACAGTGCGTGTGTTTTCTTCTTTTTAATTTTCTTTAAAATTGTCTATGGTTAGAAAAAAAAATTAAAAACAAAAACTTATTGAAATTTAAACGTAGAACTTACTGTTGTTGTGTAAAAACTGCAAACATCAAGTCCTCGGACTTCACGGTATTAAATTTGAATTCTATTGCTGTCAATATTATGTCAAATTCTACAAGTGTGAAATGGTTGAATTGGATCCTTTTCCCTAAGTTACGTCCATTTGTCTACCACAAGCCCTGAAATATCAACATCTCAAATTCAACAAACAAACATAAATGTTCCTGGAAAACCCATAACAATTTCGTTTACAAATTGTCCTAATATGATTAACATCACTTATAATATTAATTTTACTTTTTACAAATATATTTGTATCATTTCCTCACATGTTTGAGAAAAGCATTATATATGCCTCGGCGGAAACGGGGGGATTGCCTGACTCGTATTTTAGCAGGCCTCGCTATTGCTCGGCCTGCTAACCACCTCGTCAGGCAATCCCTTACTTTCCGCGCCTAGGCAATAATGTACCATTGCGTGAAAATGCGGGGAAAATGAATTTTTCCAGACACGAGATCTAGCTAGATCGATTTTTCGCCCCCGTAAACCCACACACTGCAAATTTCATCGAGATCGTTACTAGTTCCAGTTAGGGTTGCGGGAACGTGCCTCGCCCGAGCACGTCGAGGCGAGGACGAGGCACGCCCACGCAACCAGAGCTGCCTCGCGAGGCTGCTCGCTCTGTGTGCACCCGTCTAATGGATAAGAAGATATGGCGTTTGCAATTCACGACAGCGCGCCTCGTCTGTCAAATTTTGTATTGTGTCAATGTATAAAAAAATAAAATTGTAGAGCGAGACGTCGTGGATTGAAAACACTACCCGCCTCCTTTTTAGAACGCATCTTGTTTGTATGGATTCAATCAGTCATGACTGATGGTGCATGAGGCAAAAGGGGAGTTTCAAAAAAATTGCACATCTTTCACTTTTTCTTCAGATTTGTCCCCAAAAAGTTGTATGGAATTGTCCGTTTTGTTACCTAAATTCAATACATTTCATGGTAACAAAACGGACAATCCCATACATCTTTTTGGGGACATATCAGGAATTTCTATTTTTCTTCGAAACTCCCCAAGAATCAAAATATCTGGATAGATCATGCAAACATCAGTCATCGCATTAGACGGTAGGTTATCCGTCAGTCACAGCTGTGAAACCTACCGTGTAATGGTTGCCCGAGATCACTAAGTTCTCCCTCCTCAAACAACGCCTCCCCCCAGTCGGCAGTGCAGCCGGGCTCCATGGACTCGGAGGCGGGCATCTTCGCGATGACGTTCGACCGGTCGGGCGCGCGCCTCATCACGGCGGAGGCGGACAAGAGCATCAAGATCTACCGCGAGGACGCCGCCGCCACCGAGGACTCGCACCCCGTCAACTGGCGCCCCGAGATACTCAAGAGGAGGAAGTTTTAATAAATCGTTTTCAATACACGAGTTTTTTATTTTTTGGAACTTCGCTTATGTGGGTCGTTCTTCTTTTTGTACCTACTATACGTCGTCATGTTTGATTTTAATAAACGTTGCATGTATTTTTTATTAGGACTAATGAATTATTCTTTCCGTGGCGATGTTTTTTTCTTTATTATGGTTTTTCAGAAAATACAGTGACAGAGTGGCCGTTTTCAGCGGAGACCACATTTTGGATTACCACTCTGTCACGCGATTCGAATTCACGCGAGTCGAAAAAAAACAAATACCAAATTATACCAATTGATCGAATCTGAGCGCACCTCTTGCTGCGCGCTGGCGCTCTTTTAATACAGTGCACCAAGGTATATTTTGTAAAATGACAGCACGCGACATAGCCTTTCGTATGACGGAGGCGAAAATAATACCAAGTTCTAGTCTCTTCAGATTATTATATAGTCCAAAAAAATTAGCAAAAAACAATTTTGATCACTAATCAGTGCTTAAACATACGAGAGGTTAAGGCGACATTAAACTTAACAGGTTCCCTGTCCCTTGAATCGCCTATGACCATGAACGCAGTTTTGTTCCTGGTCGATACGTTCACGAATCTTTGTATTTTGCATATTTTGGGACTGGGTGCATACTTGGAGGTATGGCGATGAAAATACACTCTTATAAGAGTGAACCTGTTAAACGTTTGTGCAACTGCGTCAATGTACGTTAAATTAAGTGGTGGGGCGGCACTTCGTATATTGAAAACATTGTAGTAGAACGTAATAGGAAAGCGATTTACACAAAACGTACTTTTGCACCAAATTGGCGCCTACAAGAACGGCGTTTTATAATAAAAAGTCAAAACTGTTTTTAGTAAATTTATTGTTAAAATAAAGGCTCCATAAACTAAACATTATAAAGCAAATTAATGCAACTTTGCTGAGTATCTTCGAACATAATAAATGTTCCATTTGGAATGACAACGAAAAACACTTCTAAACTTTTTCAACATGATTTTGAAATTAATTAAAAGTAATATATAATTTAAACTTTCGTCATTATGCATAATGCTTTTATTGAAGTTAACATAATTTTTGAGAAAATATAAAAATATTGTTTAAAAAAATCATCTCACTATGCCATATCTGTCAAGATTCCAGACAAGATAAAAGACAACAGTTAATCAGTCTTTGCATTTGTCACTTGCAAAATTTATACAAAATTGTGACGCACAATCCTTAATATAGCGAGAGTACCCGAGCTTGGCAGCAAGCTAGCAACAACAAGCCAATACAACTGCACTTACTAAATTAAAAGTAATTTAATACAGGTACAAGCGTAAGAACCAACAATGCTAATGCCATACATTAGAAGAAAGGTCGACTAAAACTGTATATCGTTGCCGGTACCTCGTATTTCCACTTATTACATTAGATGGCGTTACTATACAAGCTCCAATGTGATGCACAGTGCCATCTATTGAATAGTTTATAATTTAAAACTTCAATAACATAGCTGCCAATGCCATTGACAGATAGTATTCTAAATGAACTATTCAATAGATGGCACTAGGTGCATCACATTGGAGCTTGTATAGTAACGCCATCTAATGTAATAAGTGGAAATACGAGGTACCGGCGACGATATACCGTTTTAATCGACCTTTCATCTAATGTATGGCATTAGCATTCTTGGTTCTTTATTTACCAATTGTACAAGTTGCAATTTTATTGGCCAAATCTTGGAATAATTTTATTGCGATTTTACATCCGTAAATTGTAACTTGAAATTTCATAAGGCGCCGGTTCGGCCACACTATTACCAAGGACAGTCAATCTACCTTCTCTTTCTTACGACAGGATCTCAAATCTATAGGGAAAAGGACGACACCCATGCACGAAGTACAGAATCTATATGTATTATTAGAGGCGAGACTCACGTACGAACCACCGAAGTTCGCTTATTACATAATTTAATACAATAAAGAGGTAAACTATTGGAGGTGATCTCTGGAACTACTTGACCCGATTTTAAACGTTCTATAGACTATCTATCTAGTTCTATGTATTTTGTTTCAACCCGGCGAAGGCGAGACCCATTCGTATATGGGTAAGGAATTTTTGGGGCTACCTTTATATTATTAAAATTAACTTATTAGTGAGCTTGCCGAGGCCTGGGATTTTAAGGGCGTTTCAACCGCCGTCATTAGTGTTACCAAATATATTGATGAAATCAATGACACTACAGCAACTTCTGATGCTGATAGAAACTACCCCCGGTTCTGCTTCTGTTTACATCAGAAGTTGCTGTAGTGTCATTGATTTCGTCAATATATTTGGTGACACTAATGACGGCGGTTGTAACGCCCTGAAATTCACCCCCTGAGCGGCTACCAATTCTCGCTAGTCGCTAGGTACCTCAATCGTTACAGACAAATTAGAAATGGAGATCCAAATTAATACAAAATTTTTCGTCGCGCCATCTATAACGCTGTCACCATCATTAGTACAATAGAACAGAGAGAATCAAAAATTGTAACCAAAATCCAGTGTCCAAGCAATAAGCAGTTAGTTCCATTAGTCCTGGGACGGGATTAGATCTCGTCGTCCAAGTCCAGGGACTCCTCGGGGAAGTCGCCCACGGTCACGTACGCTGGCTTCACGAAGCCGCCGTACTTCGGAGGGCATGTGAAGTACCGTTCGCCGTTCACCCTGCGAAATTCAATAAAACAATATCCAACCAAATTGAGAACCTCCTTTTTTGAAGTCGGTTAATAAAATTGAAATTATGCTAACATAAAGACAGTTGGATAGAAAAAACTGTAAATGACCGGTAACCCAGGGGCATTAAGTCCGCAATTTGTATGTGTTTTTGTGCAATCAAGATGAAATAAATTAATAGTTTGGTCAATGTCATAACAAATCGGTTGAATGTCATCAGTTCACGGCACAAATTGTCATGCCGCGGGGAAGGTAATTTTTTTGTAAATTTTCTGCTATGAATCAAAAATAATGTCATGTAAAATGTGCAGATTAAGGCCTTTCATATGACACACCATTTGCTATAATCAAATCACTTTCATTTTTCAAACCCCCGTTCTAGACCCCTTTTCAATTATTTACAAAATTAATTTCATTTTTTGTAAATAAATTCAGATGCGAGCAAGCAAGTTATACAACTATGCCAAATTTCAAGTTGATAGCATCTGTAGTTGCTGAGAAAAACTGTTGTGACATACAGACAGACGGACGGACAGACAACCAAACCTAACCTAACAATCAAAACAATTGTCTAATCTATTTGGAAAATAATTAGAGGCCTCCGCTCCATTGTTACCCCAGAGCCTCCAGATTTTTAAATCCGGCCCTGGCTCAGTGCGTCTCTTTCGTTGCAGACTAGATAGAGGGATTACCGTGCGACCAACAACTCGCGGGCAACCTGCGCTAGCCCTGAACTAGTCCGTCAAATTATGAATTCTGGTGTAGTTTATCGGGTACTGACTCGCCGTCGTTCTTGCCTCGCGGCTCGTCGTACTGCACGCCGATCCAGAGCCCGCGCGCGCCGGCCAGCGGCCCGTTGTAGCGCACCGTCGCGCGCCGCGCGCCCGCGCCCGGCGCGCGCACCTCGCACCGCGCGCCCGCCACCGCCGCCGACGCCAGCCTGCTCAACGTTCAATATCCACATCAATCAACCGACACTCCTCCACTGTTGAACATAGGCCTTCCCCAAGGATCTCCACAAGCAGCACGTTCCCAGCGCGACGCGTTCACGATCCAGGTTAACACAATTTTGTAACTTTTGTGGTCCAAATCATATAGAACTGGACGTTCTCTAATGGACCTACCACACGCGCAAGCTTCACCACAGTTTTGCCTGCGCAAGCCAAAACTGAACACTTCGTGTCTATAGAGTTTTACCAACCACACGCTCCGTGTTCCGTATACAAACCGGCCTACGCAGGCAAAACTGTGGTGAAGCTTGTGCGTGTGGTAGGCCTATAACACAATCAATAAATTCAAATACTAAATTCACCCCCTTCCCGTTGATTGATTAAACTGAAATTTGCTATACCTACTAACTTCGGTGACAATGCATTAATATGGTACCGTGGAGCTGATCTGATGATGGAGACAGAAGGTGGCTATAGGAACCCCTAAACCACACATGATAGCCCCGTCGTGTTTGGGCTCGTTGGATTTGTCTTGATAAGCAGATGATGACTGTGCAAAAAAGGTACAACAAAAGCTTGTCCTAAAAATGAAGTTTTTGACAGAAACTTATTTTTGAAGAAAGCCCTTAATAAGATTAGAAAAGATCTAGACTACTAAATTCATTAGTGGATCAAGTAGGGGGTCCAAGGGACCATGGCCCGTTTTTCTATAAGGTTTGTTCTATAATCATATTAATCATACCAAATTTGTTGCATGTATGTATTACCGTTTTTTTTGTATTTGTTCTACAAATACAAAATACAAAAAAAAAAATGAAAAAAAAAAAGTTTCTTGTATACCCTTATTATTTTACTTTCTGACTTTTTTATAGTATTTTAGGAAATCGGCCATAATATCACATATTCTGCAAAAAAATCAACAGGATATCTTCTATGGTTCAAAACATACAGCTCTTTAAAGTTAAGATGGACGGACGGGTGGGCAGACTGGGCGGCGTAGGGTAAGTAATAGGGTCCCGTTAGGCACCCTTCAGGTACAGAATCCTAAAATGCACCAACATACTTGGCTTCTTCCTCCAATTCCTTCTGCTGTTGCTCCTTCATCTTGGCCATCTCTTCTTCATTATACTTGCCGAGCCTGTTGCGCTGCAAGAAAGATCTCACTGTATCCCCCTTCTTCTGATACTCCTCCTCCGATAACCGAAATCTGAAGAATAATAATGTGAAACTTCTCATTAATACTTATTTATTATAAAATTAATTCTGAACTTTTTCAGCTGTGGCAAATTGGAAATATACTAGGTATTTATTTAAAGTATTGTCAGTCAGCGTATCTCATCTTTTATTAATTTAAAAGTCTCTAGGATTTCTTATATCTGCATCTTCTGAGAATTTTTTGATAGTTGGTAGGTATACACACCTTGTTTAAAGTAGTGGCATGTAACAATATTCATTATAACTTATAATAATAATTAATGATATTTAAATATGTAATTGTATTGACATTGCAGTGCGCTCCCAGGGTTTGAGCATTTAATTTATTATAACAGCTTTGTAAATACAACATAAGGCAATAAAGTTTATGACTATGACTATGACTATCTTCTACCATCATAGTTAGATAAAATATATACCAGTTTATATGTGTAATAAAATTATGTAGACACAACATGTTTGACTGAAATAAACCACACTTATTGTGTGATGCTTGAACAAAAAGACAAAAAAATCCAAACAGCTGTGAAAAATTATCAACAATTTTTTTATTTACCTCTCCCCACTGTCTGAAGAACTGACGTCACTCAACAGAATAAACTTGTCCACAACATGTATCCTCATCCCGTCATCAATGGGGTATGAGCCAAGAAGTGCATCATCATTGTCTATGTCACAGATATGGTTGTTTTTGCTGTCATACACCTTCAATTTCATCGTTGTTGCATTTCCACCGGTTACTAATTCAAGTTTAGTCTGTAGGAAAAAATCAAGACACTAAGAAAAAAATATTTTCTGTTACTTTTGATACCTTGGCCTAGGAGTAACCAATCTTCTTTTTAATTAGTAATTGAAACTGCTACTAAGGTAAGGAACCTATTTATAGGATATGGTATTGAGTAAAAAAAGTAATAATTGTATACTTTTTATCATTATAATAATAATTTAAATCAGTTTTACATATCAAGAGATTTTTTACGGATTGTAATAATAAAAGAACAACATAATATGAATCATATAACCTTAAACTCTGAAACTGTTATTCCTTTTTTAAACCGCCTTTCGACGGGAGCTGCAGCTTCGTTGTCAGACTTCGTAATATGCACATTAACGAAATCTCCGGTAATCACTTGAAAATCCCCCATAATTCACGTAATTTAATAAGATCGCCGCACAAAATCGCGAAAACACTCGAAAAATCTCGGTATCGTGACCTACTTCACTACTGTCAACCAGACAGTGGACAGGGTTATCGCGCATCGCTTTTTTCACTAGATGGCGCCTCTGGCACGAGGACTTTTTTGACAGAAAACTTTATGCCTAGCTACTTTGGGTACGTTCCACTATATAAACGCCCGCAACGATCGTATCGTTCAAGTTTAGTTTTTTGTTGTGTTGTGGATGACTTTTTATGGCGGCTTTACACTCTCGCCAAGACACTCCGAGGCAGGCTTGCCATCCTTCTCAAACATATACTAAGTTAGAAAAGGATGACAAGCCTGCTTCGGAGTGTCTCGGCGAGAGTGTAAAGCAGCCATTAAAGGTATTATGTACTATCGGCTACAAAAGTGGTTGAACAAATTTTGTCATAACGATATGAAGGGACTAATTAAATTTTATCATGAGCGTATAAAAACTCTAAAACAGTCATCCTGCACAATTTTTTTTTTCCGTGCGTAAAGTAAAATGAAAGTTCCTAAAGTGGCGACCGCGAACCGGGAGACGAAGTGTCAGCAGGCCTTACACAAAGTGGACCGACGATCTGATAAAAATCGCGGGAAACCGCTGGATGACACCAGCAGAAGACCGATCGTTGTAGAAAAACCTTTGTCCAGCAGTGGACGTTTTGCGGCCGATGATGATGAAAGTAAAATGAATTCACGCGACTACTTCCACGTAAAGGAAATTAGCATTTGGTGGTATTTGCGTCAAATTGATTAATCATAGTATGGCAGTAGCCATGGATTGAGAAGTCGAACGGCCTATTATGTCCGTGTTTATCGCGTGGATAAAGCATCCGTCACTCTCGCGCTTATATACGTGTCAGAAAGTGACGGATGCTATATCCACGTTTTGTCACGCGATAAACAAGACCATAATACGGGCCTGAGAAATAAATACTACGTGCGCGGGAGTAGGCGCATTTTGGCGTAAAACATGCGGGCAACAGTTGTGGGGGGGGGTTAAGAAAACAAAGGACGTAAGTAACGATAATGGGCGGGAAATACTGTTTTGGACAGAGTGGCGGAGGTTGGCAGAGGCTTAGTAATGGTCGGCACTCTGGGTACGGAACCCTAAAAATGAAGTTAAGGTAGGAAAAAAATAGAACGTCACTAAAACTTCTGTACATCATTCTACAAACTATAAGCAAATGTTTATTAAAAAAGAAGCTCGCAGATATTTTTCTGTTGTTGTACTCTTCACACACATCGCCTGGACCTTGTTGCTCGGCCAAGCTGAAATGCATACAGTAAACGGGCAGAAACTAGACAATGTGTGCAAAAGGGACCCAGCATCTCTCGCCGACGACCCTAAAACCCTGACAGAAATAAAATAATATAGAGATTTTATTTTTTATTGAAGCACAAATATGACAAACATTGAAGCATGCATTTAAATGTAATGCTTAACTACAAGTGGGCTTAAAATATAACATACCTAATGTATTTCGAATATCCAATGAAAAGAAACTAAGAGTAAAATAACATGTACCTAGTCAAACGCCCCAGAACATAACGTTATTAAAATAAATATGATACATATAGACAATTAGAATAGAACATACACAAAGCACTAAGACCGTGCCTAACATTTCTTCATGTCAAATTTAGATATTATATCCCTAGTTAAATAATCGTGATGGATATTTGTTATTAGGGCTCTCCTATAAATTTATAAACTCGTTATATTATATATGTCGTATATATTTGAATCTTAATAAAATTTGTTATAAAAATGTATTTGTTTCGAAATACATCTTATTCCTCCACCGATATATCAAGAAGCGAGATATCTCACAGGTCGATAGCTTAATCATGTTCAAACTAAGGGCCGTATTAATAAACTTATCTCAACTGTGATCCCCGTCTCAAGACACGTCAAAGTGAACGTCAATCCATAGAAAACTGTCATTTTTGACGCACCTTGTGACGGACATCTCAGCCAAGATCAGTTTACGGCCCTAAGGGCTGTAAACTGATCTCAGTTGAGATGCCCGTCACAAGACGCGTCAAAAGGGCCAGTTTTCTATGGATTGACGTTCACTTTGTCGTGTCTTGAGACGGGGATCACACTTGAGATGAGTTTATTAATACGGCCCTAAGTAACTAGCTAACAGCTGAAAATCCCTACATATTTACGAGCTGATTTGTCCCAATTTGTATCCAAATCGCGTTGTAATCAAATAATGTTACAATCCACCACAAGTATGAGAAATAAAATCAAAACATAATAGCGACGTGCGTGCTTTAGACAGGCAACGCCTAAATAAAAATAACATTTTTTTAATGATATCAAAAGTTCATACAACAATAATTTATAAGAAATCTTTACTTCGACCGAAGCAAATGTGCTGCTAACATTTTGCATAGGGAGCAGGTAAGTACCCCGGTTTGAGCCACAAAGGTAGTCCTAGTGCGAATCTATTCACTACTTGGCTCGAAACTTTTTAAAATCTAAGGTCTCTGCCTCATCGAGTGAGATGTAACAAAATTCCGTGGCTGAAATAGAAACGTCCTTCGCTGTCTTCTTTCTTCTTATTTCCATGGATGATTCGGGTGACGCGGCGCCTTCGAGGTATTTTGCACACATTGCTAGCGATATAAAAAATGTCGAAATGGATTACATAAAAAATAAATTACAATATCAATGCATTGATAAATTTACAACAATTATATTGGAATCCATTTCGGCATAAATACAAAGCGATAAAAATAACGCCCGCCGAGTACAAATGTGCATTGGATTTGAGTTTTATTCATATTTCGCGTGAATTTACCATGAATTTGTCTTTGCAACATGGATAGAAACTAATTAGAAATTACAATTAAAAAAAAAAGTGATCTCTATCTGTGTAAATTACAATGGTAACACGTATCACATGAAACTGTTACAACAACGTTACTACGAGGGGATTCTGGTCAAACCCAGTTAACAAATCTCGAGTCATCAAAACTACATAAACAAACTATAGTGGATTTTTTCAATCGCGACAAAATTTAGAAACATAGCAATTATGATCCAAGACAGAATCTAAGCCATGTTGCAAGCGTTACGTGCAAAGGTTCGATCTGTCCATTTGTGCTAGACGCGCGAGGCTACCGTACCTGGCCCGGGCCGCTCCACTTGAGCCCCCGGGGCGCCGCTCCGCCGCCGCAAGTCAAACACCAGCGTTACCAATAAGGCACTCGTATATTTCAACTTCGTGTAAATATAAAATTAAAATCTTTGGCGTTATATGGTTTCACTTTGAGCCACAGCCGTGCTTTCCGGCCGATACAGAAATTTACCACCGAGAAGTCTTACTCTCGATTAAAATTTTCAATAATATATCTATCAATGCAAAATGCCCGAACCACTATTTAAAAACCGAATTAAAAACTTGTACTTGCACCAGAAAGCACAGCTCAGACTCGTTTCGGTCGCGGCGTCCCCCGAATCAATTCCATTTGAAGTATCCGGATTTCCATCTGTGCCGATGTCAAGGCGTCTCCAACGTCTCTTTGTTCTCGCTACTCTTCTCCACCTCCTTAGGCTGGTCAAATATATCGTCAGATTTGGACTCCGAATGTTCCACTACTGGTTCATTAGCTACACTTTCAATGACAGGCTCTTTGTCTACAGACAATGAAAAGCTAGTGTCAACTACTTCGTTTGCGTCGTATAGGTCAGGAGTGGGTGCGAATGTGGGTACATCTGGTTCAGTATCTTTCTGCTCAAAGCTTTCTTTACTTTCTTGTATATCGGGAGTTTCGTAAGTCGCCGGCTCTCGCTCTTGCTCTATTGCCGGTTCGTCCCGACTTTCTACTTCATTTATTTGTTCACATTCCATTGCAGTTTCCATAGCTACTGGTTCGCTATCCCTTTCCTTCTCAGTTTCCATCATATCATGGCCACTAGGGGTATCCGTAGTACTCATATCTTGGTTAGTTTCAACAGCTTCTATAGTATTCATGTTATGGATAGTTTGAGGAGCTTCTTCAGTACTAGCCATAGTGTTTTCAATTTTCTCAACTTGTTCTTGAATGGCTTCATTATTCTCAACATGTGTTTGCTCTGATGCTTTCTCCGGAACGCTCGCTCGCTCAGTTTCCTCACTTGGAATAGCCTCTTCACTATGCGTGATTTCTTCAGCAGCACCCCAGCGGGACTTCCTGTCCTTCTGTCTTTCTGCACGCGTCCTTTCATCCTTACCGCGCGGCCGGTCTGCTTTGTCACCGCGGTCGTTCTTGTCTCGATCGGACTTATCGGACTTGTCACTCTTGTCTCCTCGTTCAGCTTTGTCTCCTCGTTCAGCTTTGTCTCCTCGATCAGCTTTGTCTCCTCGATCAGCTTTGTCTCCTCGATCAGCTTTGTCTCCTCGTTCAGCTTTGTCTCCTCGTTCCGCTTTGTCTCCTCGTTCAGCTTTGTCTCCTCGTTCAGCTTTGTCTCCTCGTTCAGCTTTGTCTCCTCGATCGGGTCTTTCCCGCTCCTGCCTGTCAGGCCGATCACCCCTCTCGGATCTATCATCAAAGTTCCTTCTCCTGTCACTCCTGTCTCTACTAAACCTATTATCTTCATGGTCTCTATCTCGGAAACGGTCTCTCCTGCGGTCATCCCATTCGTTGTTTCTCCGATCCCATTCGCGATCTCCCCTTTCTCGATCCCGGTCTCCATTCCAGCCTCGGTCATTGAACTCTCTATCTTCAAAGCGTCTGTTGTTCCTATCGAAGAATTCCGGCGGTCCATCGAACCGTGGCGGGCCGTCGAAGGGCCGCTCGCCTTCGAATGGAGGCCCTTCGAACTGCCGCGCTCCGTCGAAGGGGGGTCTCGGTCCGTCGAACGGGGGCCTGGGTCCGTCGAACGGCTGTCGAGGCCCGTCAAAAGGCGGTCTAGGACCATCGAACGGTGGTCTTGCCCCGTCGAATGGAGGTCTCGGTCCGTCGAAAGGCGGCCTCGGGCCGTCGAATGGAGGTCGCGATCCGTCGAACGGCGGTCTGTTAGGTCCGTCGAATGGCATGCGGTTGAACGGAGGCCTTTCGAACCTCGGCGGTCCGTCGAAGAGTGGCCCACCGTCGAAGGGAGGCCTGTTAAACGGCATGCCGTTGAATCTCGGTCCGAACGGCGGCACCCCCTGCCCTGGTCCCTCCATCCACGGCCCTGGAAAAGTTGTAAAGTGAATGTGAGGAATGAGATCGGTAATAGCAAAGCCAAGAGGTGTGAGGAGTCGCGACATACCTCGCATTGGCTGTCTAGGAGGCCCGCGCATTCGGAGCTCTGGAAATTGAAATGGCCGTTACGCAATGATTTCTTATGGGGTATATCTAAAGTTACTACGTTACTAGAAAGTTAATAAGCGGAAAATAGAATGTTGCGTGAAGTATCGGGAAAATCTACATGAGTCTAATTATTTCTGAAATAAAAATGTTTATTTTAAATGGTATTGGAAAGTCATTTGAAGAAAAACCAAGGTGAAATCAATATTACTTAACAATATTTCAATATTCAAGAACTCATAGCGGTATAGACAATTTTCTTTTTTTTTGGGTTATTGTAGAGGTTGTATGTATGTATGTAAACTCTTTATTGCACAAAAAGTACAAGTAAATAATACATTGACATCGTAAATTTAAAGTACAAAGGCGAACTTATCCCTAAATGGGATCTCTTCCAGCTTGTCTTGTAGGCTGTCGCCCAATAGTGGGACAATAGGGGTGGCTTGGCCGTTCTATTAGAAGGCTAACCTCGGAGGGCAAAGTCATCCTAATTGGGATATACCCGAGTTGTATAATGTACGGTAATTTCGACAACTTTTTAATAAATAGGTCAATTGTCATTATTCGATACCATTTTACGTTAATTTGCAAATTAAAATTATTGTTAATTACACGATTACTAGCTTATTCCGTCTTATTACACGATGAAAAATATGTATGCGAAATTGTATATTACTAGCTTATTCCGTCTTATTACATCGTCTATTACGTTACAAAGGGAACCTTACAAATTACAAACAATTACAAAGGCTGGGCGTTGATGAGCGAGTCAGGCCTTCTTTATGTATAGATAGATGAGCCAAAATGTAAATAATAAGAGTATTCTTTCAAGTGTATCCCAATTGAAAGCCTGGGCCCGTTCTAGTCAGAAATAGATAGTGAGCAGTAGTTATGTGATGTTAGCAGTAGTAGTTAGTAGTGTATGTGTGTGCGTGCGCGTGTGCGCGTGTACCGGCGCGGAAGGGCGGCGGGTGCGCCGGCCAGCCGCCCTCGCGCTCCGCCGCGCCCGCCTCTGCGGACAACAAGCGGGTTTTGTTACGACGGGGCCACGTAGTCGGCCTCTGGCGGCTTCCACTTCTTCACCGGAGGGAGGGAGGGCGAGCGGGAGCTCAGCGCCAGAAGTTTCACTAGCACGCCTAAGGGCTTGTTTACGGAGACGCGGGGCGTGCGGCGGGGCGTTGTTGCGTGCACACTGGTCGCTGACCTACTGGAAGTATAGAAGTCCTTCATAGTCAGCGACCAGTGTGCACGCAAACAACGACGCGCCGCCGCACGCCCCGCGCCTCCGTAAACAAGCCCTAAGGACGCTCCTATTGAGCCGACCTCGGACATAGGACGCTAGGGGAGAATTTCAAATCGATTTTGTGCTACCAACGCTTTGGAAAGTTACGTTAGGTCAGACTGAGAAGCGTCGCAAGAAACTCAGTCCGGATGTCGATAAGGAGCGAAGCTAGTGTTGCCATGTGGCTTCGAAGTTCTGGTCTAGCTGCGAGGGCAGCCGTGATAGTCATCTGTCTCGGTCAGTACATGTACCAGGACCAGGGACCAGGACACAAGCGTCATTTACTACGCTACGGCCGGGGTATATGGATGATGAATGTGTAAAGAAAACGAAATTATATTTAGTTCGTCAGTTCAAATCAAAAAGTATTGGACACGTATTTTTTATTTTGTCAATGAAACATAAATTACAAAGAAAAAGCGCGTCAAAGTTCGGAAGTAGGACTCGTGACATCACTTCTGTGTAAAAATTGTACCAAGACGTGACGTCATGCGACATTTCAACTCAATATATCTCCGTAATTTTTTGATTATGTGAAAAATAAAAAATACGTGTCCAATACTTGTATGATAATCTACCTGACCGACAAAGAAAAAAAATAATCATCATCCCTATTGCAAACGATATTCTAATGTTTTGAATCCACAAGCCGCCCTAGTTGATTTTACATACATCGACGCAACATTCACGTCAACGTCACGTTCACGTCAACGGTAGAACGTCCGTGGATCGAAAACATTAAATAATAATAATAATAAATAAATCAGGTACAATCTCACACAAATTGACCTAGTCCCAAACTAAGCTCTAGGCTTGTACCATGGGTACTAGACAACGATAAACATACTTATATAGAGAAATACATACTTAAATATATAGAAAATATCCAAGACTCAGGAGCAAATACTCGCGCTCATCACACAAATATTTGCCCATACCGGGATTCGAACCCGGGACCGCTAGCTTCGTAGGCAGGGTCACTACCAACTAGGCTAACCACGTCGTCACATTATATCGCTTTTCATGATCCTGTCATGAAAAGCGATATAATGTTGAGGTTGAGCAATGCGACCTGTACAGGAGAACAGCCAGCCGAACGGCCATACTAAAGCATTTTTGCCCAAGCTGAAACGGAGACGCTTCGTGCTCGGTCTACTATAAAATCGCACATAAGGCTCTGGGTAAAAGTCTAGCAAAAACCAATATGCATTTTGGCGGAAGTAAAATTACAATAGCGACTGTCACTATCAACACATACATACATATAACATATAAGGGTGATTCCTTTCGTGATAGTCGAAATTTCTGTAGCTTTGGATGCCATTTTCGCTTGTTTTGTAGAAGTCAGGGCACTCTATAAAATAACCGAAAATGGCAACCAAAGCTACAGAAATTTCGACTTCAATGCGATCAAGGGACTGACGGCGGTTGAAACGCTCGTGGAATCACCCATAATATAAACGGGATTTATAATTAATATCCAACATTAATCAATAAGTTGTGCCTGAATAAATAAGAAAACTAAACGTATAGCCAACTCACCAGCGTCCAGGGAAGGCCGGCCCATCCGGTCAAGCGGCGGTCCGCGCTCTATTCTGTTCTCTTCTACCACTAAATGAACAAAATAAATATGTAAACGAACCGAATTATAATTAAACTTAAATTACAACATAAAATTGTGGAAAGAATTGAGCGTAAAATGTTTTCGACCAATCAGCAAACAAGCCAGCAAAAATATTGAAGGCGCTTATCAGGTTCCGGTCGCTTTATGAAACACGCTTTCAATATTTTCGCTGACTTGTTTACTGATTTAAAGGGTTAAAGGGGTTTTCGATAGGGTATTTGATATACTTGTTTTTATAAACCCCACGGATGCGCTAAGCCTATCGTCGATTTAGTCCAATGAAAGGGCAACAAAACGATACAGTTAATTCGACTAAGCGCTAACCCAATCCCAATACCAATACATCTGTTACCCTTCTTAAGATCACGCAAAATAGGCGCTTAGTCGTCGAGTTGCGGAAAACTAGCCCGCTATAACCTATATAACCTACCCTTCTTAAGCTTAATCGAACGGTTTCAAGCTGTTTTAATCTCTACGCACTAGTGTTTCGACTTATTATTGCACCACCTAACAATTTAATGGGTAGCGCCTACACAAGAGGTCGCCCGAATGCGCAAAAAGAGAGAGGCGATCAATAGGGTAAAACCCAGCTAATGCTAAGTGCTTAAATATTAAACTACCGAAATCATAATGAACTTGGTAAGCTCTATGGAAGCGGTTAACTAGTTCAAAGGGGTTCCCCTAATGTTAGTGTAACATAATCATAGGGTAATCACATTGATTGGGTAACCAAATGATAGGGTTACCCTATCGATAGGGTTTATCAAATGAAGGTGTATTCCGCTCCCTGGTTTCATATTATGTATGTAGTGTTTTGTGGACGTGACGCGAACTATCATTGGCGACATTTCCGAGTAGTGTTGTGAAAAGTGTACCTATAGTACCTATAGTCTTAGGGCCGTATTAATAAACTTATCTTATCTGAAATACCCGACACAGGACACGTCACAAATGACAAATTTATAAATAAATAAATATCAGGGGGACAATCTCACACAAATTGACCTAGTCCCAAACTAAGCTCTGGGCTTGTACTATGTGTACTAGGCAACGATATACATACTTACATATATAGAGAAATACATACTTAAATATATAGAAAACATCCATGACTCGGGAACAAATACTCGCGCTCATCACACAAAAATTTGCCCATACTGGGATTCGAACCCGGGACCGCCCGCTACCTTCGTAGGCAGGGTCACTACCAACTAGGTTGATCGCGGGCCTCAGGGCCCGATGTCTCACCGTCCTGGTGAGGCGGGAAGTCCTCCCGCTTGCCGTTGGCCATCTCCCACAGCCGCTCCTGCAGCGACTTGTCCCCGCCGCCCGCGCCCGCGCCTGCGCCCGCGCCTAGCTCGCGCGGGGACTTCGACCGGCTGCGCTCTCTGCAACAACACATTATGTTACACTCTATGCCAACTGACGCAGCTCTATTGAACAATCAAACGACACCGTACCTAGTAGTAGACCTCGTCGTGTTGTTCTCCTAGTCATTATATTTAGTTTAATGTATTTGACCTTACATTTGTAATATTTTTATTTGTGCTAGTTCTAATAACTAATATTTGTTACTTTATTACCTTGTAATGTAACTTACTTTTAAGTATTATTGTATTTTATATTTGAAAAAATGACCTTCTGCTGGAGTTTCTTGCGGCGCTTCTTCTCCGCAATGATGGTCTTGTCCGAAGCGCTGGTAGATTCACTCTATATTACCGACGTGTAAAAGAGCCCGTATATGGCCAATTCACTGAATAAATATTTTGATTTTGATTTGATTTTTGATTTTGTACTTTGCCAAATTAGTTCGTGTTTGTCTCGCTTTCTCTTGTCGGCGTTTGTAAAGATCATTTCATAAAAGCTGCTATGAATGGAACGAACGAAACTCATTTCATCTGTGATTATGTATCACCTATGATTAAAATAATATAATTGTTTTTGACTTTACTACTTTATCGAATTTATAGCGTGATATTATTTCGGGGTCAATCAACTCGTTGCCATGGTTACGTCTTTTGGGTCCCTCTACTATGATTTGAAAGGATATAAACCCATTTCACATGCTTTTTACGGCAGTTACAAACCCATTCTTTTATCGGCTTTCTTCTAAGCATGTTTGTTATACATAACACTATCACCGTTGTGCCCTGGCTTATGGGACAGAATTACAACAACAAAAAAATGTTGATCAGCCCTTCGAAAAAAATGCTCTGTTATTCTTAGGCTGCGTTCCGAATCACGCTCACGGTGCTCACGTTTACGGTGGTCACCTGACGGCCGGCACGACTCGGTTAGCGCGCCCAAGGCCGTGCAGTGTGCATTTGTTTCGGACCGATCGTTAGCGCGTTTCACATAGTAACAGAGAGCGAGCGAGAGCGTTATAGTTGTCAATTAAATTTTTTATTAACGGCGTCTGTCTGTGTGGACAATTTTGCCAATGTCAAAGTTTACAACATAGTTCAGTCATTGTACGGTTCTTGTCTTGATAAGTGGGAAACTGTGGCGAGAGTGTCAATCGCCACACGCTCCGACCACTCCGCCGCGCATCACCTCTCAGCAGAGAAGCCAAAGATGGCGACCGCTCCCGGCTCAGCAAAAACAATCAGCACGTGCAGCGGCCAACACTACCGCCACAGGACTCCGTCCGTTATAGTAGTCGTTTCGCACCAATGCAAAAAGATACGTCAAACGTCAACTTGACGTTTATGCTCAGGGTGCCCATGCCTGGAAATGTAAGCACCGGTAGCGCCATCCATGACGTTATCATTGACGTCACCTGAGCGTTGGTGAGCGTGAATCGATCCGATCTTACGCGCGCTCTGTGCGCTGTAACGGCCTGGCCACGACAAAGAGCGGCGGCGGCGGTGGCGAGCGAATTCTCTCTTCATTGCTCGGTCGAGACGCTCAGCGGTTAGTTGACGTTACACGCAATGTATTAGAAAATTCGCTCGCCGCTCAGCCGGTCGCGCAAAGTCGTGGCCAGGCCCTAAGCGTGAGCCTTACAGACCTTTTCAATAATACTAAATTGGGGGTAAATGATGGTATTTGTTAGTTACCTATTGTTATCCCTAGAGGCGTTGTTGTTGAAACGGTTCTCGCGGCTGTCGCGACTGTCGCGGTCGCGGTCGCCGCGCTCGCGCCGCTCGCGCCCGCGATCTCGGTCGCGATCGCGATCGCCGCGCTCCCCCCTGAAAGGAAACATTCATTAGGCGACGACTTTGGGTTATGGTTAAGTTAAAACACGATTCTAATCGACGACGAAGTATCCCATTCCGCAAAAGATTTGACCAAGCTGGATAAACTTGGCAAAAAAGATATTTGAGAAAATGACGACGACTCTGTGTGTAATTGGTAACATGATCCAATTTTTATTCGAAAACTACTACTTGACAGGTTTGAATCACATACAATTCACGCAGTTTCGTCCCTGGTCTGTTACGTTTATGAATCAAATGTAATCAAATTTGGATGTAACTGTGCGTAATGGTATTGCAGTACTTGGACGTCCGTTCGCCGTTGTATAGCAGGACACAATTAATATGGCGTGTGTCAAAACGCTAATGCCGTTGGCCAAGTTGGTCTATTATTGCTTAATCCACGCGCCATATGAATTGTGTCTTGCTGTAGCTATCTTTGTAGTTGCTCGGCGTCAAGCATGGGGAAAACAACGTAACAATAACCAGATCACCCGTCCCTATCCCTACCGCCTCTCTCCCTCCGGTCTCCATCCTCGCTGCAAGTCTCTCCTGTCTCTCTCTGTCCTTGTTGTCGGCATCTTCTGGCGTCGGTCGTTTATCAATAAAGGATGTAAGTTTGGTGGGCACCTGGCAAGCATGGAGAAGGCAACAGCAATAAGCAGGTCACCTGTCTCTGTCCCTGCCGCGGGAGTCCCGGGCAGGTCGGTCAGCGCGGTCCCGGTCGGGGCGGTCGGGGCGGTCGCGGCGCTCGCGGTCCCCGCGCTCGCGGCCGCGGCGCTCGCGGTCGCGCCTGTCGGCGTCGCGGGCGGGCGCGGGGGCGGGCGCGGGCGCGGGCGCGGGGGAGGGCGCGGGCGCGGGCGCGGCGCCGGCGCCGAACCCGGGCGGCGGCTCGGCCGCGTTGAACTGGGGCGGCGGCTTCGAGAGGAGAGCTTGCAGCTGCACACCAACGTCAGTTACTAATTCTTCGAGCGTTTCAACCGCACTCATTCCCGTGGCCGCATTAATGTCGAAATTCCTGTAGCTTTGGATGCTATTTTCGGTTATCTTGTAGAGTGTTGACTTCTACAAAATTTCACTGAAAATGCTTCCAAAGCTACGAGAATTTCGACATTAATGCGGCCACGGGAATTAAGGCGGTTGAAACGCTCGAAGAATTACCCATAACTATTAATTAGCTCAGGCAATAAAATAATGATTTTAAAAGTGGTGTGCACTTTTAAAATCATTACCTTTTTTTTTGGCTTTACTGAGTGAGTTATAAACAAAGTACAAGTCAACGCACGTAAAAAGAGCTCCGAGCGACCTACCCGCGCAGTGAGCAAATTACGGACTAAATTGGCGGTATAAGGTCGATGCAAACCGCTGCAACTGCTGCACTTTGCTGCCCCGCTATTGGTTCGTCAGTTGACAGCATGCGCAAACATATCCCCTCCACTAGTCGCTCGGAGCTCTTTTTACGTGCGTTGACTTGTATAATAGTCCTTGTAAACTTTATACTTTGGCTCTAATCACACGAAACTTCACAACGCCACAAATCGATAAAATTATCAACGTCGTGTATAGAAAAACCAATAAAAGTACAATTTTGTCAAATTTTCAAGTTTTGTGTTTGGGGGATTGGAACGTGCCAGGTGGAGCTCATGACACGGACCTGATCCCACCACTTAAGGTCGAGTCTCAAGTTCCAGACAGTGAACGAAACGGAAATACATAATTGCTATAGCGTTCCTTTTATCTTTTCATAAATCGGCTTTTGAGCTGCATACCTGGTCTGAAAGCATTGGCGGCGCGGCGGGTTCAGGCTGTGCCTCTTCCATGTGGTTATCCTCGGTGTCTAGGTCCATTGCGTCGTCTGTGCGGGTCACTTCCGTCGGCCGCTAAATGAACAAGTAATGGATGATTACTTCTATTCGATAGAGTCAGCCACTCGACCACCCATTCCCCGATAAAAGCCTTTGAACGACTTACCTCTCAATAGAATAAACAACTAAAATAATAACCTATTGGGAAGAAATAATATGACTAAGTTATTTGTTAACTAACCATTCACATAAGGGAAACATAAACAGCTAAAGCACAGATCGTCAGCAATAATTTTATATCCCTTTTTTTAAATATCCGAATATAAGGGTAACCCTTTTGTTTAAGCGCTATCCCTTTAAAAACTTTCGCGATCCACACACGGGAGAAAAAAAGATGGGAACACATTTATAAAATAGCTTAATTCAAAGGGTTTTAACTTTTTAGGGTAACCACATCAATTGGGTAAACAAATGATAGGGTTAATCAAATGAAGGGATTTTCCGGTCCCTGAGCGGGCCGGTTCCTGGTTAGAGTAAAACACGCACTTGTTGGCAATCAAAAATCAACATGTCCCCTTGTTTTGCAGACATTTATTTCATCGAATGTGACGTTTCACCGAATTTCGTTGCATCGAAAGCTAATTTCTGCTGAAACCTTATTGTTTTCAGATTATCCTAAGCATGGGCTACATAGGTTAGGTTAGGTTAGACCTGTGACCATCAAAAAATTATAACTCCTGCACGTGGAATTGCCTGTTGACGTAATGAAAATTCGGCGAAGTAAAACATTATATGAAATGAGTGTCGGTGATTCAAGGGTAAATTAGCTCGCGACACGTCGCCAGCGACGTCGGGTGAAGCGGCGCAACGCTGCCGGACTTCGATCGGCATGTCAGGCAACGTCATCTTCACTGCCGCCAGACATGTTACGCGAAGCCGCTCAACTTTGCCCGACGTCGTTGGAGACACGTGTCGCGGGTTATTTGTCCCCTTGTGAAACCGTGGTTTTAAAATAAAGTGGAAGCTTTAATGCTCCGCAGGGAGACTGGGGAATCTTTAAAAATATTTACGCGGCTGTTGCGTGTTGTCTGTTATTTCATAGTAAAAACATAACTAATACAATATATATATATATATATATATATATATATATATATATATATATATATATATATATATATATATATATATATATATATATATATATATATAATAGGAATTATGAATAAATAATTACATAAATAAAAGGGAATATGCATGATTTTTTTTATCGCATTTCTTAACATAATATAAAATACTGTAAAAGGTACGACAGAAAGTGAAATGAAATTATTTAAATCAGCCAAAAATACGGATGATATAAGCATTTTAAACTACTATATTTGCTAGAGAGATCCGACATGGAATGTGACATCAGCGTTCACTACGGCCGTAATTATAAACTCCATGTTAAATTCCGTTCTGCTAGAAAAAGATAGAAACAAATCTTTGATGACTTATACCTGAAAATAATTTTTCTTTGTTGTTTTTTACATGAATGATTTTTTATTAAAACAAAATATGCATATTCCCTATTCATTAACACAAAACTTGCCACGAAGTTTAGTAATTTGACTTTTATGATTTATCCCCCGTTTTTATAAGGGTCGCTTTCATAGGGATTATCGTACATCGTCCCAAGTATAATGTAGTGCCGCTTCATTAACATGTATAATATACCCAGCAGCGGGCGTTAATATAAAATGCAGCAGATGTTAGACCGGAGCATGTACATGTAGATGCACATGCGCATGCGCACGCGCACTACGCGCGGAGCGGGTAGACAGTAAGGGGCGGTAAGGGCAGTTAGTCACCGGCGGCGCGAGGTGCAGCGGCAGCAGCGGCGCGCCCAGCCCGCCCGCCAGCAGCCCGCCCAGGAAGCCGCCCAGCGCGCCCAGCCCTGCACACCACACATACTGTAGTGCCCACACTATGCTATGACCCCTCTTCACCCGACCTGGGGCCTATTTCTCCAAACTATTACTTTACTAGTATATTAGTTATTAGTGAAAAAATTACGACTTCTAATATTGTCTGTTTCTCAAAAATAATAATCAGTCTAGTAACTAATACTGGTAGACTAATAAAAAATAATAGTCTGGCTTGGCTGAATGCACCTACTACCCATGCCTTCTTAAGTATTAAAAAAACGGTGAAAGTTCCCGCTACTTTTGTATTCGTTTTCTTTTGACGTTGCACATTAGCGGTAAAAACAGATTGTTAGTTTAATTTAGTTATTTTATATATGTATTAGAAAAATGGATCTCAAGTTAATGGTTCTAAGAAACATATTAGAAGCGAGAGAAATTCTATTTGGGAGCTTTTCGGACGTTTTAACAAAACAAGACAACGTACGTAACGTACGTATTTCTATTCAAAAAGACTCGACAACGGCGAATTACTATTAAATTTTCTTCACCGTCGGAAGCGTCCGAATCGGTCCACATTTTATAAATTTGTTTGTTAAAATATGACACTAATAGTCTCGACTAATATTTTTTACAAGTCTTCAGAGACTAATAGCTTTATTAGTGAATTTTACTAGTGTATATTTCTTTCTTTATATTCATGAAACCAAAAACCAATTGAGTCTTATAATATTAGCTAACTAATACTTTACTACTGTAGCTTCGAGAAACGTACACTAGTAAACTTGTATAAAATATTAGTTCATGGACTAATACTATTAGTCTAATAAGTTTCGAGAAATAGGGCCCTGCGAGCAAGGGACGACGCTTGAGACGAGTCAAAATTACTTCCGCCCGTGTATCGTTTTTTAATACATTTGAGAAAACATTTCAATGAAACAAAAATAAAACAGTAAATACATTTACATGAAACCATCGGTCATTTATAATACTCACCGCCTGTTTCACAATCGTCAATTAAAGCATATCTGTCAAATAAATTAAGCCCTTTCCCTTTCTTACACTTGAAATTAGACAAGGAGAGAGCTATCTTTATTTGACAGATGAATTTACTTGTCGATTGTGAAACGGGCCCTCGATCAGCCAAACAATCACTCATAATACTCTATTAGCCAGCGGTCACACATAATTACGCATTTAACCGATCATTCGGACACTCATTCATCCAAATAAAAAAAAATGGAAAAGTAAAAAGCACCAGTGCGAAAATCCAACTATCCGCACGATATACAGCTACAAAAAGTACAACTTTTTGAGCAACTGTATTAAAAAATAAATATCAAGCAAGGGACTATCTCTCACACACATTGACCTAGCCTTGAACTAAACTCTAGATTTGTACTATAGGCACCCTCGAAAACTGACATCCCAGCAAACGTAAATTGACACTTAAGCCGAATTTGGTCTAGCAATAAAAATTGCAGAAATTGATTGCTGTCGTACTCTAACTTTTAATTCAGAAAGAAATAGCAAAATTTTACTTCTCGTTCCTGCACAGAAATTAGAGTAAGACTGCAATAAACTTCTGCAATTTTTATTGCTAGTCTAAACTCGGTATTAAGGCCGTAATAAACTAAGATACGTCAAAATAAACGTCAATCCATACAAAACTGTCATTTTTTACGCATCTTGTGACGGACATAGCCAAGATAGTCAAATAAAATAAAATATTCAAATTTAATTAAATGAATAAAGGATTAAATTTAAGACTGACCTGGTTGGGGCATAGCCGGCATGGGTTGCGGGGGCATCCCGGGGAACCGAAGGAGTGCGCCGCCGGGCGGCAAGCCCGCCTCGGGCTGCATGCCTGCACACACAGATTCATTGGTACTCGCCGCGTGTGCCTACCTACCGCAAGCCTTTCTACTGTTAGGTTGTGCAATAATAAGTCGTAGGAATTAAGCACAGAGATTGAAATAGCTTGACATCTTTCGAAACCTCTTTAAGAGTGGCACGCGTTTTGAGGGTTTTTAATATCGGCAAGTCTGCAAGCGAAAAGCCGAATCAATCGTATAGATAGATTGATTAGCCTTTTATTGCGGTTAGCAGACGATACGCTTGCCGCACCGATGGGGTTTTTAAAAACAAGCCTGTCGAATACCCGATCACAAGCGTATTTTAATGGAAACCGGTTCCGGTCCTTGGTGAACCTTCGTGAATTACTTTGTCCATTTGTGAAAACCGTATGAAAATCTGTTTAGTAGTTTTTGAGTTCGCGTTTAGACAGACAGACAGGCGCGGCGGGGGAAATTTGTTTTATAATATGTAGTGACATTATTTGCACGGTATCGACTTTTCGAATAATGTTACGGAAATAGTTTGGCGGAATTTTGTAAGGTTAAAAAAAGTTATTTAAAAAATATAGTAAATATTAGAGTAGCACTTGCCTGGCACTCCCGAGGGTAGGCTGGGCGGACGGATCCCGGGCGGCATCCCGGGCGGCATGCCCGGCGGGATCCCGGCCGTCATCCTGGAGCGGGACGGTTGTTGTACTCTCTTATTCAATACATAATAGCTAAAGTATGCTTAAAAATGCTAAGTGTTAGGCTCGTATGGAATCAAAACGTTTATTCACAATAATCACGCTCTTGCAAGTACTTGTGGTCGAAATGGAGTACTAATCTGTGTCCTTTCTACCAATGTGAATCTTTTCGCGGTTACTGCGAGGAACTAAAACTATATGTAAATTAGAAGCGATATCCGGTTGTAAGTTTCTTTTGTAAATAATTATTTTTTAAGCGAAGTGTTGGCAGGCTTTCCACAAGGTGGACCGACGATCTGGTGAAGATCGCGGGAAGCCGATGGATGCGAGTAGCACAAAACCGGACGTCGTGGAGATCCTTGGGGAAGACCTATGTCCAGCAGTGGACATCTTTTGGCAGAGCAAGTTTGGTATTTGTCGAGATGAATCGATCGTCAGGATTGAGCATCCAATGTAATTGAGAATGTGTTGGGCGTTACCCGGGCGGCAGCGGCAGCGCGGGGAGCGCGGGGAGCGCGGGGAGCGCGGGGAGCGCGGGGTGCGCGGGCAGCGGCGGCGCCAGCAGCCCCATGCCGTCCAGCAGCGCCTTCGGCAGCATCTGCGTCACACCATCCATCATTAACTCAATCATCACGTATACTTTCAAACCTAATATTACGTGTGTGTAGCATTCGATACGCCAAGTGTACTTTTTTGTGTTAATAAAGTATTCAAATAAATAAATACCCCTTTTTTTGAGTATACAAACATAAAAACGGTAAGAATTGGTACGCAACCAACATGTGGCGTTCATACCGAAAGCGAATTTTACTGTGTACATACTGACCCTCAACCCCTGAGAAAGCGATCGAAGCAAATTCGACGATCCAGTAGCAGAGCTGCCTGCCTTGTTTATTGTACAAGAGGGGACAATAGAGAGTTCTCTGGCCAAGCGGGTGTTATGCTTGGGGGCCAAAGTCTATTAGAATGAAGTTTGAAATTGTATACAAGACTGGAAAAACTCGATCTTTTTTTTTTATAAATTACCAATTTTGGTAATAAAAGTTAAACCTACACTGGTAATCTGACCTACTCTGATAACCCAATCTACCGGTAACCCGGCCCACTACCGGTAACACGTCCTACCGGTAACCCGGCCTAGCACCGGTAACCCAGCCTAGCACCGGTAACCCAGCCTAGCACCGGTAACCCAGCCTAGCAACGGTAACCCGGCCCAGCACCGGTAACCCAGCCTAGCACCGGTAACCCAGCCTAGCAACGGTAACCCGGCCTAGCACCGGTAACCCAGCCTAGCACCGGTAACCCAGCCTAGCACCGGTAACCCAGCCTAGCACCGGTAACCCAGCCTAGCACCGGTAACCCAGCCTAGCAACGGTAACCCGGCCTAGCAACGGTAACCCGGCCTAGCACCGGTAACCCAGCCTAGCACCGGTAACCCAGCCTAGCACCGGTAACCCAGCCTAGCAACGGTAACCCAGCCTAGCAACGGTAACCCAGCCTAGCACCGGTAACCCGGCCTAGCACCGGTAACCCAGCCTAGCACCGGTAACCCAGCCTAGCACCGGTAACCCAGCCTAGCAACGGTAACCCAGCCTAGCAACGGTAACCCAGCCTAGCACCGGTAACCCGGCCTACCGGTAACCCAGCCTAGCACCGGTAACCTGGCCTACCGGTAACCCAGCCTAGCACCGGTAACCCGGCCTACCGGTAACCCAGCCTAGCACCAGTAACCCGGCCTACCGATAACCCAGCCTAGCACCGGTAACCCGGCCTACCGGTAACCCAGCCTAGCACCGGTAACCTGGCCTACCGGTAACCCAGCCTAGCACCGGTAACCTGGCCTACCGGTAACCCAGCCTAGCACCGGTAACCCGGCCTACCGGTAACCCAGCCTAGCACCGGTAACCCGGCCTACCAGTAACCCAGCCTAGCACCGGTAACTCAGCCTAACAACGGTAACCCAGCCTAGCACCGGTAACCCAGCCTAGCACCGGTAACCCAGCCTAGCACCGGTAACCCAGCCTAGCACCGGTAACCCAGCCTAGCAACGGTAACCCGGCCTAGCAACGGTAACCCGGCCTAGCACCGGTAACCCAGCCTAGCACCGGTAACCCAGCCTAGCACCGGTAACCCAGCCTAGCAACGGTAACCCAGCCTAGCAACGGTAACCCAGCCTAGCACCGGTAACCCGGCCTAGCACCGGTAACCCAGCCTAGCACCGGTAACCCAGCCTAGCACCGGTAACCCAGCCTAGCAACGGTAACCCAGCCTAGCAACGGTAACCCAGCCTAGCACCGGTAACCCGGCCTACCGGTAACCCAGCCTAGCACCGGTAACCTGGCCTACCGGTAACCCAGCCTAGCACCGGTAACCCGGCCTACCGGTAACCCAGCCTAGCACCAGTAACCCGGCCTACCGATAACCCAGCCTAGCACCGGTAACCCGGCCTACCGGTAACCCAGCCTAGCACCGGTAACCTGGCCTACCGGTAACCCAGCCTAGCACCGGTAACCTGGCCTACCGGTAACCCAGCCTAGCACCGGTAACCCGGCCTACCGGTAACCCAGCCTAGCACCGGTAACCCGGCCTACCAGTAACCCAGCCTAGCACCGGTAACTCAGCCTAACAACGGTAACCCAGCCTAGCACCGGTAACCTGGCCTACCAGTAACCCAGCCTAGCACCGGTAACTCAGCCTAGCACCGGTAACCTGGCCTACCGGTAACCCAGCCTAGCCTCGGTAACCTGGCCTACCGGTAACCCAGCCTAGCACCGGTAACCTGGCCTAGCGGTAACCCAGCCTAGCACCGGTAACCTGGCCTACCGGTAACCCAGCCTAGCACCGGTAACCTGGCCTACCGGTAACCCAGCCTAGCCTCGGTAACCTGGCCTACCGGTAACCCAGCCTAGCACCGGTAACCTGGCCTACCAGTAACCCAGCCTAGCACCGGTAACCTGGCCTACCGGTAACCCAGCCTAGCACCGGTAACCTGGCCTACCGGTAACCCAGCCTAGCACCGGTAACCTGGCCTACCGGTAACCCAGCCTAGCACCGGTAACCCAGCCTACCGGTAACCCAGCCTAGCACCGGTAACCTGGCCTACCGGTAACCCAGCCTAGCACCGGTAACCTGGCCTACCGGTAACCCAGCCTAGCACCGGTAACCTGGCCTACCGGTAACCCAGCCTAGCACCGGTAACCTGGCCTACCGGTAACCCAGCCTAGCACCGGTAACCCGGCCTACCGGTAACCCAGCCTAGCACCGGTAACCTGGCCTACCGGTAACCCAGCCTAGCACCGGTAACCTGGCCTACCGGTAACCCAGCCTAGCACCGGTAACCCGGCCTACCGGTAACCCGGCCTACCGGTAACCCAGCCTAGCACCGGTAACCCGGCCTACCAGTAACCCAGCCTAGCACCGGTAACTCAGCCTAACAACGGTAACCCAGCCTAGCACCGGTAACCTGGCCTACCAGTAACCCAGCCTAGCACCGGTAACTCAGCCTAACAACGGTAACCCAGCCTAGCACCGGTAACCTGGCCTACCGGTAACCCAGCCTAGCCTCGGTAACCTGGCCTACCGGTAACCCAGCCTAGCAAAGACAGAGAGAAATTCCTAAGATATTGCACAAAAGTAGTCGAAAAAGTTGTAAACAAAAATAAAACACGATAAATAAATTATGCTTCCACAATATAGTGTGTTATATTAGTAGCAAGCATAAACAAAAATAGGAAGAACATGTAAAATATAGATAGTATAGGCAAAACATTGGGAACACACTGTGTAATAAAATAAATAAAATTAGTATAGAAAATAAGTAAAAGTGTAAAAAAAAAAAAAAAATGCTGTCAAATTAAACACAGTAAACTAGATATAACTAGAAGGTAAATAAAACCAAGAACTATGAATATTTAGAGTAAGAAACTGTAATAACCCATAGAATAAGAATTTGTGAATAAGACAGTGTAAACTATAGATAAGAATTTAATAGTAAGAAAGGAACTGGAAATTGTAAAAGCAAGAAACACTTGTATACATCCCTTTATTTGACCCTCCCGTTTTCTCCCAAAATAAAATGCAAATAAATAAAATTTGAAAAGCTAGCTAGATTAGGAAAACAGTAGGTGGGAATCCCACCCACAGAAAGTAAGAAAGATATGATGGATGAAAGAAAGAATAGTATGAAGAATGAAAGTACGAGAAGCAAACATGCGAGAACTAGTACGAATGAAGAATCGCAAACATAGGCTTTGATATTGTCAAAGGTAGAGAATAAAAAAAAAAAAAAAAAAAAAAAAAAAACCAGCCTAGCACCGGTAACCTGGCCTACCGGTAACCCAGCCTAGCACCGGTAACCTGGCCTAGCGGTAACCCAGCTTAGCACCGGTAACTCAGCCTAACAACGGTAACCCAGCCTAGCACCGGTAACCTGGCCGACCAGTAACCCAGCCTAGCACCGGTAACTCAGCCTAACAACGGTAACCCAGCCTAGCACCGGTAACCTGGCCTACCGGTAACCCAGCCTAGCACCGGTAACCTGGCCTACCGGTAACCCAGCCTAGCACCGGTAACCTGGCCTACCGGTAACCCAGCCTAGCACCGGTAACCTGGCCTACCGGTAACCCAGCCTAGCACCGGTAACCTGGCCTAGCGGTAACCCAGCCTAGCACCGGTAACTCAGCCTAACAACGGTAACCCAGCCTAGCACCGGTAACCTGGTCTACCGGTAACCCAGCCTAGCATTGGTAACTCAGCCTAACAACGGTAACCCAGCCTAGCACCGGTAACCTGGCCTACCGGTAACCCAGCCTAGCACCGGTAACCCGGCCTACCGGTAACCCAGCCTAGCACCGGTAACCTGGCCTAGCGGTAACCCAGCCTAGCACCGGTAACTCAGCCTAACAACGGTAACCCAGCCTAGCACCGGTAACCCGGCCTACCGGTAACCCAGCCTAGCACCGGTAACCCGGCCTACCAGTAACCTTGCCTACTAGTAAATCGGTTTAACAGGTAAATCGCATTCCCTAGACAGTGCGACTCACCCTCGGCGGCAGCCAGGGCGGCGCAGAGTCCTCGTCGACGGCGCCGCCGTCCTCCAGCGCGTCCAGCGAGAGCGCGCCGAGCGCCCAGCGCGCGTGCAGGGCGCCCCACGGCAGGTAGGACACGCCGAGGTCCGCCTCCCAGTAGTCCTTCCATTCGCGACCTTTTACACCCTTGCCCGGTGCCCACGCCACCTGAGGAAACGTTCGGTTCAATTATCATTCACATAATACAACTAAAGAGCAAAGCGAGCTTGACGCCAGTGGAACTACCCTGTAATATATCCCTAAAAAGATTGCGTGTGGGTGACCGTTGCCGATACAAAATATCAGCTGACAATCTCACACGATTTGATCTAGTCCCAATCTAAGCGCTAGGCTTGTACTATGAGCGCTAGGCAACGATCAACATACTTATACAGGATGTTTTTTTATTCGTCTACAAAATTTTGGGGGTTAAATCAGTAAGTCATACTGACCAACTTTCACTATGGGACCAACCCCGAAATCATTTCATCCCATACATTTTGGCTAGTCAGCTGACGATGTTTTGTATGGGAGGGTCAAACTTTTTTTCGCGATTTCGGGGTTGGTCCCATAGTGAAAGTTGGTCAGTATGACTTACTGATTTAACCCCCAAAATTTTGTAGACGAATAAAAAAACACCCAGTATAGAGAAATAAATACATAGAAAACATCCACGACTCAGGAACAAATACTCGCGATCATCACACAAAATATATTTTCCCATACCGGGATTCGAACCCGGGACCGCTAGCTTCGTAGGCAGGGTCACTAGGCTGCTTGTCTAATATTTTCATTGTATCTCCTTGTAGAGATGTAATAAGCTATGTCCACACCAGTGCGCTTTCATGTTCATCTTGCGTTTTGCTCTGACGCATGCCTCTGCAACCACAGCTCGTGCAATAACGCATGCGCTCAAACTGGTTTGACAGCAGCGCATTCCCGTAGCGCACGCTGATCCGTCACTGTTGGGTTGACGTGCAACATTTTGTGCCTTTTTAGCAAATAAAATGGCGGAAGATTAAAACATTGGATTTTGTTGAAGATTAACGAACATATCAAGATTTGCGGGACCACAAGCCCAAAGATTACACAAATAAAATAAACCGAAACGACGCGTTGATTTCTCTGAGCCAAAAACATAATTATGTTGTAAAAACGGTCCAGATTCTCCTTTTAATCGTTCTTTTCTTTATATGCCGCACTGATAGCTACTAGTTCCGCGTCAATCTTGACGGCTAACAAAGGCGCGTGTGTACGCTGCATGCAACAAGCGCGCAGGTGTAGACGATAAGCTGCATGCGTCTTATGGCAATCAATATTGCATGTGTTTGAAGCAATCGAATTGAAAGTTGAAGACGCAAGATGAACATGTAAGCGCGCTGGTGTGGACATAGCTATAGATATTTAGCAAACATGGCCAAATGAAGTGCCATAATGAAATGTTTCCACAAACCGTGATCTCCTTAGTGTGCAGCTTGTGCTTGTTCAAGGTGGTGAGCGCCTTGTGCGCGTCGCGCCGGCGCTCCATGACGACGAAGGCGCAGCCCCGCGGCGGGACCACGTCGATGGACACCACGCCGCCGATGCCGCCGAACAGGTCAGACAACTCTTCCTGCGTCGCCAGTTTGGATAGATGACCCACCCATAGTGTTGTGCTGCACACTGGAATAAGATAAAAGTAACGTTTTAGTTCCCAACTTTTAGAACCTCGTAACCCCTGACAGACTCTGCCCATTTTCGAATTTCATTGTTTTTGCCTCAACTACGAGTACTTCTACCGTTTAATATCAATAATCAAACTTCGCTTTGCTAACTTAACTAAAATCAGACTTGATATTACTTGTCACCTTCCCGTCGCCTCTTTCTATTTCTATGTCACAGCATTATGGTAATTTTTGTTGTGAGCAAGAGGAACGGCAAGAAGCCAACAACACATGATAGGAATCAGGCCTTAATATTAATTTGAAAGGTCAACTGGACGCCGTTATGCAATAACGAATCAACCGACAGTTATTTAACGTTAAAATATCAACCTTCAGTAACAATAAATAATAAGTTGAAATTTTATTTTATACCTAATTGTCGGTTGATTCGTTATTGCATAACGGCATCCAACTATAGTCTTACGGGAATAACCTATAATCTGTACCTTGTTGACTAGAAACGTAAAACTAAGGTCTGTTTCAGTCCAATTTGTTAATAATGTAAACAAAACGATTTTGTTAATATTCTAACACAATCATTCACTTAAACGAAATAGAAACATATGCACATGTGTTTCGAAGGTTTCAACTTGATATCTCCTCACTTTTTCCAGCAATATTCGTTTGATTAATATTTTTAAATTTGATTTAAATTTTTTTTATCGAAAAGCGAGGTTATTTATTAAGTTAGAAAGACATCTTGTAATTTATGGATTATGAATGACAAATTCAATTTAAATCAAGTAATTTAAAAAATTTATTGATTTGTAATTAACTCTCGGATTTGTCATCATTAATCAGTCGACCGTCGAGTTGATAACACTTTTGTTTACATTATTAACAAATTGGATTGAAACAAACTATACAATAATCCCGTGAAAGGATTACATTATAACCGAAATAGGAAATGATTTCATGGACCCACTAAAGTCCTCTACTGACGTGATATTTCTAAAATGAGAATAAGATTACATACCACTCAAATTCTCCTTTTTGATTGGCGGTAATCCTTTCTTTTCTCGTTCTCTCTGTTTCTCTTTATCGGCTTCCCTGTCTTTGTGGCTCTTATCCTTATTTCTGTCTCTATCACGATCTCTGTAAAAAAAAATATACAAAAATGCTTCACTTCTATAGAAATAACAATAATAAACACTTGGTGATTTTCCGTCAATCTTATTGTTTTTTAATTTTTTTACATCTAAATAATTTATTTAAAATTTCGTGTTTTTCTCGGTAATATTCCTCTTTAGATCTGGTAACGCGAGAGTGCAATCGAGCGGTAAAGTATACCTGTCTCGCTCGCGGTCCTTGTCGCGGCGGCGGCGCGGCGAGCGCGAGCGGGAGCGGGAGCGGGAGCGCGAGCGGCGCCGGCGCCGCGGCGAGCGCGAGCGCGAGCGCCGCCGCCGCGGGGACGGGCTCCTGCAACCAACGCGCCTCATTAGCTATGTCCACACCGGTGCGCTTTCATGTTCATCTTGCGTCTTCAACTTTCATTCATTCATTTCATTCGTCTTGCGTCAAGCGCATGCAACATCGATTGCCTTTAAGACGCATGCAGCTTATCGTCTACACCTGTGCGCTTGTTGCGCGCAGCGTACACACGCGCCTTTGTTAGCCGTCAAGATGGACGCGGAACTAGTAGCTATCAGTGCGGCATATTTAGTGTTAAGTGCAAGGAAAAAACGAAAAAAAGGAGAATCTGGACCGTTTTTACAACATAATTATGTTTTTGGCTCAGAGAAATCAACGCGTAGTTTCGTTTTATTTTATTTGTGTAATCTTTGGGCTTGTGGTCCCGCAAAACTTGATACGTTCGATAATCTTCAATAAAATCTAATGTTTTAACTTTATCTTCCGCCATTTTATTTGTTAAAAGGCACCAAATGTTGCACGTCAACCCAACGGTGATGGATCAGCGTGCGCTACGGGCATGGGCTGCTGTCAAACCGGTTTGAGCGCACGCGTTATTGCATGCGCTATGGCTGCAGAGTCATGCGTCAGAGGAAAACGTAAGATGAACATGAAAGCGCACTGGTGTGGACATAGCAATTGGTGGCTAACACACTCAGCGGATCATGTGCACTCAAGTGTTTATCATGCACTTCTTTTCATTGCACCGTGTTGGCGTCTCTCTCGCAGGGCGAGGGATTCCCCTCTAGCATCATGTAGCATACAAATTTATTTCTGAGGACGGTATTTGAAAGATTCGCGACTGCTGTTCGATGCCGATTGATATTTGTTTGAAAAATTTAATTCATATGTAACTTAACTTATATATGTCTGCGGCATTGTAGATGAACTGGTTTTGATTTAAAAGGAGACTCGAAAGTGTTATTTATTAGCTAAGTTTGGTGAACATCCGATCGGCCATTTTAAGAGTTAATAGTTCTGAATTATGGGTTCCAATTTTGTCGAGGGTCTATCGACACAATTCAGTAAATTTCCTTTTATTCTTAGACCAGCTCCCTGTCCCACAAAACTTTACAAGTGTTACGTATGACGACATTTTATGATTTTACATAGTTTCGTGAAATAGGGGGCTAGAGATCGCTAGAGGGTTGGAGGGGTATTTTATTATTTAATATATTAACTTACCTGGAATCATTAGCATCTGGTATCTCTATAACTTGTGGTCCCGTTTCTACGAATTCTATATCCGACTCCACCATATCGTCTTTAGACTCATTTTGTTTCTGCTGTTCTTTATTCTGAAAATGTGAATAATTATATTATTTAACATTAACATTATACAATGTTATCTATATCTCATACAAATTTATTAATAACTCACCATAAAAGGAAGGTTTTGATTTTGATTCTGCTGTAACTGCATATCTGACATCATTGGCATTAAATTCTGAAAAATAGAAAAGAAGCAAATCATTTGGTGTTAAGTAATACGGTTAGTAATACTTGACCAATGTCAAAATAAATTATTTTACACTACCACTAAATCAAGCTTTCGAAAATAACACGGAAAAAACCAAGCTATCGCTTATTTTTGGAATTTGGACGATTTTTAATTCAACAAAAACTAAATAAAGGACCTATTAACCTTTCCAGATAGAGCCCTTATCTCCGAAAGTACTGTACGGATTTTCCATATGGTTTTCACTAATAGAAAGAGGGACTCTCTTTCTATAAGTGAAAACAGTATGAAAATCCGTACAGTACTTTCGGAGATAAGCCCGGAAAAACATTTATATATAGCCTATTTCTGACATTTGATCGTTAATCGACTATATCGCACTTTCTTCGCTTCTGTATGTCTGTTCGCCAGTCGGCAAAGCCTCCTGTCACCATTCATCTGTCTCGTGCCACTCTACTCCAAGTTAGTCCAGCGGCTTGGCAAATGTCTTTGTCCCATCTCTTTAGTGGTCTGCCTCTTCTCCTTTTGTTTCCTTTGAGGGACTTTTATAATATTACGTAGTGAAGAATTAATATCAATATCATACTCACAGGTATCTGCATCCCGGTCATCATCTGCATTTGCGCCTGCAAGCTCTGCAACTGCCGCATAATCTCTGGGTTGGTCAGTATACTGCAATCAAATAAAAAAACTCAGTTACATTATTCAGTGTTGCTGTCAATAAACATATGTTTTCCTTTATTTCTTACTAATACCAAGACATACCTGCCAAGCGGCAGCGTGTCCGCAGTCTGTTGCATTGGCGCATGCGTGGTGTGCGCGGCGTGCGTGGTGTGCGCGGCGTGCGCGCTGTGCCCGGAGTGCGCGTGCGAGTGCGGCTGCGGCTCGTGCCCGCCGGAGTCGTCCTCGCTCTCGTACTCGAAGTCGTTCAGCAGTTTACGGTTAAATTTGACGCCGGAGTTACCCGAGGGTTGATCCTGGAACTGATGGATTTTATTATGTTACGAGGCAGGTTTTCGGTGTGATAAAGTGTTAGTGAAAGGTCTCCATTGAACTGGTGAAAGCTTCTTTTCGACATTTTAAGTGCTTGTAACCATAAATGGAAAGGATATTTTAAACATTACAGTGGGCTAGTCTATCGAAATTCGACGACTTAATTATGCGCCTGTTTACCTTTCCACTGTTGAGGTGTTTTGTGAAGTATCTTTAATTAATACCTCACTACTTTTAAGGTGATGAGAGATCATAACAATTATTCAAGTCTGTCATGACTGTCATGACTTCGGGAGAAGAGAGTCCACTATTTGCGAGTTAAATAATTCTTTACTTAAGAGCCAAATAATGTTAGCAGTATATTTTTACTGACTTTTATTTAGACGGATTGTTACTATTTGCCTCTATTTGTAACATAAGACCCTAAATTATGCTTAGTTAGGGTAAACTTACCGAGTCACCGATAGGGGAGTTGTCGGGGGGAGTATGCAGAGGAGCTGGCACAGGAGAAATCTTCTTGTCAGAGTTATGACTAGTGTTCAAGTTTATGCTGCTCCCTGAAATCGATATATGAGATATTTTTAGTATGATATAGAATCCCCTAAGACATGTAAGAATGTCAAACTTATTATAGTGAATCTAAAATAAAAATTATTGTGACAGACAAACCTCCAGGAGTAATGTAAAGGCACCCCTTACCATTGGCAGTGTTATTTTGCTGCTGCTGTAACTCCTGATGCAGTGGATGGTTAGGATCCGCCATGTCCATCAAAGGCTGGATCACCTCTGGACCAAATACATTGTTTTTCTGCCACAGATTCAGCACTCGGATTATATTACCCTGAAAATTTAAAATAATTTATTTTGACAATGTCTGTTACAAACAATTAGCTATTGATAGAGAAAATAGTCTCCTGCCGTTGCTCACTTTCTATTTGGAAAAGACGAAACTGGATCTCAGATTACAGCATTTGCTCAAGTTCAAACGCTTAAGACATTCTCAGTCTCAAACTGCAGCAGAAGTATTAATGATAAACACAATTACAACATTTAATGATACTATTTTTTAGACTACAGGACAGTTCAACATTCTGAATGAAAATATACTAAGAACTATTTTATAAAATAGAACCAATACCTTATATCATTCCATTACAAAATAAACATTAGTTATCATTACTGCTTAATTTTTAACAGAAATTTAGAAAAAAAAAACAAAAACCTTTCAACTTTAAAACAAAAATCTTGTGTAATTGGAACACATCAGTTAAATATACCAACATAATTTGTAAAATATACATTATCAGATGAGGAAGGAATGAAACTACTTCTCATTGCAGTGCATAAGATTTTCTTGCTTGCATGTTTTACTTCATTCATACAAGAAAACCTTTTTTAAATTATTAAGATCAGGAGGAGCAGCACTTGAAAGCCACTTATACTTTCACTTTAACTTATATCAAAGCGCCTAAAATAATTTGATTTGCAACTTTGTATCCAAATGATAAGATATAACCTACAATATTTTGACACTTACCTTATTTTCAGGGGGACATCTAAATAGATTAGCGAAGGTCTGCTGCATGTTCTTAGCGAACCGCGGCGCAAACACATCCTTGTCTTGCCCAAACTGGTGCCGCGACTGGCGAACTATCGAATCTATCACATATAAACCAGGGACTTTATACTCGGGCTTGCACTTTTGTATGAACTTTTCAACACTATGTACGACATGCTTGTAGAACTTTATTGCTTTTATAGCACCGCGTGTGATAGCACTCATCTTCGCCTTCGAAATAGGCGGCTTGTTGTCGTACAACCCGGATAACTGAAAGGAAAATTCACAAGTTATAAAGATGCCACGGACTAAAACGATATCACAATATATCATCGCTAATACCTCCGCGTTGAACGCCTTTACTTCCGGAAAATCCATTTTTATTATTGCTTTGTTTAACTAACTAAACTATAACTGTTAAATTGCACGCCTAAAATCACAAATTAGCGTTAAGATTAGCATTTTCGTGAACTAGTCAACATGCTCAAAATTACAAAATGGCGTGAAGCAGCAAACTGGCAAATAGCATAGACAACGTTATTTAACGCGATTTGTCTGTGTCTATGACTTAGGGCTTAGGGCGCTCCTCTTAGGGCCGTTTCACATGCATCTGTCAAGAAAGTCATGCAATGAAAATGATTTTATAATTGATCCAAACAGCTAAATTACAATTTAAAATAGTATAAAAAAATACAGTAAAAAAACTTATAATATATTACTGTAATTGTTTATTAAAATTATACTATTTTATACTGTAATTTAGCTCTTTGGATCAATTATAAAATATTTTTCATTTCATGACTTTCTTGACAGACTATACGGTCACGGCACGGTCACCGTGCCGTGTAAAGGTAGAAATATGAGCTTCATAGGACATCATTTAGGACAATAGATATACCAAAGTGTAAATGCACGTAGGATTGTAGGACCACATAACACACGGTCAGACTGATCAGTTAATTGACGTATTATATATCCAAAAGCTGGCCCTTCTTCTTCTTCTTCTTCGTGAACCCTGAGTTCGTATAATTTCAACTTACGATTTCACACTCACGGTCAGCTTTTGGATTGTACGTCAGTTGAACTGATCAATTTAACTGCTCGTGTGTGTCCAGCATTAGGCTTGGGTTCCTCCTACGCTGACGTTGACATCGGCACATATCACAGAATAAGTACATAATAGAAACCGGACTATAAGAAAGAGCTAAAGACGTATATTTGACCTTTTTCTACTTATGGTACTCATAACGAGTTAGAAAGAAATGTCCTTATAGGTATTCTTTCGTTTTCCTTCGTGTTATCACAAGGATCTGTCAACGCGAGTGTTGTTGCCGAGTCGACCATAATATCGATATAGATTCAATTTCGCAGTTGTAATTTCTTCTAATGATTTAAGGGCTGATTTTTCTAAGTGCCAAATAAGAGCATGTGGCAGTGAAAGTTATCACTTTCCTTTTTTTACAAGCTTTCATTTAGTAACTTGCAATGTTCCAATGTTCATTATATTAAGGAATTTGTCAATTCCAAAAAATGCAGACCATTTTTCATCTACTTCCCGGTGTTTAATTGAACTGAAGTTTGGAATACTTATGTAAACCCGATGGCAAGGTAATATTATTGTGTCAATGGACAGATCTGATGATAGAACCGGAAGGTGGCAACAGGATCTTCAGCTGTACTTAACGTAGACCCACCGAGATGGGACTCTTTAGTTTGGTCTTGATAATTTAATAAAGACAGTGAAAAAACTATAGTTGTCAATAAAAACTTGTCCCAAAAAAAAAATTGACATCAGCTTTTTGTCATATGAAAGAAAAGAAAAGAGCTAAAATCTATTTAACAGAAATTGTTATCTGGAGATTAACAAAATCGATCCTTAAACATTATAATTACGTTAGGTACGCTAAACTTTAGCAGCTTAAAGTTATAGGTATTTGGAGTTTTTTGTTCAAAGCAGGTCAATGATATTTCAAATAAGTTCAATAATTGAACAATGTTTTAATTAAAATATTGGGGATAGCAACCAACCAAAAAAAGGGTTACAGGACCACTCGCGTGACTGTCTGTTTCTTTGCCATAGCTTGCTGTATCTCTTCGGTATCAAATTTTCCGTCTACTCGCCGATTCCATTCTGCTATCAAGTTCTCATCTCTTGGAAATCTGAAAATATCGATATAATATATTCACAACACGGAAAAGGAAAAGGTCACATACGTCTTTAGCTCTTTCTTATAGTCCGGTTTCTATTATGTACTTATTCTATGGTAGTATCCCTAAGTAGTCTGTGGCACATCCTTATAATCTGTTGTCCTAGTTTTATACCCCTTCTATACGGTCGGGTGGTTGGGCCAACCGAGAGGGATGCAGCTATTTGTAGGAACCAGATGTAAATATTACTATCTCATTCTGACAGATAGCTGCGTCCTTCTCGGTTGGCCCAACCACCCGACCGTATAGAAAGGGTTTAAAGATACAAAGATTGTTGTTGATTTGTTTATGTAGGTAAGGATCATAGAGTACATTGAATATTAGGATTAATAACAATTCCTAGTTCCGTTCAGGAGTTAATGAAGCATCCGGAGCTATGTTCTATTATATTTGATTATATTTTAGGTAAGGTAGGCAGATTATAAAAAAGTAAATTTCTTTTGTTTGTTTAAAAGGTTGTGTTTTTTGTTTTGTTTGTATAAAGTGTATATTTTTTATTTAGGTTCATGTTGTTACTTTTTGTGTTTTGTTTTTGTAAATAGGATAATTATATATTAAGTAATGTGGTGTGTTACTTTGTAATCTTTTCAAGCTGATGGCCTAGAAGCCAAAGCTGTAATTAATTTTTAAAAAAACTTATAATCTGTGTACAAAACTACGAATAAAATTGTTGTGGTCATACGGCGTTTAGTCTTGTTTTTATAAATTATTCAATAATTCAATACAATTTCGCTCATGTCATGGCTGACGAATACGCTGCTGTAAAACGTGGGAAACTCATACTTAAAGGCGATAAACCAAAGTATGTCTCGGATTTCATCAAACTTTGATATCGTTTGTTCTAACCTAACATCGCTCTATAATTTGTATTTTCAGAGCCAAAAAGCGTAAACACAAGAAGAATAAAGACAAATCCGAAGGTTCCAAAGTCGACGAGGATTCTATTAAGCACGGGGGTTGGTGGAAAGTAGAGAAAATAGAAGATGTAGTAGGGGCTATTTCTATTGAGTTCGGGAATAACGCATATATTTCAGCACTCGATAATGGTCTATTTACGATCGGAGCGCCACACAACGACGGGGACGGGCCGTCGCCGGAGGAAATCTTTACAGCTTTCCCGGCAGGCGAGACCAAGTTTGCGTTAAAGTCTGGTTATGGGAAGTATCTAGGGGTGTCGAAAGAAGGTGTAGTGATTGGTAGATCAGACGCGGTGGGGCCCATGGAACAGTGGGAGCCAGTGTGGCAAGATGGTAAGTTATAACCTACCAATAATCTTAAGCTATGGATGGGTAACACTATTAGTAACCTGGCCTAAAAGTTTCATTTTTGGGGCAAGGTTTTGCTGCCAACTTTATTTGCACAGTCATCATCTGTTTATCAAAAACAAATCCAATGAGCCCAAACACGACGAGTTTATCATGTGTAGTTTAGAAGTTCCTATGACCACCTTCTGTCTCCATCATCAGAGCATTGCATTGTCACCAAAGTGACATAGGTATACCAAATTTCAGATCAATCTGACACCGGGAAGTGGGTAAAATTTCATTTACTAGATTTGACCCACACAAACACGGTAAGCTAAATAAAAGCTCGTAAAAAATAATAAATATGTTCTTCTATCTTTGTTCTTATTATTAATAACGTTTTTAAAAGTGCTGCAGTAATTATCTATAACTTGTTGATGATAATGTTGAGCTTATCCAAAAATAAAATGATCATAAATGATTAAATTACTAATTGAAAAAGCAAAATAAAACTTATTGTTACAGGTAAAACAGCTATCCAAAGTTCTTTAAACAAATTCATGTCCGTAATCCCCGAGGATGACTCTGTCGTGGCCCAGAACACAGTTGCGGGAGAGGCAGAGTTCTGTAGCATACGAAGCAGCAAGACTAAGGAGATTAACACTGTAGTGTTGCCTGACGAAGAGCAGGGGAACCTGAACGAAGTTGAAGTTAACTATGTGTGAGTATTACTTTTATATATGTGGGGTCAGTTAGAATTCCTTCATTGTGGGGGTGACTAAAAAACTCATTAACTGAAAATGTAAAAGAATAGATGTCTGACATAGCATTGATTGTTTCTTGGTAAATTCATTCATTCATTCATTCATTCAACAGATTATTTTTTAGGAATGAGAATGTGTCACTCCACTATCTTCAGGTAAAAATCTTCAATCAACAATACTTAAATACTCAACTAAATAACTGGTCACATAACAAAAAACGGCCAAGCGAATAAGACTTCACTTCAAAATGGCATCTTATTTTAATTATGTAAAATTAAGATTTGTGTTTATGAGATACAATTTAAATTAAAATGTTTTGGTTCGACAATGACTCTTAACAAGTATCAAGTTTGTATAGGTTGCCCTAGGACACTTTCAAAAAGTTCTTTTATTGAATTGGGTAGGTAAAGTTTTTGGAAGAGGTGTAATTTATATTTTTTTTCGATAGTCGTCATCCTAAAGATCAAGGAACTGCGGCTCTTTTATTTTTATTCCCTCTAATATTTTAGATTTTTTTTTTTAAATTATTAAGTTGACATTTGTAAACTTTAATGACCGACAAGCTTGTTGCCTTCGTACTTAAGGAAAAAGAAAAAAAAACTCACTTCTATATCTGTCAAACTTTAATGTATGACAAGTGCTGCCACCTAGAGAGTTGTGGTTGAACTAAAGCTATACTATATATACGTACCTAGGCATGTACAGTTTACCACCGAAACATTATTTTGCGACTCTCCATAGAACCGTTTCATAATAAAGTGACGTCTATTTTGTGCCTCTCAGTATGTCACTTTATTATGACGCGGTTCTATGGTGTCACAATAACAAAGTATTCAGCAATACATTTAATAATGAGAGAACTCGGAGAAACGCATTTCCGCACAGACAACGCTTGACTGACTGACATTGGACGGACACATGTTTGACAGTTGACGTTTTGTATTTTCATCAACACTCCAGAGGTCGCTACCGTCAATGAAAATGGGAACCATTCTAAGTGTGCCCCCTGCCTTGACTTGACAATGACAGATATTATAGAAGTGACAGTTTTTTTTTCTTTTTCATTAAGTACGAAGGCAACAAGCTTGTCGGTCATTAAAGTTTACAAATGTCAACTGAAAACTAAAAAAAATATTTTAAAAATATTAGAGGAAATAAAAATAAAAGAGCTGCAGTTTCTTGATCTTAAGGATGACGACTATCGAAAAAAAATATAATTTACACCTCTTCCAAAAACTTTACCTACCCAATTGGTATGTCAATAGTAAAAATATATAAAATGTGTCTTTAGTTTTTATTTTAATGTCAAGAATAAAATTTAATAAAACTGAACCCTTGCCTAAGCATATATAAATATCAGAGGATGTAATATGACGCGTGAAATGACTCATCATTACATTAAAGGTGTCGGTTGGTAGCCAATTGCACGCAGCAGCAGCAGACAGCACGTGCCGCCGCGGCACTACTGATCTGCAGTCGGGCGTCAGTGTCGTCTGCCGCTCGGCGACGTGTCGCTAGCGCGGCGACACGTGCTGACTACTGCTGTGTGCAGTCGGCTACCAACCGACACCTTAATTTGACTAAAAAGGTTAATAAGACCTTATCCCAAATGTTCTTCAGGTTTACATGATCCATGAGAGATACATCAATTATTTTTATGATTGGGGGTAAATAAAATTATTTCAACTAAGAATATTTTCCAGGAGAAAATTCCAGAAGTTCCAGGACAAAAAGCTTCGTCTGAACGATGGTAGTGTGTCAGAGCTGAAGAAAGCCAAGGATGAGGGAAATCTGCATGAGACTCTTCTCGACAGGAGGAGCAAGATGAAGGCAGACCGATATTGTAAATAGGATAGCTAATATAAATTAAATATAAAGTAAGGAATCATTTAATTCATTGTTTTATTGAGTTCATAGAATCAAACCCTAATAAGTAACTGCCACACTCAGAGACGTCAATTAATTTTTAAGTTTATGTTGCTGTGTCTAACTGCCGCACTCAGAGACGTCAATTAAGTATTAAGTTTCATTAAAGTTGCTGCGTCTTATTCTATTGCTATAGCAAAGAAAGTGACATCAGCTACTTTAATGAAACTTAAAACTTAATTGACGTCTCTGAGTGCGACCGTTATTCTATTGCTATAGCAAAGAAAGTGACAGCAGCAACTTTAATCAAACTTAAAAGTTAATTGACGTCTTTGAGTGCGGCCGTAAGGGTACTTAACTAAGACTTATTCCTCATAGCATTTAATTGTGGACTTTAACATTGCTATCATCACCAAGCGAATTATCTATTTTAAAGGAATTAACCTTTTCAATGCTACATTACCATAAAGCCAACAGAAAAACAGCGCAGACTTAACCTAATGGGGTTGCTTTGGTCTATTTTTCGTTATCTGTTTTGACGGATTTATCTATCGATCGTTGGTGTTGAATTTGTAGGGTTATAAAAAGGTTAAATAATAGAAAGAAAAATCAATGATCCCCTAGTCTAGTTTAAAAAAAATAGAAAGTAGTATTTACTAATAGAAAATAATACCTTAATCAAAACAGCATAGTTCGGACATCTAAAAAGAAAACACATATTTTAAGTATTTAATTTGTTTATTTATTTTCTCCCGTAAAACATTCGGTACAATCGCCTAAACATTGTGAGTAATTTGGATACACCGTTGTTACAAAGAAATCGTTACGATCATAGAGAATTTGAATATAACTAACTACATGTCTTATATAAAACCGTATCTACACCTAACCTTAGCGCAGAGGCGCGTACGCACTTCGTACCGCGAACTTGTGATCTTACCAAGACCACCCGCGTCGATCCTAACCAGATCGACTTAATAAACAATTTTTTACAACTGGTCATTCTGTGTATGAATGGGGAGTTAGGGCACACGCAGGAGTAGGATTATCAGATTATATTCTAACGTTACGGATGGCAGTTGGGGCCGAAAAGTCTACTTAGACTGTCAAAGGTTCACTAAAAGGTGGAGAGATTAGGTGAAGATGACCGGTTACAGTATAGAAAACCAGTTAGATTGTTCGAATCAAATATTTTTTTCCAAAAAAAAATCCACATCTTTGCTCTTTTACGAAAATTGGTATATTGTTTATATAATAGTTATCTCTGGCCCAGCCAACGTACAGAGACAACATAATTTACTAATTTTGTGACATCAATTTGTATCGCTTGAGTCTTGGATATAATTCCCCATTCATACACGACCATACCATGCCTAACTAGCTTCCATACATTGATACACTTCACAACCTTCAGTTCCACACTAAGTTTCAGTCAGTGCGAACGTGCGTACGCGCCTCCAAGACTAGACACAAACCTAGTCTAATGGAACTTTGTAGACAAATTAGTCTGTACACAGCGTGACAGCCAGCATGACAAGAGCCGCCAGTCCAAACTAGTGTTGTATACCGGACGTACTACAGGGGATAACTTATAATTTGTAGGGATATACCCATGTTTAGTAGCTTCAAAAACGTCGTCGGAAATGGAATTAAAGTACGTGATACATATATCTTAAATGCTAGTCCATTACCATCAATTCTTCACCCTGATTCTGAACAGAACAGGGCAGGTATATTATGCCCGGAGGGCAAACCGTCCAGAGATAGGGTAGCATTTTGTAATTGGTGAATATCAGAATTGTAAAGGAACGATCTCAGTCAATAAATGTCAGTTGTACAAGGGGTAGGGGCAGAAAGTGAGTAGCTATCGGCAGCACAATGCCTGACTAATGTCTGTTCCCAATATTCAAACCTCGGATAGACTTCAATTCGTTTTTGCAATAATGGCTTCTGTCCCGTTTCCGCTTGTTTTGCAGACGCTCATTTCATCGAAAGCTTATTTCTGCTGAAACCTTATTGTTTTCAGGTTAACATAAGCATGGGCTACGTAGGTTAGGTTAGGTTAGACCTGTGACCACCAAAAAATTATAACTCCTGCACGTGGAAATGCTTGTCGATGAAATGAAAATTTGGCGAAGTAAAACATTGTATGAAACGAGTGTCGGTGATTCAAGGGTAAATAAACCCTTCTGTCACTGTCAATCTTCTACCAATGTCTTTTCAATTCTTGATAATATGTGACGTTCTCAATATAAAGGGGCCTTATGGACGCAGGCGGTTACGCCGTTTTTAGAACTGTTACCATAGTATTCCTATAGTTACAAGAATAAGAAGAGCTTAACTGCCTTCCTCCATAAGGTCCCTTTATATTGAGAACGTCACATATTGTCAAGTGGGAGGCCTGAGGCACGAGTGATCGCCACCCGCGCCGACCGCCGCGCTCGCCAGCGCAGCCGCAGCGCAGCAACCAACACTCCAGCCTCAACTCTCTGATACACTTGGCTTGGTTAAGGTTATTTTCACACTTTTGAAGCAAAAATGTAAAATTTTAACGTATATTATCAAATCCATTCGCGTTGTAAATATTAAGAACGGGTATAAAGACTTTTTGAAGCTACTGTAGATCAGCTTTCCTACAATGCGTAAACTTTTTCATTACGACACCGTGCGACGCTCCGTTATACAACCAGTTAACACTGCCCAAGTAATGCTGACCGTACACTTCTCTCACACTCCTTATTTTACAAGAAACGGGTTTACACAAATCACGGTTAGGGTACGGCCAGCAACAAAACCGGAGCCGAATACACAGATCTATTTATAATATTTTACACAAACTAACTAAATTACACAGTTTTAGATATCATTAAATTTTTGTCTAATTTTGTTGCCGACCTTACAAACAGCGACTCTTGATCAAAGCGGTTAGCACGTCTTGTCTTTTCTCGCTTGTCGCTCAGTGCGTCTCTGTCATTAGATACTAGTTAGAAAGGGACATCCGAGCGACAAACAAGTCGCGGACCACTTGTGCTAGTCGTCCAAGACACTACAGCCATTGCGTTACAAAATGAGAACAGAGTTTTCGCACCCACCAGATTGTATAAAAAAACTGTATTACTTATTTTAAATTAATAAATTATTTGCGGTCATAATTTAATTAGAAATATGCATTCACGGGTTGTACTGAGTCGGTTCGGTGGGCTGGATTAATAGTAATACGAATTAGTAAAGATGTAATCACACTAGCGTTTTGCGAACGGGCGACGTGCACGCCGCGGGTGTGCAGCGGTTGCACTGCGTTCGCAACGATACATAATACGTTCACAAAATGCTAGTGCCATATGGTCTTGAGATTGTTTTTAAAATAGAGTATAACGAAGGGCGAAAGTAATACAATATTTAACCGATACAAGCGGGAAGGAGCGAGAAATAATATACATACATACATCTATAATAAATGCTAAATTATACATTACTAAGCTAAGGAGTTACTAGAAAAATATATAAACTACAGCAAAATATAAATTGTTTGACCCTTTAATTTATAAGTATAAGCTCCTCATTTTTTGCATTACTGGAGTATATTTATAATTAAATCTCAATAAATCAACCATAACATTTGTTAGTTTGTTTGTTATTATTATTTACAGATTCCCAATTCTACAGATTCCGAGCTCTACAGATTCCCATTTCTACAGATTTCCTTTTCGCCAGACGGGTTCTCATGTCGACAGTCATTCTATCGAATTTATGTAGTTAAAAATTAATAAAAATCACAGCTTGCACCTTTATAATGCGTACTTTTTCTAGGGAGCTAAAAATTATTTCTTTACAATAGAAGAAACTATTGGAAACAAAGCATTTTAAGGTTAGTGCGGGACTAATTAAGGTCCAGTGCGTTGTTGCGATGTGAAACAACTGACTGTAATTACTCGTACCACAGGTACTACATTACCTGCCCTGACGTCACGCAATCGGGAAAAAATATTTTTGGGTTCAAGTATTAATCAAAAACAAATAAATAATATTAATTTTGCCAGCCTGTCAATTATTTAAATGGCTAGACAAACACCATTAGTTGAAGTAGTCTGCCTGGAGAGATGCGAATCTGTAGAACGGGGAATCTATAGATATGCGAATCTGTAGAATTGGGAATCTGTAGACATGGGAAAAAATGAAAAAAAAAATACACTAACGCACTTAATGAAAATACTAAGTTAGCTGTGGTAACAAACTGAATTTGTAAATGCAGAAAAGTTGGTGACTTAATTGAAAAGATCATCTCGGCGTGGCTACTTTGATCGCACGCACTAGAGGGCGCCAGGGTGCTGATTGCACTGGATTGCACACGGGCGCTATACGGGCCGGCCCTATCCGTACGCACGTTTAGCTTACAACGATGGCTTCAAGACTTGCTCGCGGTGGAAGCACATATAAAGTCACCGTTGTAAGCTAAACGTAGTGGGTACGGAGCCCGCTCGGCATCAATGCTAATATTATCTGGGGTCCTAGTGAAAAGGGATACAAGTCGATTTAACTCGTAATAAAAAAGGGTATAATTAATTTACGAGTACACTAGACTTATACCTTTTTTCACATGAATTTTAGGAGACTTAAATATACCCTATTTCACTAGAACACAGGACGTACTTACTTAGCTTACTACTCGACCAAGCTTAACTATTTCAGCGGCAAAATAGTAAATAATGATAGCTGTCATCCCAGTACTTAAATTACTTTTCTCAAACATGCAATGAAATATGCTAGGCTGCGAAGTATCACGTTTTGGGTGCGGCGAGAGGAGAGCTCCATAATGGAATTTCATACAAAATTGAAGATCTAGCCCTGCAAAGTGACATTCTTTTGTTTCAATATCAATTTGTGACACAACATCTGGCGTTCAGCCATTAAAAACATTTTTGGATTATCGTTTAAATTCAATCCAAGTTAGAAATGAAACGAAATAAGTACTTAAGTGTTAGTTATAATAGAAGTTTAGTTTAGTTTTATTTGCCTTACAAATAAAACATTGATTTCTTGGCGTTTTTTTTTATTGCAATGCGTGTTTGAGAAAAGCACTATACCATACCTCGGCGTGAAAAGGGATTGCCAGCCTCGTAACCCTATCTGGCCTCGCTACGCTCGGCCGTCTATACCTACTAGGCCGGCAACCCCAATTTTCCCGGCCTCTGCAGTAATGTATGTACAGGAAAAGATTTTACTTATACGATGACCTTTCTCTACTTTCTTTAGTGACCTCATTCTATATATTCGTAAAGTAAGCTTGGTAAAGTAGTAGTTAAACATACTTTTTCACTTTATTTCCACAAACCAAAAACGATTCCAATCTGGTCCAGCCGCAGGCAATGTTAATAAATAAACATATGATTCGATACATTTGTGCAAAATTAAATAATCAGTGAGTTTTATTACAATAATTAATTCTAAGCCGCAGTCATACATACAGTCGCTTTACTTATATCTGCATAGTGAAGTTCATATTGCAACTTTTATCTCATAATTTTTACACTCTAGAACCTTTCCGCCCCAACGGCCATCGGTTGGGTGGACCGACGATCTGGTGAGGATCGCGGGAAGCCGGTGGATGAGAGTGGCATAAAAGCGACCGTCGCGGAGACCCTTGAGGAAGGCCTATGTCTAGCAGTGGCCGTCTTTCGGATGATATGATGATGTGTATTACACATAATTATCATGGCGTCTCCCTGATAGCATTTGCGTGCAAAGACCGTTCGTCAGCGAATCTCTGAACTCTCACCAGAGCTGTGCGACGCAGCGAAGTGGTGCGTGGAAAATACCCACCAATATTATTTCACTTAATTTTCTTAGCCTCGCACAGCGAAGCCATCCTATTGGTAGATTTTCTCATTGCACAAATATGGTCGCCAAACTAATGTTTACAAAATGGAGAACATTACAGTAAAGAGGGAACTATTTGGCACATTACCGGACTTTGTTAGTCATGAAAACATGGAAGCAGTCACGGAGCAGCCTCTCACTTTACATTTTATGGCTCATCACGTTTTCTGCACTCTCAGTCATAAAATTATAAGAGTATGTAAGGACGCTCTGGTTAGTTTTCTTTTAATAAAGATGATGTTTTTATAAACTCACTTCTCTCAAGTGTTACGATCGAATTTGAGTCCCAGCTACAAAAACAATGTCTGCAGCACATATAGAACTTATTTTAAACTCTTTGTGACTTTAGTTATTGCTATAGGTAGGAACCGTTAGGTATTTTTCAATTTGTTCTCATTTGACCGAACTAGGTTGAAACACACAGAAAACGCCTTCACTTAGTGATATTGACGTAATCCGTTGGTATATAATTTCATATATTCAATTAAAGTTCACAGATCTAACAAAGCCAGTAACTTTCCTCCTTTGTTGCTACATAACAATGTTAAAAAAATATGATACAAAAGTGCACCCTATCCGTTACGACTCGCGTCAGTAGTCAAGCTATGGTCACTTTACTTTTCGTGTAGTGTTTAAAAAAAAAGACGCTACTGTAAATTTGCTTTGAAAGATTACTTTTTAACCAAATTTTAGTAACTAATTAATTTTTAAGTTTATTGTATAATATGAAGTATTTAATTTTTGACACTATGCATACATATAAAGAAAGAGATACCTTTTTAACAAAATATTGAAGAAGCAACAGCAAATTTCCATCAAATACTATATTAACCGACTGACCGTTCATGTCACAGATGGAGTGACCACAACACAAACAGAACGTTCACGTTTGAAACGGAGACATGTGACACTATATCCAGTAGAGTTTGGCGCTGCGGCGCCGCGGCGGCTGCGCGGGCGCGGGCGGCGCTCAGCTGGCGGGCGGCGCGCCCTGGCCCGCGCGGACCCACTCCACGAACTCGTCCAGCATCACGGGCCCTGCCAGGACAACGCAATACTCAACACCTGTTCTTTCTAGTTCAGTGCAGCGGCTGACAAACGTCTTGACTAATGGGTAATTCTCATATCGGTTCAATCGCCCGTCACAGCCGTGGCTACAAAATCGACGATTTTCGAAGGAAAAGCTATTGATAAGAATTGTAAGCGGCAGCCATTGATTTAGTATATACTAGATACACAATCCCGCACAAAAATGTTGTTATAAACTGTCCCAAATGACATTGACAACTGTATTCAGATACATGCTAACATCGCTATGTTTTACCTTAAACATTCATGCAAAAAAAAACTCAATATACTAGCTGTCAAGTGTCAAATTTGCAAACGAACGTTTCAAAATATTTAAAACTTTTTAGTGAAATCACCATATCATAATATTTACGACAAAAGTGAACATCGGACGAATGGATTGGATGGATTAAAAATATCTACTTGCATAAAAGTTTTTAGACAATTTGATATTATTTTAGTATGGTTCTGTGTTTCTCCCGTTCGTATGTTATTTCTAATGAAAGCTTCTGTTTTCTTGCACACAGCAAATACATCTTGAGATGCGTAAAAAATCCCACCTAAGTTTTTGATGTCAATTAATTTATGAAAATCGTGCCTTTCCTTAGCTAAAAGAGAATTTGTGCATATGTTGCACCGAATTGATTTTATTAATTTCCGAACTAAGTATCCGGCAATTATATCCTATGACTTGTTTGATGTAATCAATCACAACAATTTCCAGACTTATCAACATCTGAAGACAAAATGTCACAGTTTGCTTAAATATTTGTTTCTATTGCTGATTCTGCGTGTGATTGGTCATTGATTTCTCTTTCGGTATCCTCGCGATACCCAATATAATAAACATTATTATAATTTTTTTGTCATAAGTCAAAATAAACCAACACAATTTATTAAAATTAATAAAAGTAACAGCTACTCCATATATTTTTGTTCCGTGATAAGTCATAATTTGTATGTACAAAATAAATTCCTAAAAATCATGAAAGCATTATAATTTTAACTAGAATATGTTCATAAATAAATAGAACTTACGTAAAATAAGACATTGTATCCTTTTTATTTGTTTTTTTGTTAGTATTTTTGCAGTTTTTCACTGCACATTTTGTCATGATTGACAACTGCCACTGTCTGTGGTTGGAACAAGACTAATAGCCAAACTACTGCCCAAGTCGATTAAGCAGTAATTTTGACTTGCCATTTTTTCCTCCTGATTGTGTATCTATATATACTAAATCAATGGCGGCGGCTCTGCATTCTACAGAATAGCCGCAAATGACATTCGAATCTACAGGGAAGCCCGAAGCCGTCAATAATGCGACCACGGTTGTGACGGCGGCTGAAACGCTCGTGAGAATGACCCTAATGACTAGAGGGTGACGATGTTTCCAAACATTTTTAAGCTTAGGCTGCACTGGAATTGTTGTCAAATATTTTTCGTTATTTCGTCGTTTCGCAGCATCAACCTAACCTAACCTTATGACCTTGAATGCTCAGAAGCTACTTTTAGGGCTCTTTGGTAGATACATTTTGAAAACATTAAATTTCCATACATTAAAAGGGGATCGAGTTCATTGTCTGAGAGACCAGTGGTCGTACCCTCCACCACTGGCTAGATCATGGATTTACCAGCTCATATTATGATCTCTACAGATTTTAGCACATCCTATAGAGTGCGCTGGCGCAAGAGTTGCGTCATGATTTTTTACAGCTTGAAGAAGCGTAAAGTTTAGCCAGGAAGTCGCCGAGCAAGGACAAGCACTCACAGGCGCCGTCGCGATCGTAGTGCAGGAGCTGGTTGTCGACGGAGCGGCTGAACTCCAGTATGTTGCACCACTGGTCGCGGTTGACGACGCGGTAGCGGCGCGCGGCGCCCTCGCGCGCCAGGAAGTCGGCCAGCGCCGGCCGCAGCGCCCAGCGCGGCAGCAGCACGCCCAGCAGCGCCCGCGCCGTGCCCGTGTCCAGCGACCGCTGCTCTTTGTCCTGAAAAAAATTTGCAATGATAGATTCTTTCAGCGCTTATTGAGAGAACTTGGAAGATTTGAATGACTCAAATATATAAGTGCCGACGCGTGGCTTCAAGATTTATGACTATAAATTATTCAAGAGTCACTTAATTATAATCCCGTGCTAAAAATTATGTACCTACATCAACCTGTATTACCAGAGAAATTTAAATTTTTCCATGTATAAATACGCAAGTAAAAAACAGTTGGAAAACTGAAACAAAACGTTCTGTGAAAAATAAAATATTATTATGGATGAGGATATGTTCTTACCCTAGCGAAGTCATACGAATATCTGTATACAGCCTTAAACACGTAGGGGTCGTTAAGTAAACTGCGCAGGTAGTCCAGCTTCGCCTGGAGTTTATGGGCACTGTCGCACTGTAACTCTGTTAGTCCTGGAAATACAAAAAAAAACATTTTTATTCAAAGGATAATACAAAAAGGTCAAAGTGTTATGTCTCCTGTGTGTATGTGTCCTGGCCTAAACCCTCAGAAGATAAGATACTGAAGACAAACAAAGCACACAGAGAATCCAAAGTGACTCAAACAAACTGATTTCGGGTCAGGTATGCTTCCTGCTCTGTTATTATTATTACAATAATTTAGTAAAAGATATGAATGAGATTGACTGGACTAAAAACATTGCAAGTAAGCCCTAGTATAACCCCTTTCGAGGAATAGGTCGAATTATCAGTCACCCTGTATATGTAAAGTGATGGATGTCACAAATAGTGGATGGCAATGTTCAAAGGGTTTTGCCTTTCAACATGCCTAAGAGTCTAAACATACCTTTCAACCATTCCTCTTGCGTGAAGTATCCCATCTGTTTGGCGCCCATCTTATACGCGATCACCAGCATCACCACATTCTCCGGGTCCACTCCTATGTCCTCGCAGAATTTCTCCATGCCTTCAGGACCTGGAATGAGTTGAGACTGTTATGAGATACATAAAAATTAATAAATCTATGTTGTGAAAAGGATGGTGTACCGAAATCTGATACAGCTGTTTTAAACCATAATGGTGGATTTACGTATACTTTTGTGTGAACTAACTAGCTTTTGCCCGTCGTCGTTTATCGTGTGTCCCACGGAAACTATGTAATTTTCCGGGATAAAAACTATCCTATGTCCTTCCCCGGGGCTTAAACTATCTTCATACCTTCATCTAAATGGGTAATTTTCATATCGTTTCAACCGCCCGTCACAGCCGTGGCTACAAAATTGACGATTTGCTAAGGAAAGGCTATTGATAAGTATTGTAAGCGGCGGCTCTGCATTCTACAGAATAGCCGCAAATGACATTCGAATCTACAGGGAACCCTGAAGCAGTCAATAATGTGACCACGGTTGTGACGGCGGCTGAAACGCTCGTGAGAATGACCCAAATCGGTACAGCGGTTTAAGCGTGAAGAGGTAACAGACAGTTACTTTCACATATATAAGTGAACTGTGACTATATCTGTAAAGCATTTAATGATAAGGTCCAGGTTGATTGCATTTACACGGATTTTGCAAAGGCGTTTGACAAGGTCGACCACGGAATACTTCTTATAAAATTAAATCAAATAGGGATCCACGGTGACCTTCTCAGATGGCTGGAGTCATACTTGTCGAATCGTAGTCAGTTTGTGGCGGTGTGTGGTTTTGAGTCATCTCCATTTTTGGCGACTTCTGGTGTCCCGCAAGGCTCGAATTTAGGTCCATTATTATTCCTGATTTTCATCAATGACCTGTTATGCAAGTTCAAATGCAAATGCCTCGCGTACGCTGATGACCTCAAAATATATACACGTGTCGCCAACGCTGATGACTGTGAATATCTTCAGCATGATCTTGATGTATTGGAGAATTGGTGTAACGATAACAAAATGTTCCTAAATGTTACAAAATGTCAATGTATAACGTTTACAAAAAAAACTTACTACACGGAATTCACGTATAAACTTTTAGGCACTGAATTGAGTCGAGTATTTTGTATCAAAGACCTGGGAATAACGTTTGATAGCAAAATGTCATTCGTCCCACACATGGATTGCATCATTTTAAGGGCTAACAAACTACTTGGCTTTGTTCTGCGCACCACTAAACCCTTCAAAAATATTGATAGTGTTAAGCTTCTATTTTTTAGTCTGGTTAGGAGTATTCTAGAGTATTGCTCTAGTATTTGGTCACCTCATTATTCTATCCACATCAACAGGATTGAGTCTGTTCAATGTCGTTTTGTCAGATTTATATGTACAAAATTGGGTGTGCGTCAGTCGTTGCCTGATTATACTGACAGACTTAAATATTTAAAAATGCATACCCTCGAGTTTAGGCGCGAAGTGTCGGATCTCATATTCCTGTATAAGGTGATCAGTGGTTCGGTAGATGCGCCCATCATTGCTCTGCTGCCCATACGGGTCCCCAGAGGGACGTCAAGACATCACAGACTCTTTGCAATGTCCGTATCAAACAACAGGGTATCATTCAACAACCCACTCCAACGCATGTGCCGCCTGTATGATGCCTTGGATTGCTGTACAAAAACTGACATCCTCAGTCAAAGCCTGTCTTCATTCAGGAACTCCTTGATCTCTTCTTGTAGTTATGCTTGGTAGGTAATCGTTTTATGTTAATATTTTTTCTAATTTTAATCACAATTTACCTTTATTTTTATTTTTTAATGTTTCAAATTTGAAAAATTGTAATTAAGTGCCTATGTAACTGTTCTTTGCTTGTAACTCACAAATTTATTCTTGTTTTTTTTTTTACATTGAGTGACGTGCTAGCCTTTAAATTGTATGCATGTGTACTTGTTTTTATGTTATTGTTATTTTAAATGTATATCGCATGTGTATTGTTGGCCAGCCTATTTAAATAAAATAAAATAAAATAAATAATATTAGAAGGGATAGTAGGGATTCATGGTTGACCGTGCCGCCGGAGCACCCCTGCCGTGTGTGAATCCACCTTTATGACAACTTGAAAACATTGTAATTTTCCCTCTATTTTTTTTTTTAATAATATTGTCCGGTCTAAAAGGACCGAAGAAAGAAGGAAGGAAGGAAGGAAAATAACCGTTCACTACTGTTTAAACTACTATATAAAAATAGACAGAATGCTAAAGCTCTTTAGAACGTCTTTTGTGTTGGGAGTGAATGAAAGAAATGTTCAACCTGAAGTTTTTTATAAGCTATTGCAGTATACAGTCGAGGACAGAAAGATATTTACACTTTTGGACCTTATTACAATGGAACAAGGTGAAAAAGTGTAAACATCTTTCTGTCCTCGACTGTACCTAGACAGTTAATTTTTTTACCTAAAACATCTGGTTCAGACACTGTCGTGTATTCTTTGAACCACGTTATACATTTCTTCTGGCTGTAACTTGTCTCCTCTGCTTTGGAATGTCGTCGTGAACTGCAAGAGAATTGTGATAAATATTCATTATTGATCAATACTCAGGATCATCAGGCCAAAGTCGACTATGTGGGGGCTGTGATCAGAAACACTAGAGGATGACATAATGAACTCGCAAGTGGCGCTGAATTGTAATTTTTTTTTATACCACGATGGTGGCAAACAAGCGTACGGCCCGCCTGATGGTAAGCGGCAGAGTTGGGCGTTATTTAGATAATTTCTTATCTAGATAATTACTTCAAATAAAATCATTTCAAATAAATTTATTCGAAGATAAATTCAATCACAAATAGTGCGTTGACTACTTTTTTATTTAGATAAATTATCTAGATGAAGATAACCGACCTCGTTTGTTATTGAAGTAAGCTTATAATAATAAACGTATACAGAATGTCACGTCGGGTCAAACCGTCACACTGACTGTACTACTGACATTCATCTTTTATTTAAAATCCCAACTAATTTATCTAGATAAAAATGAAACTGATCTAGATAAATTCAAAATAACAAATGACGGATTATTTAGTTACTTCAAATAAAAGAAGATTTAGTTATCTTCCCGGTTTTTTGTAAATAGATAATTTTTGCCCAACTCTGGTAAGCGGTCACCGTAGCCTAAGGACGCCTGCAACACCAGAAGTACCACATGCGCGTTGCCGATCCTTTATAAACCTAATACATACATACTAAAATAACCTGACTTTCAAAACTAAAACCCGACTGACGGCTAGTATGATGCACCCTTATAATTTGTATATAGCCTACGACACTCGCACGTTTTAGAAGAATCATATGACACCCCACTTATTAAAATCGCTCCAATAGTTTAGGAGCTAGAGTGGAACATCCGACTTTACATACATACGACTGATAACCACATTACCCTTCTTTTTGCTTTGCGCAGTTGGGTAAAAAAGCTGGACAGCATCTATCAGACATGACATCTATAGACAATTAAATAATGAGTCAAACACCCTTTTTTATTCAGGAGTTAAAAAAAAAACTATAACTCGAGGCTTTATATAGTTGTAAGTAGTGTAGCATAGCCGTGTTGTTGAAACACAGAAGGCAATACATGAATAATGAATAATAATGAATAATGTGTTGTATAATCTTGAATGATTGTATCGTTCTCAAGATTTCTCAAATATCACCACATAACAGACCATTCTCGATGATCCGCGTTTAATTTCGAGCGGCAAGCGAATTCTCTCTTCATTGCACGGTCGAGACGCTCACCACACAGCGGCTGATTCACATTACGCGCAATGTGTTAGAAAATTCGGTCGCCGCTCAGCCGGTCGCGCAAAGTTCGTGGCCAGGCCGTTATACATTATGGTGCTGGCTTAGCTAGTAGTTTACCTGGTGTTGCGCGATCGTTTGTGCTGTTGGTGGTGATGGTGTAGCGTGGTGGCGCCGGGCAGGTCTCCTGCGCCGGCGCCGCTGCGCGTGCGCTTGCTGCAGCGCGGCATCGCTCTACCACCCTGTAACAACACACACTTGTTATCTCGTCTGCACATTTCTTTTTTTCAAGAACACAGGAACCACATATTTATAAGGGGCCATTCAAGTATTACGTAAGCACCAGATGGGGGGGCAGGGGGGCTTCGCTTATTTTTGATGACATGGGGAAGAGGGAGGTCTGATTGGCGATTATGTCAGCAATATTTATTTATTTTAGTAATAACTATGATAGATATTTTTGTACAAATTATACCAATGCTCATGTAAGCATTGGAGGGGGAGGAGTGGGTTAAAAATGACTAAAATTCTGCTTACGTAATGATATGTAAGTCTTAATGTTAGACTGCATTATTATTTGTCAAAAAGCAATTTCCACTTTAACTATAAAATTTTTCAGTACTTCATTATTTTAATACAATCCTAAGCTAACCTAAATTATCACAACAAATGGACAAACCGACACAAGGCATCACAGGGGCCCACAAGCGAATGCTTACAGCACCATGGAGGTTTAATCCGACACTGATCACTGAGTAAGAAACAACATAACTACCTGTAGTTATATAACATGGAAACGATTTATGTCTCAAAATTGATATAGGGTCCAGTCATGCTGACATCCTCAAGCTTTAATGCCATTATCTACTATGGAAATTAATATAATGGCATTATAGCTTATGGATGGCAGAATAGATTATCAACATTTTGCATTAAGTAGTGCGGAAAATAAAAAGTATCATGGATAAATGTATGTCTACAGAAGGGAAGAAGGATGACTGTAAATGGTGTAATAGAATGTCAATAACATGGTTTTAAATGAAGCTTTTAAATATCTTGCATAGTCATTGTGTTGTGTAAATTGTAGTCAATAATACAAGCCTAGAGCTTAGTTTGGGACTAGGTCAATTTGTGTGAGATTGTTCTCTGATACAGGAGATTATAGGGTTGTATAACATTAAATAATATTGCAACTTTGTTGATGTACCAAGGATAGTGCTATTTAAGGAACAGTTTAAACAATAAAGTTCTTATAAGATTTGTATTGTATCAAGGTTTGGTTAATTATTGTTGTGATATTAAGAGGAATATTAAGAGGAATAGTATTTTTATATCAACTTCATTACATTGTAAGCAATGTTACTGACTGATTCTCTTTAAATTGTATTCAAGGTAAAAATATTTTCTTAAAATCCAAAATAGGAATATGACATAAAAGACCTTAACTATTTATATTAATAGAAAATCCATTCAAATAATTCTCAGACAAGTTACTATCAGAGAATTGTTTTAACAAACAATGGCAATACAACAAAATACTATTTTTGTACACTGTTTATTGTTTAGTACATTTCATGTTTGTTTAGTAATAATAGAAAATTAAACAATATTTTGGTAGATATAACTGTCAGCGGCGAATTATAGAGTATGATAACTGGTCACGAATTCAGCTGATATCGAAACCCCGAATTTAGAGGTTATAACCATCTATGAGGTGGTCCCAATGGTTAAATCGAGCAACAAATCTCACGATTCAACATTTATTCAAGGCGATACGTACCATTTATAGGATTGAAATACTTTACAAGCAAAATAAAATCGTATGTAGGTTCAAATTGGAAACCCACTTAACACAACATTATAATCGTTCCAGCGGAAATCAAGGCACGTATTTAAAAAAGAATGAAAGTAACTTACTATCGGTGGCAGATTTGATATGAAATTTGAAAACTTAAAGGGGTTGTTGTCTCCTATTTTGCGAATTTTGCCTGAACAGCTTGTCGTAAAATGTCTTCTTGACAGGTCGATAATAACCTGAAATAAAAAATCAATGTGGAGAAATAAAAGAGGACAAACGATATCAATGAGCACTTTTTTAACTAGGCAATGAGGTAATTGAAATTAACAAAAAAGACAAATCATTAAACCTGTATATGTATAATCGAGTGATACAATTCTAAGAAAAAAAAACAACAGTAATGGTTTCGTCGAAACAGGGTTACCTTCCCCTCGGAAATAATTAACAAAGAACAGTACGTAAGCGATTTGAGATTATCACAACTAGCTAAATAGTTCCGTTACAGAATTATAATGTTTTTTTTAAATCAAACAGCAGACACAGCGGAAGAAAAACTCAAACGACGGCTATAAACTAACGTTTTGTTATTGCAACGGAATAGTAAGGCCGGCGGCCGCACATAGTAAGTAAATTTTAGTAGAAAAAATGTGATTGGGAATGAAAAGCAGAAATCGAACTGTTAAATTCAAAAAACATTTAGGATTTTATACTTAAAACGACTTTTCAGTGCTATTTCGACGCGAGTATGTTGGAATTGGAACACATCCTACATACAAATTGCAGTTTTAAAATCATGAGCGTTTCAAACGAAACGAAACGATAGGTAGAGCTGTATTAGTTATTGCCCAATATGAATCCATCCGTATAGCCTGGCAAAAAAATCGAGCCAAAAATGAGGGTGCTGTTCGGAATGACATTGGCAACATGATCCAAGGTTTACTTTAACCTGGTGCTCTTGCCATTTGAAAATATTGCTTGCGCCGTGGAATTAGACCAATTGGGGCATAATATTACATTATAAATAAATATTATAACGCGATATTCGAATGTCATGATAATATTGATAATGTAACATGTCAAATCGCAGTATTTTATGATGGCATCAGTATTATCGGGATAATATCGCGTGATAATATTGATAATGTAATATGCCCCACTAAGCTATAAAAATGGTATATATTTAAGGCCCCTTCCCACTTAGCGTCTTTCGAGCGTCGGCGTCCCCGCGACGCCAACGCTCGAAAGACGCTAAGTGGGAAGGGGCCCTTATAGGGAGAGGAATCTGGAATTCTCATAGCATAAATTACATAAGGATTGAACAATAGCTTTTATCGACTTTTTCAGTTATCGATTCATTGTAACCTCTTTCTATGTTAAACTTTGCTATTATATTTAAAATCTAAATGTATATACGTGTAATCTAAATCTATATACGTGACGCTAAAGAGTTTATTTGTGTACGTTGCAGTGTTTTTTAATGTGTTTTGAAGTTAGTAAGAAGCTAGTCTATTATTATATTTAGCTGTGATATGAAGTAAATTATTTTGCATGAGCACCTAAATGTACGTAGATAAAAAGTCTAATTCTACTTTACATAAAAAATGTGATGCTACGTGAGAATTTCTTGTCGAGAGTCCATAAAATATAACGTTTTATCCCTATGAGACGTGACGTTTAATTTTTTGCTATGAGAATTTTGCTCGATAAGATTCGATTTATATGAGGCGAAATATGTACGTAATCTGTAAATTATAAAGACATAATATAAATATTTATTATTTTATATTTTTTTTATTTTTATAATATCAATATGTCATTTCAATTTATGCTAAATTCACATAGCATATATTGAAATGACATATCGATAGCTCCCCGAATTTTATAAGTTTTCTAACTAAGAAGATGCTACTTAAAAAACCACGTAAAAAGGCATATTTTGTTCAAAGAACTTTCGAAGCTAACTAAGCTGTTTGCGTACAGTACGCACTCCATTTAAAACATTTAGGGAGGTGAACCTGAGGCAAAAATTAGCCGCTCACTGTTCGCCTAATGAGGACACGGCCTAATATATGTAGAATCTTTATTATCTTTATTAAATTGTTTATATACAAAATGTTTTATAATAATGTCAATAAAAAACCCTATATTTAAGACCTGTATACTTAATACAGTGGATTTTTTTTTATACGAGGAAAAAACAAACGAGCACGCGAGCTACCTCCTCTGACATTTCGGTATACATAGCAAAGTGACGAGTTCGTATATCACCGGGCTTCATATTAGCTACATGTTATCGAATAATTAATATTATTATATCCAATTGTCACCGGTCACCTGTCACTGTTAACTTTATGAAATAACTTGGTGGAGGTACTCTCCCATGAACTTTGACAACTCAAGAAGGGTTGACGTTGTCGGTCCGTTGCCAGGAAGGTCTTTTCTTGAAAGTCTCAATGTCATGCACTCAGTTGCACAAACGTTAATTAATTAACTCTAATGTCCCATTTGGTCGCCTTTTGTCACTTTCTAACTAGCTGAGATAGCTAAGATGAAACGAAACTTAAGGTGTCATTAAATTAAATGATCGTTTGTGCAACAGGGCGAGTACTTTTACTGCCGCACTCAGAGACGACAATTAAGTTTTAAGTTTCATTAAAGTTACTGCGTCTTATTATATTGCTATAGCAAAGACAGTGACAGCAGCTACTTTAATTAAACTTAAAACTTAATTGACGTCTTTGAGTGCGGCAGTAAGTGCAATAAAAAAATTATTATTGTCACCGTCCATTTTTACAACTACCAATATCATAAATTACTTTTAGTTGAAAATGACGCATGACGGTGACTAATCGTAAATCTCTTTCATAAATCAGTTATATAAACCAATAAACTTCCAATTCGTCAAAATAAAGTACTTTTTAACAAGCTCTGGATTTAAAATAAGTAATTTAGAAGTCAGTTTAACTCACAAAGAGATTATTTATTAGTTGGCGCTAACAAAACAAGTAATAGAGTGATGAGGGTCGCTCGGAGGCCCTGAGGGCGACCCTCCGCTCCCGTCTAGATTTAGAGCAACTCATTATCGATCGTTTTAAACAAATTAAAGAGTTGAATACTCCAATACACGCACTAAAATATTAATACGATTTAAGGAGAACTTATGCTTAAAGTGTGTTAAAGTCCGGTCTCTCACTGCCGCACTCAGAGACGTCAATTAAGTTTTAAGTTTCATTAAAGTTGCTGCGTCTAATCTATTGCTATACTGCCACACTCAGAGACGTCCATTAATTTTTATGTTTCATTAATGTTGCTGCGTCTTATTCTATTGCTATAGCAAAGAAAGTGACAGCAGCAACTTTAATGAAACTTAAAAATTAATGGACGTCTCTGAGTGCGGCAGTATAGCAATAGATTAGACGCAGCAACTTTAATGAAACTTAAAACTTAATTGACGTCTCTGAGTGCGGCCACGCCTCAGGGTGCAATCTAACTGGGTCAGTAATGAAAATTCTGAAACCATAAGACATAGGGTTTGTTCTTAGGAACAATGGCGTCGATTTTATATTTAAGGAAAACGGTATTCAAAGATTTTTAATATTAAGTAATACCTAGATTAAGTGATAAGAAACGACTCTTGCATTAACACTCAATGTCTAAAATAAATAAATACACGCGTAAAATGCGAAATCTCACAATTTTTTTAAGAGTAAAAACCTCGGGTTTCATTTCCAGTCGTGTACCTACCTATCTGTGACTTTTATAGGGAATCTTTAAATGCAGATTTTCTTTTTTCCAAAATCGATGCCGTGGTTTCTAATAGCTTTTCAGACAAGATTAGTTAATTAATACGGCCCTTAGTGAGTTATAGTCATGACGTGTTCACGACTATATGCTACTTAATGTCAATATCGTCATACTTATTGTCTGAATCAGTCAAGAACTGTTAGTTTTAACCACTCTTTACCACTTTAATAATATTACGAATAACCTAACTTCCCCTAAATTTTTGAATGGCGTCTGGCTAGAAAGCTCAGCAGTGTCAGCACCCGCAAATAAAGCCTCCGTAAGCAAACGATCGGGCAGATTTTTAATTTCATTTGCCGAGTAGTTGTCAGAACCAGATTTCACACGTCCTAAGCCCTGTATTGCTGTCTAATTTGTCGAATTACTAGAAGTTTTTCACAAACATTTATTTTGTTGTTGTCAATTATATTTAAAGTAGGTATGTACGATGTGAAAGTTGGATTCGTCAATGACTAGCTAAAAACTCATCCCTATCCTTGAGTACTAGCATCTCCTTCCTAGTACGCGTTCAAGCACAATGTTACAATCACAATCACAGACATACTCAGTTTTGAAAGCAAATTTAAAATTGCCATATCAATTCCTGAAGTCCAATCGAATGGCAGTACTGCCAACTTCAAAAACATTTCAGCGAGCCTAACATACATCACAAGAATAAAATGACAGCACGAATGAAAAGTTACTAGAGTAATTAAATGTCATGCTTAGCTTAGAGCCTGTGCACACTACCGTTTTTAGCCCTTAGACACTCGGTCAAAAACGCTAGGTGTGCTCAGCCTCTTAATAGACTTAAACGTTTTATTTTATTACTCTAGCAATACCGGATAAAATCACTTATTAATAAAAGATAATAAAAATCTGGACGAGACACTTATTTTAAACCTAGAGCGTTACGTTAGAACATAGAATTTCTCTAGCATCTGTAAAATTTTATCTCGTGCATGCATACTAAGCCCGAAGGAGTATAGTACTTATCGTAATAAAGTTTCAGACATCTTTAAATTAGAACATTCACTTTGAAAAAACAATTTGGCGACTAATGAAATTAGTACAACGCTGTGAGTCTTTCTAGTGTCAAGCCGGCCGGCGAGCCCCCGCTTGCCCCCAACAACCCCTACATCCCCTAAATCTACCCTCGCGGGGTTCGCGACTTAGTTCGCAACCTTCCCCCGCGCGGAACGCACGGCCGACGGCGCTCCGAAACGGTATTCGCGATCTTGCAATATTCTGACGTTCGAATTTCAAACGTGCTCCGTTTATTTACTTTTTATCAGTGTTAGTGTTTAGATTCAGTGTTTTTTTGTTGCCAGTGTTTCGTGTTTTTTTCCTTGGATTTGTTTTGGCGAGTGATAGTTTGGACATCCGCATTTTGCCAAATTACGTAAGTGTTTACTGCATTGCGATAGGTTTTAGTATATGTTACATTAAAAATAATCAATTGCTGTAGTTAACAATATTATCTTGATTATTGTTCTTGATGGCCGTGAAAACTTACGGTTGTTATCGATTTATTAAGACCCATTTGCGTGGTTACGGTTAATTAACTTCGTTTAGGTTTGAACCTGTAACAGGCTTCAGTAGGTATTCAAACTTTTTGTTTCGAATGCTTATCTTTACGTCTTCACATTCTACAGTAGTTTTCATTTTTATCGCGACCGGTGACTTCTTTTATTAATTAATTAATAAAGTGATTAAACAATTCAATCAGGATATATTTCAGGGTACAGTGAAAAATATTTTACGCTCTACGCATATCGGTCGGTGGCATGAAGTGCTAATTGAGCCAAATTATCACGGTTGCTTAATTTGTTTTCCGGTGTGTTTATATTAATTAAATATAAACAATAAAATAAATAACAAATCCAGTAAATAAGTACCTAAGGAAATTATTTCAAACACAAAAAGAAAATTGTTTTACAACACAAGTTATTGATCAATTTTTGATTGGTTCAAAAACTTGGTCCTTCGAATCGTATTAGTAAGTAAATAGTAGGTAAGTAGTAATTGGTAAGCATAGGAATATGAATAAGAACCCTATAAATACTTTAGACAAATATATAATTAGAAAGCTTTATTTACCTATTCGTTTAAACAAATTTGAGCTCTTTCAGACAACCTTTGTAAGTAAACTAGATACATTTTCCAACAGTACGTGAATACAACAAACTTGTTCAAAACCGCAAATTGATTTTTTGTTTTGACCCTTTTGGCTTAGTGGTTGCCCTAACGACTTACAAACTCATGTCACGGGTTAGAATATCGGTACAGTCAACGTCGTAAGATTAGATTAGTAAATGTCCTTGTGACTCTTGTGTTTAGAGTTGGTTTTTGTTAGGTTATGTACGCTACACTATGGGTGCCTACTGTTAGCGAGAGCCTATATTGCTTCCGTCTGTCCGTCTGTACTGTACGTTTAAAAGGCTGTATCTTTTGAACCGTGGTAAAGTAGGTACCTATATAATGCAAAAAACATGTTACAAAGGAAGTCAACAGGCGGTCTTATGCTTATACATACTTAATAATATTTTTATGATTTACACAACCGGCCAGGGTCCTCCTAGAAAGACCAACTTATTTTCCGAATGCATATCTTTTTTAGGGTTCCGTACCAAAATGGTAAAAAAGGAACCCTTATGGTGAGACTTCGTTGTCTGCCTTCTGTATGTTACAGCAGTTTTTCTCAGCAACTACACAAGCTATCAACTTGAAATATAGGCATAGTTGTATAACTTGCTTGCCCGCATCTGTTTTTAGTAAAAAAATATGAAATTAATGTTATAAATTATTTAAAAGAAGTCTAGAAATGGGGAGTTGAAAAATGAAACTTATTTTGTTATAGCAAGTGGGGTGTCATATGAAAAGGCTCAATCTGCACATAAAACGAAGTGTTCAAAATTTATAGTTTTCGAGAAATTGACAAAAAACTTTAAAGATCTGTACTAAAATTTAGGCAAGTCAAAATGGCCCTTATTGCTTACGAATTAAAGTACATTAAAAGTATATTTTTGAAGTACGGACTTAAATACGGAACCCTCGGTGCGCGAGTCCGACTCGCACTTGACCGGTTTTTAATGTATGTTCCTTTGTTGTGTTTGTTGTTGTTTGTGTTACCAAATGTCCCTTTATATTGAGAACGTCACAAGTACTTAGGCACATTTTGCCCATAACATAATTGTAAAAGTGAAAAATTTGTGATAGAAGTGGGTTTTCACGCGTCGAGGGTCGCGTAGCTTGTCGATAATGGAGTGTGCCAGACTGTGATTCCGGCTTTATAAGTATACCTCGTTATCTCAGGGCAATGACGGCAAAATAGGAAAACATGGGGGCAATTGCACAGTTTGATATTAATTGTAAGTAAAGTGTAATTATTTACCAGGTTGTGTCATAAACATATATTTCAATTCCAAATACGTGTTTGGGTTTTGAACGAACGAACGTAGAAAAAACATTACATCCTGTATGATTTTGTCATAACGTGAATAGTAAAGTTTTACATAGTGTATAATTATCTCACTTTCGCCAAAATTTCACATACGAGGTCGAGTCACACAGTCCTCGATATGTACCTACGTTTGTTATCAGATTCCCAATCGAACCAATGGTATTTTGTGTTTTGAAAATGGTTACATTTTTTTTTTTTTCAAATGTGCCATTTATACTGATCAGACTGCTAATAAACTTAAAATAAATATAAAATTGTTCCAATTGGCCACATACTCCCCATTTTGGCACTTGTGACATTTCACTGCCCTGAGATAACGAGGTCTATTTATAAGATCGTAACGGCGCGTGTATATATAGTGGAAGTATAATTATATATTACTATGTAAACACTTTATTGTACCATATTGAGTTTTGCTGGTCAGGGTCCGAGGCCCCCCTGAGCTCGAGGGCCCCGGTTTGGCCCCGGGCCCGGCACCGCCTAGCGTCTAGCTACGCCACTGAAGTTTTAGCTAAGTACAGAATGAGTTAAGTGCGCCTGTGGGGATCCAGTTAATTAGTTTCTGACCACGTTCCCAGTTACTGGAAACTTATTCGTGACACGTTTCGGAGGTTGGCAGAAGGAGAACAGATTGACACCGGTATAACTTGAGATTTGATTTAAAAATGTAATTATAAGTGGCATACTTAGGTACCTATTTTTATAATTTTTTATTTATAAACGAACGCACTAAATCCCATTCGTCGGTAGCGGGCTTAACATGCATGGACGAGATGAAATTTGACAGGTGCTAGGGAAATGAATACATCTATTCCATATTCTAACGTAAGACTTAACACATAAGGTTTAAAATAAAAGTGTCTCGTCCTAACTTTTATTACCTTTTATTACTAAGCGACTATAGCGATTTTCACTTTTTTATAGCGATTTTGTCAAAACAGGATAAGAATAAACAGTTCTTGACAGATGCTCGTCTCAAGAAGCATCAAAAGTAATAGTTTTCTATAATTTGATCAGTTTAATAAAAGGACTGTGAACCAACTGCAAAATCTAGCCTTTTCATACAAACGGCGATAACGTTTTCCACCCCCTAAACGTTAACCGAATTCGACTAATTTTTGATATGTGGTCAGTCGGAACAAAAACTATGTCCATACGTTTCGTTTTTTTAAATATTGATTAGTTATAAAGAGATTATGGCCGAAATTACTTTTGTATGAAAACAATGAAACGGGAATAAATCGAAATTTATTAATAATATTGAAAAAAACGAAACGTACGGACATAGATTTTGTTCCGACTGACCATCTATCAAAAATTTGTCGAAATCGGTTAACATTTAGGGGGTGGAAAACGTTATCGCCGTTTGTATGGAAAGCCGTCACCTCACAATCCTCTTAATACGGCCTTAATTAAATACATTTTCATGATTTCTTACTATTCTTTCTTCCTTCACTGTCAAAAAATGTTTTCTGTATACCATACTAATAAGTTCGCATGAAATGATAGCACAAAAATATCTGGAGAACAATCAATCAGCAATAATTAAACACGATCAGCCATTTCCTTTCCCATTTTCGTCAAAATGGCCGTCAAAAAAATGGCCGTCTCATTAGGCGGGAAAGCGTAAAGAATATTTTATTTCATCACCTTTGTCACATGGCAAACAGGGCGATGTCATTAATTTTTCTTAAGAAAACGGTGTTATTGCCTGTTTCTTTCCTTTTTTCGTTATTAATGAATGTAGACTGTGATACACCTGGGCTTGAGGCAGAATTCTCATTATAGTACGGTGTGATAATCTAGATTTATTGCCTTATTTTAGGTTTGCCTGTATTAATTTTTTTATAAAAAAAAATAAGGCACAAAGTCCTAGCAAATTCTATGTAGTCTCTCGAGATTTAACTTTTTTCTCCTCCTTCGCTTTTCGGGGCTTTTATTTTGTTTTTTAAAGTTTTTTGCGTATTTACAATAAGAGAACCTGCTTATGGCATGTGAGGTCTGCACTTAATTCAACAATGGCGAGCTTAAGTATTTACAAGCTCTACATCTACTTATCAGAGCTGTATCTTTTAAACCTTAAAAGATAGCCCGTTGATTATATGTGTATGTGATATGTGAATATGTGATATAATGGCGGATTTTTTAAAAAAGAAGTCAAAAAGTAATAATAATAAGGGGTCCCTTTTTCAGCTTTTTTTGTATTTATTCTATCATAAAAACGGTAATACATACCTACAAGCTTTGAATTTGGTATGATTATAGAACAAACCGAAAACCAACAAATATCAGTAAAGATGGGTAACTTTAGCCCTGCTAACATTGTCCGCTCCTATATTTCAAGCTTTTCATTATATTTTTTACAACTTTAATTAACAATTACTTTCTTTAGAATACGTAGTGAAATTCTGTATTATCTATTTTGATAAAAATAAAAAAGTAGTGTGTTTTGTGTACGGAACCCTCAGTGCGTGAGTCCGACTCGCACTTGACCGGTTTATATACTCACAAACAGTCGTAGCATTAACATATAGATATTATACATACCTAACTGTACTGATAGCGACGGATATCCGTCTCTATATCGGGTTTCAGCCCTACAGCGGGAAGGTTTCCCACGGACTTAAATAACGTTATTCAACCTCAATTTACTTACCTTATTCTAGTTTATTTGCCGCTTTAAATAGCTATTTTCACGTGTTATAGGAATAACTAAACTATTATCATTCAAAAACCATTTCGAGTGCTTACTCAACCACAATCAATTGTCAGATTTTTTAAATATAAATTCTTATTTTTTTACTTTTCTTTAGACAAAAGTATTAATAATTAAAAGAGGTAATTACAATGCAAAATAGAAAAAGTCAGTAAATTTGTCCTATGTAAAATTATACCTAATAATAAAGTACTGTAGTAGGCGTAAGTAGAAACTGACGAATTGTTACATATGTATACACGAGCGTAGAAGTCGTTTATAGTGTATCCCACGGGAACTATCAAATTTTCGGGAAAAACTATTGTTGATTGATAGTGCTTCTTTCAAATAAATTAAACCACCTTTAACGCTTGCATGGAGAACATTTAATAAAAAATTACTCAAAAGCCTTATACATTCTAGGGTGAACTTCTGTTAGCATGTTTAAGTACGTAACAGCACCATCTAGACATTTAATTAGCAATATAAATGACATATATTATTTCCTTAGTAAAATTGGCGTTAGCATGTTTCTATACCTAACAACGCCATCTAGGGATGCAATAATAAACCCTGACATTATTATACATACATTCACTTTGAACAACTATCCTGTGTCCTTTCCCGGGACTTTATCTCCATACCAAATTTCATCTAATTCAGTTCAGCGGTGAGGTAACAGACAGACATAGTTACTTTCGCATTTATAATATTAGTCGGGATTTAAAATAAATAATAAACCAGTTTATTTACAATGAATAAGGAACTGTATTTCAGAGCGTATTGCAATACTTTTTAAACTTTCACAGTGATTTTTCCAGGTAGCGAGTCACCAATTACTGCCTGCGTCCGGTTGGTCTATAGGAGATACTTTGATTTTTGTTCCTGGCAACATTCTTTTTTTTTAACGATACGGCTTTGTATTCAGCACCGGTTGAACGATTTTTTAAATTTCGCGTGCTTTATTTTTTCGTCAGTCTTTATTAAACCTGATACAAAAAGGAGGAAAAGTCTACATGAATTTGTTGTTGAGTCCATATTTGGTTGCATACAGTTTTATGGCATACTGTTGATAGGCATAACTGTTTGAGTCATAATGATCACTTCGCATAACTGTCAAGAGGCATAAATTAGTTCGAATATTATATCGACGCTTGAAAGGAGAAATGGGATAAGCGACATTTTTGGTGATATTGAGTTATATATATCGTTGGAATCGGCTGATTTTTCCGCATCGAATGAGCTAGGTTTCGTGTTCATCTGACGACTTTGTTGTCGCTTATCCCATCGGTGATTTTGAGAAACAAGGACAAATTTTGTTACTAAACGACGTAATTTTTGACTCATTTTTAGATGATGGAGGTTAGATAAAATGTGTTTTGATTAAATTAAGCTAAGATTTTTTACTCATTTGTGAGGACAAATAACACTACACTTGGATAGTTTTGCTTTGTCGCGTCTAACCAGTGACTTGTCGTTTGTCTTTTTTTACTTGACTGTATATTCGATTTTATTTTCCATTGTGACTTTTTACCTACTACCTTCAGAAAGATATAAATTAGCTTAGATCAAATAACCTGATCAACCTTATCTGTTGTATTGCCGCTTATATTTATTTACCTAATTGCAGTTTATAAACCTTTGTCGCTTATCCTTATTTACTTATTTGCAGTTTATAAAATCTTTGTCGCTTATCCTTTTTTACCTGCAATAAGTTTTGAATACTCATGTCGCTTATCCCTATCTAATTGAATTTATGAAGTCGGTTATTACCAACATCCAAAAAAAAAGTGTCGGTAACGCATTATTCTCGGACGCAACTAGACCGTGCAAACGCCATCTACCTAAATCGCTACGCTAGGAGACGTTGTCTAAGTCATACGCGGTCGTCGCATAGATAGAAAGTCCATCAATCAAGGGATTTAACTAGGGCTTAATTAGAAATGCGAGATCCTTCAAGATGGAAAATTAAAATTAAAATCCTTATTTTGTAAGTAGGCCCTGTAGACACTTTTACATGTCTGAGTCTACCAGCGCTCCCCAAGATGACACCACTGTTGAGAAGAAGCGCCGCAAGAAACTCAACAGTTAGTCTTTTCTTTCAATTAACTCGTATAAACTGGTAAATAAATAAATAAATAAATAATGGTATAAATTAAGCTAGCGTTATAGAAAACTATTTAATCAAATGACAATTAAAATAAGCAAGTTTGAAAATTATTAATATACGAAGTAGTGTACGACATGTTGAGAGTATTGTGTTTTTTACTAAAATATATCATGAATCCAAAGTAGTTTTTGAAGCCTGAAAAAAAAGGTTGTAATAAAAATATTAAACATTACTTTTAACCATTGTTACTAAACAAACAGCTCATCAACTAACCAACTTATGGAGTTACGTAGAAATATTAAATTAAGACAAGTGACAAACAATTTAAGAGTAATTTCACTTATTGATGTAATTTAGGGCAATCTCTTATTTTATTAACAATTTTTTCCGAATGATTTTTTCTTACTTTTTTTTTTTTTTTTTTCAATATAAATTACAGTATAAATTGCACTTCATGTCAAATTACAAGTTATTATATTGAGATCGTCAGAAGTAGAAATTACACATTAATACAAAAATACAAAAATATAAAATTTGAATTATTTAACCTCCATGTTAATGTCATCTTATAAGTATATCTCCATTAAGGATCGTCATTGTGATCTAAATGCAACACATAATAATTTATACGAGAGATTCATCCATAACTAGATATAATTAGATAGTTTGTAGAAAACAATATGTAAACATTATTAAATCATGGCTACGAAAGTTACAGTTAAAGTACTTGTAAGTTTATACAATCTAAACAGTTAAGCCTACAGGTATGAATTTAGTTTTTTAGATTGTCGATTAGTTGGACTTTAGTGTCGAATTAACTTTGCAGTCAAAAAATTACCAGTTTTACAAAACAAAAAATCATAATTGTAAACTATTTAACTGTGGTTCGTTTTTTGATAGAATATGTACGAGGGCGAATTGGAAAGTTTTGAACCTGACCTTCAAAATAAAGACTTTATTTATTATAACAATTTTATTTTTCTGCATAGTTTCCAAAACGATCTATACACTTTTGCCATCTCGCCTCTAACTTCAGAATTCCATGCAATAAAAAAGAATATCCAAGATGCATTTATAGCTTCTTGTACTTTAATATTTGTTGATTTTTTTTGTCTTCATAAGCCTTTTTTTAGGTTGGGGAAAAGGTGATAATTGGAAGGGGCCAAATCCGGCGAATAGGCAGGATGCGGCAACAAGCCAAACCCACAATTAAGTATGTATTTGTGCGATTAATTTCGCTGCAGTGTGGACAGGAGCGTTGTCTTGTTGGAACAACACTTTCTTAGATAACATACCGGGCTTATTTATTTTTATTTTTCATGCAGACGTTGTAAGAGGGTACAGTAATATTCAGCATTTATGATTTTACCCCTTTCAAGGTAATATATCATTATGACCCCTCTGCAGTCCCAAAAAACTGAAGCCATCACCTTCTTGGCTGACAAAATGGTTAAAGCTCTTAGGAGATGGTGACCTTGACCTTTTCCTTTGCTCGGACTGTGATTTTGACTCAGATGTGCTGTGGTGGACCCGTCTCGTCCATGGTCGCGACTGAGAAAATCAAGATCAAGATACAAGAATCAATCAATCAAGATTTAGGATCACATTGAAATATTATAAATTCAAACAATCCTGTGATACTGTATGGTGTCTGCGTTTGTTTTCGGCTGAAAGTGGTCTAGGCACCCATCTGGCAGACACCTTAGAAAATCCAAGATCGTTGGTGATGATGTTCTGTGCTCGTTCATAAAAGATGGCTATTGCTTCCGCTATCTCTACGATCTTCAACCGCCTATCATTCATAATCATGTCTAGTATTTTATTGGCATTTTCTTCTGTAGTAGCCGTCAATGGCCTACCACGTCTAGGTTCTACTTGAACTGCTTCTCTGTCGCGTTTGAAATCCGCTACCCATCTTTATACAGGGGCATATGATGGGGCGGATTTCCCTAATGTCTGGCACATGTCTTCGAAAATATTCTTTTGTAAGTACTTGATTATTTACGGAACGTTGCTCAATTTTATCCATTATTATGGAAATTGCATACCTTGTTTAGTATTTCCGTCACAAATTTTACAATTGTTACAGGAGAAAAACAAAAGATAATGCATAATGATGAGAAAACATGTGAAGATTGACACAATTTATTGATTAAAAACTGGCGTGTGCCAGTGTTATTTTTTGTTTTTAATTTCGTTATCAACCTTAGGCTCAAAACTTTTCAATTCACTTACGTATATTAATACAATTATATTCAAATTAGGCCTACAGTGAAAAAAAAATCATAAAAAAAAGTCATAAAAAATTTCATACGTTGTATGAAAGCAAATATTAATCCTTATTTAATGAAAACAACGTTTTCAACAGGGATTAACTGTACATAATTGGTCAAGAACTTTTTGATTAGTTGTCATATTTGTAGTCATAAGAAATATTGTATGGGAAAACGCAAGCATATTAGTGTGGCTTCCACTGTAGGTAGGTATTATTATAAATATAATTGTATTAATATACACAATCTAACAAAAAAAAACTAATCTTACAATGTCATAAAATAGTCGTTTTTTTTTTTGTTTTTTAAATATATTTCGTTACAAAAAATAATGAAGAATCCCAAAAAGTACCATTTTTTCATATCAAATACTTTATAAAAAGGTATATTATTAAACGGGTCACTAATTTTTCCCAGAAGTGAATTAAGGTTTTATTTTAGCTTAAACCGCTTTTACGTTTTCAAGTTGCCCGTCTAAAAGCAGTCAGATAATTTATCCTGAATATATTTTTACACCTAGAATAAATATAGAGTTTTCTACCTCACCATCAAATTCGCATTATTTCTAGTTGGATAATTTTACTTGAATATGTTTTAGTATATTTTTTTGGTCAGACTCTTTTACCGAATTTATTTCTCGCTCAACATTTTGTTTAGACAATTTTACCTGAAACCATTTTAAAGACCAAATTGCGTAAGCGACACTAAAATCGAAACTAATGCATTTTTGGGCAAAATAATCAAAACATCATATAGAAAACAATAATATGTTCATTTATATAGGTTTCATTCAAAAATTAGTCTTGTAGAAAAATTTTGATGATTTTTTTTCGAAAATTTGCGCGGTTTTTTGGCTCTCCTGTAAAGTTTGCTCCGTGTCGCTTATCCCATTTCTCCTTTCAAGCGTCGATATTTAATCGTAATGTTTGAGAGCATAAATAACAATTGTCATACATTTATTGCGCATAAAAGTTTTAGGCATTTATTTATCAATCGCCATAATAGTTTTGCAACAACATATTTTTAACAATATCGAAGTATAACCAATACTGTTTTGCGTTACAACCAGATGATGTACGATACGACGAGGTCCTCGGAGCTCCGCTGCGCGGAGCTCCTATTCCGCGTAGTTAAGGCACTTCGCGCCTTGATAAAACGCTCACATAACCCAACCTGAAATTGACCTAATTTATCAAATTAGTTTACGTACGCATCGGTGTTTATTTGCTAAATGAGGTCAATTTCAACTATATTATGTCTATTGTCATAATTTATGCATTGCAATTCTTATGACTAAAAACATTATGATCTTCAATATTATGACTTAATAATTTCTGATAAGTAACATTACGATTAAAAAAATATGACATAATATAATTATGACAATGAAAGTATTATGCGCAGGATCATTTATGACAAAACACTTTTATGAGCAACAACTATATGCGTAAAGTGTTATTCCAATGGAAATTATGCCAATAGTTCGTATGCGACTATAGGGAAACCCTTTGTTATTGTACTGAAAATGCTATTTATAAACTTGGATAATAAAGAAGCGAGGTGTGTTGCTTTAAATTATTATTTTTAAGAGAGTGCCTTGCAGTGGGTGTTCATAAAAAAGAAACCTGGAACGGAAAATAACCTTGTCTTGCTCGTGAAAATAATTTTACCAGTGTAGCATAAAAACCAACCTGTGAGAAGTTAGAAAGAAAATACGGCATGGTAAAATATAAAAAAAGTGTTAAAGTGCCTTTCCACAGGAGATGCGCGTTCCACGCTTCAGCAATTATTCAGTATTCGGTACATTCGGCACAATTTTATGTTCGTACACGGAGAAAAAAATATTTTACAATATTACCAGATTGTATTGATTTTGGTGTAGGAAAACAGATTTCAGCTATGGTTAACAGATTTTTTTTTTATGACAACAAGTCATATTTTTGTTAATACTAGAATATTCTAGTTAAAATATTCTACTACTAGACTAGTAAGTCTAGTATGCGAAAACTTTGATATCGTTTTGGTTACCATCTAATTGTTACAAAGTAAAATATGTATTTAGCATACAACAGGTTGTATATACTATAGGTACAAAATTTGTTTCCTACGATAATAGGTAAATGGTAATAGGTACTAGAAATTATGTTGTACAGAAGTAGAATTTTATATTAATGTGTGTAAAAACGTATACTTAGTTGTCACATATAATACAATAAAATCAAGTAGAATTTACAATATTCTGTTACAGGAAACTAGATTTTTTTCTCCGTGTAGGTTTAATACACTATATTATAAATATTATAATTATAAAAGTAGGTACTTATACGGCATGTTTTTATTACATGGCGATTTAGATTTGTTCCGCCGTGCTATATGTACATTATTATTTGATGATAATGTGTGGTAAAACCAGGGACAACCCTTTCATCGGGAAAAGCCTTTCAAAGGGCTTCCCTTTGATATAGCTAGCCCAGTGATTTGCTCACCCATTCCAATTGGCAACCCATACGATTGACTTCCCTTATCGAATGAAGAACCCAACGATAAGGGTAGCCCTTTGAAATAGGTAACTGGTAACTGATTCATCTTGATGTCCCTAAGAAAGGGTTTCCCTAAAGATTTAAGCGCTTATTATAAAGCTTTCCCTTTTGTACGAGCCAATCACAAACGTGTGCCATAGGAAATCGAACCGTATTAGATCTTTTGCCGCTCCGCGCGGTAACTTCAAACGATACGCCGTCGGTAACGTATACTAATAAGGGTTTTATAAGGGTATTGGGTTAGCGCTTAGTTGAATGGGCTGTTTACTTGCTTCGAAAGGGACGCAAGGTAACGTGTGTTTTATGAAGTCTACAAAAGGTCTAAAATTGCGTATACACTAGTAACCTTTTTTAAAGGGTTTTGTAAGGGTATTGGTTAGCGCTTAATAGAATGGGCTATCGTTTGGAAATAGCGCTTTAAAAGCACATTTAAAGGGTTTTGACGGGCAGAGGGTTTGGTAGGTAAATCCTTACGAAAAACCCATACAAAACCCATTGAAAGGGATAGCGGGCCGGTCCCTGGGTAAAACACTCTTTCCCCAGTTTTTACTTTTGAAAAGTAGTTTTTGCATTTCCTAAACACACAACTCGGCATTCTCGATTTGGCCGCTGGGGGCTACCATGGTCGCATTTGTCACTGTGGACAAAATGGGATGATTATTTGGTTAGTATTCGTATCATATACCACACAGCAAAGCCTTGGGAATACGCCATTTGATTACTACCACTATCGTAAGGTTTCACAAGATTATGTTGGCGAATACTTACTACAAGAACGACAGAGATAAAACATATAAGCGCTCTTGCCCGCTCTAGCCACGCAGGAGTCGTTTATCACTATTCCCTCGGATATTCTACGAATTACTAATTTCCTGGATAAAAAGTACACTGTGTCCGTCTCCGGTACCAAATTTTACGTCGATTGGTTGAGGCGTTACAACGTAATGACGGAACAAACATGCACGCTTTCTTACTTTATTGGAATGAAGTTCCTCATCGCACGTAACACTAGGTCCCCTAGCATGCATACACGAGATAAAATTTGTCAGGTGCTAGGGAAATGAATACATCTATTCCATATTCTAACGTAAGACTTAACGCTTAAGGTTTAAAATAAAAGTGTACAAATCGCTATACAAATGTGAAAATCACAATAGTCGCTTAGAAATAAAAGGTAATAAAAGCCAGGACGAGACACTTTTGTTTTGAATGATTGGTGAATAAGAGCCGTCCGTGTCCGACACGACACTTTTGCTTTAGAGAACACGATGTTGGCCCGAGGATGAGCACGATGTTGTTTCGAGGTTACCCCAAGTTATTAAATAGATAAATACAGCAAAAATAAATTCGTTTCAACCGGGTGTCCCACGTCACATATTTTATAAAAAAAAAACCGTTTTATTAATTATAACTATCACAAAATAACAAATATTACAAAAAAAGGTGACTGTCATACAGACAGACAGATAGACCGGGCAATACGAGCGTTCCTAGGTTGACGAATCCCCAAAAAAACCGGGCAAGTGCAATCGGACTCGCGCACTGAGGGTTCCGTACAAATTTGGCCGGTTTTTAGTATCTGTTGTTATTCTATAGGGTTTGTTCTATAATCACACCAAATTTGACGCTTGTATGTTTTACCGTTTTTACGATACGACAAAAATAAAAATACGTTGAAAAAAAAACGTTTCTTGCATGGGTACTCCTTTATTATTTCACTTTATTACTATTTTTATATTTGTTAGTAAATCCGCCGTAATAATAATAACACATTCTGAAAAAAAAATCAACCCGCTATGTATTACGGTTCAAAAGATACAGCTCTTTATAGTTAGGACAGACAAACAGACAGACAGACGGACGGACAGCGTAGGCATATTAATAGGGTCCCGTTTGGCGCCCTTCGGGTACAGAACCCTAAAAACGACCTTTGATAAAAAAAATCAAGCAAATAATAAATAAAATAGAAGCTTACAAAAAGCCTAATTTCATACAACACTCAAGACCGTATTGCACAAATACTCAAGAAAAGTAAGTGTAATAACAGGCCACTGTGTCGATGGGGGGTGTGTACACAGGGGTGCCGAGGGGCGCCTTTCGATCGTCGGCGGAAGCCACTGTCCATCTCTCCCCTAGATAACTGTGTCAATTAGCAATAAGGACATATCAGCCGTCTAAAAACCCAAGAATATTGAACCTTCTAGAGTAACATGTAAAGTTGCAAATGGAGTACGTTTTCTATGACAGATAAGTATTTTTTTTAGGTTAGTGTTGACAGAGAAGTAAGGAAACGCATTCTATTTGTACCACTTAGTGTTTTTCTTGCATGGACACATGTCTGATTGATGGCAAAGACGGCAATGGGGAAAATTCCACTTATTTATTATGTTACATTTTATTTAGTGAATAGTTAAGAATATTATTACGACTGTTAAGAAAACCTTCGTAACTCAACTAAATAGCTTTGAACCAGCCTGTTTCAAATTTAGTTTTAAATAAAAAACAATTCATATTTCCTTGATATTTCCAAATTTTGTTTGTCTAACGGCCGCACTCAGAGACGTCAATTAAGTTTTAAGATTAATTAAAGTAGCTGCTGTCACTTTCTTTGCTATAGCAATAGAATAAGACGCAGCAACTTTAATGAAACTTAAAAATTAATTGACGTCTCTGAGTGCGGCAGTAAGTTTTTATTGAAGTGTTAATCTTGCAATCGTTCGCAAGTTAAATGGAACAGTGACATTAGAGTACAAGTAAAAGCATTTGAATAGTGACATTATCGTGATTAAAAATAATTAAATTTCGAATCATTGTTATTTCGCAGTGTCACTATTGGATTTAACGTGCTCTACACTCGTATTGTACCTCTCTATTGCCTTTTGGTTAAGTACGTAAAAGGTAGTAATAAAATTACAACGTTTTTTTCACTTATCGGATTAGGTAGCTACGAATATTTGGCAGTGTTATCATTGAAACCTCATTGTGAAACAAAAACAACCTATCAAATTAAACACTCATCAATTATTACAATTTTAATTGTTTACTAATAAAAACTATCTCTAAACCACAGAAATCAATTAAAACATTATTAAGTTTGACAGCCAAAAAAAATGGCCGCCTGTCAAGTCGCACGCAACTGTACCCTCCTTAAAACTTTACAAACTTATATATGCAGCCCGTAGTGGCGTTGTCTTATAACAAGGAGACGTTCTATTGTTTGAAGTGATATTAGTTAGAGTTTTCACCAACTGAAAATATAAGTTTGTAATGTAGTTATCTGCGTTTAGTTTTAAATAGGCGTATGTACATATGAATTTTGAGTGTTGATATACCTTTTTAGATTAGCACGGTAGTATCGGATCAATATTTTGCCCCCTATATGCCACTCCTGTTTCGGCGATCCACAAAATGATAATGTAGCACGCTTTGTAAGTTATTAGTTTTTTTTTTATGTTGGGGTAGGTCGTTGAAATATTTGATAAGGTAATTGGGGTAGGTTTGATAAAAATAGGGGTTCTTTCTTGTTTGGTCTTTAGTTGTAGCAATACAAAGTTTTTGTTTAGTTTCTAGATATTGAGATAAAAGTTTTAAATAAAATGTTTTTGATCTGTAGCGCGAAGTTATTATGATGTTCCATTACATTATTCAATACGTTTAAATGAGTAATATGTGCATGTTATGTATTCATACATTATATTTATTAGTATAGGATATTGGTATACGGTAGAATCGCAGAATGGAGGCATTTGGAAGAAATCGATCTGTCAGGTGTCATCTTCGGGAAAATTCGGTTTCTTCCGTCTCCTAGGTAGGTACATTGTATAAAAAAAAGCCATTATAATAACGAAAACAAATAAACAACAGAAATTTCATTAGAAGCGATAGATTAATTTAACCGTAGCACTCGTAGCTAAAGGCTTCGTAGATGTAGCTACGAGATTTGCTGAAATCGCGTAGCATTCTACGTGGTTGAAAGTAATACAATCTCTGCTGCTTCGACTACGGTACTGTTACGGGCTTTAGAACCTTGTAGCAGATAGAAAATGACGTATGACGTCATTTCTCTCCTGAGTTTCTCTCAGTGGTTCAATGACTGTAATATTATTATTGTGACAAGGTGGTCTGCTCATTTGCTTTTTTAATGACTTAAAAAAATGACTGAATTCAGATTACAAGCTAAGCTTTATTCACTTTTTGTGACTATATACCTTCACAGCATTGAAATACAGTTGAAAAGCGACTAACTTTTTCACTCACTACGAGTACATCAATAATATACCAAAACCCAACACCGATGCAAATTCCCTTTAACCAAATCAACTCTCATCCAGACAGGGGGACAGCCCTACAGCTAGGGCTGGCACACGTGACTAATGCCATTTACAGAAATGCTCCAAATTATCCAGAAATAATGTGACCTTCCCGGGTTTTAAAATACAATGTTTTAAAATAAGAAATATGCATGAATATTTTTTCATCGCATTTGTTAAAAAAATATGAAAATACCGTAAAAGAGATAGGAAAAAGTTAAATTGAAATCGGCCAAAAATACAGATAATATAAGCATTTAACCCTTTATAGGGCAATTATACAATCTAGTACTAAAAATGACCACTTACAAGGTATTCTTTTTGTATTTTTTTGATATATTTTTGTTTAAATAGACTAAATCTAATGAGACTAGAATCCACTCAATTTTTTTGCCCTATAAAGGGTTAAATATTACTAATTAGACAGAGATATCCGACATGAACTGTGACGTCAGCGATCACTACGGCCATATAAACTCCATGTTAAATTCTGTTTTGCTAGAAAGAGATAGAAACAAATCTTTAATTGCATAGTTATTTTTATAGTTGTTCGAAAAATATTTTTTCTCTACTGTTTGTTACATGGATGACTTGTTATTAAAGCAAAAATAAATCCATGCATATTCCTTATAGCGCGGTTCGCATTGTGTCTTTGTGTGGCGTATGACAGCCTGGGAATTGACTTACTATGCCACTGACAGATAAGTACACTGATACACACGTTAAACCTATAATACCCCTGTTTTTTCTCGGGGGGGTCAGAAGGGCGGATTTCAGATAGATTGTCGCATTTAAGAACCTTATTAAAAAACGCTAACTTTATTCCATTACGTAACGAAATGTAATCCACTTATATGATTAATTTCCGTGACGTAATGGAAAAAGTTAGCGTTTCTTAAATCAGGTTCTTAACTGCGACGATATTTCTGAAATCCGCCCAGAAACAGGTTTTTACCGCGGTTTAAATTATTTGGCGAGTTCCTGGTCATTCGATGATGTTTCAATCGTCATGAACTTACCTCCTGTCAAGTTTAATATTTCTTTCTCTAGCAAGTTCTATTGCTCTACCGTGAATGAGACAATAACTCCGCTGCACCCAAACGGGGGTAACTACGCCAGGGCTGGCTCGCGTGACTAATTTATTTATGGCAGATTACAACTAATTTCACCGAATGGCGTGGCGTGTGTGACCACGCAGTTATATTGGGGATCGGCTGTTTGCTTGGAAGTTTAGATGACATATAGATTAACAAAATGACAGTTTAGCAGTAATGCTTTTTTACCATTTAGAGCCTAAACAATGTTACCACATTTCAAATTGTATTTATTCAGACAACAAAGAGGTCCATTGTTAGTAAACTTAGGCTAGGTTAATATTTATTAACTAACACAGACTTATGTCGGATTTCGCCAACTACTTAACAGACGATTAGAGTGTTAACATTTGTCAAAATGTATGAACTGACCAGTTTAAAATTTAACATCGTATGGTGAAATTGCGTGAAATTTAAATTCCGTGCGCGCCTCGGCGAACATTCTTGTAAGATGATTTAAGGATTATTGTTCTACCCAAACATACTCGAATCGTGTTTATGTTAATTTAATTGTAGGTAATGACTGACTACTGATCCAACGTCGTAATAATGAATGATAAAAAATAATTACCTGCGCTGGAGAATGAAATAAACATGTTATATGGGGCTTTAAAAAGTATTTTATATTGTCTCATTGCTAATTTAACTAAATTTAATCACATAAATTAATTGAATATTAAGTGAAACTACACGTTCTAATTATATTTTATAATAAACTAGTAATTGACAACCCTAGCGACGGCGTCCATATTCGTGCTCTTGTTAGAAAAAGAGCCTATCTGCAGATTACTCGCCAATGCAAATTCATTCTTTTGTAGTAGTAATAAGAAACTTATTTACAATAGCAACTATTTTACAGATTCGTCATTTTTAAATTGACGAAGTATTCAGACAAGTTACCAAGACTAAGGGTTGACGCAAACGTTTTCAACTTCATTATGAATAGGGGGCGTTGGCAGATGAAAGAATAGATTCGGTAATTATTGATCTTACGACATAGACGCGTAATGGCCTCTGTACACATTGGGCCAAGGTGCCGGGCCAGTATGTTGGGCCAAAATATCGGATCTCAAAGGTAGCTGTTTACACATTGGCATATAACATTCGGCGCGCCAAGTTCTTTTGATGTGTGCACGAAATCCCGACATTATTAGGTTGGCCGGCCAGTGTTGGTCCCAACATACGCCAATCACCTTGGCCCAATGTGTACAGTTTTAGGTTTTATTGTAGTAATCATGCTTTAGTAACTTGACATTTAAAATTCGTGGAAATTAGTCGCGTTTAAAGTTTACTAACTTCGGAGTTTCGGACGACTTGTTCATACTTTAGTCACTTTTTGTTAGGACATCAAAGTCGCGAAGCTGGAATTTACATAATTTTATAAATATCTCGGTTGTTAGCATAGAACGATAAAACACTTTTTAATTTTCAAAATTTACACATCTTTTAACAGTAACAACTTTGAAGTTGCATTCCTTGAAAGTTCGTTATGTAATAACGTAACGAACTTTTACATTACTTTATAAAAATGTATGGAATATTATTGATTGGTAATTTTCACAGTTTTCGAATATCGTAATTCGTTAGCGTTATGTATTGTCTAGGGCCGTAGAACAGAATTCAATCGGTTTTTGTCAAATACTGACTCGTAAAAAAGAAACGATAGTTGCACTATTCGATTCGCGACAATTTCTTCGAATTCGTAAAACGACACGACCACAAATCGAATGCGAATCGAATGCGTCATGACGGGGATGAACACGTTTCAAATTTAAAGTTCGATTCGTGCGGACGGCTTGGACAATGGACAACCCACAGGTTTATATCCGACCGGCTCTGTTTACTTCAGCGGATTTTTAGGGTTACGTAGTCAGGCGTTTTTAAAAAAAGTGTACAGCGTTAAGGACAAAAATCAAGACATTTTAACTTTTCCGGTGCGTCACGAAAATTAGTCATGCAATCGTTAGTTTTCGTGACGAACCGGAAAAGTTACCGTTTCTTAATTTTTGTCTTTAACTATGTAACTACACTTTTTTTGAAAAACGCCCAGGCAACGAGTTTCGCCATGTCCGTCTGTCTGTCCACGGTTTAACTCAGAGACTCTTGGTACTACAAATCTGTAATTTGGCGTAGTTATACATTTAAATACGCCAAAAAAGTTGTAAAATAAAATTTTGATTTTTTTTGTGTACTTCCCTTACGTCATGTAACGCAAAGGTATTTTTTTACATTGTAACACCGAGTGAGGTATCATTGAATAGCTCTTAAAAATCATTATGTACATGTTATTATCAATGTTTTGATTTGGGGGACATACAGCCAAAACTACAAGTAATAAAATCTGAAAAATATTTTTAATGAAACCACATAATAACGAATTTAAAAGGAAAACTATCATGACTTAGTAGACTTTATTGATTCTTGAGTTACAGACAATGAAAATGTCTATACCTACCGAAAATCAGCTAATAAGATAAATAAATAAAAAATGCTAATATCATATCATGTCATATCATTTATTTATAATAATTCATATCTCACGTCATTATAAGTCAATATTTTCTTAAGTATTATTATTATAATGCAAAAGCATAAGTCATAATATAAAATGGAATAAAAAAAAAATAAGTTCATTACAATAGGGTTATTTATAAAATGGAGATAAAATAACTAATTAAAATTTAAACATAAATAAAACTAGTTACTGGGCGTTTCAATAAGCCTCGATAAGCCAACGTTTGAGACGTGATTTAAAGCTTGATTGATTGAAAGACGTGATTTAATATTTATGTTCTTGGAAATTGTAGTTTGTGTTTGTGGTAATGGTGACGGAACCCTACACTGAGTATGGTCCGACATGCTCTTGCCCGGTTTTCAGGATTGAGTCCGCAACAAATTCGTCATAAAATACAACACCGCCACAGGGGTGCGTTTATGTGACACTTCCATCCATCTTTATTATCATTTTATTACACCACCTATACATAGCAGTAAAAATAAAGGCGAATCTTTATCGCGCACATATTAATGAATATCTCGTTTTCCCCCTATATTTCCATGCTATAATTTACACGAAACAAGATAATGGCGCGCCAAAAAAATGGAGCGCCTGCAAGAATGTTAATAGCACAAAAGAGGTTTATTGCTATTTTTTATTGGCAGGCGCTCTATAGGTTATCGTCACAGCATAAGTATAGCTAAAGCAGTAAAAAAAACTACGAACAAACGTTCCAAATGTCGCACTCGTCGTCTCGACGCGACACCCGCCACCTGACAGCACTGCCATGTCCGCTTAGGGGTCTCGTTGAGACGTGCGTCTGTGTGAGTGCGACGCTATATTTATTCTGTGTTATCGGCCGGACGTAGCGAGCTGGGTACGGCCACCATGACTTGGTTTTAGCGTGCCAACAGCAAATGTACGTCGCTTTGAATTTATCTCTTAAAAGCACGCGGTTTAGCTGCGAGCTTAGTTTCCGAAATCGATAAGTTTAGGTAGCTTTGAAGCTGAAAGGTCGGATTGATTAAGATCTGCTCGCGGTTACTCCAAGTGGGCAAAGACCTCGCGTGCTGCATTTACTTTTAGCTCGAAATAGCACCTTTAAGAATCTTCTATAGCTTAAGTATTGCTCAACGTATTTAGCTTTTAACTTTTTCATTTCCTCTGTACATTTTCATGTTATACTCGTGTCTTTCAAGGTATTCTTATCACGCGTGCCTAATTATATTTTTGAAGTTTATTTAGTAATGATTTATCTTTACCATCGTACCCCTAATCATGACTCATTCACTACAAAATATACTAGATTACGTGTCGAACTGAGACTATTATTGGTTACACATTGATTTTATTAAACACAAATCCGTTCCGGTAAAGTCAAGGTCATAAATATGTGTACACGTTTAGTACCTTGTCACTTTAATCGCTGTGACATTCATAAATGACATTAAATAAAGGTACACCATATTTATGACCTTGACTGTACATCAACAAATTCCGACAACGATCATTTTAAATTTTAATTTAGGGCTTGTACACAAAACCGCGAATCGGCGCGATGCGAATTCGCAACGCAGAAATTTGCATTATAAACTGCGCAGAAAGCTCGTAGATTTTTACGATGCGACACGTCGCATCGCAGTTTTATGTACAAGCCCTTACGTTTCACGGACGAAATCGTAATCGGCTATTCGTCTATTTATTTCGACAGCTAAAAAGTAGTTTATAAAACCCGCTATCAATCTTCCCATTTATTGCCAGTCCTTTAACATTAACCGTAACACTGCATCCTAAAACACGCGATCCCCGGGGATGTCACGCGAATCGCGCGTGTCCCCAGTTTCCTCGGGGACGAAAGACGTCCACGATTAAGATATACGGGGGAACAGGTAACCAATTGGTTTGTCGTAATTTACGGGGTTTCCTTTCCTTAATAAACAAGTTTTTATTAGGTGTAAATGGTAGAATTGTTTTTGCTGTTGGTGTCGTTTATTTATTTTCTTGGTAGAGTCATAATCTAGTTTCCGACCGAACGTAGTGTGGTCTAACCGTCTAAGTCATTGAGATGATATTCGTGTTCGGCGATAAAAAATTGCTAGAGTAATTAAATATCATGCTTAGCTTAGTGCCTGTGCACTTTTTGTGCACTGTGTTTTTAGTCCTTAGACCCCCGATCAAAAACGCTAGGTGTGTACTGGCTCTTAATAGATTTGAACGATTTATTACTCTAGCAATACCGGATAAAATCGCTCAGTAATAAAAGGTAATAAAAGCCTGGACAAGACACTTATTTTAAACTTAAAGCGTTGTCTTACGTTAGAATATGGAATAGATGTATTATAACAATATGAAAGAATCGCATCTGCTAAGGTGAAAGGCAGTATTTTACACAAAACTACTGTAATAATTGCAACCTCATTACTGGGTACGAAGGTTGCAATTGCAACAGTAGTTTTGTGTAAAATGCTCCCTTTTACCTTAGCAGGGCAGTATAGTTATTCTAAGCTCTTACCTATTTATTTATTTACTCTATATTTCTAGTCAGCCAATCAATACAAACACGCTACGAACAAACAGAAACGTTCGCGTTTGCGTTATCAAATCCATAGCAAAACAACGTGGTTCTGAACAAAGGTTTGCCTAGGTTTACATTCGAGGAGCAGCAGTGTCCCGTTCTGTGGGGTCCCGGGGGACTGCCCCGGGTCGTGGCTCGTTTCGAGCGGGGGCTGGCCAAACCACCTACGCAATTACCTTGGACATATACAGGTACGGTAATAAAAGTGAATGAAAGTTGTCTTTTATTGCATTTATTTGAGTTGACATGCCACCAAGAACAAATCCCTACTAATTTTATAAAAGCGAAAGTAATTCTGTCTGTCTATCTGTTACCTCTTCGCGCTTAGTACAAAATACAACTCCACGAGGATCCCTGGGAGGGGCTCAACCCCAGAGAGGTAAGAATCTTCACAGATGGATCCAAAACAGGGTCAGGGTCAGGCTCCGGCACGTTCTCGGAGGACCTTAACATACACATTTCAACACCATTGGGGGCCCACAGCACAGTTTTCCAAGCGGAATGTATGGGCATCATAATGGCTACTAAAGCAATCGATGCAAGGAAGGTAGAGGATATCCCCATCCGCATACTCTCAGACAGCCGCTCGGTTCTCCAGGCCTTACAGAGCCACACCATCACCTCAGGGTTAGTACTTGAATGTCACAACGCCCTGGAGAAGGTAGGTAACAACAACCCCATTACACTACAATGGATAAAAGGACACAGCAACTCACGCGGTAACGACGCAGCCGACGAGCTGGCAAGGAGAGGCTCAGAGACGGAGGTGGTGGGTCCTGAGCCCATCCTGCCTTTGCCGTTCAGCTGGCTTCGGAACAGACTGCGACAAATGACCAAGGTAGAGCATCAGCAATACTGGAGCAACCTTAGTACCTGCAGGCAAACCAGAGAAGCCCTCCCGACGATCAACCCCGGATTGTCGCAGAAGCTACGAAAGTTAGGGAGAACCCAGCTTAGACTAGTAACAGGGGCAATAACTGGACACGCCCTCTTTAACAAACACTTACACACTCTAGGTGTTACAGACAGCCCCCTGTGCAGAGCTTGCATGACGGCAGAAGAAACTGCAGCCCACGTCATCATGGAATGCTCGGAGGTGGCAACATACCGGGCGCGTCACCTCGGGGCACCGAGGTCGCTACCAGAGGTCGTCGGCAACATCAAGGGTTTGCTAGGCTTCCTGGTAGAACTGGGTTGGCAGGAATAACCTCCCCCAACCCACTCACGCAAAATAGGCGCTTAGTCGTCGAGTTGCGGAAAACTAGCCCGCTATAACCTATAACCTATAACCTACCTCTTCGCGCTTAAACCGCTGAACTGATTTAGGTGAAATTTGGTATGGAGATATTTTATGTCCCGGGGAAGGACATATGATAGTTTTATTCGGAAAACGTCTTCTACGCGGACGGAGACGCGGGGAAACCTTGTATAAAATAAGTTTCTGTAAAAAATTTGATTCTTGGGACCAGCTTTTGTTGCAGACTGTACTTTTGTACAGTCATCATCTGCTTATCAAGACAACTCAAACGAGCCCAAACTCGTTTTAGTACTGAGTTCCTATGGCTACCTTCCGGCTCCATCATCAGATCAGCTATTAAAATCGGTCCAATAGTTTAGGAGCTAGAGTGTAACATCGGATCCGATGTCACATACATACATACACAATTACATACATATACTGTTAAAACGGTCTCGCTCAGTCAGCTAGAAAAGTGCCAAGTTACAGGTAGTTACAAGATCTGATTATTTTTAATATAATTCGACTAATGTATTTCGAGCTCTAACTTGGCAGTTTTATTAAATACAAATTACATGATATTGTAACATATGTATTACGCAAAGTTTTAAATAGATTCCAGTTACCTATCACAGGTAAGCACACTCAAAATTAACTCATTCCACATTGTTGAGCGAACAACAGAAAGTTAACAAATCAACTCAAACAACAATTTCCGAAGTTCTGAACGATATACATACAATAACGGGGTGTTATAGGCGTTTATTTAAGTTAGATAATTATACCGCTTTCACTCGTTTGACATACTTTTACGGCAAAAGTCACAAGTAAAATGTCTGCCAATTTTTTTAAGACAAGCCGTTTTGCCGTCTAGCTTTTTGCAGTCATCAACTGCTTATCATAACCAAATTAACGAATAAATACAGTCAGCATGAAATAGGAACAGTGAAAGTGGCCAATTATATCGCAACACACCTTTATTACTATAGGAATAAGAATGTGTTGCGATTTATATGGCCATTTTGACTGCTCCTATTTGAAGCTGATTGTACAAACTCGATGAGTCTATGTTATAAGTACAAAAGGCGATCCTGTTACGCCTTCCGACGACCAACTCCATCTTCAGATAAGCTCTAGACACCATAGTACTGCATTGTCATCGGAAAAACATACATATCGCACCTTTAGAATGAATGATAATTCCAAAATGTTTAGATTTTGAATTAGGTCTCTATAATAATAATGTTACGACTCGAAGTAGAATACAGAATACAGAATTTATTGGTAAAAAAATAAACATTTTACAAGTCATTTAATTATAAATGTAGTGTAGTCATTATAATATGGTTCTACAATATTGATTTTAATTACATAGAAAACCTAACATTTTGTATTAGGTCACTTTCATCCTGAAGGTGTGATATGTATATAAAATTTCACCACATTTCAATAACGGAAACAGGTTAAAAGTTGACTTAAAGATTTGAACAACAAACAAACCAAAACATGCCTTTTGCCTTTAAAATACTGTTGAACATGGCAAGCGTAAGTTCTATAAGGGCTATCGCTGGACGAATTCGTAATATCGCGTGATTGCGAGTCGTGTTAGACGGCTGTGTATATACAACACTTTCTAATCCTAAAACCACTTATGTAGTTTTTGCGTTGACTGTGAAATAAGCTTTGTTAGTAGAGAAAAAGGTTAATTTTGCGATACGTTAATTACGAGAGATATTTACTTGAGGAAGAAACACTTGTTAGTATAAATTGTTATGGAGCGGTTGTTGAGGTTGGGTAATTATATTTATTATCACGATTGCCAGTCTGAGTAAGTTTTTTTGCAATTATTATGAGATACATGATTTTTTTTGGGCCCAATAGAAACGGTTACGTTCATTGATCCATATTTGTATCGAGATTCATATTTTAATGTCGTATTTTTCAGCATTCCGGTTAGACACGGTTAATCTAATATAACCACTGTAATCTAGAGATTAAGAGGAACAAAATCGACATATGTATAATTAATATACGTTGCAATACGTGTGTGGGGCCTACTCTCCTATACAAAAAGAAATTACTCCTGTCTGCATTCTAGACTTAGTTAATATAGTTTTGGCTGTGCGTCTTAGTCAGTCAGGACAAAAGATTTATAGATTGTCCCCGTGATATTATACTATTTTAACCGACTTTTAAAAAGGAGGAGGTTTTATATTCTATTGTAAGTATGTTTTTTTTAACATATCGGTAGTATTCTATTATAATAATTATCTACTCATTAGAATATTGAATTAGGTAATAACAATACATTCCGCTCTGATCGTTTTGTTTGGTCTTTTATAATCTGTCCTTAAATAAACACTAAAAAATACTGCTTACTAATAGGTATTTCTAAAACCAAGCAAAAAGCCATAAATCCAACAACGGGCGCAATCAAAACACAGCCGTAACCGACGGCTATTAGGTGCTAATTGACTCATTTACCCGCTAATAGTGCATCTGAGACCGAGGAGGGTGCGAATTGCACCTGAATGCAATCACCGCATCAAATGTGTTTAGTCCCGTGAACATTGGGGGATTCGTTAAATCATTTATTCTTTACATTTGCAAATTTGTGAGTAAGCGTCAAATAGTCGACAATAGCAAACTCACACAAGCAAAGCTTTACGTGTGTGCGTCTATATATTTCTGAATTATCGTTGGGTTCGGTTTACCACTACACGCAAAGAGCGTAACCCTCAAGAGATTGAGGTACCTTGGGATGCAATTTGGGACTGTTGCTAATTGACCGAGCGACCAAAAATACTTTCGTATTTCCGGCGCATGTCCGGCGGTTCTCCTCTATCTCTTGGTCTTCGAAATTGAGTTCGTGTTCTTCGAAGCTGGTTGCGCTCGTCTTGAGTTTTAGCAGCTGCTAAAAATCTCCAGGCGAAGAAACTTCGGACCAGCATTATAATTATTATGTAAAACCAACAAGTCACACTTCACCACTTGACGATCTCACTGGCTAAATACGAAGTGAGAACTTTACTATCGCGTTTGAGTTTAGTAAACACTTAGAACTGTCAAATAAGAAACTTACACTCGCATAAACACTCAAAACCGCTGTCAAACTGCTTTACGCGCTCGATGCGTTTCAAAACGCGCTCGATACGTTTAAAACGTATCGACATAGGTACGAGACAGTTCAAATACACTCGCAGTTATAGTTTCAGCTATTCGCCGCTAGGGGCGCTTTTTACGTTTACATACAAAATGAACTGTTAACGCAAACGCAATCGTTACGTTTTTTGTGTATGTAAAAATACACTAGAGGTACAGGTCAATTTCTCAACCGATTCTCGTGAAATATTGTAAGCAGGTTCGATAATTATATGTCAACTCAGTTTTCCGAAATAATTCAAAATGGCGGCAATATGGGGTTTTTTGCGATTACAAACTTATTTGCGGTTTTGATGAAACGATCACGACCTATGTCGATGTATGGGGATAACAGTTTTCTAACGGCTAAGTTAAGTTGGTCGCGAGGTCTACAGCTCACAGAGCACGCAGCAACGCGGTCTAGAGTTTGATTCACTGTATGGGTATCATTTGCGTGAAGAACGCGAGTATTTAGTACTTTCGAGTTTATAATATTAGTTTTCTAAGTACTACAGTCACGGCACGAGATTGTTGAGCCACTTGCTAACATTCTTAATTCTGTCGGGTTGTCAAATCGTACACGGTATGTTACTAATGAAATTTAACGATTAGACAACCGGACCGAATTAAGAATGTTAGCAAGTGGCTCAACAATACCGTGGTGTGACTGTACAGTCGAGGACAGAAAGATGTTTACACTTTTTCACCTTATTCCATTGTTATAAGGTCCAAAAGTCCACCCATCACAGTCATCTTTCTGTCCTCGACTGTACATATGTATTTCTCTGTAAAAGTATGCTTATCGTTGTAAAAGTATGCTGATATTTATTTATAAAAAAACACCCTTTTGTCCGAGGTCAAAATAGTTACAAATATTAGAATAACGGCAAACACTACAACGGTTAGGAACCGGGCGCATGCGCATAGTACCAATGACAACTTGCACTCATTCACACTAATATTATAAAGAGGAAAGATTTGTAATTTTGTATGTTGACAGGTGGGCGATCATTTGTATGGAAATCGCCGTCGCGTCGCCCATCGCCCGACCAGTGCGCCCCCCCCCCCCCCCCCCCCCCGGCCTGACGAATAAACTCAAAAACTAGTGGACCGATTTCAAAAATTCTTTCACCAACGTTTAGAATGGACTTTCAGGGTGGACATAGGCTATATTTTAATTTACGAAAGTACTGACTCACCGCAGACAAAGTCGCGGGCGGAAAGCTATCATTTAATAAGCAAATTGTAAAGTTAATCGGTTAATAAAATATTACAAGGCCCGTTTAATAATTTTAAATGTTAATTCAAACAGCTTAAACACAGAACAAGGTTTCCCAAAGTTACAAATGGAATAATTAGGTTGGCTTCGTGGTAAGCCTACCTGGGGCTGTGCCTAGGCGCCCTAAGAAGCCCTAGGGCCAAGTTTCCACAAGTAAAAATTAATTTGTAACAATTTCCAAAGATCCAATTTACGTTTTGGAGGTTTAAATAAATCGTAAAGTAAGGGCTTTGTGTGTCGAAATTAAACAGGTTCACGAAGTTACATGAGAATTTCTGCTTTTTTAGTTATAATATTTTAAAACAAATGCTAAACGTTTGGTACCCCTCGCTATACAAAATGATGATTGATGCCCTCGGGCACCACATAGTGATACAGCAATATAATTAAACATCGTGTAATTAACCTATGTTGGACAAATAAATGATTTTGAATTTTGAATTTGATGACCGTTCAATTCAACATTCCTAAATACAGGATTTGTGTATTTTTAAATAATTACGCAAACTTAATTGCAGCTTGTATGTATGTACCATCACGGACTTTAATTGATATGCCGCCATAGAACACTGTCATGATAACAGCGATAAATCACAAGAAAGAAATACGTCAACTTTCCTTCTTGTCACTTATAGCTGTCATTTTGACAGGGTTCTATGGCGGCATATCAATTAAAGTCCGTGATGGTTCCTACGGTACCAACAACAGTGCACCTTTTAAAAACGGACTTCTCATAATTTTATCATCCGGTCGTATGTCACAGCTATGCAGAGATTATTGAAGACACGGAATAGAAAAAACTTTTTTGTGTTCTGTTTTCGTTTTTTCTGTTCTGTGATTGAAGAGATGTCACACAAAATAAATTTATTACAATATTTGGCACTTGCAATAACTCAGTGCAAGGTGTGAGCCTTGCCATCGCCTGTCCAGCAAAGTGAAGTTTTGACTTCGAGGGCGTAAAATAGAGCCGAGGGGACTCTGCAAGGGGAACGAGGGGACGCGCAATGTACCGTGATATATCGAGAGGGGCAGTGTGAGGCGCATCTCAAACTTTGCGTTGCAGTTTTAGTTGAAATTAGCATGTAAATTATTTAAGTTAATTAACACAAACGCCGCCATGATACTTTTAGATTAAATGGTATGAGAGCGTCAATGTCGGCTTTAGTATTATTTATGCCTTTGAAATAATTTGACAGCTGTCATCATACCTATTTGTTACCTACATAACTATTAATAGGGAATATGTATGGATTTTTTTGCTTTAATAAAAAGTAATTCTTGTAACAAACAGTAGAGTATTTTTCGAATAAAAATAACCAAGAAATAAGCCATTAAAGATTTGTTTCTATCTCTTTCTAGCAGAACAAAATTTAACATGGCGTTTATATGGCCATAGTGTCCGCTGACGTCACAGTTATGTGGACCTCTCTGTCTATAATTAGTGGTTTTATGCTTATATTATCCGTATTTTTTGGGCGATTCGGTATTTTCAATTCATTTTTTGCTATCTCTTAAAGTATTTTTTAACAAATGCCTTACAATTTCCTTTTGCTTTTTTTTGCGCATCATACTTTATTAACCTTACGTTTTATCTTATGCCTATAATAATCAATACACGTGTTCTAAAATTCTACCTTCGTAATCTGAGAGACTTCCAACCATATGTCTATCTGTATGTCTGTTATCTCTTCACGCTTAAACCGCTGAACCGATTTAGATGAAATTTGGTATTGAGATAGTTTGAGTCCTGGGGAAGGATAGGATAGTTTTTATCCTGGAAAATTAGATAGTTCCCGTGGGATACACGATAAACGACTCCTACGCGGACGGAGTCGCGGGCAAAAGCTACTACCTAAATTATATGAGCGAGTAAAACAACATAAAGCAAAATAAAATGTGATCATTACGTATTATCAAGCACTAAATGTTCTTTCGGAGTATTGCACCGTGGGACTGCCGAGTCCGTAACTCCGACATCAAGTAATGGCGCGTCATTTGTCAGAGGTAACCACTGGTAAGCCCTCTGGTTTCATTTACAGAGTGCTTTGAGACTAAACGTGAACACTTTATTGTTATAATAAATAACTACTTAGCTTCTATTTCAGACTCTAGAATTAGTATAGCAATTATCTGAGTTTTTTAGATGTCAAATATTACCCGTGTTTGTGTGTTTAGAATAGGGAAGAAGAAAACTCTTTCAAGCCCAAGTAGTACATAAACTGTATAAGAGCTTATACAGCCCTTAAAATGCTGAAACTAGAGGTATAATGGCTGTCTCAGCTTGTGTGCTACTTAGGAGGAAGGCGGAACTCAATAACATAATTATACACAGTAATTGGAACACCAAAACCACAGCCAAAACTAAGTCTTATGTTTTAGACCCTTGCTGTGTTAATTAAGCAGTTAATACCTTACAATATAACAATAATGGCATTACTCAAACTCCTTAGGTGATTAATAGGAAGTTACAACATGTCTTTCTAAATTTATTATTGTGAGAGGTGACCCCCATTTTATTTGTTAACAATAGAAATTGATTTTCAAACTGATTATCATTTCTCGAATCATCATAAAAGCTAATTCAAATAATACACGTCAGCTCCGCAAACCACAAGCGAGAATTCGCAATAAACTGGAAGCACGCTGCAACAGACGTTAGCAAACGCTTCTTAATTAAATTTTAATCCTTTGAAATAACGTCACGGAACTCTGAGGGCAAACAAACGCTGTGTTTGACAGGACGGAACTTGGCGGGAAGAAAACGACGAGAAAATATAAAAGATCTCGTGTTTATGGTCACTGCCACTGGATAGCAGGCAATTAGGGATATAAAACGCTTTTTAAAGCTCTAAGTTGGTAGTATAAGTTTTTTGTGCATAATTTTATGTCTTTTGACGCACCATAGTAAATAATTAATTAAGATTGTTCATGTTAATCTAACATGCGTGTTCTACATTAACTGTAAATTAAATATGATAAGTGGAATATAGTTGTTTTTCAATTAAAGAAATATTGCAATATTGTTGAATAAAAACTAGATGTTTTTATTGAATTTTTTTTAAGTGTGCAAACTTTGAGATCCGCCGCCCCGCCCACCGGGCGCCTATTCCGCGGCCATTTGCGATAGATACGTACATTGTTTGTAGTGCAATTCATAACACGCCACAACCTTGCACAAGCCGCCTCCCTAACACCCTCTAATAAGATTTAAATTCTCATGAATATCTGCAATATTAACTTGGTGAAGGTGCTTCTTGGAAAAATTTCATTTTACGGAAAGTTCATTGAACTGTGTGATTTAGTTTCTACTGAATTTCATCGATCTTTTGATCTGTAATTGATTGATCTAATATTGCATGTCTTATTTACCGATTTTTATTAAGTCTTTTCACGCGTACGTTTCTTCGTCATTACGGCAGGCATCATATTTTGGGACAACTCCGCTGAACGAGAAATGGTTTTTTAAAAGTGAGAAAAAATATATTCGAGCCACACACCCACTGTGGGCTTAGCATGCAAGCACGAGATAAAATTTTACAGGTGCTAGGGTAATGAATACATCTATGCTATATCCTAGCGTAATACATAACGCTTAAGGTTTAAAATAAAATTATCTCTTACTTTAACAAAACAAAAAAAACCGACCCCAAGCTGGGGTTCGAACCCGCAGTCTGCGTAGTAGGCCAACTCTAACCATCGGTCTATTCAGACGGCGGCAGCCGCTCCGAAATTACGAACCATAATGCGCGGGAAATCTTTTAGCGTGAAAATACGGCGAAAACGAATTTTCCCAGACATGAGAGCTAGCTAGATCTAATATTCGCCCCCGTACACCGCCATGTCGCAATTTTCATCGAAATCGTTAGAGCCGTTTTCGAGGTCGTGAGTGCAAATATTTCTCGTTTAATAGTATAATGTAAGATATTTGTATGCATTTGGGTGCAACGTAGTGGTACATAATTATTAAAATGGAACATTTGTTTCACTTGTGTTCAACAAATAAATTATTTGTAAGTATTTGTATTTACTTTCATTATAAATTCTCCTTAAGATATTATGTAAGAGTTGTTTTCCTAATTTGATATTTCTATACTATGACATTTCTATACTATATTATTGTTATGGTTTTCTCGCAGACAAATTTTTCTAAATATCTTTAATTGTCGCTTGACATGATTTAAAAGAGAGCGGGTCTATTTAATCGCATATACTTATTGTTTGTCATAATGTAATGTTAGTCATATTTTTTTTTGTCATACACCATTTCAGGCTGAAATTACAGAATTTAATTAACATCCATCGTGTAGATTAGTTAGGTTAGGTTAAGTTAGTTTAATAAAAATCCTGGAAAAAAACGATGTGAAAAAAATGCATTATGACTTGCGAAAATTATGACTTAAAACATTACGACTATGAATATGTATGCAATCTAATATGGACCCGATTTAAAAAGTTAAAGATGGTCTCCTAAGGTTTGGTGGTTTGTTTGTGAGGTTCAACGGTTCCAGTAGCTGCCTTACTGACCCATCTCAACTTGCCACCCGGTACAACGATTGCTTTCAATTAACAACTTGATTTCAAACTCAACCTGCTCATTTTGCGTCTGGATTTCATTTTTTCATGGCCTTTAAAAATAATGAAGATGTGAATAGCTACGGTTAGTAATTATGAGCTTAAACCTCGGATTATTTACAGGGGGTAACTGATCCGGGGAAAATTTTCATACAACCTTTTTTTATAACAACATTTGGTTGTAAAATATTTACGGGAACTTAACATTAATCCGGTATAAAGTATGTTTTTTTTTAATATTCAGAGATCTCTTTGTAATATGTTTATTTAACAATTGTTACGTAAAAACTGAAAAGATGGGGTAAATAAGATTATTGATTTTCCTGATTAGAACTAAAAGAAATGCTTAGAAAGTTTGCTACTACTTAAGAGTTCTAATGAGCGTAGACAATGTGTGCGAAGTGTATGTGGATAAGACGAAAATAATCTAAGCAGTCGAAGTCTCGGGCAAAAGCTAGTGTCGTAAATATACAGGCTGTTCATATTTTAAACATGCATGACGACATTGACGACATCCAAAGGCACGTTATAAAAACTTCTTTCACAGAACAAAGCGAAATCTGAAATTACTACTCTGTCGTTTCATAAAAAGCAACGGGCCCGTCCGTGAAACGACATCATATGTTTCCAAAGAGCTCCAAAACATGTCATCGAGTACTTAGTCCTGTTTCATTACTTGAATCTGCTATGACTCGAGAAAAAAAGCGATGGCATTGTCGACGTTGAAATTTTGTATTTAATACAGGGTGTTTGAATATATTGAATGTGAAATGTTTTGTTCCCCCGTGGGGTTTTGTTCCCCAATAATTGGGTGCAGTTATGAATGATTAATGTCTTTAGTAGGTGGGAATGGCGAGACAGGTGGGGAACGGGGGACAGGAGGGCGGGGCTGTCTTGTCTTATTGTCTTCGTAGGTACAGAAGGTACGCGAAACAGGGAAGTTACGGATGAAAAATTTATAAAGAAAAAATATTTTTTGTACTATTAATGTTTGTACTCTAGATCGTACAGTATCTGATATATGATGCTAGAAATGCATAAAGTTGGTGAAGGTTCTATAATAATAATTCAGCCTCGCACTGCTGGGCACAGGCCTCCACTCACGATGAGAGTTCGGGCTATAGTTCCCACGCGGGCCCAGTGCGGATTGGGAACTTCGCACACACCGTCAAATTGCTTTGCAGGTGTGTGCAGGTTTCCTCGCGATGTTTTCCTTCACCGTGCTCATGGTTTTAGAAATTATATTTCACACATAAATTCCGAAAACTTAGAGGTGCGAGCTCGGGTTCGAACCCATGACCCTCTGCTTAAGAGTCGGCAGGTCAAACCATTAGGCTACCACGGCTTTCAGGAAGGAAAAATCCCTGCTTTATACAGAAATCAATGTTTATAAATATGTCTGTACTTAAAAAAATATTAAGCCTGAAAATTGTCCAAAGTTATCATACTTCCTTCTTATCTTCTATTATCTGGATACTATTCATGTATGGATGTTTATTTGTTTCAATCACGCCTAACCGACTGAATGGATTTTGATGAAATTTGGCACTCACCTGTATACAATCCCGGCAAATCTAATATATCCCGAGGAAAAGCTATAAACGACTTATACGCGGACGGAGTCTGAAAAGTGCAACACTTTGTTCGGCCGTGTGGCTGTTAAAATAGTGTTAACCCTGCACAGTGGTAAAAATCGCAATAATTTTGTTTTTAATTTTAGTTAAGTAATTGAAACGAAGATTACAAACTTTACGGTTTACTAAAATAATACTGTAATCTCTAAAGTCGTTTTCTCTTTAAATACCTCTATCTAACTAAAACAAAGCTTTAAAATTGAATTTTATCTCATCCCATTAAAGCCTAGTAAGTACGTTATAAACTCATATTTAAAAATGTCACATCCTTTTCACAACTTCTATTACACATACTGCCTTATTAGTAACCACGTAGGATTCATTTTCTTTGGTTCATACATGCCCATAACGCTCTTTTGCCTTGAGCAGATTTATAAAGCGCAACCCACCATAAATAGGGTGACCCTTCGCACGATATACATTCGATTACCGTTGATACCTTGTGGTCACCCTTGTGTAAGGTGTATCCTTACCTGTATCCTCAGAATTGTGTATAGAAAACGGAACCTTACGCTGCTTTTATTAAGCTTAAACTGACTATGAAACATTTTTGTCGGTTGAACTCTTTTCTAAAGGTGTGTGGTCACTATTCTATGCTATGTTAAATATGCAGGTATTTTATATCTTATAATTAAATTTGTAACTGATACGGTCGTAAACTTTTCACAATTTTTTTAATACCGTAATGCTTAAACATCTGGTTTGAACTGGTTTGAAGTGCCTTACCTACGGAATGATGTAACGATTAAAAGTAATCGTCTACTTATAACGGTTTTTATAATATTTATTCCTAAAGAAACGAGTAAAAACATTAATTGATTGTTTTGTTTGGATTCAACGCATCCTGTTTCCTGAATCTTTATAAGATTTATTGTTTTTAAGTGATTTTGCGATGGGATTGTTTTTTTGTAACATGCTGTAAATGGTTAGTAAGTAAGGTATAGAAAGTTTTGCTTTTGCTGAGCAAGTAATAGTAAGGTACAGTAAAGGGGCGTAGCAGCGGCCGTAGCACTCGTAGCAGACCTGTAGCAATCGTAGCAGTCGTAGAGCTTTGTAGTAACCATTATTAGTTTACGTACGCATCAGTGGTTATTTGCTAAATTAGGTCAAATTCAACTATATGTCTATTGTCATAATTTATGCATTGCAATGCTTATGACTAAAAACATTATCTTCAATATCTTCAACATCTTCAATATTATTACTAATTTTTTCGGATGACAATGAAAGTATTATGCGCAGGAAATTATGCCAATAGTACCTATGCGACTAGAGGGAAACCCAGTTTTAGGACATACCCGGGTCCACCATAAAACACAATACTTTGCACAAAAAATAAATGGTTAGGTACGAGTACCTATTACGGTTTGTAAATCTTTAAAAGGTAGGACAGACGGATGGTAATGAGTAAAATAACTAGCAACCTTATTTTGGGGACGGAACCCTAAAAATACAAATTCTGTACAAACGCATGTAATATATTTTCTAAACGTTATTTCAATTATTACTCTCCTTTTAAGATCTTTGGCGCGTGACTGAGATGAAACGTTAACTTCCTCAAATTTTATTGCATTGTTTTCCGTGCAACAAATATTAATTTGATTTGATTTTTCTCTTTGCCAAATAAATTATTTCTAGAGTAATGCAAATTGAATAAATATAATATCGTATAAATTATAATTTGACTTCTTTGATCCCTCTGCAGGGGGTTCAAAATAATATTTTCTCAATGTCCCATAAATTGAAAAGTATTTAGCGTAGCATTCCTGTTATATTCTCGGACTTCGTTCTACAAAAGGGGCACAACGAACAGTCCGGTGCTTAAGGGGCACGTTTGTCCAATTATTCCACGGGACTAGGGGCAAGGGGAAAGGTGCCAGAGGTCAGTGGTACAGGCCAAAGCCACAGCCTCGAGTGGCAACTAATTGGACAATGATTCCTTTGATTCGCTGTCTCTGGTTTAATTGATATGGTAAGTTCTAGAAACGGTTCCGGAAATTTAACGGGTAGGTGATGTTAACTGTTAAGGTGGACATTCACGGTCAGTTAAACTGATCAGTTAACTGACGTACATCCAGAAGCTGACCTTGAGTTCGTATAATTTTAACTTAAGATTTCACATTCACGGTCAGTTTTTGGATGTACGTCAGTTCAACTGATCAGTTTAACTGACCGTGAATGTCCACCTTTAGTTACTTTTGACCATAGTGGACTATTTGTTAGCCTGCAGGAGATACTTGCAAAAGTGGTATCTCGAACGATATTTATTTTAGTTTTAAAATTTTAATATACATAGTTCGAGTTATTTGTGCAGTCTCCGGATTTTCTCAGAAGCATTAGTCATATCAGTATTATTGTTTTGATATTATTGTAGAGAGCGTTACGAGGATACAATCGTCAAAATAAACTACGAGATGTGGATTAAAAAAAACCTCGTTCCAATTAATCCTGACCAATTTCTATATAGAATATGTTGTTTATGGCGAAACTCACACCATTGCGGTCGCAGTCCGAAGCGATGGAGTTACGTTCTGCGGTGGCACGCAATATGCCGTATCAATCAACACTATGTAAGTAAATAAATGGGTATAGTTTAATTAGGGATCCGTAGTTACGTGTAAGCCATACCGAATAATCGGAGTTTAATAATTTGATATATCTTTTTACATGTGTGGTAATTAGCCTGTCATCCATATATGTAGGTGCCGCAACTTTAAACCTTAATGATGGCACAAGATGGTAATTTAAAAATACATAAAACATTTGGAGAAATAGGCTTACAAATTAATTTTTTATTATTTGTTTTTATATTTAGCTTCAATTATGGTTTACCCTTGAATCACCGACAATCATTTCATACAATGTTTTACTTCGCCGAATTTTTATTTCATCGACACGCATTTCCACGTTCCATTTATAATTTTTTGGTGGTCACAGGTCTAACCTAACCTAACCTACGTAACCCAAGCTTAAAATAACCTGAAAACAATAAGGTTTTAGTAGAAATAAGCTTTCGATGAAATTAAATTCGGTGAAACAAGGGGATACGCATAATTATTAGTATTATCAAATTTAAAATCTAAGGGACGTCACGTCATGGGTGGAGATATTATTTGGTTAAGTTTTCAAATTAGCTAACCTAATAATGTTAGGTACATATTGTTTACTGCATATAACATAAAACATGTAGGCAATTTTTGGAGTAAAATGTTCTGTATTTAAAAAACAAAAACGCAACGTGCGTTTTTGTATAAAACAATATCGCCGTAGGCCAATAAGTCCAGGTAGGTTTGAAGGCAACCGTCCGCATTTCTGCCCTGCTAAGGTAAAAATCAGTTTTTTACACAAAAATCCTGTAACAATTGCAACCCCATTATACTTGGTAATAAGGTTGCAATTGCTACAGTAGTTTTGTGTACCTTGTGTGTTACATTAGCAGGGCAGATTTCTGCTTTCACTTTAAAGCTTTCGGCACACCAAACGCGTGTCAGGCGCGTCGCGCTTTGAAGGCGGGCCCGCGCATGTCGTAAAACAACAAATCAAATTTAACCCGGCACACCAAAAAGTAACGCGTGCCTGCGCAGGGCACGCGTTCGAGCTGCTTCGCGCCGCAGACAACTCGGGCAGCGCGTCGCGTGGCGTGCGCGAAGCAGGCGCGTCGCGCGCGCTGGCATGCGTCCCGTCAGCGCGGCGTCGGCGCAGGTACTAGTCGTTGTATTTTTTACAAACGCGTGGTGGGGGTACGCGCGCGCCGCGCAGCAAGTCACACCGAACGCAGCCACGAGGCGTGCGCAGCGCTGGCACGCGTTCAAAACGCGTTGAAGCTGCCGCCTGCCTGCGGTGTGCCGGTGCTGCGACACTCACGCCACGCGACGCGCCTGACACGCGTTTGGTGTGCCGAAAGCTTTACCGTTCTCTGCGAAAATTCTCGTTGGTCGGATCCGTGGGTCGCATGTTTGTGTGTATCCTTGACCGCAACGTACTTTTCACTCAAAGCCAGAGTTCTAAACAAATATTTACAGCACACAAAGTAGAAAGAAAAATACTTTGCTAGCGAGTTATTTTGCGCTTTGAACCGGCTGAACTGGCCGGGCTACCCCAAACGGTATATTGGGTTAACTTTAGCGGTTTTAAGGTATTGAGTTAAATAAGTACTCGACGAAATTAATGACACGCGGTGGTTTAAAATAGTACTAATTTCCTATATAACTGTGACACTTTTACGTAGACGGTGGCGCCGCTGGCATGTCTTTTATTCGTTAGCCGCTCGACCCAATTGTTTCTTTGTGATTTTATTCTAGGATGCTTTCAAAAGACGAACAGAGGCTTTATTAAACATGTTTTAAATGATCCCTACGGCAGCTAAAATCCCTTTTAACGATTTGTTATTAATTTATTATCCACCTTAATTAACAGCGATCTTTTCTCTTATTCAGCAACTTAAATATTAAGTTAAAATGAATTAATTATTCAGCCTAAATACGTGTAGTAATAATGGTCGCGGGTTCGAATCCCGGTATGGGCAAATATTTGTGTGATGAGTGAGAGTATTTGTACCTGAGTCATGGATGTTTTCTATGTATATAAGTAATGTTTATCGTTGTCTAGTACCCATAGTACAAGCCTAGAGCTCAGTTTGGGACTAGGTAAATTTGTGTGAAATTGTCCCTGATATTTATTTATTTAATAAGACCATCAGGCCCCCTAGCATGCAAGAGATAAAATTTGACAGGTGCTATGCAAATGAATACATATATTCCATATTCACCGCTCAAGGTTTAAAATAAAAGTGTCCCGTCTTGATAAAATCGCTATAAAAATGTGAAAATCGCAGTAGTCGCTTATTAATAAAAGGTAATAAAAGTCAGGACGGGACACTTTTATTTTAAACCTTATGCGTTAAACGTTAGAATATAGAATAGATGTATTAATTTCCCTAGCACCTGTCAAATTTTATCTCGTGCTTGCATGCTAAGCCCGCAGGCACCGACTTTCAACTCTTTAGATGATGTCACGATAAAATACTTCAAACGGCGTAAACAAAAACGTTTGGGCGTCCGCTCAAACTGTCGCATCATCCTGTAGCAATAAAAAATAGATTTTTCACCAAATGTAAAAATTGAGTTTCCATAAAAATATGTATATTTATAAGGAAAGGGTCTCATGATAAATGATGGGGTCATCTTATGATTAATGGTAAACATCGACGGGTGCCTGTGCTTTGTATAGGCATGTTTAAAATATGTTTACTTTTAATGTGTTAAGGTGTTTGTTGAGCTTATTTTAGGAATTAGTGGTGTCTTGTAGATAAACTAACGACTTACTGACTTATTTTAAACGAAATACGTATTTATTTTTAACCGACTTCAAAAAAAAAGGAGGTTCTCATTAACCGACTTCAAAAAAAAGGAGGTTCTCAGTTTGACCTGTATGTTTGTATGTATGTATGTATGTATGTATGTATGTATGTATGTATGTATGTATGTATGTTTGTCCACGATTATCTCGCGTTTGGCCGAACCGATTTAGATGTGGTTTTCAGCAAAGTATTTGTTACATTCTGGAGAAGGTTTTGGTATACAAGAATAATGGATACCACGTGACGTCATCCGCATGGATCCGTTATTAAGCGATATATTAGTTCAATCGACCGATTTTGTGTTGACGCGATTTTTTTAGTGATAGTTATACTCGTATCACTAAAAAGCGAAAAAAAAAATGTAATAAAAAAAGACGAAAAAAATTTTTTAGTAAAAAATAGAACCGTCTTCAAAAAAAACCCACTAAACAAGACTAAATAATGACCGGCTTCCTAGGAATTGCCTATTTGATGGGTGCCTAAAAGGTACATGGAATATATCGAAGTCGGTGGCAAGAATCATGTGACATTGCTATTGTGTAAACCTACTTGACACCGGCTTAGATATATTCCATGTACCTTTTAGGCACCCATCAAATAGGCAATTCCTAGGAAGCCGGTCATTATTTAGTCTTGTTTAGTGGGTTTTTTTTGAAGACGGTTCTATTTTCTATTAAAAAATTTTTTTCGTCTTTTTTTATTATTGTAATTATAATGTAGAAAACTCTAACATTTATTTCAAGTACATTTCAGGTCTAACAGTCACGGTAATCAGTAGGGCATATTTAATCGACATTTAATGACTGTAAAAATTGAATAATATATTATGTTACTGATATAGGTTAGCGATTCAACGTCGAGAGTTTACGTCGATTTTTGAGGCGGACACAGGCGGCAGACACTCATTTAATCGAATGTGTCATTTCACCGAATTTCATTTCATCGAAAGCTAATTTCTGCTGAAACCTTATTGTTTTCAAGTTATTTTCAGCATGGGTTACGTAGGTTGGAACCACCAAAAAATTATAACTCCTGCACGTTGCAAATGCCTGTCGATGAAATGAAAATTCGGCGATATAAGTAAAACATTCCATGAAAGTGTCGGTGATCCCTTTAATTAATTACGGAGTGTCAGGATATTTTACCAAAAGTGTTAGAATTTAAATGATTTCGTCTCCGACGTTTCGTAATGGACGAATAGAGTTCCAGGGTATAAAATATCGTTTCAATTCATCCGGGAAACATCTGTCTCTTTTCCAAATTGTGAGAATCTTGCGAAATCGTCTCATAGGCGACTGTTGAGACTCGAGAGCTCAAATTACGCTCAAATGCTCGAAAATCTTAGACTAAAGCAAAAGGGGAAGACACGTTATCGCCGTACAAGACACTGACGTAATGTGTGCCGCGACACCTACATTCGCATATTTCACACACACAGCTGTAAACATGCACTGAGCAATAGAGATAAATTGATGGACTAACGTCGTCCGCGTAAGTGGGACAGCCATATGTCTCACGATAATGACGACGTCGCACGTGCTGACAGATCGGTGACCGCCGGACAACTGACTCAATATAGGCGCTCAGCGCCTATATTTAGGTGCTCAAGCCGGTCACGTATCTTCCTCTTTTTGTTTTCATCTAAGTCGAAAATAGACGAATTTCACAAGGAATAAGTAACTTCTTCCCATGCCAGTCATGCCACCAAATACAGACTTTTTTTTTCAACCAAATTCAAAAAAGAAGATTATCAATTCGACTGTATGCTTTATTGCGTGCGTGTTACCGAATATGTTTGCCTATTGTGGACCGATTTTAATATAGTTTTTTAATTGGATTGATCCAATTTTTTTGTCAAGATCTGGAGTCGGTGCGTTGTTTTTAGGGTTCCGTAACCAAAGAGTGTCAAACGGGACCCTATTACTAAGCCTACGCTGTCCGTCTGTCCGTCTGTCCTAACTTTAAAGAGCTGTATCATTTGAACCGTAATACATAGCGGGTTGATTTTTTTGTGTGCTATTACGGCGAATTTATTTTTATTTTTGTTTTATCGTAAAAACGGTAAAACATACAAGCTTCAAATTTGGTATGATTATAAAACAAACTCTATAGAATAACAACAAATAGTCCGACTCGCACTTAACCGGTTTTTTTTTTAAATTTTCATTGACCATTTGATAATTTTTTTTTCACAATTTGAATGCATCATTCCAGATGGACATAGGATATACTGGGTGTTTTTTATTCGTCGAAAAAATTTTAGGGGTTAAATCAGTAAGTCATACTGATCAACTTTCACTATGGGACCAACCCCGAAATCGCGAAAAAAAATTAATTTGACCCTTCCATACAAAACATCGTCAGCTGACTAGCCAAAATGTATGGGATGGTCAATTTTTTTTTCGCGATTTCGGGGTTGGTCCTATAGTGAAAGTTGATCAGTATGAGTTACTGATTTAACCCCCAAATTTTTTTCGACGAATAAAAAAACACCCAGTATATTAACTTGTAATTAACCAAAGCGAAGTAGGAACTTTATGATCTTCGATTGCTTGGAAGACGTCTTAAAAGGTCAACGGCCGCAGATGTCCCCGCCGGGAAGCCCCGGCAATCGGTGACGAGTCACGGCAGGAAAGCGGTACTTAACAAGTACCTAGAGTATTTATAGTGCAACGAACTTTAACTGCAGGTGCAGGTCAGAAAGCCTTATATGAATGCTGTCACGGAGGATCTCTTTATTTATTTAGTTATTCTTTAGTTATTTAAGGTCTTTGTACTACTAACAATATATGGATCCTGGCTGTCTGAAATAAATGCATTTTTTTTTAATTACCTATAAGTAATATCTTTTAACCGGCTTCAAAAAAAGGAGGTTCTCAATTCGGGAATGTTTTTTGAATCAACAGGCAGAATGAATCAAGATGCATGACGCTAACTTACGTCAATCCTATACATTTTCTTTTATTTCGAAAATCTTTAAGTTGGCGTGATGCGACGTTCGCGCACGGCGCGTAGTTTGCGCGTGGGCGGCGAACTTGAAATGCGCGCGTGCAGCGTGCGCGCAGCTCGCGAGCGTGTCACGAGCGGCGTATTCGCGGCGCATTCGCCAGGTCTGGACACACCCTTATACTATGACTTACTTTTGGTAAAGAAATAGTTAATAGCCTAAAATTGCGAAAAATTGAAAGATTTTCGAAGGACTACAGATAAACTTAGGATTGACTTTTCAGCGTTAGGTTAAATTGCATAATATTTCACTTATTTTTTGTTATTTCAGGTATTTCATCTACTACAACAATGTGAGAGGACAGAGCGATTTTCCAAGTACATAGGTAAGTGTAATATGAAACACGTGTAGTATTAACATTTTAGAGAAAAGGTATTTTTAGGGTTCCGTACCTCAAATGAAAAAAAACGGAACCCTTATAGGATCACTTTGTTGTCCGTCTGTCTGTCTGTCTTTGTGTCTGTCAAGATCCTTTTTCTCAGGAACGCGTGGAGGTGTCAAGTTGAAATGAATATCAAATACTTAAGTCTGCAATCTCTTGGATCAGTGAAAAAATCAAACATCTATGTCAACGCAATCAAAAGATACGGCCGTTTATGCCGCATATTGAAGGGAATCTCAAGGGAATCAAAACCTATAGGGTACTTCCCGTTGACTTAGAATCATGAAATTTGGCAAGAAGCAATATCTTATAGCACAAGTACCTAAAGGGAAAAAATCCGAAAACCGTAAATTTGTAGTTACATCACATAAAAAACAAGTCCAGTATAAAGTATAAACTACCACTCACTAAGTACCAAAGTGCATACTTATTGCTTGTCAGTTTATACTGGACTTTGTGTATATTGTATTCCCGTGATTTACGAACTATTTACATACCTAAAACTTACAGGTTTGTGCGAAAACCTCGGTGCGCGAGTCCGACTCGCACTTGACCGGCTTTTTTTGATGTTAAACTTGCTTCCTCTCTCTTTAAACAATGAAAACGTTATGTCAGATTTCACCAACCACTTAAGCGTGTGCTACACGGTTTTAAACTAAGATCATTTTGGTAGAAGCGAGTTGCTACACGGTTTCAGACAAGCACATTTGTTTGAAGCGCAAGCCTGTCTGCCAAGGGCGTTTAAGGTCATACGAAATTTGTTTTAATAAACCGCCTTTTTTAAACCGTTGTTTAAAACCGTGTAGCACGCGCTTTAATATAGGATTATGTTGTTAACAGCTGTCAAAATGTATGAACTAACAACAGTCGATTAACATTCAACATAGGATGGTGAAATTGGTACTTATTATACTGTATTAACAGCAATTTTGCCAAGTTTATGTTAAGTATGAGAAAAATGGGAAAAATAAATAATTTTCTCGTCACTGTGAACTTTGTAAGTGATTTCGGTTTTCGCACCTGCGCCCGATACTCTGCTTCAGTACACTCAGGAATAACATGGGTGACGGTAATGACGAACATAATCCTGAGAAAAATACAATATAAATGTCAGAGTTGGGCAAAAATTATCTATTTACGAAAAACCGGAAAGATAACTAAATCATCTTTTATTTGAAGTAACTAAATAATCCGTCATTTGTTATTTTGAATTTATCTAGATCAGTTTCATTTTTAACTAGATAAATTAGTTGGGATTTTAAATAAAAGATGAATGTCACTAACGCAGTCTCCATGGCTCCAATTGTAAAAAATGTATGTTTTTGAACAATAAAGATTTTTATTATTATTATTATTTAGAACTAGAAGTGGTTGGGCATGATGAAATGAAAATAACCTACAACAAAAGTAAATAATTAAATATATGGGACATTTTTCTCCTGTAGTAGCTACTATATTCTTTCCATAAGTGTGTTGAATAGCTACTCAACACACTTATGGAAAGAAACATACACTGTTGACTGATCGTGTCGATACTGAGATGTAATTGGTATACAGCCTGTTTTGGCTTGTGACTATTTTATTTCATGTTGAAAAAAGAAGAACAAATTAAGCGTTTATGTTGCAACAATTATTTTCTGATTATATGAGCAATGTCAGTGTGACGGTTTGACCAGACGTGACATTCTGTATACGTTTATTATTATAAGCTTACTTCAATAACAAACGAGGTCGGTTATCTTCATCTAGATAATTTATCTAAATAAAAAAGTTGTCAACGCACTATTTGTGATTGAATTTATCTTCGAATAAATTTATTTGAAATTATTTTATTTGAAATAATTATCTAGATAATAAATTATCTAAATAACGCCCAAGTCTGATAAATGCGGATGCAATACTTGACACATTTAAAAAGTATTAATATAAACTTATAATAGGGGCCGAGCGGTCAAGGTCACAGGATAGTTGGCGGCAGGTACAAATGACAAAGGCGAAGGTAGGTGACAAAGTATTTATTCCGTCCAGGGCAGTACAGAATGAGTAAAAGAGAGATAGAATAAGGGAAAAATTACAAAAAAGAAAACTATGACACGCACGTACTTATAATACGCGCGCGATCTGAGTGCAGCTCTGAGGAATGCGAGCGAGAGACATCAAGGTCGGCACAGCCCTACACTACAGGGCGAGCGAGGCGAGGTGTGTCGCCGGCGGGGGGACGCCCCGCCTCATACCGCGACTGCACTTAGATCGCGCGCGTACTATAGTTCCACTCGGAAGCAAAGTAACAGTGCTGCAGTACCTACTGATGAACTACCAATCGCTAAGTTCCAAGATCGATTTTTCGCCACCGTAAACCCATATATTGCAAATTTCATCGAAATCGTTAGAGACGTTATATATATATACATATATGTATATATATATATGTGTGTGTGTATATATATATATAACACACGCTCCTCGCAAGACCCGTCCGTGTGTGTTCGAAGCAATATCAGGTGCTTTATGATCCGCCGGATTACCGCGGCACCGGTTTATGCTGATGCAAGTGGATTTAATTACTGCACTGGCTTTACGGCTCCCAACTAGACCTTTATTAACATTTCTACAGGGTTTAACTACAACATTATTAAATTTTCATGTCTGTGAGAAACGGTACCTTTGTATTGACGGGTCTTGTCAAGATCCCAGGAGACCAGGGCCCTTAGCTAAGACGCATTACGCTAACTAGCGTTTCTATTAGTTTCGTTTTTAAACCAATCGCGTCACTGGTAGATCACGTGACTCTTCGTATGACGTGATCTACCAGTGACGCGATTGGTTTAAAAACGAAATAATAAAAACGCTAGTTAGCGTAATGCATCTTGGTTAAGTAGCCTGGTGGCCTAGCCAACTTTAGCGCTTTTCGAAAACTATCAAAATGTATTGGATTGTCGTTAGCTAGCGATCAGTCGCGTCAGCCACTCATGTAATTCCTATATATCTCTCTCTTCTTAGTTAAGAGCCAAGCTCTTGTTGGTGGAGTAATCGCCAACCGTTCTGGTCTTCTGTCAACTGCTTGACTTTCAGGTACGACACGACTTTAACCTTCTCTTTTGCTCAAAGTAATTTCTCCTTGGTCTTCCCCTGCCTCTTCTTCCTTCTATCTTTCCTTCTATGATGTTTTTAAGGAAAAAGTCGTGTCGTAGCACGTGTCCTATCATAATTCCTCTTCTATTTTCTATTGTTGACGGCAAATTCCCTTTATTCTGTTCAGCACTTGTTCATTCGATATCCTTACCGTCCAACTCATCCCCTCCATTTTCTCAAATCCCCTATATTTTGTCAATTTTAGAAAATCGCTAAGTTAGCGTAATGCATGTTGGCTAGGCCACACATAACATGCATGCACGAGATAAAATTTGACAGGTGCTAGGGAAATACATGTATTCTATATTCTAACGTAAGACTTAACGCTTAAGGTTTAAAATAAAACTGTCTCGTCCTGACTTTTATTAGCTTTTATTACTAAGCGACGAGTTGTATAGCGATTTAATCAAGACTTGTTTGTCGCTCGGATATCCCTTTCTAACTCTGATTCGACAGAGACGTACTGCTGGATTATGTTCGTGTTTATCGACGTGGATAAGCGAGGATAAAAAAATTGTCACTTTCAGACTAGAATGTAAGTGCGAGAGTGTTTATCCACTGCGACGAAATATGAAAATCTGAAAATCAAATGTAACAATATGTTTTATTCTAATTCTACGCGATCGTAGAATGTGCTTTATCATTAATTTTTGTTCGTTTCAATATTCTTTGGCCGTCAGTTAAACATCCAAATTAGACCAACAAACATGTCTCGCGAAAAACTCTTCTAATTTCATCATACGGGAGAGGTATTAATTACATCAGTCCTCTCGCTCTAACTCAAACTCATTTCACAAATACCAAAGTCACGATACTGAAATTAGTTCTAAATATTTGTTATTTACCCTTAGTCTGGATAAAGGTTATTTAACCATGTTGATTAAGTTTACAATTTACGGGTGAATTAGACGTCTATGATTAAAGTGATGTTTATATTTGTTTATATATATTTGTAAAGTAAATAATAGTTTGAAAATAGCTTAATAGGATTTGCTATTTTTCAGTATTAAAATGTTAGGCAACGCAATGTTTGTTAGCTAATTTGAAATTTTAACTCAAAGTATACACCGTGTTTTTTTCTATTTACGATAATTTTGGCATATTACTAGGTACATCCATAGAAACTAAGTGGTAGATTAGATTTTTAAATATTGTATTTTTTTTTACTTTTAGAACAAAGTAATTAAATGTTGTATCTACTTTCATTGTAAAAGGGCCTTTTGAGTTAAGTAACAGTTAGTGTCAATTTTGACAATTTCGAATGACATCCACAAACATACACGTTCGTAAAGTTTCATTTACCAAATCACATTGACGTTTACGTCATAAGAGAAAATATTTTCTTCTTTTCTTGATTAAATAGCATCTGTCTCGTAGAATAGTTTGCGGTGTATAATAATAACATATAGGTCTATCTCTAGATTCTGTCCTCTACCTCTTTATGTTAAAAGGGCACATTATGCAAAAGACGCTGATGTTTATCAATCTGGATGTCGATTATCACAGCTGCTACGTGTCTCTTCTTTGGATATGCAGATGGTGCCGCTGCCGACACGGCTCGCGTAACCATGTAGTCTGAACGGTGTCCCCTTGTTCTGCAGACACTCATTTCATCGAACGTGTCGTTTCATCGAAAGCTAATTTCTGCCAAAACCTTATAGTTTTCAGGTTATCTTAAGCATGGGTTACGTAGGTTAAGTTAGGTTAGACCTGTGACCACAAAAAATTAGAAATGCCGGTCGATGAAATGAAAATTCGGCCACACACCGCCAGTATTTCGTAGTACTGTGTTTTTTTTAAGTCAAGAAGCGACGGCGCGGCGCCGGTGGGTTAGGGGTTCAGTCTACGCGAAGCAGTGTCAGCGCGGCTGTCGTGCGGCTGTAATGTACCGTATACATGAGCCCTCATGCTGTTTTTGTCAATCACAAAGTCATGCTACATTTTATAAATCATACTTATTCTAAATCTATGGGTTACCAGCTTTCATTTGACACGAAACTCGATAGACTTGAAAAAAAATGTCATCGGCACACATTTTAATCATCGAAATATATTCTGGCTTCATCAAATATGGTCTTCCAGAACGCCAGAACGTCGGCGTTGAGGTTGCTGCCAGGAGTGAGCGTGTCAGTGATGTCCACGTGGCGGCAGGAGTAGCTGTTGTACTCTGGCCATTTTACTCCCAGTGAAGCGTTCGGAGTTGGGTTTCTGGAAAAAAAAGCGGAATTTATATAAATATAATACATATGAAAACTTTCTCATAGCACAAGTAATTTTAAAATCTGAAAATGAAATTGGGACCACTTTTAGAGCTACGGGTACGGAACCCTAAAAACTTCACAAATTTAGGTTGAGATACCTCCCTTCTCCATAATTAGGAGAGCCGAATGTTTCCTGAGCCCGGATACACGGCTGTCGAAACCAGATCTTTTCTGAACATATGAGAAACAACCGCGACCTTTGATATTTTTATTAAATTGCGTATAAGCTTCAAGCATAAGTTAAAAATCCTTATATTAAATTTTAATTACACCACTGTGCCACTGTCAGTCACGTCAATTTCATTATTTATAAACATTAGCGTATTATTAAATATCTTACCCGTATTTGGCAAAGTTAGTAAACACTTTACATGATAACTCGATCATCTTGTACTCTTTGCTGTTGAGGTCAATCTGCATTTTTTTTATTTTTGGGTCAAAAAGATACACCATATCTTCGTTATGAGCAGCCCCTGTTATGCCGTATTTCAGGCATTGCTTTCCATAAATATTTCTATCTGAATAGCAGCAGAATTGGTAGAAATACCTTCTAGAATTAGTTGACTTTGATAATAGATTCATAAAATGATGAGTGTCATAGATTGTGCTGCAATCGGAAACGTATTTTACAAATTCTTTCATGACCTTGGTATCAATTTGTTGATCTCCGAAGTAAAATTCCCGAATTCTATGAGACAGTTGCCATATTTTCTCTGGTGTATTATTTCTGAAAATTCTGAACGGTGCAAATAGTTCTTGGTGTTCGCTAAAAAGGGGTATAACTATTAATTCATATGCAGAAATTCCTAGAGCTCCTTCTGCATTCGTGTAACCCATCATTACGTCAAATTCACTTCCTGCTCCATTTTTAAGCAGTTCCACTGGATGGGTTTGCAGAAAAGCCTTTTGCCCCAAATCTTTTTCAACGACAGGAGCAAAATAATTCATCTTTACAATTTTGTTGCACATCTCTTCAAACTTGTGCAAGGAAGGATGTTTATTAATTAATTGTTCAACTGGTAACATCTGCAGAAACTCCAGAAGTTCTTTAGGGTCCTCTGTGTCCAAACCCAATAGCTTCCCCAGGGTGAAAGCACGTCTTTGACCTTCGTTTGCCATGGCCCAGTCAGTGAGGGCAACGCCGCTCATTGCTATGGCCTTATTAAATAAACCTTTAGAAAGCGGTGACAACATGTGGAATGTGGCTGAAGCACCTCCAGCGCTTTCACCAAAGATGGTAATGTTCCAAGAGTCGCCTCCAAACTTCTGTACATTATTTTTTATCCACTTTAAAGCGGCGACTTGGTCCTTCAAACCAGCGTTTCCAGGTACTTCTACAGTGTCTAAGCAGAGGAATCCCAAGACCTCAAGCCTGTAGTTTATTGTTATAACAACAACATCTTGTTTGACGAGGAAATCGGGTCCATAATTGTCGTCATTTCCTGAGCCGTATTTAAAGAGCCCTCCGTGCATAAAAACCATGACGGGAATTGGTTTTTGCGGCGTTAGGTTAGGGGTGTAAACGTTGAGGTAGAGACAGTCTTCATCCCCGGGGATAACCCGGGATGTGAGAAAGTTGTACTGCGGGCAGACTGGGCCGTGGTCGATAGCCTTCCTAATCCCAGTCCAAGGTGAAGGAGGCTGTGGGGCCTAAAAAATAAAATAAAAAGTTTATTTAAAATAATACAAAACCAAAATATAAAAATACGTTTAAGTAAAATGTTGAATTACATTTGAAGAACAAACACAGATAAATAGAGTTACATTTAGTGTTTCTTAAAGCAAAAAAGTATTTTTGCAGCTCAATTATTCTAATTTTAAAGCCAAACATTTCAATGGAATCATCCATTCACAACATATTTATCTTCTTTCGTTTTTAAAGTGAAGGAAACTGACCTTGAACCTACGCATCCCAATTGGCGGTGCAGCGTAAGGCACTCCCTTGAAGCTGAAGTAGTGTCCGTCCCCTGTTACTAGCTCACGTCGCTCGCCCTGCAGCCACCCCTGCTGCACCAACACTCTTGGACTCTTCGACATTATCCTTACTGTCTTCCAACTTACTATCTTCTTTATTAAAAATATCGAAATTAACTACGTAAAATTTACAATGTGTCTCTTTGAGCGGTCGTTTATAAAATCACGTTTTATAATTAGAGCGGTAATTTGGCTTGTGTCTACGATATAACAAGTGATTTCTCGATAAGGGCAGGCTATCGCTACTTATCAATAATTTGTTCAAGTTTTGAATCATATGAAGACATCTTATCGAGAATATGTAAATAAGATTCGTTGATTAAATTGATATTTATTTCCTGAGAAACCATTGTTGAAAATTAATGAAGTTAGTTGCTAATAATTATGTTCAAGTACTTACCTATCAACAAAGTTCGTCCGGTAGAAGTCGATAATCGGTTTTTCCTTGGGAACTACCAAATTTTCTGGGATAAAAAGTATCCCATATGTTAATCCAGGATATAAGCTATCTCCGTTCCAAATTTCATCCAAATCCGTCCAGCCGTTGCAGTGTGAAAGAATAACAAACTAACACACACACACACACATATACATACATTTACATGTTCTACACCCACTATGCTGAAAGAAGACCTAAAACTAAACGATTTTGACCTATTTAGAGAAACCTACATAGCATTACGAATACTGACCGCTTACATTTTATAATGGCGTTATTAAAAAAAACTGTTAAAATGCGAAATACTCAAAAAGTTATCTTATCAATTACTTATTCGTTTCTTATGTTGTTTTTGAATTTAAAATAAAAATGTATGCATTAGCGTTTAGAAAAAAACCTAAAAAGTCTGTATCGCCTAGCGTTCATTAGAATTTTGCGTGTACCTACTTACAAAGGTCGTAAACTACTAACAGTGTTATGTAATATTTAAATGAATTTTAATCGCACGGCAACATAATCTTTTTAGGGTTCCGTACCTCAAAGGAAAAAAACGGAACCCTTATAGGATCACTTTGTTGTCCGTCTGTCTGTCTGTGTGTCTGTCAAGACCCTTTTTCTCAGGAACGCGTGAAGGTATCAAGTTGAAATTCATGTCAAATACTTAGGTCTGCAATCCCTTGGATCTGTGAAAACATCAGACATCTAAGTGAACGCAATCAAAAGATACGGCCGTTTATGTCGCATATTGAAGGGAATCTCAAGGGAATCAAAACCTATAGGGTACTTCCCGTTGATTTAGAATCATGAAATTTCGCATGAAGCAATGTCTTATAGAAAAAGTAAAGGAAAAAGTCCGAAAACCGTTAATTTGTACTTACATCACATAAAAAATTAGCCCAGTATAAACTGATACTCACTAAGTACGAAAGTGCATACTTATTGCGTGTCAGTTTATACTGGACTTTGTTTCTATTGTATTCCCGTGATTTACGAACTATTTACCATGCCTACACGTTTGTGCGGAACCCTCTGTGCGCGAGTCCGACTCGCACTTGACCGGCTTTTTTTACTTTCTCTGGCCCATTCGAGTGTCCCACTGCTGGGCAATAACTTATGTACCTAATATAAATTAATTAGCGATTTCAAAAAAAAGGTATTTCCACGCAGTAGCGCTTTATTTGTGATGTGTGATTATTGCCAAGTCACTATACTTATTAATATATACATAAATATGTCTAATATTAATACATTCACTAAATATAGGCTTGGCTTTACATGAGATCTCACAAACTTTTTACGGTGACTTGACATTTTTGTACATTTTATGTTTTTGATGGGATTGTATCTTACTCCATCTCCTATCGAAACTCATTTATTTATAGACCGTAAAGGTAGGTCCTCCGGCAGCTAACACATCTCGGCAAACAGGTAATTTATAAGTACCTATAACAACTAACAGGAGAGGTCTCAACGCGGATCATTGGTAAACCCCATATTTAATCATTTTTAATCAGTCCAGAGACATATTCCATAGTAACTTGTCTTATTTCGAAATGTTTATATTTTTCTGTTTAGGATGATCGAGAGTTCCAGTATCCACTGAGTATTTCGATGTGCCACCGTTGGGGTATCATCTGCACAGTTAAATGCTTTTGTAAGATCGCAGAACTTTTGCTCATCTGTTATTTGTTACTTTTCTATCACTACTGAACAGAGTTTGCTTTTTGCAAGTGAATAGACGACATACTTGTACATGTAATTTTTTTATTTTGCTTTGCTTTGCTATTTTTTCCTTCAAGTGAAGAGAGGGCTATGAATCGCAAAATAAAATAATAAAGCTTTAAATATTTTATTTAAAGCCTGTGTTTACATACTATTATTTTAAATACCAAGTGATAAAGCAATTGCAATAATACCTTCATCGAATCGTTATAATTGAGAAGTACAAGGCGCTACTCAAAACTCAACTCCTGCTGCGTCACATATTGTCGTCCAGAAAGGCAATACTTCGGGGTCCGGCGCCTGACCGATTCTCAGCGTGTCCGAGATGTCACCGTAACTTTTAGACACATTGTCGTAAGGTGGCCACACCACGCCGAGCGAAGCATCGGGGGTGGGATTCCTGAAGTACACAAGAGAATATCACACAGTGATTAAAAGTGTCATTTACCACATGCAAATGTTTTGGTATTTGGTGATTATTAAACAGAAGCTGACGTGTTCGTTTCGAAAATAATAGTTATTTGTTTCACGAGGGTGCAATGTTGTATTTTAACTGCGAGTGTGGAATTGAAACACGAGCTAGCGAATGGATTATACGGTTTAACCACGAGAGAAGCGAGTGGTTCGAAAATAGAATCCTTAGCGAAGCGAGTGGTTCATAAATATAATCCAGAGCGTAGCGTGTGTTGCAACAGACGAGATGTAAAATAACATTGCAGCCGTGTGTAACACAAATCTTTTCACCTCACTAAAGCGAGGAAAATACTACATAAGAAAAACAACTGAAATATGTAAAATCAGCCTTCGTGAGTTTTCATGAGTTTTATAATTGAAATGGATGGATCAAAATAAAATTTCTTGTAAGATTTTAAGTGTTTTAAGGTAAAATCATGTAATAAAACTGTTTGCACTGTTTTTAATTGAATACAATTCAATATAACATTATTTTTGTGTCCACACCACCTGATTTGATCAGACAATTTAATTTACATTACGTGTGATTATTAAAAAAAAAAGTAACTAATAACACGTTCGGATTTCAAATATTCTTTGTACTCTTGTGGATAAAATTCAGTTTTGCTATTTGTTTTTAAAAAGTAAAAAAAGGCTTTCCGAGCTAGTGAGGTGAAAAATATATTAGTAAGTATATTCCTGAAAATTTCAAAGTAATATTGCGTTTCTAAAACAGCCGTTTAGAGAAGTAGAAGTAAAACTGTTTTTGTAGTTTTATCTAAGTCTGGCTTAGCTTTGCGTGACGTAAACAATAAAAAGTAGTAATTCATTCCTTGATAACAAGTTTAGGCAATACTTTTACCAACATTATGTTGTATCATGCTTGTTGAACATATATGGGAGATAGGTACCAACTTATAAGACTCATTACAAACATACGAAATATACAATTATGTGAAAACCTCTTCAGTTTCCAAAAATAATACTCAACAGAACTCTTTTTGTATACGTACCCGTATTTAGCAAAATTTGAGAAGATAGTGCACGCCAGTTGCACCATTTTAAAACTTTCACTATTTTTATCAATCGGCACGTTTGCAAAATTAGCTTGAAGCAGATACATCAAGTCCTCCAAGTGGCTGGCTCCAGACAGGCCATACTTCGCACCAGCTTTACTGTAAATGTTCCGCTCCGAAACAGACGAAAATTTATAAAAGTAGGTCTTATTTTTAGCAATTTTTGGTAGATGTTCAACGAACTCATGTATAGCGTATAAGAACGTAGCTTCTGAAACGTATTTAACAAACTCTTGCATAGCATCAGCATTTATCTCTTTCTTTCCAAAGTAATGTGCGTGAAGTTTTTGAGATAGCTCTAAAACTTTACGGGGAGAGGTCTCATAAAGAAGGACACGCGGTAGCAATAATTCTGGATACCTATTGTATTGCGCCAACAGTTCATTTTCAAAAGTTTCAATGCCAATAAGAGATTCTGCACTCGTATGGCCAATTAAAACATCTACGTTATTACCTTGCCCCCTTTTCAGCATTTGCAGTGGTTCTTCTATCATAAAATACTCTTGGCCAAAGTCTTTCTCGACAACCGGCGTAAAGTGGTACATCTTTAATAAGTTGTTGGCTTTTTCTTCAAAACCCAGCACACAGGGATTGGTGAGGACTAGTTTATCTGTCGGAACGTTTTGGAGGAATTCCAGGAGCTTGTCTGGATTCTCAGTTTCAAAGCCCAATATTTTACCAAGTGTAAACGCACGCTTTGCTGGTTGGAAGGCCACAGACCAGTCACATAAAGGAACACCACTCATTGGAATGGCCCTTCGAAACAATCCCTTCGACATTGGAGATAAAACATGAAGTGCGGTCGAGGCTCCTCCGGCGCTTTCTCCAAACACTGTAACGTTTGAAGCATCACCGCCAAAATTTGCTATGTTTTCTCGTACCCACTTTAGAGCTGCAACTTGATCTTTTAGTCCAGCATTACCAGGAACTTCTTTAGTATCTAGACAGAGGAATCCAAAAGCTTCTAGTCTATAGTTGATTGTTACGAGAATTACCTCGTGTTTTACTAAGAAATCAGGTCCGTAGTGGGAGTCGTTACCGGAGCCGCTTCTGTAGCCGCCGCCGTGGATGAAGAGCATAACAGGAAGTGGGTGTTTAGGTTTGAGGTCTGGGGTATACACGTTCAGATACAAGCAGTCCTCATTCCCAGGAATACGTTCCTTGGTGAAAATATCTTCCTGAGGGCAGACAGGGCCGTGTTCTAATGCTTTCCTTATACCGTCCCAAGGCAGAGGTGGTTCAGGGGCCTGTAAATGTATGCAAAAATGTACGTTACTTTGGTCTTGTAAGTCAACTGTTCTAACCTATTCGAATGGCTGCAAAGCAAAAGAATAGGTTCTCAGTACTAATCTATATCTGTATTAAAACAAAGAGTACTGGCAACATTAATTAATGTCCCCCTCTCCCTTTTTATGTAGTTGTGTAATTTAATTTTTCTTAACATTGCTACATGAGGAGATTACTAATGTTCATACTAGAAGCAAAACGTCACCAGTAGGGTTTAATGTTTTACATTTTAAGTGCTTATGACATCAGCTCTCTGACCTTGAACCGCAGTTTGCCGACGGGCGGTGCAGCGTAGGGCACCCCTTTGAAGCTGTAGTAGTGCTCGCCTCCCGTCACCACCTCCCGCCGCTCGCCCTCCAACCATCCCTGCCCAACCTTCACTTTCACCATGGCGATAGACTGGATAAACCTGAAAAAAAAAACAAATGTGCTGTCACAACTTTGGTTTGTAGAACACACAGAGTGCACAGTGCGGGTAGTCTGGTTTGCTGTGAAACTACGTCATTGTCTTGAAGTTCATGTCACCAATGTAGATGACGCATCACGTCGGGGTCAACAATGTAGAAGAGAGGACTGTAGAGAGATCTCTCTCCAGGTGGGTGTTGTGCCTGGGGACCGAAGAACGTTAGGATGAAGTTTAAGATTGCAACTTGACTGGGGAAACTTCGATAGCGCGATGTTGAACATTAGTTACGCTGTTCGTCGCTGGAAGCGCTGCTCGTAGATGGGTCATACACAGTGTTAGGTTCAACATTGTCCCTTCTGTTCCTAAAAGTTAACGACGTGGAAGTTTTTAACTCATATAGATAATTTCGATACAAGCCAAAACTACACCAGACTCCCATTACGCGGATATATCCTAACCCGAAAAATTTGGTTTCAAAGACCTTAACTTTCTGGAACAGGAGAGACAACTTTTGTTTCTGTGACTGTGTATGACCCAGATAGTCGTCTTCTACTTGCTACATGTAACCTTTTAACCTGACTTATCCAAGTCGCTCTGCCTCGACACATCTTGATCGCTCGCTTCGCTCGCCTGATACAACATGCTGACCATAGTTACCAAATTAATGTTTATGATGTTTATGTTTTTGAATAAAAATAAAATCTCCTTAAAAAAATTATTAGAAAATATTACGAAAGTAAATAGTAGTTTAAGAGAGATTTATGTATACTGACATTATGAATTTGAATACCTATTTCGGAGTTGCGATCGTTAGTAACAGACTAGTTATGAATAGTGATTATTATGATGTATGTAAAGGAACTTTTTTCGCCTGCATTGTTTGTATTGTTAACTACGCTTAACTATTTGTGACGTTCTCAATATAAAGGGATCTTATGGAGGAAGGCGATTACGCCGTTTTTAGAACTGTTACCATAGTATTCGTATAGTTATAAGAATAAGAAGAGCGTAACTGCCTTCCTCCGTAAGGTCCCTTTATATTGAGAACGTCACATTTGCTAATTTGGTCCAACTTCTTGATCCTCAACCATGTTGACAAAAAATTCCTCGTCTGACCTTGCTCAGTTTATAAGCCAACTTTGATAAAAACCAATTCACCAGACTAACCCCCTTACTAATAAACGTTGAGTAACGGCTGAGTAGTTATACAATGCTTTGTCCTTATCTGTCGAATTCAAATGTCACAATGACAGATAAGGACAAAGCATTGTATAACTACTCAGCCGTTACTCAACGTTTATTAGTAAGGGGGTTATCATATAGGCACAAATACACAACTTATCGGGACGACTTTTAAATTAATATGATCTTTGAGTGCAGCAATCAATATATTATATTTTAATAGTAAGTAGATTACTTCAGCTCATTGCAGCTTTTCGATATCAAAGATGAAATTAACGTGGCGGTCGTTACCTTACTTGAGAATATGTGACGTTCTCAATATAAAGGGACCTTATGGAGGCAGGTGGTTACGCCGTTTTTAGAACTGTTACCATAGTATTCCTATAGTTACAAGAATAAGAAGAACGTAACTGCCTTCCTCCATTAGGTCCCTTTATATTGAGAACGTCACATATTTTTGACCCCGACCCATCCTGGAGCGATACCGTACCTTATCGAGTCTTACCATATGGTCTTTTGCCGTAGTTTGACTTTTACCCAAACAAGCCATTAAATAGGGAATATGCATTATTATTATTATTAAGTTTATTTAGTTTCAAAATTTACTACAATTACAAATTGGTTTACACTGGCCCCTGGCACAGCCTGTCTCGTAGGTAGCCAATCCATGGGAGAATTACAAATATGTATGAAGGAATGAATTGATGCATGAATTTTTTATATCGCATTTCTTAAAAAAATATAAAAATACCGTAAAAGAGTATTGAAAAAGTGAAATTAAAATAAAATCGGCCAAAATATACGGATAATATAAGCATTTAAAAACTACTAATTAGACAGAGATATCCGACATGAACGGTGACATCAGCGTGCACTACGACCATATAAACTCCATGTTAAATTCTGTTTTGCTAGAAAGAGATAGAAACAAATCATTAATGGCTTATATCTTGGTTATTTTTATAGTTATTCGAAAAATATAATTTTTTACTATTTGTTACATGAATTACTTTTTATTACTTAAAGCAAAAAAAATCATGCATATTCCTTATTATTCATTATTTTTTTATTCCGATTAAAATTGACCATTTCGAAAACATCTTATGTGTGTACTGCTTCGGTAGGTTTCAAAATAAGCTTCTTATTCAAACTTAAACTTGATGCAAACCAACACAGTAAAATACCTGTTTTCGTTTTCAAACAAACATTAACACAATAATTCAATTAAGTAGTAAGGCGAGTTTTCGCAAATTAAAAACACAAAACTTAAATATGTGACGTTCTCAATATAAAGGGACCTTATGGAGGAAGGCAGTTACACTCTTCTTATTCTTGTACGAATACTATGGTAACAGTTCTAAAAACGGCGTAACCGCCTGTCTCCATAGGGTCCCTTTATATTGAGAACGTCACATATGTACAAGTAGAAATCCGAAGGCATTTTTAAGTCTCATTTATTGTAAACAACGTACCTGCCCGGACGGCCTTGCAGACACAACTAGTTTGTGCCTCGCTTGTTAGTTACGCTTGTTTCGTAACTTGGAATCAATTATTATCTTGAGACGGATGATATGACCTGTATATTCCTGTCCAGCTTTATTGCAATGAGAGACACGCTTCAAAATGGAACTAGTTTTCTATACAACTATGACACTTTTGCGTAGATGCTAGCGCCGCTGACATGTGTGTTGTGTTCGCTCGGTTATTATTAATTGGAATTGATAGTAATGCTATCGCTTTATTTTACTATTATTTACGACCTCAGTATTAGCTATCAAACGATAAAATGCTCTTGTATCGTCCATAATGTAGCAATCGAAGTTCAAGTGTATTAATAAATATGATGAGATTAAAACAGACGATGATTACTTATTAATTTGCAGGACATTTTCATAAAATTTCAAAAAATATCGTAAAAATAATAATTAACTAGTTCTACGCTTATGAAATCGTGGGAAAAGCTATAAGAAGTAAGGTTATAAGAATCGTAATACGCAAATACTCTGGATACAAACCCCAGGAATGGATCGTTTTTTTTTTGTTTTTGAATTTTTTTAACTAACCTAACCTAACCTATAGGGTTTTACACGTCGGTCCTGAAATAAATCCTGAAATATTTACAGTTTTGGAAAAAGAACTGTTTGCCAAATGATTTGTTTGTGAAATGAATCAGTTTGTGAAACGTTGTTTGGTAAAATGACAGGACACCACTTTGTTGCAATCATCATTTGTTTATCCAGAACTAATTAACGGGTCTACTTTAGGCCTTTTTAGGGATCTTGTTGCTACCTTCAGACTTCATCATCAAATCAGTTTTTGGAGACGATGACACGGTAGTATTGTTCTTTACTTTGATACATGCTACATGTAGAGGAGTGTTTAGATAAAGATTATCAAGGTTCATACTAGAAGCAAGACGTCACCAGTAGGGTTTAATGTTTTACATTTTAAGTGCTTATGACATCAGCTCTCTGACCTTGAATCGCAGTTTGCCGACGGGCGGTGCAGCGTAGGGCACCCCTTTGAAGCTGTACTGCCCTCGTAAGAAAAAAGGGCACATCTGAGAATTATTCACAGAAGCATTTTAAACCCTGTGTAGGTTAATAAAGGTCGCATGTGCAATACCAATTCGTTTGCACATGTGCCTTTTCTTCTTATGAGGGCAGTGTAGTAGTGCCCGTCTCCCGTCGCTCGCCCTCCAACCATCCCTGCCGCACCTTCACTTTCACCATGGCGATAGACTGGATAGACCTGGAAAAAAAAACAAATGTGCTGTCACAACTTTAGAGAAGAAGAAGAAAATCGTTTATTAGGTGAATAAAATAATTGAACACCAACAAAATTGATTCCTCAACAGTAAACTAAGAATTTAACTTAAAACTATTTCATAATGCACCAAATTGGGTGCCACTCAGCATATGGCAGGAATGCCGTGACGCTGATTTTCAGGGCAACCAAACGGGAAGACAGCGCTTCTGGTCCTTTCATAAATGTATACTAGATATAAGAGTGATGTAGTGTATCATGCATAAATAAATGAATGGACAAACTAACATAAATAGGTGCTTAAATAAATAATAAAATATAATGTGGTAACGCGACACAATGCAGCTGTTATGTATTGGATACTTGTAGGCCAATCAGATATTCTTTGAGGTTGTTCTTAAAAGAAATTAGAGACTGAGTTTCTGATTGGCGGTGGAAGATTGTTCCAACACTTCGTGGCAGCATACCGAAAGCTGCCACGAAATGGAGCTGTTTTGTGTCGCGGGCAAATCAAACGCGGCGCCCCTGCATTCTCGAATTAGGAAATTTGAGCTTTTTGAAGAGGTAAGATGGTTCGCCTTTGCTTAGAACTCCAACTAGCCAAAAAGGCGTGATATGAGAACGACTAGTGACATCAAAACAATAGTAGAAGCACGCGTTTTGAATACGCTGCATCATATTACTAGTACGGGCGTTAGCGTACGGGCGGTGGTTGCCCGTTAAAAAAACATCGCCGGCGGAACTCAATTTGAATAGAATTAATGAGGGAATCACACAATTTTATACGCAGCACAACGCGTATGTGGTTACGCACTTGATACAGCACCTTAAGCCTGTAAAAACTAAGCCTAAAGTTATGAGAAATAAAGGCTATAAGAATCGTAATCGTAGTCGTTGTAGTTATTAGCTTGTAACCTTTTAAATTATTCGGTTTATGGACAAACGCCTCGTTCACACTAAGGCCGATACTACACGTGCGGTTCTGCCGCCGCGGGTATCCGCATTTCTTTTGTTTGGATAACCGCACAGTGTAGATTGCGTCCTACAATGTGTATAGTAAATTGTGTACGGCGCAGTAGTCCCAAACTAAGCTCTAGGCTTGTACTATGGGTTCCAGGCAAAGATATACATACTTATATAGAGAAATACATACTTAAATATGTAGAAAATATCCATGACTCAGGAACCAATAATCACGCTCATCACACAAATATTTGCCCATACCGGGATTCGAACCGCGGACCGCTAGCTCCGTAGGCAGGGTCACTACCATTGCAACTAGGCTAACCGCGTCGTCTCCTACCATAGATAAATAGAATATCCTTGTACCAAAATCCATCCGATGTTTCCAAGTCAAGGGTTACAAAGCCGGCTATTAAAGGCTTCCGTCAACTCGCCGCCGACACGTCGGCCATTAATTGAAGCTCGCAACCCGGTCCGTATCGAGTGGGCAGTCGCCCTATAATCCTATTAACGGACGGTGAAATGAAACATTCCTGTGCGTCTAAATAGGAAGGCTTAATACCGTAAAATGAGGTTACTTTGATTAATTTAAAGAATAAATTTCCTATATGTATACGTAAAACACTGTTTTGGTGATTACGGATTTGGAGTAATTTAAAGCAGCAAGGGGTGACTACGATAGATAACCCAGGAGAAAAAACGTACGTATGTTTTATACGTAGCTTGAAATCTCGATTCTTAAATTGGGGCTAATTTGATATCGTTGTGTTTATAATACAATATCAAAGTGACCCCTGAAGCCTGTCAAATGAGGGGTTTTTTATTTGAAGTTTTTATATTTTATTTTTCTGAAAATATTTAAACTACTTTTTGCGCTCGCATATGAAACAAATAAAAGTTATGATGCGAAATAGCTCATTAATAACTGACACAGCACAGAATCAATAAATCAAATATCAAATATTTTACAAAATTTCGCCAAACTGCGGAACAGTTTGTTGGCGTTTGGTATTTTTGTATATTGGTATAAATACATTTGTTTTATTAAACACAAATCCGTTCCGGTACAGTCAAGGTCATAAATATGTATACACTTTACCTTGTCACTTTAATCGCTGTGACATCCATATATGGCAGTTTAAACATGACATTAAAGAGACAAGGGACTAAAGTGTACCCATACATACTTATGACCTTGACTGTACACTCTTATAATAAAAGTTGGTATAGTGTAAGTAGTAAATACTAATTTACAAAAAGGGTACTTACGAGTATAAACATATTGAAAAGAAAAAAAAATCTAAATCAAAATAGGTTATTTCATTACATTAATTAGACATATTATTTGTATTAAAGTGGTAGTGGTATTTATCAGTCACCCTAACCACTAACTATTTAACTATATTCTGAGTGGAAGATGTTTATTACCCAGGATTTGATTTAAAAGTGCCCGTGTGGCCTACTTACTGAATAAATATCTTTTATCTTTTTATCTTTTTTTTTTTAATTTACGTTTGAATACTTTTTTACGTTTACATTCATCCTCTGGGAAAAGACTGTTGAAAATCCGTGGTATCATGTAGCTTCTCGTTCTCTGTCCATAATGATTACCAGCACCGGGTTCAGTGAACTTCTTTCGTATTTAAATGTGACGTTCTCAGTATAGGGACCTTATGGAGAAAGGCGGTTACGCTCTTCTTGTTCTTGTAACTATACTAATACTATGGTAACAGTTATAAAAACGGCGTAACCGCATGCCTCCATAAGGTCCCTTTATATTGACAACGTCACAAATGATGATAGCAAGTCTGACTCTGTTATACAGTTTATAATAGAGGCAATTAGTTTTCTTCGAGTCCTTTTATACCTCGTGAATATACAGCCATCTCAGGCTCCAGCTGAAAACCAGCGCTGAGGCTCTGCCCAGCAACAAGCTGTGCTGGTCAGACTTTTCGGCTATAGTATTTCTTATTGTTTTTTGTATGTTTTAGTTGTTTAGTTCATAGTGTTTATAGCCGAATAAATGTTTCTCTCTCGATGGCTCCTATAATAAAACAATAGCAAAACATACGTACAGATTAATTATGACTCAAGAGTATGAACCGACTTATAATTATAAGGAGTTCCGTTGATTTCAAGGCAACTGGCTGTAAAAATCTTTAATAAACTGCCTACTCAGCTAAAACTGACCACAAACCGTGCATTATTTAAAAATAAATTAAAAGCCTTCTTGTTGAGAGGATATTTTAGGGTTCCGTACCCGAAGGGCGCCCAACGGGACCCTATTACTAAGCCTCCGCTGTCCGACCGTCCGTCCGTCTGTCTGTCCTAACCGTACCGAACCGTAATAGATAGCGAGTTGATTTTTTTTTTTCAGAATATGTGTTATTACGTCGGATTTACTAACAAATAAGAAAAATACAGTGAAATTATAAGGGGTCCCCATACAAGAAATTTTTTTTTAACGTACAGTGTCAACTCTATATAGCGACAATGAAGGGACTGAGCACTTTTTGACGTTATTGACAATTGTCGTTAAATGGAGAGAAGAAAAATCAATATTATTTTACTATTATAAATAACCTAACGACAGTCTGTGCACTGTCTCGCTCTAACGTTATGGCCTTGTGTGCTAATTTTGTTTGCGGCAGGTATATCAGCCGAGGTAAACACGTGCAAGGTAATCACAATAAACGAATTTCTCAGAACATTCGGTACGTTTGATGCCGAAAGTCGAGGTAAATATGGGGTAGACAATAAATCAACAAAATAATAAACAAAATAACGTACACAGCTGCAGTTCTTGTTAATTTCGGCAACTTAGAAAATACTGTTTATTGCTTAATAAGGACATTTTGTGGTCGTTATTTAGAGTGGGTGTGATGCTACATAGAGTGTATCATTGTATGGGCAACAACAACCAGAGTCAAGTAATTTCGACGTTTTAGAGAAGTTGTCGTTAAATCGAGTGACGTTAAATGGATTTGAGTTGAAGTTGAACTGTATTTTATTTTTGTTGTATCGTAAAAACGGTAAAACAGATTTGAAACTTGTATACAAGCGTCAAATCTGGTAAGATTATAGAACAAACCCTATAGAATAACCACGAGTATATTCAAGCCAAATAACAGATTTATAACTATAAATCAGTACTAAGAATCTCTGATCTAAGCTGCGGATGGACGGACAGACGGACAGACGGACGGACATAACACTAATATAAGGGGTTAGTTTGACTACGGAACCCTAAAAACTGTGCCCTCAATTTCCAAAGTTCCCTTTCAAGATTTTGTTTATGCCTCGTGGATTGAAAATAACAAAGTTCACAGGAATCCAATTTGCTGCTGAGACCGGGCCTGCAGAGATGAGGAAAACGCGGAATGGATCTTTTGCATGAGGTTTCGGTAATCAAATCAAAGAGTGGATAGCGGGTGCAAGAGGAAAAATAATACACTCGGGCAAAATGAAAGTTGATTTCGTGAAACATTATGGTTTAATGCTGGTCAATAATGAAGTTTGAAGTGGACGGTGGAGTAGGTTCATCAAGGTTGGATTAATAATAAATGACCTACATACGAAGTACAGTCAGCAAGCCATCAAATTTTGTTAACAATAATGTGTGACGTTCTCAATATAAAGGGACCTTATGGAGGCTGGTGGTTACGCCGTTTTTAGAACTGTTACTATAGTATTCATATAGTTAAAAGAACAAGAAGAGCGTAACTGCCTTTCTCCATAAGGTCCCTTTATACTCAGAACGTCACATATAGGTAAGAGTCGTTTACACAAGGTTTACGGTGAGATATTATAAATATTAATGGGAAAATTCAAATACATATAGGTGAATCGTTTAAGCCTTGCGTTAGTATATGGGTGTATGATCGCATACACGACAATCGCAGATAGGGTTACCACCTTTTGTTGTTACCATAATGTTGGTTGAAATGAACAAAAGGTAAGTACATACAATAATAAACTATTCTTTCATTGGTTTTTATAAACATACTTATTTTCCGTTTGTCCTCATCCCACAACCTCATCTCACGACCAACGGTGGTGACCACCTGACCACGACGCTCATTTCGGACGTTCGGATGCACTATCCCTTTCACTACTTAATGGGTAATTAATGTCGAAATTCCTGTAGCTTCGGATGCTCTTTTCGGTTATCTTGTAGAGTGCCCTGACTTCTACAAAATAACTGAAAATGCTATCCTAATCTACAGGAAATTCAACATGAATGCGACCAGGGGAATGAGAGCGGTTGAAACGCTCGAAGAAATATCTTAATCGTGATTAGGTAAATCATCATGAGTAAGAGCGAACGTAACTTCTAACTTAGGCTGGCCACACACGTTAGGTTATAACCGATTGTTATGTATACACAGTTCAACTGTGCAGACGTAACTGACCCCTTAGCCAAGATGCCCATCGCTAACTAGCGTTTCTATTCGTTTAGTTTTTAAACCAATCGCGTCATTGGTAGATCACGTGATACGGAGAGTCACGTGATCTAAAAGTGACGCAAATTGATATTTTTCGGTCGAGCCTGATTGTTTTCCTTGTACAGTCACCACACGGGATTGTTGAGCCACCATAGAACCCTGTCATAATGACAACGTCAAGTCACTCAAAAGAAATTACGTCAAAATTTTCCGTCGACTTTCTGTGAGAGGGTTCTATAGTGGCTCAACAATCCCGTGTGGTGACTTGACTGTACATGCAAAACCGACACACAACCTAACGTGTGTGGCCCGCTTTACCACTGACTATTTCATATACAAGTACAAGCTACGAGTGTGCGTGAATTTTATGAATCACTAGCTTTTGCCCTCGACTCCGTCCGCGTAGAAGTCGTTTATCGCTCCAACTCCAACTTTCCGGAATAAAATGCAGGGTTGCCAGACGAGTGATAGAGAATTATCGTATCAATATTCGAAAATTATCGTACCAGATAAAAAATATCGTACGACTGTCAGAGCCGCGCGGAACGCGTAGCTAGCTCCCAAAACTAGAAGTAGGATAGCAATGTGGGCTATTTCTCACTCGCGCCTATAGGAACTGAGGTATTTTTGACAGTTGACCTTAAAATCTATGCATAGAAGAAGACCAAACCAGTGTTGCCAGACGAAAAATCGAAGTGACAATTTACTTTTTCACTTCACCGTAGATATTATTTTGTATTTTTGAATGATTGGCCCTGAATATTAGTCTTTATCAAATTATCATACCTTTGCGTACGATAATACAAATTGTATCGTACATCGTACCGGAGTCGAAATTATCGTACATGTACGATAATTATCGTACGTCTGGCATCGCTGATAAAAAGTATCCTATGTCCTTCCCGATTTTGACCAATTTTTGATACGGTGTCAGTCGGAACAAAAACCACGTCCGTACGTTTCGTGTTTTTCAATATTATTAATAAATTTCGATTTATTCCCGTTTTATTGTTTTCATACAAAAGTAATTTCGGCCATAATCTCTTTATAACTAATCAATATTTAAAAAAAAACGAAATGTACGGACTTAGTTTTTGTATCCACATATCAAAAATTGGTCGAATTCGGTTAACGTTTAGGGGGTGGAAAACGTTATCGCCGTTTGTATGAAAATGCTAGATTTTGCAGTTGGTTCACATACCTCTTAAGCGTGAAAAGGTAACAGACAGACAGAGACCGACAGAGTTACTTCCGCATTTATAATATTAGGTAGTAGGGATTGTTGTGGGACCACTACACACAAAACCCGCAATCCTCGAGTGTATTACCTACTATAATAACACAAAGATGAATGTAACCTTTGCGTGGAATACTCGAGCAATTGCGATGAATTTTATTCCGGTGTTACGCGGCTTGGAATTTACTGTTGCGTTACAACGATTGTATAACTCGTGTTTTTAACCCCGTCGCAAAAACCCCCCTGTTCTTGCGTCGGGGGTTAAAGGGGGTTGTTACAAGTTTAACGTGTGTCTCTGTATGTTTGTGTTTTGAACCTTAACAACTTAATATGAATTACAATGTGTACATTAACAATATGATACAAATAGTAATAAACCAGTCATTTTACGGTTTTTAAAACATTAATTTATAATGCCTGATTTTTTACTCCATTTTTATAAGACAGCGTGCGTAAATAAGTACTTGTTCTTGAGTCACGGATGTTTTCTATTTATTTATGTATGTGTGCGTATTTCTATATAAGTATGTTTATCATTGTCTAGTACCCATAGTTGTTACCTAGCTTGCTCAATTATCTGGTGTGTGATTGATCCCTGATATTATTATTCAAAACTCATTTCATTTATTTATAGTTGCATTGAAACGTTTTGAATGCAGTTTGGTGTTCGTTTATTCTCTGAGGATCATTATATATGTATGCGCTCAGAATGCGCGGAACAGAGCGGATATTTTGTATTTACACAAGAACATTTGTTTGCTAAATCTACAAGAACCTGGCCTTTGTTATGAGTTTCGTTCACTGTAATTGTGTTACCTACTTTTTATCACGCGATAAATAAATATGTATAAATCTTTGATATAGTCAATGAAAATAAAACTGGTGCTTGACGGAGTCTACTAAAACTGGTGCTTGACGGAGTCTACTAAAACTGGTGCTTGACGGAGTCTACTAAAACTGGTGCTTGACGGAGTCTACTAAAACTGGTGCTTGACGGAGTCTACTAAAACTGGTGCTTGACGGAGTCTACTAAAACTGGTGCTTGACGGAGTCTACTAAAACTGGTACTTGACGGAGTCTACTAAAACTGGTGCTTGACGGAGTCTACTAAAACTGGTGCTTGACGGAGTCTACTAAAACTGGTGCTTGACGGAGTCTACTAAAACTGGTGCTTGACGGAGTCTACTAAAACTGGTGCTTGACGGAGTCTACTAAAACTGGTGCTTGACGGAGTCTACTAAAACTGGTGCTTGACGGAGTCTACTAAAACTACAATAATATGTACTAAAGCAAGGCATCACGTATAAACACGTAATCTCATCACATCACGGAAGCGCTGGTAGATTCTAACGTGTAAAGTGCCCATGCAGCCTACTTACTGAATAAATATATCTTTTATCTTTTTTATCATTTATTTCTGTATCGAAGTACAATCCGACAGATTAAAAAGCCGCGCGGCAAAGCGCGTCAACACATTTGTCGCAGATCGTAATTACAAAGAGCACATTTGTCGCAGATCGTAATTACAAAGCGACATGTCGTCGGTCGTTTGTCATTCATGTCGCAGATTTAATTCATGCGCATCCCGCACGCACAGGTGTAGTGAATATATTTATAATAATACGCGGCGAAATAGAATTACTTGTTTTTATGGGCACAGAGCAAACGAGCTAGAGGTCATGCGGTAACTTAAAAGTATACAGAACTGGGGCCCTTAGAGGCCTTTAGAGGTCTGGAGGGTATTTCATCACTTTATCGAAACACCTTTCATCGAACGTATCTTTCATCGAATTTAATTTCATCGAAAGCTAATTTCAACTGAAGCCTTATTGTTTTCAGGTTATCTTAAGCATGGTTACGTAGGTTAGGTTAGGTTAGGTTACCAAATAAAATGTATAGGATTGACGTAGTTAACGATCAGTCGCGTCAGCTGTTTATGTCAATCCCATACATTTCTAACAATGTGGATGTATATGCCTATTCCTACGCACCTTCACCTCTAAAATAATATCTAGTATTTTCTATTCAGTACTTTTTTGTTTGGTTTGATTTAATTTAATTTTTTTAGTTGTATGACGTGCCGTGATACGTCACCAAATGTTCCTGGGGGAAGATCAGCTGGCTTCGTAATCAACAACATACTGAGCTAGGACCATTTCAGGTCATTTGTCATTTGTTCAACTCTTTTGTTAAATGTCTTAATAAACATTTTGTCCCTTTTTTTCTAAAAAGCACATACTTACAATTTTTCATCATCGTCTTCATCATCAGCTCGTATCGATCCACTGCTGGCCATAGGCACAATATATTTAAAATATATATACAAAAAATGTATATACTAACGAAAGTACTGACTTTTCGCAGGCTAAGTCGCATGCGGAAGGCTAGTATTTGTATAAACCTTTATTTTGGAATTCTAAATGTTGTCTCAAAAGTCTCATAAGGTCCCTTATTGTATTCAACAAAATCTTGTACGAAAATAACATTTTTTTAAGCACTATAATTCTAGGTTTAAAATAATTTGTTTTTGTGATGCAGCGTTTGCCAGCCGCGTGTGTACACCTCCTTAAGTTGACGTCACTTCCCTCTTGCGCGACAACGTTACTGATTACGCTGATTGCCGCCGCTTCAGCGAGTGTTACTGCAATTAAATCGCGTAGTTATACGACTTAATGTCGCATGTACACATAGTCAACAAAATGTATTCGACTTCAAATCATGTCGCAATTAGGTGAGGTATTATCGCCACATCATTCAACCTCAAGTGGTAGTCTTTGCGACAGGGTCCTACACCATTTTTCACGACACGACACGGTAGTTTTTTTCTATCCGACCCGACCGATTTTGTTTTGTATGGGTAAATATGTCTTCGGCTTTATTACACAATGGGTAAGGACCGGCTACTCATGGGGATTACATAATTGGTTAGTCAAAACCACAGTATTATGTTGGTTGCATACTGTACGACACGATGGTACGTGGTGACATAAAACGACTTCCGAATGAGATCCTAAAATCAGTCGGACAGTCTTAACAAAGAAAAGGCGCGGCAGAAAGTTTTTCTAGTTAGCGTCACTTATCTTATGAACTAAGTCAAAATATCAAATTTTTATCCAATAGTACATAACGGTGTTCTGCTGGTATTCTATTAGAGTGGCTAACATTCTGTCTTTTTGTCGCTCAGTGCGTCTTTATCGGTACAGACAAGATGGAAAGGGCGATGCGAGCGACAAACAAGTCGCAGACCACTTGTGCTGGCTGTTCTACATTGTGTTATCATGTCGATAAACGTGGGTTATATATCTGTCACTTTCCTACCAGCGCTAGTGTATTAGTGTGAGAGTGACGGATGCTTTATCCACACTTTTCCATCGCGATAAAGGCGGCCATAATACCTACGGGTGCTGGTAGGGTTACCGACGGTAGCCTCAGGGTCAAAAAGGTTAAGGGTCCGTTCACACAGACCGGCTCGGAGAGCATCGGCCTGCGCTCTTCTTTTCATACAGACCGGCTCGTATTCGCTTGGAATTGGCCGGAGCGGAGCGCGGAAGAGCACGTCAAGCAGCCGCTCGGCTCCTCTTATTATTTCACACGAAGCGCGTTCAAGCATTCTTAATGACAAAAGAAGTGCACATGCAAAAATAAACCTTATTACAATGTCTCAAAACTCTGTTTCCAACGTGATAAAAATCTGCTCTCCTCTCCGAGCCGGTCTGTGTGAACGGACCCTAACACTATACTGTAGACATGCGCATATTTGGCCCTTGACTGTACGTTTACCAACCCCCGGCCATGGAGAGGCGGCGAGAGAATTCTCTCTTCATTGTACGGTCGACATGCGGTAATGCACTGCGGTTAGTTAGCTTTACACGCAATGTATTACGAAATTCCGCCGGTCGTGCAAAGTCGTGGTCAGCGGGCCTATTATGGGCGTGTTTATCATGTGCATGAATGTGGATAAAGCATCTGTCTCGTTCTGACCATTACGTAGGTGTGAGAGTGACGCATGCTTTATTCAACTTTATCCACCGCGATAAAGGCCGTAATACGGGTCCAGGCCGTTAAAGTTTTACTGGGCTACACGTTTAAACATGCCAATTATTTTGTACACAAATTTTGCATCATAAAGGTTGTAAACGATGCAAAGTCACAGTATAAATATAGCTAAAGCAGTAAAGAAACTACGAACAAACGCTCGAAACGTCGCACTCACACAGACGCGCGTGTCAATGAGATCCCTAAGCGGACATGGCAGTGCTGTCAGTGGCGTCGCGTGGAGACGAGCGTGCGTCTGTGTGAGTGCGACGTTTCCAACGTTTGTTAGTGGTTTCTTTACTGCTTTAGCTATATTTATACTTTGGCAAAGTATAATAAAATTATGGGAAATTCCGTCAGAGACCCCATTTAGACCCTGAAAGTTGTCCATCATTAAAATAAATTAAACCGTCGGGCACCCGGAGGGATTTCGACCTCAACGAGTGATAATTTTAGGGTCAGACAGACCAACACACATGTAACTGTAATATGAAGGAAATGCTTCGTGATTAGGTGTTTTACACAATTCCTTTGGAATATGATTTGTTAACAAGTTTGAGGTTAATTAGTAAAAATAATTACGGAAAAGTAGCATCCGGTATTTCTGCGTTTATTTGCTGAAATAATAATTAGAATTAAACAATAGCTGGTAAAATGAGATGATTGCATGGAAATAGTTCTTGCTTTACCAATTTCACACAAGGACCTCGTCACAAATTCATCATTCAAAATGATAAGCTGGCTGCGGCTGATTAAAGTCAAAAATGACAAGAGAAATGACAGGAGTGGCGGAAAAGTATCCTAAGAAATAGAGAATAATCAAGGGGTTTACAATACACTGTACAAGAAAGTTGTTATTTATTTACTATGCACTGATGTTAGGTAGTGGAATAGTTTTAGATTTCGGAGGTATGCAAAAGAAATTCGATACTTATGGTGCAATATAGCATAGCATATGGGGGAGATACCTTGCACCCTGTTGGGTGCCTCCACCATATCTAAACCCTCTATATAAAGACGCGCGCGTTTTTTTTAAGTAATCGTGCGCGTTGGAATAAGGTATAGTAAGTTAATTACATGCTGAAAATGCATTTCAATAATCTGACGATTTGAGCGTGACGTCACGGAGTGGGAGGGTCACAAGTTTGCAGAAACAAAAGTCACCTCTACAAATTCGAGGGCCGGGCGGTACCTAGTTAGGACTAAAATTATGAAATGGTAACTTTTCCATTGAGTTACGAAAATTAGTCATACATTTAGTATCGTTAATTTTCGTAACTCTGCGGAAAAGTTACGTAAGTACCTAGGTACTTCCATATAGAATTAAATAACTTTTGAGGATCCCATCATCAGATTCTGACTTGGTGACAATGGGACCACCTCGGAAGTATACCCTTTCAAAATTGGTCCACAATTGACGGAGTAATCGCGTAACAAAATCCCAAAAAAAAAAAACAACATACAGCCAAATTGAGAACCTCCTCCTTTTTTGAAGTCGCCTATCTAACACATCTCTGTATAAGTTGTCTAATAGTGAGACACTAAGGGCCGTATTAATAAACTCATCTCATCTGTGATCCCCGTCTCAAGATACGTAAGTAAGTAAACGTCAATCCATAGAAATCTGTAATTTTTGACACATCTTGTGACGGGCGTTTCACACAAGATCAGTTTATTAATACGGCCCTTAGTTAGGTAGGGCTTATTTTACTCCTTTTTCCATACTTCAGTTTCAGCATCTGTTATTTAGATTTGCGGGATATTTGGAACGTCAGGCATTCTGCCAAAAATGGATTTAGGTTATGAATTTGGTGCGCTAGAAAAGCTTTTTGCGGATAACGTTTTATTGGTTAGATAGCTTTACGAGGTTAGGTAAAAAGCTCTTTGAAACTCATGATCGTAATTTGATTTGTGAAAGCTTTCTAAAAGAACTGAACAAGTGTAAAGTTAATTATGTACCTGTGTAGATAGTCCCACCATTCCGGGAATCGAGTTTCGATGATTTTTAGGGTTCCGTACCTCAAAGAAAAAACGGAACCCTTATAGGATCACTTTGTTGTCCGTCTGTCTGTGTGTCTGTCAAGACCCTTTTGCTCAGGAACGCGTGGAGGTATCAAGTTGAAATTAAAATCAAATGCATAAGTCTGGCGTCCCTTGGATCAGTGAAAAAGTCAAACATCTAAGTCAACGCAATTAAAAGATACGGCCGTTTATGCCGCATATTGAAGGGAATCTCAAGGGAATCAAAACCTATAGGGTACTTTCCGTTGACTTAGAATCATGAAATTTTGCGAGAAGCTGTCTTATAGCACAAGTAAAGGAAAAAATCCAAAAACCGTTAATTTGTAGTTACATCACATAAAAAATGAGCCCAGTATAAGCTGACACTCACTAAGTACTAAAGTGCATACTTATTGCGTGTCAGTTTATACTGGACTTTGTTTATATTGTATTCCCGTGATTTAAGAACTATTTACATGCCTACAAGTTTGTGCGGAGCCCTCGGTGCGCGAGTCCGACTCGCACTTGACCGGCTTTTTTGGTTTTACCCTTGAATCACCGACACTCATTTCATAAAATGTTTTACTTCGCGGAATTTTCATTTCATCGACAGCCGTGTTCCAATACGATACCCGACGGGCCGAGACCGGCCGTCGTAATTATCGTCATAATTCATTCATTTGTAACAATACAGTTAAATTTATACATGGTCTTACTAATATTATTAAATGCACATGTATTCAGCATGCAAGCAAGCGTACAATTATTGGTAATAAGTAATCTGTTAGTCTGTGGTGCGCTTTACTGTTAATAAACTTTGATTACTAAGTAAGATGTGAAAAAGGCCAGGAAACTCTTCTCAAATAATTTGGCGGCAAGGTTCCGCCTGTTGAGCCTTTTAGTTTTATTGCCGCACCACAGGGCTGCCCTGCTAAGGTAAAAGGCATTTTTTTACACAAAACTACTGAATCAATTGCAACCTCATTACTTGGTAATAAGGTTGCAATTGCTACAGTAATTTTGTGTAAAAAATGCCTTTTACCTTAGGGCAGAGGGTATCGTAGTTACATGTTGTTATGGGTACGAACCTTAACGACCTTTACTTACCTTAGGTTATTGATACATTGATAATGAGTTCCTTGACGAATAATAAAAACTGGTGTGCATGGGTGTTAATTATATAATATTTTTTCACAATTAAATATTTTAAAACAGAATTAAGATAATGTAATTAGTTTAAATTATTTAGCCCCTACTGCAAATTTTACTTTTAATTTTATTTATTGACTTGTATACTTACTGCAAATCTTTTAAAATTTAAATTGACATATAACCATATATGAACTGGAGAACTATAAAATGAACTACTTAAAACCTATAAATATCTGACTATGAATGTTTAATACAATAAATATTATGAATATTAATATGCATACAAGGGTGATATTAGGTGAAATATTGCCATGAGCGTGTCTAGAGGCCATCAGATTACGTCGTCAATGCGACAGTTAACTCTAGTACACATATATATAGAAGCTATTATAGAGTATATTCAAGTAAATAAGAACTAAGTACCATAAGCAATAGTTATTTGTTGTGCAAGGCTGCAAAGTTGTTATTTGGCGCGAGAACCAGTATTGAATCCCGAGTTATAATATAACCACGAGCCTAGCGAGGATTCAAGGCCTCGAGACCCAAATAAGTTTGCTGCCGTGCGAAACACAATTTTTCACCTCACCGTAGCGTAAAACACTTGGTGTTGGAAAAACAATTGCACGAGCGCCTCCGCGCACACACCAACATTTCCACGCTAGCGGTTAAAGTGGACTTTTTTGACCGACAAAGAAACCCTTTCCGAGCTGATGAGGTGATCGATTTGCTATATCGATTACCTAGTCGTTTACTTTAAAACTCAACCATTGTTTGTTTTTTAATTTACATACATAATGTGAATCTGACCACGGTCGTTGCAACACGGTCTAAACTTCGAAAGTCCCGTTTTAGAGTTATAAAAGGTCGAGAAAATCGACCTTGTTGCATTAATATTCTTCACGATTCAGGGGCAAAACCACAAGACGATAATAAATACCAATATATAATAACTTATAACACAAACGTGAACGCGAAGAGATTGGATCCTCGATCCCGGGAGCACAATGAAAGATAATTTGAGAGGTCCATACAACAGGCACAAAAGATTAAGATAAAGATGCCCGGAATACCGGGAATGCCGGGATTTACTTGTGAAGTCATTTTTTAGAAATTAATATGGGAAATGAAAGGCTTCATGCAAGAGTTGAATTGTATACAGAATCGTGATAACAGGAGATGTAATTGAGAAGTTCCTACCTTCCTATATGAGTACCTACCTGGAACTCTTCGCGATGTTAGGCCCGCTCAACACATTATATGCCGCAAACGTACAGAGAGCGGAGGCGGTGCGGTGCGGTGCGGGGCGGCGCGTTTTCATACTAAAGCGCGCGGGTGTTGTCATTGGTCGAACGCCGCATGCTAGTAGAAGTACATTGACGAGTTGATTTTCACGTTTCAGGCGAGGGCTATGGTAACGGGGCAATGTAGATAAGTACCTAGATACATAGATAATTAAAAACTTTATTCAGAGAAATATGTAAAACATGAAAAACAAAGCTAAAATATAAATCGGACAAAGAAATATAATGTGAATAAGAGCTATGTATGAATGAAAAGGCGCTGACTCAGCCCAATGCTGCAGGAACTGTAGCGCTGGTATTCAGCCAAAGGGGCCAAGTCTGCGGCGGTCGCACGAACCGAAAATATGCCGAACCGTTTTATTCTGCATCACAAAAATGTGGGGGACGAATGACATAAATCTTATATAAGTTCTCCTCTTGGGAAGCGCTGGTAGATTTTTACTTGTAAAAGTGCCCGTGCGGCCTACTTACTAAATAAATATCTTTTTTAACACAGTTGCTCAAAAAGTGGTACTTGTCGTAGCTGTATATCGTGCGGAAAGTTGGTTTTCGCGAACTAGTGCTTTTTACTTTTCCAATTTTTTAAATTTATACTTGTTCCAATTCATGACTACTTATTGATGAGTGTTAATATTAGGGTCAATCAACTTTTTGATGTACCTCGTTGCCATGGTTACGTCTCCTGGGTCACTCTTTAAAACTATAAATTTAAAGGATATAAATCTACATTACATTACTTTTTGTGGCAATTATAAGCCCATTCTTTTGTGGGCTTTCTTCTAAGCATGTTAGTAGTATATATTATAAACATCTTTCTAAGAAACACTATCACTGTTGTCTCCTGGCTTACGGGACAGAATAACAAAAACAAAAAGTTGATCGACCCATTAGTTTCCTTTAGACATCGTAATCAACATAAAGACCTACTGTTAATGTAAAAATAAGAAAAATATACATATTACATATTTTATTACTTACCTGTACATCATTATCATAACACGTTTATTTTTTAATATTGAATATTGAAAAACCGTTCTTAATAAGTTGGAACGGAATAGCCGCCGAAACGCCTGTCAAATTTTTTGACATTATGAAGAGGCGTTTTTTCTTACTGCAAGCATTTTTTAAGTTTCCAAAGGCAACATTCGATATTGTATTTATAAATATACGATACACAAATAATCGTAAATAACAATATTTAGGTAATAATAGTACAATGTTTTATATTTACAATTGTTTATGTCTTAAAGAACAGGCATTTGAAAAAAAAACTTTCATTAAAGTGGGTTCAATAATATTAACAAAATCCATTGTAGTCGAATAAAAGCTAAAAAAAACACCTCTTCATAATGTCAAAAACTTTCTTCAAATGTCAAATGAAAAAGTTGTTTTTAAAATGAGTGAATCAGAGTTTGAAATTGATTTATTTTTTCGCAACTGTGTTAAAAAACGTCGTTCGATACACGTGCGGAAATGTCATTCTTCACTCGTCCCGAGTCTTGCCACTCGCTTACGGCTCGCGGCAAGATATCTCGGTACTCGTGGAGTAATGACATACTTTTCGCACTAGCATCGAAATGTACTATTTTATCTTTTAAGCTGAGAATGAGCAAATAATTTAAGCAGGCAGCAATAGTTTAATGTACCACTACTAGCATGTGGGCTATCGACCAATTAAAATGAGCCTGTAAGGTGGTTTCACGTTTGCGATTGTCGTTGCGTTTATTGCAGCTTGAGATAGTTGTTAGTATATTGCCGCAATGGGAGTGGGCCGCGGGACGTTTTCCGCGCGCTTAAAATCGCCTCCGCTTCGCCTTGCGCACCTTTACATTTCGAGAAGAATACACGCGCCGCTGTCCGCTGTCGTCTCTGTGTGTTTTCAAGTTTACTTTTTCATGTATAAAGGTATATATCGAAAGAGGTTTGAAATGAAATGCAAATTAATGGGCGTTGTTTTTTTTTAAACAGGTTAATTGCGGGAGTTTTCAGATCCAATATATTTTCATTTATCTTTCATACGACCGACCGGCCGACTTTGTTCTCTTGTCACGAAGCTAATTAAATATTTGACCCAGTTTGTCACATTCGATTTTTTTAATTAAGAAAAAATATTGGAGTTTTGAAAGCGTAATTAATTTGGACAAAATTTATTTGAATTACGAACATTGATCAAAGGGATCTCTTGTTTGGGAAAATACATTTTATCGGTATTGTCGTTGAAAATCTTAAAAATCTTTGAAGTAGGTACGGTATGATTTAGTATGATGGAATTATTAGAAAGTCGTAAGCGACTTTGTACGAGTAAATAAGGTCCTTTATCAATTTAGGCGACGCAGTTAGCCTAGTTGGTAGTGACCCTGCCTACGAAGCTAGCGGTCCCGGGTTCGAATACCAGTATGGGCAAATATTTGTGTGATGAGCGCGAGTCGGTATTTGTTCCTGAGTCAAGGATGTTATCTACATATTTAAGTATGTATTTCTCTATATATGTATGTATATCGTTGTCTAGTACCCATAGTACAAGCCTAGAGCTTCGTTTGGGACTAGGTTGATTTGTGTGAGATTGTCCCCTGATATTTATTTGTTTATTTTATTGAAACATTTATGTGTAAACCGACCATAACGGTCGTGCATTAGTAAATAAATAACTGCAAATTTATAAGTGGATTGTTTGGAAACGCTGTTTTCTGTTCTACTACCGCGGGCTTATTAGCCCGGTAGCACACCGGTAGCCTGCGCCGCGAACCCGCGAAACTGTGGCGGAATCGTAATACTTAATACGAAATTGAACTTTATTTCGTTGCCAGAGTTTCGCTACTACAGTTTCGCGGCGGAGGTGTGCTACCGGCGTTATGGTCGTGTTTATTGATGTGGATGAACGTGGATAAAACATCTAGCTGTCACTTTCTATCCAGTATGTAAGTGCGAGAGTGACAGATGCTTTATCCACGTTTAAGGTTACACGGGACTTGGACCATGGAGTCCGGCGATTTTACAATGTTAAATATTCAATTAATTAACTTTTCTTAAGTATTAATTAATTTGCTCTTTTCTTTCAGATCCCGATCGCGCTCGACTGCTGGTGAGTAAACAAAGTTAAAAAATTTTACTTAAACTTTACTTTATAGAAAATTCATTCGGCCATTGAATAATAACGTTACTATTTTATGCCCCAATTAAAACGTTATTAACTTTAATGACTTTATAACAGATAGACGGACCAAAAATAATAGATTGTTAAAATTAGTTAGTGGCTTGGTTAATGTATAATAATTACCTTTTTAGGGTTCCGTACCAGAAGGGCGCCTAGTATTAAGCCTACGCTGTCCATCCGTCCGTACGTCCAACCTAATTTTAAACAGCTGTATCTTTTGAACCGTAAAAGAGAGCCCGTTGATTTTTTTGCAGAATATGTGACATAACAGCGGATTTTCTAACAAATAATAAAAAAAATCTAAAATGAAACGAATTGGGGAAGTCCCCATACAATAAACGTATATTTCCGTTCCGTCGCCATTCTTACAAACAAACAATAATCTCCAAAAAGTTAAAAGTAAACGTGTTTTTGGGCGTTTTTTTCTTTTACGAAAGTATTCAAAAGTACATAGCGTTAAATTTTGTACGATGGTACGGAACCCTTCGTGTGCGAGTCAGACTCTTACTTGGCCGATGTAGAATTTATCTAAACGGTTAAGTAAATTTCTGTTAATTTATGTATGTAATTAGGCAATAAATAGACAATTCCTAGGACTCCTGTTACGCTGGTCCTTATTTTACTATTTTCAGTGGGTTTTTGAAGACGGTTTTATTTTTTGGTAAAAAGTTTTTTTTCGCATTTTAGTTATGCACCTAATATTATTATGTGATAATCTATCTATCATCACATTAAGAAACAATAGGATATTTCCATCTTTCATCATCATTTTACCAATTTATCATCACCCTTAGCAAAATGTCGCTGTCCAAGACGCAGGTTGAAGAGTTCTCTCGGTACTTCACCATCAGATGCACTTCACCACATTATAATGAGTAAAAAAGTAGCTTCATATTCTTAATAAAGAAATCTCATTGCTGGCGTCAATTACTTACGACTAAGGAGTTCCGGTGGTCATCTCTGGTCTTCACAATCAGTTCCTCTTCACCAAGAGGTGCTTTTGGCATTCCAAAATTTTCAAGGTCTTACAGGAAATACCAAAATCGCTGTATGTGTGCCTATAACTTTTGAGGAGTTCCCTCGATTCCTCATGGATCCCATCATCAGATTATGATTTTGTGTCAATGGGACCACCTCGGGAGTATACACTTTCAAACAAAAAAAATATTTTCAAAATCGGTCAACAATTGATAGAGAAATAGGTCATCATATGTAAAAAAATACGAACAGTGGAACATAGAACTTCCTCCTTTTTTGAAGTCGGTTAAAAACAAAATACCTACAAGTTCAACTTTACATGGAGGAAAAACAGCTGATGCCTGCTCGGAATACGTAGTAGGTATGTCAATAAGATTTTATGAACGGAAAAGTTTAGTAAACAAGGAAAATTTGGTTTCTAAATACGAGGAAGTACGTCCACGTTTTATCATAGACCGGTCAAGGGCGAGTCGGACTCGCGCGCCGAGCGTTCCGTACTTATTATAATTTTCTGTAGTCATAGGTCAAACTTGATGTATTGTAACTTGCTTTTGTTATAGACGGACACATACCGATAGACCCTAATACCTTAAACCTAGTAAAAAAGATAAAAGATATTTATTCAGTAAGTAGGCCGCATGGGCACTTTTACACGTCAAAATCTACCAGCGCTTCCCAAGAGGAGACCACTGCTGAGAAGAAGCGCCGCAAGAAACTCAACAGTTAGTCATTTTTTTAATAAAAATATAACAATGTCACTACTTATTCTAGCATTATATAAAACTGTAAAAATAATATTAAATATCTGCGTAGTTTTGCAGGTACACATGTCAGAATTACTACGAGAAAATTTATATATTATATATCACACAAAACAGTTTTGACATGTCTTCCTACATAAACCGTGTCCCCTAGACAAGATACAGCGTTTACATGATTTTTATGAAATCCTAACCATCATACAAAATATATTTTACATAGCTTCAGTTCTGTGTTCAATATAGTTTATACCTCATGTGCTCACATTTTTAAAGACGAAATAAAAAAAATCAGGGGTCGATATTTAATACAGTAAATAGGTCACCACTCCTTTAACATGTCATCATAAACATCCTCCTAGCGCTTTTCCCGTTCTTCGTCGGGGTACGCTTGACCATGATCCAGATTCGGCCAGTCTGGTTATTACAGTGGAGCTGCCATCTGACCTCCGTAACCCTTGTGACAGGGGAACCAAGCCAATTGAATCATGGTTACACATTTCGCCACCTAAATGTGCAGGTTTCCTCACGATGTTTTCCCTCACCGTAAGAGCATCGGTTACCGTAAGTTAGAAAAACTCATTGGTATTGGAACCCGGTACCTCACAAACACGAGTCGACACCACTATAGCCACTAGGCCACCGACGCTCTCCTTTAAAGTGTATTAAAGTTAATAAAATTGGATCCGGCTGTAATCCAATAAATGTAACGTTTTTTTTGTATGTTTATGTTTCAATAACGCCTAAACTAGCTAATCAAAAGATGACATTTGACACATAGGTAGCCGTTATCCTCATTGGCCCATAATATACTTTTTATCCCTGAAAATTTAATATTTCTCGAGGGTAAAGCGATAAACGACTTCTACGTGGACGGAGTCGTCGGCAAAAGCTAGTCTAATAATAATAGTTAAACCATTTGTTGTCCTGTTTAACCTCCTCCTAATACAACGTGCCAATGGAATATGAACCTATTCTGTATAAAACAGAGTCTATTTTCTAATTTAATTTTTAGTCATAAAAAGTTAAGCAAGAGGTCCAAACAGTTAAACACATTGTTACTAAAATGTTGCCGTTTCGTTTGCTGCCGTCCAAAACAAAAAGGTAGTATACGCTTAAGAACTTCATTCCCTTCACTGCGTTTTTCTTGTCGAGGACATACGATGGCTGCACGCGCTGTTAATTTATACAGATTTGTACACATACGTATTTCAGACACGTACGCACCTACGTCACAACTAGGGTGACCAGATCTGATTTCCGGTTTTACGGGACAACTGCATTGAAAATACGGGATTAGAGGTTAAAATACGGGACAGGTCATATTTTTTTCATTACTAAAATTTGGAATAATCAATTAAATAACCTATAAAACCTTAAAAACATTATTAAATATGCGTTCGCGTTCGCGCGGATCGCGCGGTGTTATGATTAAATACCATTGAATCTTAAAATTATAGGACAATATACTACTCTGTCAAGAAAGTACCGGGAAAAGATCAATAATACACAAACTGTTTGTTAATCATCCAAATTTATTTTATCACCTTCAAAGTATGCTCCTTCAGAAACGATACACTTACGCCAACGAATAATCCAATCATCAAAACATTTTTTAAACGCTGTTTCCGGAATTGAATTCAGTTCTCGGCGCGAATTATCCTTTATGTCTTCTACCGATTGAAAACGGGTGCCACGAAGCGCCACTCCGAAGCTTGTTGACTAGTTTGCATGTCAAACTCGTAAACCCACGTCTCGTCACCAGTAACAATGCGTTTCATGAATGTTGGGTCGGAATTGACTCGTTCTAGCATGTCCTCAGCGACTCTCATGCGATTGAGTTTTTGGAGAAAATTCAGGTCTTTTGGGACTAGCCGAGCGGTAACATGTTTCATACCCAAATGATTAGTTAAAATAGTACGGATCGACTCGTGAGATACAGAAAGTTCGGCGGCTATCTCTCTCAAAGTTGAATGAGGATTTTCAGTCACTATTTCCTTCACTTTTGCGATGTTAACTTCAGTTGCAGACGTTGATGGCCTACCAGAGCGAGGCAAATCTTCCATCACATCTCGACCGCTTTTGAACGCTTTGTACCACTCATAAACACGTGTTTTTGATAAAGTCGAATCACCGTAAGCCTTCTGTAACATTTTCAGTGACTCCGAACACGAAATTCCATTGGCGATGCAAAATTTAAGACAAACTCTTTGTTCAATGTTTTTGTCCATTATGAAATTCGCAATACACACTAGATATGATATAACTAAAAACAGCACTGTATTTAATATAAATAACAGATGCAACTCAAACTCCGCGCCAAAATAGAAAACAGTTGTGCCAATCTAACAACAACAAAAAAAACAAAAATTTGAATTTGGAACCATAAACAAATCATCCATTCCCGATACTTTGTTGACTGAATGTACATACACTGTCCCGTATTGGTTTCGCCAAAATAAAATACGGGACGTCTGGTCACCCTAGTCGCAACACGTTTAGTGTTGTGTTTATCATGTGGTTCACGTGGATAGAACATCTGTCACTTTCTGACCAATGCGTAAGTGCGAGAGGGACGGATGCTTTATCCACACTTATTCATCGCGATAAAGGAGACCATACAAAAATTAGGCAAGCCTATATATAAAATATGTATTTATGTATTAGTATTTATTTATAATGTATCTTTACGTATGTATTTTAATTGCATTATATGTTTTTCTATTTCCTCTTAATGCTTTTTAGCTCGTACAATATTGCACCGCCTACAACAATTTTCTGCTTGCCTTAAGGTCAATTTAACTGGTAGAGAATGCTATTAACGCAATTAGGGGTAGACGTGCGTCTGTGTGAGTGCGACGTTTCGAACGTTTGTTCGTAGTTTCTTTACTGCTTTAGCTATATTTATACTGTGCCTCAGCATTGGGTGGCGACAGGTTGAAGAAGATAAGAGAAGTTAATTTTAGGCAAATTTTATTGCGTGAGGTCGGGAATAAATTATATGACGACGCTACACCGACGAAACTAGCGGTCCCAGCGGGCTTAACATGCAAGCACGAGATAAAATTTGACAGGTACTAGCGACATAGGTACATGTTCTATCGTAGGATTTAACGCTTAAGGTTTAAAATAAAAGTGTCTCGTCCTCAAGGTTCGATTCCCAGTCCAAAGCAAATAATATTAGTGTGATGAGCGAGTTTTTATGTAATTATTTTTTTATTTTTTATTTACACATTATTATAAGTATGTTTATCGTTAAATAGTATGTATAGTACGAGCCTAGAGTTGAGTTTGGAACTAGGTAAATTTGTGTGATTTGTCCCGTGATATTTATTAATTTTATATTAAGTACTTGGGAGACCGAGCGACGTCGCTCGGGTCGAAACCGAATTTTCATCGATTTTCTGTACAAAAACAAAAAACCGTTTCATATCTGGGGTTCGAACCTGCAGTCTTTGCGTAGTAGGCCAACGCTCTAACCATCAGTCTATTCAGACGGCGGCAGCCGCCCCGAAATTACGAACCATATTGCGTGGGAAATCTTTTTGCGTGAAAATACGGGGAAAACTAATTTTCCCAGATAGGAGACCTAGCTAGATCTAATTTTTGCCCCCGTAAACCTCCATGTCGCAATTTCCATCGAAATTGTTAAAGCCCTTTACGTATATATATATACAAATGTTTCTCGTTTAATAGTATATTATCATTATAGCTGTGTTTGTGATGCACTTCAGTTGATCAATTTGGTCAAACTCAATCTACTAGATTTGCAGCTATTTACTCAGGTAATGGTTACACAGGTATTAGTATCCCATTAAGTTCACACCCGGGATCGATTTGGTTATTCTACGTAGTAAAAGCTTGTCGCCGTATCGACCTAGTTTAACTTGACCTTTACACTCACTTGATTTACATTGGACTCGCAATGATTATGAATAATTATACATTCGGACTTCAAATTATTATGTGAACTTTGGCGCACTGGTGAACATACATCTAATTTTTTAATGCTATCGGCAATCTTCGTGTTTCTATGACACGAGCGACAAATATACTGTCAGCTGCGAGTGTAAGCGTGATAGCGATAGCCACCCGAACGTTATTAAGAAGCTGGAAGTACTGTAAGGTTTTTTTTATTGTTTAATTTTCAATCACTCATGAACGGCTGAATGGATTTAGATGACATTCGGCACACGGATAGTCCATGTCTTAGATTACAACAAAGGCTACTTTTCGTGCTATAGAATTTAATAGTTGCGAAGGAAAAATGACCAACGAGTTCTACGGAATCACGGCATTCCCCCTTTTCCCTTTTTGCGTGGCCTTTCCCATGTGATAAAATCCTAAAAAATCATGCTACAGCATATTTTTTTTTTAAATTTATTCGTGACCATGGAATCTAGTCCGTCAGTCGGTTCATGTTACTACTGCATCAACGTGAAATTACTTGCCGCATCTACGACTGTTTCTCAAATTGTAGGCTATATAAATGCTGAGCCAGCTCGCCTCGGTTTAATTTGGCTTCTTTGTTGACTTTAAGGATAATCTGTACCAGTAGCATGCTTATGGATTCTACTAATCCGATGAGAACTTTATTTTACAAGCTTTTATTTAACTTGCAATGTATGTGTGTGTGTTTAGGTGAAATCTTCCAAGTAAATTTTGAACCAGTACCCGTTAACCTTTTCAACGCCATGTCAAATACAAAAGTCGTCACTCACACGCCGATGACAACTGACAACCAGAGCTAATTTCAACCTTACGCCATTGACACTCGGGTCTATTTTTTGCTGTCAACCGTGACGGATATATCCGTCGTTGGCGGTGAACCAGTGGTGCGGATATATCCGTCAATGGCGTTGAAAAGGTTAAAGGAATGGGCTGAAATTTAGAATACGTGTGTAAACCTGATAATGCAATATTATGGTGTCATTGAGCTGTTCTGATGATGGAGATGGAAGGTCATAGAAACTCCTAAACCCGTCGTGTTTGGGCTCGTTTGTTTTTTCTTGATAAGCAGATGATGACTGTGTAAAAATAAGTACAGTCGGAAGCAAAAGCTTGTCCAACATTTTTTTTTAGGTTAGGTTATTAGGTCTATTGATTGTGAAGGCTGTTTCAAATGCGATAATGATTGCTGCCTGCCATTTTTTTAACTGACTGTCGAAGAATGCAACCTTTTTGATATGTATGTTTGTTTGTATGTGTAGTTCTTTAATCCCTGGTAGAGGTTGGTCCGATTTTTAAAAACTTGGTGCCGTCTTAGCGTCACGAGTATCACTGGGTAGGTACTAAAATAAAAAAAGTGCTAAAATGGCGTATTACAAAATATACTTTTTTTTTTTAATGGTAATTAACATAATTATAGACGACAATTTCAAAATATACAGTCGGGTTTTTAATTATAGGTAGCTATTTATTAGACTTGTTTGACGACACGGTAATTGACGCTCGATGGATTTTGATATGGGGGATATTTGTTGGACTGGTTTGAATCCCAGAAGTGTCATACCTGCACTATAAATAAATAAATAAATAAATATCAGGGGACAATCTCACACAAATTGACCTAGTCCCAAACTAAGCTCTAGGCTTGTACTATGGGTACTAGACAACGATAAACATACTTATATAGAGAAATATATACTTAAATACATAGAAAACATCCATGACTCAGAAACAAATACTCGCGCTCATCACACAAATATTTGTCCATACCGGGATTCGAACCCGGGACCGCTAGCTTCGTAGGCAGGGTCACTACCAACTAGGCTAACCGCGTCGTCAACGCGCGTATATTAACGTTATTAACATGAATGGTCAATGGTGGTATGATTTATTAAAAAAATATGTAGCATTACTTAGTGACAGAAACATGAGGGGCAAGATGACAATTATTTTTCATAGTAGAGTTTTAGTTTTAATTTTATCTTATAGCTACATTTGTTAATTAATTGTCTCAATCACGTCTACCACTGGGCAACTGACGTATCCACATTAAGAGGTCAATGTCAGCTGGCGACGTGACCAGCCTGCTTATCCTCATAGACGCATCCTGGACCAAACGGCCTTCTGTCTTAGATACCATTTATGATACAACAATGAGCCATAAATATTTTAAACAGTATAAATTGGGAAGCGTGTTCCTCATCAACATCAGTCGTCAATCAACCAGCAAAGATGAAGTTCTTGGTTCTGTGTTGCGTTGCAGTCGTAGTATTAGCTGAGCCACCTCGCTTCAGACCAGCGAGGTTCAGGTTTCAGAGACAGGAGCTAGCTCCCACGACTACTGATTCTCCAACGGAACCAACTACGGAAGCTGCAGGACCGTACCCACCGTCAGGATGGAAGCCTGCTGGAGAACCCTTCACACTCCCCAAGGAAGAGGCAGCACCTACGGATACATACGGACCCCCTAGCGGTCCCTATCCTGCATCAGGATGGAAGCCAGCTGGGGAACCTTTCACGCTGCCCAACGAGCAACAACCCCCAGCAACCAGCTACGGTGTCCCTGATAATACATATGGAGCACCAGATAACACTTATGGAGCACCAGATAACGCTTATGGAGCACCAAGCACTGATGCGCCTACAACAGAATCCACTGAAAATCCTCAGGCTGAGAAACTAGAAGGGCCTGTTGAAGTACAACAGAGCATCGGCACTTACTACGTTTTGCTTCCGAACGGGCAGCTGCAGCAGGTCAGGTTTGTGACGGAGAATGATGTCCAGAACATGAGGTATACCGCGAGGCTGCAGCTCCAGGACCGTGCTCCTTTGTTTGTCTTCAGACCCTAAATTAACTTACCGCAATGCAGTTGTTTGAATAAAATAAATAATATTTACATCTTAAATGCATCTGTCTATTTTGTCTTTAAAATATTCTTAAGATCTATCTCGTGGATATAATTAATCTGTGTCTACGCTTTCGTGTCACGTAACGCGTGTTGTCTAATATTTCGGTCATTTCGGATAAAGTTGAATCTCGTGTTGTCTTGCCAATGAATCTATATTTAAGACAATTCCACACTTTATGACACAACTAAAGAATAAGTTGGATTTAAAGCCAAATTATCTTTTGCTCCAAGTAGCTTTAAATTTTTTACCCTACTTCAAAATAATTTTAAGCCCTTGGTTTAAAAAAAATGCTGTGGCGTTCTACAATAAATGGCTACATAACGTGAGAAGAGCGTAATATCGGTAAGTTTATAAAAATGTGTCGATATTCTATCTTAAAAACAATTGACACAAGAGCACTTTGCAGGCGCTTTCGATAGTGTTTTATGAAAATCTTCTTTGACACCTTCTTATTACTTTAAAACTCAAGACAGCGCCGTGAAAGCATGTAGGGATCACACTTTTTTTAAAGAAAGAAAAAAAAATATTCGTGACATATAAAAACAATACAAAAAAGAAGACTTGAAAAAAAATAATTGAAAAGGCTTTATGTCACGAAATGGTTCCAGTTCTGCATAATGCTGGCATAGAAGCCAGCGCTGGTCTTCCACTGGGACCATCGAATGAAGCTAGAGCAGTAGGTACATTTTGGGCAAATTACATAAAATAAATAAATAAGTAAATAAATATCTGGGACAATCTCACACCAATTGACCTAGTCCCAAACTAAGCTCTAGACTTGTACTATGTACCTACCAGGCAACCATAAACATACTTGTATAGAGAAATACATACTTAAATATAAAGATAACATCCATGACTCAGGAACAAATACTCGCGCTCATCACACAAATAATTGCCCATACCGGGATTCGAACCCGGGACCGCTAGCTTCGTAGGCAGGGTCACTACCAACTAGGTTACACCACACACCACACACACACACACACTCGCAAAGCAAATACCGATCTAATGATACCTAGTTTGTCGAAATACGAGGGATCAAACAGCTATATATACAAACATACATACTCTTTTATGTATATACTAGCGACCCGTCCTCGCTTCGCTTCGGTTACATAAGTTAAAATATAGCCTATAGCGACCCGCCTTCGCTTCGCTCTGGGAGCTATATACATAAACCTTCCGTGAAGAATTATCTACCTGATGGTGAAAACCACATCAAAATCCGTTGCGTAGTTTTAAAGATCTAAGCATACATAGAGACAGACAGACGCGGAGGGCGACTTCATTTTATAATATATATTGATATTGTTTAAGGATGTTTGGATGTTTAAGTTTTAATCATGGCTAAAAGGCTTTTAAAATGTAGGACAAAGATAGTCCTTAATCTAGATAGCTTTTGCCCTCCTCCGCGTAGAAGTCGTTTATTGGTTTTCCTTTGAGAACTACCAAATTTTCCGAGATAAAAAGTAACCTATATGTTAATATAGGGTTTAAGCTATCTCCATTCCCGATTTCATCCAAATCCGTTCAGCCGCTGCAGCGTGAAAGGGTAACAAACTAGCACACACACAAACTTTCGCATTTATAATATTAATGGGATTAACAGATAGGATAAGTACATATGTGACGTTCTCAATATAAAGAGACCTTATGGAGGAAGGCAGTTACGCTCTTCTTATTCTTGTAATTATACGAATACTATCGTAACAGTTCTAAAAACGGCGTAACCGCCTGCCTCCATAAGGTCCCTTTATATTGAGAACGTCACATATTATTAATCTCAGAAAATTTGATAGCCCCGGCAAGAATATTATTATATACGACTTCGAAGCAGACGGAGTCGCGGGCAAAAGCTATATACATATTAAAAATGATGACGTTCATAACATATCAAAACAATAACGATGAAAGGCAAGCACAGCCGATACGCGGCTGCCTCATTAGGAGGGCGCAGCGGATCTTCGCCGTAACGACCTCATTTATAATGAAGCGCGATTTAATTGCTCGCGATGTTCGCGTCTGTGCGTCCCTTAGCCCTCCGCTGTTTATGGCGTCGTTACTTTATGACTTCCCTAAAGCCGCAAACGCAGAGATGTATATTTATAAATTAAATGTAAGGTGTCACACTGGGTGCGGTGTTGTTTGCGTGCACACCCCGAGCAGCACACAAGCTGTATAAGAGCTTATACAGCCCTTAAAATGCTAAAACTAGTGGTAAAATGGCTGTATACGCTCTTATACAGCTTTTGTGCTACTTGGGACTGGTCGCTGACTATGAAAGACTTCTATACTTCCCGTAGGTCAGCAACCAGTGTGCACGCAAACAAGAACGCCCCGCTGCACACGGAGAAAAAAATATTTTCCAATATTACCAGATTGCATTGTAGTTATGATTCTGGTGTAGGAAAACAGATTTCATATATGGTTAACAGATTTTCTTTTATGACAACAAGTCATAATTTTGTTAATACTAGAATATTCTAGTTAAAATATTCTAGTACACGAAAACTTTGATATCGTTGTGGTTACCATCTAATAGTTACAGTCCCAAGTAGCACAGAAGCTGTATAAGAGCTTATACAGCCATTATAACTCTAGTTTCAGGATTTTAATGGCTGTATAAGCTCTTATACAGCTTGTGTGCTGCTTGGGGAGTAAAATATACATTTAGCATACAACAGGTTTTGTATACTACACAAAATTTGTTTCCTACAAATTTGTTTCCTACGATACTAGGTAAATGGTAATAGGTATCTACTAGAAATTATGTTGTGCAGAAGTAGAATTTTCTATTAATGTGTAAAAAACGTATAGTTGTCACATATAATACAATAAAATCAAGTAGAATTTACAATATTCTGTTACAGGAAACTAGTTTTTTTTCTCCGTGGCACTTTGATGATGGGATAGTGGTGACCAAATATCGAAGCTTTAAGTTATTCCTCCATATTATAATTATGTCATTAAGAGCAGTTTCAATCTCCAGATAATACAAAAAAGCCGGTCAAGTGCTGCTCGGACTCGCGCACCGAGGGTTCCGTATTTATATAAGTCCGTACTTCAAAAATACACCTTTTAATTTACTTTGATAAATTTACAATAAGGTCTATTTTGGGTTGCCTAAATTTATCACACATTTTTAAAGGTTTTTATCCATTTCTCGAAATATATTAATTTTGAACATTGCGTTTTATTTTTCCCGTAAAATATAAGTAATCATTATCATTACGCAAGTCATCGGAAACCAAGTGCTCAAGATATTTAAATGAATGAACCCTTTTAAATGGCTCACCATTCAAACGAATGGGTGGGACATGCGACGGGCATTGCATTTGTTTCCCGCCTTAAAAATCATATACTCGCTCAGCACTTTATATTTCAAACTAGCTTCTGCCCGCGACTTCATCCGCGTTAAATTTAGAATTGGGTCCAGAGAGAAATGAAACATGTCGCTACACGCCTTACACCATTTATATCAAGTCAGGACCGGCCTTACAGTCTTTCCCCTCTGCCAAGGTATGAGATCAAATGATCTTGCACGTTTATAAAAACTACCCATTTAGTCGATTATTTGAAATAGCTGCTGTCCGCGACTTCTTCCACGTAGAATTAGCAATTTTACCATCCCGCAGGAACAGTGTTTTTTCTTTTCGGGATAATATGTAGCATGTGTGTCATTGTAGGGTATTATTTATCTCCATTCCAAATTTCATATACATCCGTCCATCCGTGTAAGCGTGAAGAAGTAACAAACACACAAACTTTCTCATTTTTAATATGTATTATAGCTTTCCACCCGCGATTTCGTCTGCGGAGAGTCAGTACCTTTGTATTAATTATCGTACGTATCGCATGATGGGATAGAAACAAATTTAAACCATACGATTTTTTAAACCCTTTTCACCCTGCTAGGGGTAGAATTTACTAATACGCCAAAACGCATATTTTATATATTTAGTAGTCTAGAAACGTATTTCCCTTAGGGATAGTATTTCCAAAATCATCGAAAGTAATAATTTTAGTTTGTAAGCAGTAGCTAATACCAATTTCCACGTTCCTAACTTCAAAATTGAGCAAACATTACCCCCCATTTCATCCCCTTAGGGGTAGTTTATCCAAAAATGCCTAAAGTAGTTTTTTTATTTGTTAAAAGTAGTCTACATACTAATTTCCACGTTCCTTACTTCAAAAAGGACCAACCTCCATACAAACTACCACCCCCCGCCCCCCCATTTTATACCCAAATTGTTGTTGTTGTTATCCAAATTCACCAAAAATAGTATTTTTTTATTTGTTAACCTATATACCCCTATAAACCTATTTCCACTTTTCTAACTTCAAAATTTACCAAACTCCCATACAAACTCATCACTCCCCTCGTTTTATACCCTTAGGGGTAGTTTTTCCGAAATCGCTTAAAGTAGTATTTTTTATTTGTTAACAGTAGCCTACATACTAATGTCCACGTTTTTTACTTCAAAAAGGACCAACTTCCATACAAACTACCACCCCGCCATTTCATACCTTAAGTGGTAGTTATCCAAAATCACCAAAAATTGTACTTTTTTTATTTGTTAACAGTAGCATATATACCTATTTTCACGTTTCTAATTTCAAAAATGACCAAAATGCATACTACCACCCCCCCATTTCAATCTCTTAGAGGTAATTAATTATCCGAACTCACCAAAAGTTGTTTTTTTATTTAATTACAGTATTCTTTATAACAATTTACACGTTTCGAACTTTAAAATTTACCAAACTCCAAATCCCGGAAACTTTCACCACCCGTTTCATCCCCTTAGGGGCGGTGTTTCCAAAATCGCCGTCAGAGTTTTTTTTCATTTGTTAACAGTAACCTACGAATTTCAACGTTTATGATTTCAAAATTGACCGAAATCCCATACAAACCACCACCCCCCATTTTATCCCCTTAGGGGTAGTTTATCCAAAATCACCTAAAGAGCTATTTTTTATTTATTTACAGTAGCCTATACACAAATTTCCATGTTTCTCACTTCAAAACGGACCAACCTTTCATGCAAACTACCACCCCCCATTTCATTCCCTTAGGGGTAGTTTTTAAAAAATCGCCGGTAGTAGTTTTTATTTATTTGATATCAGTTGCTTATGTACCAATTTCCACGTTCCAAACTTCAAAATGATCAAACTCCCATACAAACGTTAACCCCCCATTTCAACCCCTTAAGGGTAGTTTATCCAAAATCGCTGAAAGTAGTATGTTTCATTTGTAAATAGTAGCCTATATACCAATTTCCACGTTTCTTTCTTCAAAGATTGATGACTTTCATACAAACTTTCATCCCCTATTTTATCCCCTTGGGGGTAGAATTGATCAAAATCCTTTCTTAACGGATGCCTACGTCATAACATCTACCTGCATGCCAAATTTCAGCCCGATCTGTCCAGTGGTTTGGGCTGTGCGTTGATAGATCACTATGTCAGTCAGTCACCTTTGAGTTATATATATTTAGATTATGCTTAAAGGAATAAGGACTCACACTTTTCTAGCAATATTCTTATACCTCCGACCGATGGGCTTAGCAGTACATATCATCAAATAAGTTTAAAACAAACCCTAAATGAGAAATATAAATTACCTACTTTTATAAATGAGAACCTGCCTCAACGACGTTTTTCTTCTACGTATTTTTATTATTGTTGTATTGTAAAAACGGTAAAACTTACAAGCGTCAAATTTGGTATGATTATAGAACAAACCCTATAGAATAACAACGAATACTACAAACCGGCTAAATATGTACGAAACCCTCAGTGCGCGAGTCCGACTCGCACTTGCCCGGTTTTATTCTTTGTCTTATTGAATTCTCTTCAAAATTAAGAAGAGACAAATTATAAACGTCGGTCGTCAAGACATTAAGGTTATATTTTCAGCGCAACCAATAAGTGTCAAAGACAGTTCTAATTAATAAAGGCCTTTGAAACATAGAAAATTGAATAGAAACTCTCTCTGATACAGAATATTGAGGATCGTCCGGGCACAATACGAACCCATTGTGATATAAATTGCCGCGAAAATTACATTTATTATTTAAAACCAATGGTGGTGAAGATTTCACGGACCATGGAAATATTCCAGCGGGCGTAGCATGCATACACGAGATACAATTTGACAGGTGCTACATCTATTCCATATTCTAACGTAAGACTTAACGCTTAAGATTTAAAATAAGTGTCTCGTCCTGACTTTTTTACCTTTTATTACTAAGCGACTATAGTAATAACACTAATAACTAAGCCTACGCTGTCCGTCCGTCCGTCCATCTGTCCTAACTTAAAAGAGACTGTGTCTTTGAACCGTAATAGATAGCCCGTTAATTTTTTTGGAATATACATATGTGATATAACGGTGGATTTCCTAAAAAATAATAAAAAGTCAAAAAGTAAAATAATAAGGGGAGTCCCCCCCCATACCAGAAACTTTATTTGTCGCTTTTTATATTTGTTCTATCGTAAAATCGGTAATACATACTATCGTCAAATTTCGTAAGATTATAGAACAAGCCCTATAACAACAAATACTAAAAACCGGCCAAATGTGTACGGAACCCTCAGTGCGCGAGTCCGACTAGCACTTGTCCAGTTTATTATAACTAGATTTTGGAAAAAAGGATGTTGAATTAAAAATGTCCCTTTCAACCAACTTTCAATCGAACTCGATTAACATGCGATAATAAGTCGAGCTTTTAGAACACCCAGTGAAATATCGTTAACGGTATAATTTTGATTAAAACCACAAAACGTTTTTCCCGTCCTGATCACAAAGTCGCAAATTAATGGCCACCTTGGAGGTGATAATGAAAGATGTAGCATCTCCGTCGCTTAAATTGAATTTTCTTATAAACGGAATTTCCATTTCATTTCGCATTAACGAAAACGTTCGCGAGATTGTCCCTTTCAGACGAGGTCGCTAACTACACCTATTTTTTCAGCACTTTATGCAGTTTTCTTTTAAATTTAGCCGAAGCACATCGCTCGCAGAACAGATGGCCGTTGGGGCGGAAGAGTTCTCGAGTGGCGTCCGCGTACCGGAAGACGCAGCGTGGGCAGACCTCCAACAAGGTGGACCAACGATGTGGTTAAGATTGTGGGAAACCGATGGATGCAAGCGGCGCAGGACCGGTCCTTGTGGCAAACCTTGGGGGAGGGGTATGTCCAGCAGTGGACGTCTTTCAGCTGAAATGATGATCATGATGATGAATCTCTTAAATTTGAACTAGATCCAGAGCGCGGTAATCTTACCAGAGCCCTTAGCCAAGATGCCCATCGCTAACTACCGTTTCTATACGTTTAGTTTTTAAACCAATCGCGTCATTGGTAGATCACGTCATACGGAGAGTTACGTGATCTACCAGTGACGCGATTGGTTTAAAAACGAAACGGATAGAAACGCTAGTTATCGATGCCAAGCCAATAGCCAAGGCTAAGGGCTCTGATCGAGTACTATTGGAACGCAATCGCAGTGTTAAGAAAAATAAAACGGTGGCAGATATAACAATCATAAAAATATCAAAATTCAATGGTAGGTTTATTCATTTATATGTATAGATACTAGCTTTTGCCCGCGACTCCGTTTGTCGCTGCTCCCTATGGAAATGTTTATTTTTTTCTGGATAAAAGTAGCCTATGTGCTATTCCAGACTATAATCTATCTCTGTGCCAGATTTCATTCAAATCTATTCAGCAGTTCTGGCGTTATTGAGTAACATAAACATCCATCCAAACGACGTGAACGAAACTGGGAGCAAAACAATATAATAAATAATAATAATAATAATCCAGCCTATATACGTCCCACTGCTGGGCAGGCCTCCACTCACAATCAGAGGGTTTTGGGCTATAGTTTCCACGCGGGCCCAGTGTGGATTGAGAACTTCGCACACACCTTTAAATTTATTTGCAGGTGGTGCAGGTTTCCTCACGATGTTTTCCTTCACCGAAAAGCTCATGGTAAATTTACAAATTGTATTTCGCACATAAGTAAATTCCGAAAAACTTAGAGGTGCACGACCGACATGACACGACCCTATAAAACAATAATAAATACATAATACGAGTATATAGGTATATAGTTAACTAAAACATGTCCGCCGCAATAAACAAAGCGTAATCCACTGACCTTTATTTACCTTCCATTTTGGTTCGATGTACTCCAAACTAATGCAATTTACTTAAAACGTTGTTTATTTTCAACCCACAATGTTTTTTCAGGGCGTAATAGAGATCTCGGGGATGTACTGTACATATTATAGATAAACCGACTGTTTGCGAAAGGTTCCTTCTGAGTGGACTGTACACTGACATTAGAAAATAGGTTTTAGTCTTGTTTTGCTCGTGTTATTTATAAGTATTAGTGTAGCTATAGTATTAGGTATTAGAGTTTATCGGATTTTAGTTTTTCCGAAGATACTTCCAATATTTGTACAAACGTCCGAGCCTTTTTTGAAAAACATAAATAAATAGGTACTTACCAGGGGACAATCTCACCAATACGATAAAAACTATTACAATAGGTATAGTATACGATTAGCTGCTATGTTATTCTGTTAACGCATCGTCGTTCAGTTCTACTCAGTCGATGAATAGCCAGCGAATTTACGTCGTCCGTCAAGGTGGGTAAATTAAATGACATTTAACTGCCTGCACATTCATTTAGTCGCTGGTTTCACAGCTGCTAAGTTATTCTGTTAACACAAACGTCAACCAGTTCTACTCAGTCGATGAATAGCCGGCGAATTTACATCGTCCGTCAAAGTGGGTAAATGACATTCAACTGCCTGCACATTCATTTAGTCGCTGGTTTCACAGACGACCAGCTGTCAAACTAGCGACTAAATGAAAGTGCAGGCAGTTGAATGTCATTTACCCAACTTGACGGACGACGTAAATTCGCCGGATATTCATTGACTGAGTAGAACTGAATGACGTTGTTTTAACAGAATAACATAGCAGGTCATCTGTCGAAATTCATTAGCTTTGGATGTTATTTTCGGTTATCTTGTAGAGTGCTCTGACTTCTACAAAATTTAACTGAAAATGCTTCCAAAGGTACAGGAATTTCGACATTAATGCGGGCACGGGAATGAGAGCGGTTGAAACGCTCGAAGAATTGCCCACTTATTTAAATTTTTTAAACACAGTGATTGTACAAATTAGTTAAATATTCCGAGAGCGGTATAGGCTTGACTATTGCAGAATCTTCATGCAGACAAACTCGCAGGCAAACTAGTATTGTATAGTTAACGATGCTGATCCCCTGCCGTGTTTGTCCGAAGCCCTGTTACACAGTAGTGTGTGAGGAGCGCTCGACCGCAGCGACTCGTCGTGTTTGCCCGTGTGTCTACTTGTCTAGTCAGAGCAGAATTTGTAACGATCCGGTGGTCCATTCTGAATAGCAGCTGATATACCTGTCCCTTGCAAGTATTTAAAAAAAACTGGACGAGAGCATGTCGGACCATGCTCAATGTAGGATTTCGTCAAAGGGGTATTCTTACAAACACAAACAACAATCTCCAAAAAAACACAAATATTAGCAAATGTTCTAAATAATTAAAGTTATCTCAGCTGATTTTCGATAGGTATGAACATTTTAATCGTCTTTAACTCAAGAATAAAGTCTACCTACTTAGTCGTGATAGTTTTCCTTTTATATTCGTTATATGTGCTTTCATTTAAGACATTTTTCAGATTTTTATTACTTGTAGTTTTGGCTGTAGGGACACTTGACTCTAACAAAAATTAGCACGTTAAAGCTTAATATTTCACAAACGGATCCCTTAATCGAAAAATTATTTGCATAAATCCGTAATATTTTGAACGACCTATCCAACGACACCCCGCATCATGGGGTAGACGAGAAAAAAAAACCATCCCCACTTTACGTGTAGGGGAGGTACCCTAAAATGTTTTTTTCAAGATTTTATTTTACCACTTTGCCGGTGGGACTAATATGTATATTATGTATTCATGCCAAATAACATCTTTCTAGTACTAACGGCCGCTTACGCACTTTCTTTGCCATAGCAATAGAATAAGACGCAGTAACTTTAATGAAACTTAAAAATTAATTGACGTCTCTGAGTGCGGCAGTAAGAGTCTCTGAGCTAAGCTGTGGACGGACGGACAGACGGACGGACAAGGCGAAACTACAAGGGTTCCTAGTTTGATCACGGAACCCCTAAAACGAATGGGATAGAGGCGTAATTGGGTCAGTTTGGTTGCGTAATATCGCAAGAATATCGTGTATTTTAAGCGTCAATGAGCATTATTGTAAGCGACTTGAAAATATCAGGTGGTACAATGGATGCGTAAATATCTTATCGTAATAATAATAATAATAAGGTGCAACATCGAGTGACTTCTTTAAGAAAAGTTCTTATTTCTGGACCTTGTTGAATTTGATAGTTACGCGGAATTGTACTATTACTGAAGTTATAAAAATTCTTAGGTGATTTCGCAATTGACACAATAATACTTTAACACGGTCCCATCCTCACATTTAATTACAATAAAACCAGCTAGTAACTTGATATGTTCGCTCAAATTAATTTATATTCAAAGCAGTTCAGATATCAATATGTCAAACGCTCTCATCGTGTTAAACCTAGGATTATTATGACAGACAGACGTTCCCGTGACAATTAATTGTATTAAATTATTGAACGTTGTGTGTATCAGGTAACCATCCCTTTGTATTCATGAGGTGCTGTTAAGATTGATCATAGAGACGGTTCAATAGTGATTGATATATATATGATATCCGGGTTGCTCTGTGCCCCTCCGCTCAATACTCAGACCCAATCATTGTTCAATTCACAAGAACCACGAACAAAGGACGAATAGTCCCATCTAAATTATAAGATAGCACAATCCGTTTGCCAGTTCAATTAATAACCGATAGTAAAGCATAAATTATGAAGTAGTGAATTCTAAGGTTACGTTTCATAACTGTAAAAGTGGCACAAGAAGAATTGGCCACAGACAACCAAATATTCTCATGCAAATCAACCAATAACAAACAACATTGTGTAAAATGTAACGGGTAATTAAGTCAAAACTTGGAAAAAACATAACCATTCCGCAACAAAACAGATAAGGAGTTTCACGAGGAATGAAACAAAACGTATTATGTAAACAGTCGAGTTTTATTTTTATGTCGTTAATAAATTACTCGTTATTCAGGTCGCACTTGGAATAATAGAAAACCTTTCATAAGTATCAGTCTCCGGTATAATCTCAATTTGCTTATGATAGAACATTTGGAGGGTATTTATTTAGTACACTTGCACGTATGCCGCGTTTTGATACTGAGGAACGGCCGTGTAGACGTAAATTGGGGCACGATCTTCATTCCTGTACTGAAGACGAGCGGTGTAAGCCATGTTGCGGATATCATTCTGGGTCTGGAATTGAACGCGTTGCAGCTGATGATCGGGCAGCAAAACGTAGTATGCGCCATTAGCGTTCACCACTTCAGCGTCCTCATTACGCCCTTCTTCAAGTTTCCCCTTCTTCTCCTTGTGCTCATTTTCTAAACCCTCCACTTTCAAGTTCTCAACTTCACCTTCTTCGCTTTTTTCTTCTTTCTCCCTGCTTTCCGGCCCTTCGTTCTTTCTTGGGGTTCCGTACTGGGATTGCGGAGCTGCGTAAGTGTGCAGAGGCACAGCATAGCTATCGGAGGGAACGCCGTAGGAAGTGGCCGGTGGTGCAACTTCTTGACGAGATGGCAGTCTGAATTCCTTCGATGGTTTGAATCCAGCTGGAGCGTAAGGAGCTTCCTCGTTCCTAGAGGTAGTCGGTTCCCTTTCAGCCTCCTGCCTTTGGAAGGTGAACCTCGCAGGTCTGTAGAACGGAGGCTCGGCTGCCACAAACGCGGCTAACAAGAGAACGCAAGCGAAAGACTTCATTTTGCTGTTGCTGCTTCGGCTGAGTGCACTCGAATGATGCTGTGTTGGCCTAACACACTGCTTTTATACATATTCCAGACAGCTTTGGTTTTTCGTCAATGTTTCCGTTTAGTCCGGATGTGTCACCTCTCCTTCATAATCGATATTCTGCGCGAGTGGGCCACGACATTGGCCCCTTAAAGCGAGGATCATCGGTTGTGTAACGGATGCCGATTAGGAGGTGTCATTGTTTTTTCACGTGCGTGCTGTGACTTCCAATCGAGCGGTGCTAAGGAACTTACGAAAATGCCTAATGGGGGATTTTAATATTCATGACTAGTGGAGAAATCGCTTTCTTTTGCCGTCACTAATTAGGTTTTTGTGCGCTAGATGGTCGATTTTTGGCTGTTTGTGGGGTAATGGTGTGGTTTCGTGGCGCCGAGCGCATCGGCGGGTAATTAAAACGCAGCAACACTCGTACGCCATTACGAGGTGCGGTGAATTATGCATGCCGCCTTGATTCTATTCTTATTAGTAGACATTGGGTCATGCATCAAGTGCCAAAGTCACTCGTGATTTCAATGCACGTGAGCATTGATATTCCAAATTGATGTTCCCCAAAATCGAATGAAGCGTTTAAGTAGACTTTTACTTTTATGTAGCAGAAATGTTATTGAAAACACAAGGAAGTAAGTTTGCATTACAACGTACCGTAATTATAACAATCTTAATTCCACATTCAGTTAACGTAAGCATGTTTAATGATATAATTAAATACAAATATACAAATAATTTATTTGTTGAAACATGGGTGAAACAGATGTTCCATTTTAATATTATGTACCACTAGGTACGTTCCGCCCAAAGGCATACAAATATGTTACATGTTTAACATGCATCATTCCAACATTATTCTAACTTGTCAGTCTGTTTCGCGCATGCTCTTGAACAGATAAGCCTTATCTGCTAAAAAATAAAAAAAATGGTTTTCTAAAATTATTAATACCTTCAGTCATCAATATTTCTCTTGGAATTTAGACGTTAATTTGCTGACTATAAATGAACCTTCACCTACTATGATAAGGGTGCGTTTCCATTTAAGCAGAACGGCGGCCTAGCCAAGGGGCATAACTCTAACTTTAACGCTTTTTGAAAACCGTTAAAATGTATAGAATTGACGTCAGCCGCTTATGTCAGTTACATACATTTTGTCGATTTTCAAGAATCGATAAGTTTGGCTAGGGCCCCAGTAGGGCTAGTCAAAAATGTCAAAATACAATGTACGAAAGCAGACTAGTGACTAGAAATCTGTCAAAACGTATGGAACTGACATAGGCAAATTGGCTAGGTAAAGTTTTTGGAAGAGATGTAAATTATATTTTTTTTTCGATAGTCGTCATCCTAAAGATCAAGGAACTGCGGTTCTTTTATTTTTATTTCCTCTAATATTTTAGAAATATTTTTTTAGTTATTAAGTAAGTTGACATTTGTAAACTTTAATGACCAACAAGCTTGTTGCCTTCGTACTTAATGAAAAAGAAAAAAAACTGTCACATCTATATCTGTCATTGTCAAGTCCTTATACTTAAGTCCCAATGCTGGGCACAGGCCTCCACTCATAATGAGAGGGTTTGGGCTATAGTTCCCACTCGGGCCCAGTGCGGATTGGGAACTTCGCACACACCGTCAAATTGCTTTGCAGGTGTGTGCAGGTTTCCTCACGATGTTTTCCTTCACCGAAAAGCTCATGGTTTTACAAATTATATTTCGAACATAAATTCCGATAACTTAGAGGTGCGAGCCCTGGTTCGAACCCATGACCCTCTGCTTAAGAGTCGGCAGGTCAAACCATTAGGCTACCACGATTTATATTTTTAATAACTAAAGCTTTAAAAAGACTTAAAAAAAAAAATCGGTAAAATAACTCGGATGTTCTCCGGGCGTCGTTTGTTTCGCCCCGCTCCGGTCAGTGGGCATGTAGAGTTTATCGATGTGGATATACGTGGATAAAATATTTGTCACTTTCTGACCATATAAGTGCGAGAGTGACGGATGCTTTATCCACGCTTATCCCCCGGGATAAAGGTGGATATAATATGGACAGATGAGTCGAAACAAAACCTTACACTGAAAAAATAAGCAGTATATTTCATCGAAAAAACATGCACTGCTTTGCGCAATACTACGAGTATATGTAGAGTCTAACGATAATTGTTACTGGTCCAAAAACAGTTAATGCTTGCAGCAAATTTTTACTGTCTTGACAGTAAATTGAAATGTTGTGTTGATTATTATTATTATAAATTAACTAAATAGTAATGTTCAAACAGTAAACGTGAATGTTTTGTCTTTTACTGTTTTTCAAGCAGTTGATGATACTTTTCGTGAACAGTTCGTCAGTTACTCTAATTGTTTTTTGCTTTACTGTGTGTAGTAGGAAATTATTTTGTTCAGTGTACAGTCGAAGTCATAAATATGTTTACACTTTAGTACCTTGTCTATTCAACGTCGTGTTTAAGCCTGGGCCACACCGGATGCGTTGCGTAGACGTGCATGTGCGCGTTCGCGTTCCACTGCATTGTATAACTGCATCCTCATGTGAGGATTCATACTATACAACGCAGTGGAGCGCGAACGCGCACGTGCACGTCTACGCAACGCACCCGGTGTGGCCCAGGCATTAAACTGTCATATGAAATTGTCACAGCGATTAAAGTGACAAGGTACTAAAGTGTAAACATATTTATGACTTCGACTGTACTCGTTAAAGAACGTCTGTACTTCGCGAAGCGCCTCGGGACATCGGTGTTATTAATTGATCCAGAATAACGAGGAAAATGTACCAGTATTTAGATCCAAGGATGTTCCGGAGGGATTGGTAGACACCGGAAACCCTTTAAGTGAAGATTACTTTGCGAATTTACCGCGTCGTTTGAGCTGAAAATTGGACGCAGCCGAAACTGGATGTTTGGGCCATTGAGCAAATAATTTTTATTAAATAAAGTGTTTGGTGGTAGCGACGCTTTACCACTTACTGATATTGAAAATAAAACTGGTCAAGTGAGAGTCGGACTCGCGCACCGAGGGTTCCGTAATTAAGTCCGTACTTCAAGAATATACCAAATATACCTTTTTATGTACTTTAATTGTATGCAATAAGGTAAATTTTGACTTGCCTAAATTTTAGTGCCGATTTTTAAAGTTTTTTGTCAATTTCTCGAAAACTATAAATTTTGAACACTTCGTTTTATTGTTCCCGTAAAATATAAGTAATAATTATCTATAAGTTAGGAATTTTTCAGATTTTTCGGTTAATAAACTTCGGGGGTAAGGGGAGGGGAACCGTAATTTTTTGAACATTTTTGGTTATAAATCGTCACGGAAAATTATAAAAAATTAGTTTTGATATGTGCAGATTAGGCCTTTTCATATGACACCCCATTTACTATAATCAAATCTTTTTCATTTTTCAATCCCCCATTACTAGACTCCTTTTCAATCATTTATAAAATGAATTGCCCATTTTTTTACTAAATAGCGATGCGGGCAAGCAAGTTATACAACTATGTCAAACAAGTTGATAGCTTGTGTAGTTGCTGAGAAAAACTGCTGTCACATACATACAGACAGACAGACAGACAACGAAGTCTCACCATAAGAGTTCCTTGTTTACTATTTTGGTACGGAACCCTAAAAAAACGGAGACAATTTTGTAAAATTATTTTGTAAATATACGCTTTGTAAAATTATTCTATTTTCGAAACTTTTGTAGGTGTCGTACAAAATGCATAGGTAATAAATGTGAAGGTAAAAGAACAAGTTCAAGCAATTTTTTTTGGTATCGCTCTTGATCCTAGTTGTATCGAAACCAGAGTCAGGACGAGGTCGATCATGGAGCAAGGTCATCCTGAAACTACGTATTAATAGATTTTTATATTAATTTCGCCTGGGTACCGTAAAAACATTTCCTACAGTTATGTAAGACCAATTTTAAAACTTAAAAAAAACAGACATATTACACCATAAAACGTGGTTTCCCAGATTGCTATCTTATTTGATTCAAGCCCGCTCCTTTGTCAACTAAAATTTACGCGCGAAAGTTTTATGCCACCCATAAAATGTCGAAATATTAACACGTTCCCGACACGGCAGCCATGTTTGTTTTCAAAATGGCTGACGTTTAATTACGCGGGAAACGCGTCATCAAACCCTTCCTTTTAGAAAATGAAAACTTTATATTGTGCGCATATTAGTGAAAATTAAACGGACATAGTTAGTTAGTTAATTAGTTAGATTATTTTGGTTTTAATTAACAAAGTAATACGGCTGGCTGGAGGGAGCTTGTTTTACCTGTTTTGGTGCATTAAGTTACTTTGTACGGTATACAATTTTACTAACGGTTCAGCTAATATAACATGTATTTTATGAAGTTGTGTTAATATTAGAGGTTATCAATATTTCTGATGACTCGTTTTTTGCGTCGATTCACGGGACTGGGTCCACTTGATAAAAAAAAAAAAAAACAAAAAAATAAGCAATCAACTCAACAACAAAAATAAATAGCTAGTACATTAGCTAACGTTATCTAATTTATTTTTTGTGTTGACTGTGTCCTAAACCAATGGCGTAAGGCGACTTAATTAAACAAAACCTTTTCAAACCGAAATGCATGCGTTAGCTTTACCATATAGGTAGGTATGTACAGTCAGTGTCAAATAGATAGGAGCAGCCAAAATGGTCAAATATATCGCAACACATCCTTATTCCTATAGTAATAAAGATGCTCATATTTATTTGATTTTGATGCTGACTGTACTGATAAAAGCACATTCGAAGGTTTTAAATAAAAGCATCCTGTTACAAGAATAAAAAAAAAACAATCCCTTCATGTAGGTACGCATCTACAATGTCTGTGTTGTGTGAAAACATTGAATGTATTAAATATTCTGTTAGATAACACAGAGCATACGCGTATTCATGTTTCACCAACTCGACCTCGGCGAACGTGATTAAATTTAAAAAAAAACTAGTCAAGTGCGTGTCGGACTCGCGCACTGAGAGTTCCGTACGCGTTTAGCTAGTTTTTAGTACCAATTCGTTGTTTTTCTATAAAAAAACCCTATAGGGTTTGTTCTATAATCATACCAAATTTGACGCATATAATGTATTACCGTTTTTACGATAGAAGAACGAACTCCCCTTATAATTTGACTTTTTTATTATTTATTAGGAAATCCACCGTTATATTATTTATTTATTTTTTATTTATTTGCACAATATGTTGTGCAAATAAAATCAATGTGCTATATTTCAAAAGATACAGCTCTTTTAAGTTAGGACAGACGGAAGAACAGCGTAGGCTTACTAATACTGTACGGAACCCTAAAAGAAAGGCCAGCCATTTTTCATAACAACATCTATGCGAAATGGAAAACTCAATAAACAGTGGCTCTTTGTTTCTGATATATTACTGACCCGTGCTCTTTTTAATTTATTTTTATCCAGAATTCATTTAACTGGACATATTACTTTTACAACAGAGTTTTTGTTTGTTTTTTTTTTAGGCAAGTTACGGGAAATGAGCAAGAGAGTCAAATTATGGTAAGCAGCCCTATGCCCAAAATAGCCGCCGTACAAGAGGAGTCGTAGGGGTTTTTATCGTGCAATAAAGCGGTCCTAAGACCAAAAATATATAGATTATCCATGGTTTGACCCTAAGGGCCGTATTAAAAACGAATTCCAAGTGTGATGCCCATCCAAAAGACACGTCAAGTCTAAAACTGCCGAAGTTTTTAACGAACTAGTGACGTCATTCATTAGGCATTATTAACGTCGAATTTACTAAGAACGACGTTACCTAAACGGGTCATACACAGTCACAAAAACATGTTATCTCTTTTGTTCCAGTTAAGGACTTTGAAACCAAATTTTTCGGGTTAGGATATATCCGCGTAATGGAAGTCTGGTCTGGTGTAGTTTTGGCCTGTATTTAAATTATATGAGTTAAAACTTAGTTAAGGACTTTGAAACCAAATTTTTCGGGTTAGGATATATCCGCGTAATGGAAGTCTGGTCTGGTGTAGTTTTGGCCTGTATTTAAATTATATGAGTTAAAACTTTTAGGAACAGAAGGGACAATGTTGAACCTAAATCTGTGTATGACCCAAATATCGATGACATCAGTAAGCTACCCGGGTGTAATTTTTACGCGGCTTGGATGGGTTATTAGCACCTCTTGAAAAAAATTAAGGCTACACACACATTATGGTGCTTATCTAAGAGTATAATATAGTACGACAATCACGTTATTCATCATCATTTCAGCCGACCGACGTTCACAGCTGGACATAGGCCTCCCGCAAGGTTTGCCGCAAGGACCGGCCCTGCGCCGCTTGCATCCATCGGTTTCCCGCAATCTTAACCACGTCGTCGGTCCATCTTGTTGGTCTGCCCACGCTGCGTCTTTCGGTACGCGGACGCCACTCGAGAACTCTCCGGCCCCAACGGTCGTCTGTTCTGCCATGTCTAGCAATTCTTAGGGCTATGTCGGTTCATCGTTCCTATAAGATCACGCAGATATATTCCGAGCATAGCCCTCTCCATTGCCCTTTGCAGTAACGAAATATCAAATGCGTTAAAGGGATTTCCTGGGAGGAGGCCTTTGCTCAGCCGTGGGATACAATAATAGGCTGATATAATAATAAAACCTTTTTATTCAATTACGATTATTTATATTTATTGATAGATTATTTTCGTCACGTAACTTAAGGCCAAGTCTTTGAAATCAAGCCAAGGAAACCTTATGTGTGTTTAGGATAGTTCAAATATTTCCTGATCCTGATAAAGGTCGTCTGCAGGAAAATTGTTAAGTAAACGTGTTGTTTGCCTTATAAATAACCTCAAGAACTCAATTTTTCATTGGCCCAGTGACTCCCGATCATATTTTATTACCTAAAAGAAGGAAAAATATGATAGAGGGGCTTATATCATATTTTTACTAGCGACCCGCCCTCGCTACGCTTCGGTTACATAAGTTAAAACATAGCCTATAGCGACCCGCCCTCGCTTCGCTCCGGGTTCTATTATATACATAAACCTTTCGTGAAGAATTATCTAACTGATGGTGAAAACCGCATCAAAATCCGTTGCGTAGTTTTTAAGATCTAAGCATACATAGGGACAGACAGACGCGGAGGGCGACTTCATTTTATACTATGTATTGTAGTCCGTTAATTTCATCAAGAGTACGTTTGGCAAACATATCATTTCACAAACTTTAATCTCGTAAGAACGTATTTATGCCTAAACCGTTAGGTTAGGTTAGACATGTAAACGCAGAAAAAAAAATGTTGCGGGGGGAAAAAGGATTTGGTTAGCTGACATTGGACTAAGTCGATGATAGGCTTACCGCGTCCTTGGGGTTTGTAAAAACAAATCTATCAAATACCCAATCGAAAACCTCTTTAATGGTAAGCGGTCCCGGTCCCTGCATGATTGAAGTTCATCTTACACTCAGCGGCCTTAACATGCATGCGTGATATAAAATTTGACAGGTGCTAGGGAAATGAATACATCTATTCCGTATTCTAACGTAAGACTTAACGCTTAATGTTTAAAATAAAAGTGTCTTGTCCTGACTTTTATTAGCGACTATAGAGATTTTCACATTTTTTAGCGATTTTATCAAGACAGGACACTTTTATTTTAAACCTTAAGCGTTACGTTAGAATATGGAATAGATGTATAATTTCCCTAGCACCTGTCAAATTTTATCTCGTACTTGCATGATAAGGGGCCTGGTCAACCCATGTATTAACATTATCTTTTGAGCCATAATCCTTAAATGGAAGGATAACAGTTAAAGGAACCTGTTAAAAGAATATAACGCAATGTTTTTCTTCGCAAATTTTAAATCAATGTTTAATTAAACGATACAAACGACCTTTTGTGTGTGTACCAGGATGAGTAAAGGTCCGAAATAACAGAAAACCACAAACAAAGGTCGCATAAATACAGAAGAGCGTAACCTCAAATCGCCGGCACATCACAAAGAAATTTACGACCTCATTTCCCCGTGTCACGGGCATGATTTAACCAAGCGCCGTGTGTCTTTGGTATTATTTTATTGTTACATATTTATTGAATTTTTGGCCTTCAGCCTTTGCGTATGGGATATAAAATCGTGTACTTTATTGATCAGCTATGTTATTCTGTTAACACAAACGTCATTCAGTTCTACTCAGTCGATGAATAGCCGGCAAATTTACATCGTCCGTCAAAGTGGGTAAATGACATTCAACTGCCTGCACATTCATTTAGTCGCTGGTTTCACAGACGACCAGCTGTCAAACTAGCGACTAAATGAAAGTGCAGGCAGTTGAATGTCATTTACCCAACTTGACGGACGACGTAAATTCGCCGGCTATTCATCGACTGAGTAGAACTGAATGACTTTGTTTTAACAGAATAACATAGCTGACTTTTCTACACTCTTTCGCGGGTAAAGATTGATGATATTAGTGGGTGTTCTTATTTAACATTAGCTTTTCCCCGCGATTCCGTTCGCGTAGTAGTCATTTTCCGCTTATCTATGAAAATCAGTCAAGCCGTTCTTGAGTTATAATTTTTTTTTTAATTTATTTCGAATTCTTTACAAATTACCTAAACAAACTAAATACTCGCCAAACTATTACGTTTGATGGCGAGACGCGCTCAGTTTTATTATTTAATTAGTTAGTTTTAATGGTGTAACTAACCCGACTTTGTTTTATATATTTAGATATAGAAAGAAGTTTCTTAAGTTTATGTTAAAGTCATTTCGTTAAGTAGGTATAGTAGGAATTTCTGGGTTTCATACTTGAATTTTTTTTTGTAAAGTGTTGTGTTAATTTGAGTACATAGGTTAAGTTTAATATGTTAACTCATATCACAACAGGATGGTATGGAAAAAACTTGGAGAGACTATATCCAACCTATACATTATACAGTGTCCAGGGGTAAAGTGCAGAAACGAATAAAGGGAAACTACATGACATGGTGACTTTATCACGAAAAAAATGAACAAAAATTTAAAAAATCCATAGTTTACAATGATTAGAAAAAAAAACGAAACAAAAAAAATACAGAAAAATTGTAATTTTTTTTTACAATTTCTGTGATAAAATCGCAAGTAGTTTCACCATTATTTATTTGTGGCTATCCCTGGATACCTGTAGATAGGAGTTACCAAATAAAATGGTGCAGAAGAAGAACATGACATAGGTACTAGGTTTTACTGCGTTAGAGTACCTACTGGTAAAACAATCTTTTCTGTTACTTAGCGCCTGTTTTACAATCGTCAAGTAAAGCATATCTGTCAAATAAGTTAAGTCCTTACTCTTTTTTGCACTTGAAAATAGACAAGGAGAGAGCTATCTTTAACTGACAGATAAATTTACTTGTCGATTGTGAAACAGGCCCTAAATGTACAAATTGTGGTTGTAGTAATCTTGAAATATTGGTTTGGTAATGTTCAAAATGTAATCAACGAAAATGAAAATAAATTCTCGTACGGTATCAAGTACCAACAAGTTATCTATCGAAACGTTACCTTAACCGTATCTGATGTCGCACATCAGATTCCGGGGACAGCCGATATCTTGTGTGTCCTACCTGATATTGGAAATACGTACACACCACATTTAACGGTCCGGAATGTATTGAATTTAGTCGACATTGGACCCTTTCGCGTGACGGGATGTGTTCCGTTTCGAGACGATGAATTTGAGCCCGGTTTTATTTATTGGAGGTGTAGATGTTTCTTGTTCGCGTCATACACAGATTTCAGTTCAACATTAGACCTTCTGTTCCTAAAAGTTAACGACATGGGAGTTTTTAACTCATATAATTTCGATACAGGCCATAACTACACCAGACTCCCATTACGCGGATATATGCAAACCAGAAAAATTTGGTTTCAAAGTCCTTAACTTTCAGGAACAGAAAAGACAACTTTTGTTTCTGTGACTGTGTATGACCCATTCATAAAAAAACACTTCATCACTGAACTCAAATGAGCCCGTGGTGCGTTGGTCGTGGAGTTCGTTTATCGGGACACCCCATTAGTCACGTATCCACTACTGTCGGGCGACTAATTAAGCGAGCCAATCCGTCGGTCCGATGGACGCTGTCAGTTCGTTATACAGAAAAAAAATGTGGCAGGAGCATGTCGGACCATGCTCAGCGTAGGGTTCCGTCGCCATTCAAGTCTACTTAGTCGTGATAGTTTTCCTTTTAAATTCGTTATATGTGCTTTCATTTAAGTTATTTTTCAGATTTTTATTACTTGTAGGTTTGGCTGAAGGGGTATAGGGTGTTAGGTAATGAGTGGATAAACCGTGATCTGCTGATAGGGGGCACTTAGGTCGTTCTAATAATGATAAATGAGGTTTAGTAAAAGTGCCACGGTTTTCGAGATATTTGGACTTTTTTAATTTTTTAGGAAATTGACACCCTTACTCGATTTTTTGGTCGTGGTTAGTGTACTAAAATGTTTTATTTTTATTTTATTTTTAGCTTATTATTGTTTAATAGTTGTGTTATCCGATAAACATTACCATTTTGGCGTAACTACCGTGGTTTAATTAAAAAAAAATCGCAAACTTTAATTTTGCATCTTCGATCGAACATTTACCAAATTTTGAGCTCTTGCGGTGAAAAAAAAAATTACTATCACATGGTAGCCAATGAGCTAAAAAACATGCCCATTTAATAGAGATTTTAAAACAGTAAACATCTTTTTATTTAAATATTAGAATAAAAAACAACATCAGTTTTCCGCAATCGATTCGATTATTTCCTGTGATTATTTCATATTAAATTTGTGCTCCACAATTCCAAAGCGTACCTAATTATGACAAACTTTTCCTTGCGAAAATAAAAATACTGGCCACTAATTTTGTGAAACCTTTTATTGAAAAAAAGTAACGATTTGTGATCCGAGCGAAGCATTACACCCTTTTGTTGCAATAATAACAATACTGGGCAGTACTTTTTTTAATGCCATTTATTCGAAATTTAGCCATCCAGACTACCGGATTTTTAATCGAGTACATAATGCGTTCACTGAAGGCAGAATTCTTGGTCAGGGTGTGGGTGGAACAAGTGGAGGAAGACCCACCCGAGGAGATGACGAGAATGTTTTGGACCTAGTTGAAGCAGATCCTTCTCTATCCGTGCGTGATATGGCAAATTACCTGGGTTTATCTGTATGAAAAGTGCATACTACATTAAAAGTACACCAATTACACCCATTTCACGTCCAACGTGTGCAAGTTTTATTGCCTAGAGATCATCCCTTAAGAATAACTTTTTGTCGAGTGATGCTGCGTCGGATGCGTGAAGACCCAGACTTTTTTAACAAGATACTGTGGTCGGACGAATCATCTTGCCGTCAAGATGGCTACATGAATCTACACAATCTGCACAGTTGGCAGTTAGATAATCCTCACTTAATGAGATAGGATAGATCTCAGTACCAATTTAAGGTAAGTCTTCTCATGATCACGGTATTCACGGTTGTTGTAATACGATAAAAACGTCAAGGTTTAATTAATTATGCTTTTTACCGCGATGAATCCCCTATCTATTACAAATATTAATTTTAGGTAAATTTGTGGACCGGTATCTTGAATGGCGAAGTGATCGGCCCCTTCGAGCTGCCATCTACTCTAAATGGAGATAATTACTTGGAGTTTCTTCAAAATGATCTACCTATCCTTCTGGAAGATGTGCCGCTTGCACTAAGGCAAGTAATGTGGTTACAACAAGACGGTTGTCCCGCACATTACGCAGCACGAGTGCGACAGTACTTAACTGCCGCATTCCCAGAACGATGGATTGGCCGGTTAGGCCCAATACTATGGCCTCCGCGTTCACCGGATTTGAACCCCTTAGATTTTTTTTATTGGGGTTGTCTCAAAGAGAAAGTGTACAGCCGTCCAATTACGAGTCTTTCTGGGTTACGAGAGCGAATAAGAATTGCTGCTCAAGAAATAGGGAACTCTGGATACACCAGATTCGTCAGGCGTTCCTTTATCCGACGATGTAGAGCTTGCATTAGGGCTGGTGGACGTCAATTTGAGCACATTATTTAACTTAACTTTATTAAAACATTTCCTTTTTATGTTTTTTTATTTCACAGATAGCATTAGTTAAATCATTCATTAGAAAAACCGGCTTCCTTGCTACTCCAATACCTACTTTTTTAAGTTTTATTTATCAAAACCAATAAATGTTTACTGTTATAAAATCTCTATTAAATAGGCATGTTATTAAGCTTATTAAAAGAATAAAAAGCTGTCGGGATATTTTTTAAATTTCGAATAAATGGCATTAAAAAAGTAGTTAGTGCCCGGTATCGTTATTATTACAACAAAAAGGTTGTAAAGCTTCGCTCGGATCACAAATCTTTACTTTTTTCAATAAAAAGTTTCACAAAATTAGTGGCCAGTATTTTTATTTTTGCAATGAAAAGTTTGTCATAATTAGGTACGCTTTGGAATTGTGGAGCACAAATTTAATATGAAATAATCACAGGAAATAATCGAATCGATTGCGGAAAACTGATGTTGTTTTTTATTCTAATATTTAAATAAAAAGATGTTTACTGTTTTAAAATCTCTATTAAATGGGCATGTTTTTTAGCTCATTGGCTACCATGTGATAGTAATTTTTTTTTTCACCGCAAGAGCTCAAAATTTGGTAAATGTTCTATCGAAGATGCAAAATTCAAGTTTGCGATTTTTTTTTAATTAAACCGCGGTAGTTACGCCAAAATGGTAATGTTTATCGCATAACACAACTATTTAACAATAATAAGCTAAAAAGAAAATAAAAAAAAACATCTTAGTACACTAACCACAACCAAAAAATTGAGTAAGGGTGTCAATTTCCTAAAAAATTAAAAAAGTCCAAATATCTCGAAAACCGTGGCACTTTTACAAAACCTCATTTATCATTATTAGAACGACCTAAGTGCCCCCTATCAGCAGTTCACGGTTTATCCACTCATTACCTAACACCCTGTATATATTACTTATAATTTCCACCTTTCTAACTTCAAAAAGCAGTATTGTTTAATTGTAAAGAGTAACCCAAATAGCAATTTCCATGTTTCTAACTTCAAAAATCACTAAAGTCCCATACAAACTTTCACCCCCCATTTCATCCCGTTAAGGGTAGATTATCAAAAATTCTATAAGCCTATAAACCTGGCCGGAAATTCCCTTAACCCGTTAGTGAAATCCGCATTCAAATCCATTCAGCCGTTTTCACGTGATGCGCGTAAATAAACAGACAAACAGAGAAAACAGACAAACATTCCAAAAACGATTGAAACGGACTCAGATAGATTAATATTTTACTAAGGTCAATCATGGTAGTGGTGAGATGCTGTCTCGAGTCCCTGCAGTAAATTGTACGTCGTCGTTTTTTGTACAATTCATTGTATCAGCATTAAAACTCGCTGCATAAGAGCAGGGTTAATTAAACGGGTCAATCTGTTCTGTCTGATGGATGGAGTCGGTATTCGATGCTTTACAAACGTTGTATTATCCACTTTCGCTGGAAAAAAACCTTACTTATCCGATTTGGTTCGAGAAAAAGTACGTGATATATTTCTGAGAAATGTGAGGCAGTTATTGCGTTGAAGTCATAGGGTTCTAAAATCTCGTCAGTTGTGGCTCGATGGTCGTCAGACTCTTACTGGCTAAAATGCTGCATGATTTATCAACTTAAACGGTTTTTGTATCTTCACTACATACTCCAGGAAAGATACGGTTTTTAAAACATTAATTTATAATAGCCTGATTTTTTTTCACTCTATTTTTATAAGATATTCTAAGACATTATATTCATGAATCCAACAATCTTTCCGCCCGAAAGTAGGTATATAAATTTACTGTCAAAAATGCCTTTTTCTTTTAAATTAAAAATCGTAATTGTAATTTTTGTGGCTAAGCGTAATAATATTTTTGTCTATAATGAGCAGAAGGTGAAATCTAACAAAATATTTACACGGAAAGCCACTAAATCAGCAAAATACATGGCTCCGGTTATATATACCCTTAAATGATAGAAAAAGTTAGTAATAAGTAATGCTTTGATAAAAATGACATAGAACTATTTATAAGTATAATCAACAAGGAATGAAGAAAACTGTAGCCAATTACGATTTTTAAATACGGAAATATGCAAAATGAAAACAATATTCTAGCTAATCGAATATAAACGAGACATCCTTAGTTGTTTTTTGTGCGATTAATCTTGCATATTATAGATCAAATATTAAGTAAGCAATTTGAAAAAAAAATGTTTATAATTATTTTTAGCAAAATTTTCAGAATTTTTTTAAATTTATTAATTTTTTTAAAATAACTTATTGACTCATTATTAGTTGGATTATGGTTTTACCTAATTACAAGAATTATAATATACCCGATACACAAGAAAAATCAGCTATTATAAATTATTTCCGTTTCACCATACTAGCGACCGTAACTTTCCTGGAGTAACATAGTATAAAACAAAGTCGCTTCCCGCCGTCTGTCCCTTTGTTCAAATTACGCAACGGATTTGAGTGCCTCCTGACTACCAGAACCTATGCAATATCTTCAATAGTCGCTGAAAAGAAAAAAATACCTATTCAACTAAACTTGGGGTCAAGAAAGTCTTTCAAAAGACTGCAAAGCAGTTCATTTAGCGTAATGAAGATGAAGCTTAGGCAAATAAACGAAGTTTAATTCTCGAATTTTGCACCTTATTTGGTTCTATTGTAAGAACTAGATTAAATAGCCTCGGATCAAATAAAACTCGGTGCAAATGACATTGTACAAGAGTTGAAGCATTTTGACCCGTGTGGCTGAGCTGCTTGGGGTGGAATTTGCTCGTAAATGAGTACAGTCGGTGCAAAAAAGTCAGACAGCAAAATGGACTTCAATTATGAACATTTTGATTTGCAGGGGAAGTTTCCGAGCGTATAATTTGATTGTTTGTTTGTAAGAGATATACATGAAAGAAAGACTGTTATTTTGTTTTAAAAAGTGTTTTGTGTAATAATCATTGTGGATAATATATTTAAATAGACTTGATAATTCATTTGTAATTGTCTAGCGCGCAATCAGCATATCAACTGCACACAAATAAAAATCTTCATAAAATATACTTAATTTAGATCAGAACCGGTAGTTATGTACATAATATACATACATAACTGAACTCTGAAACTGAAAGTTTTTTTATTTTTGCTTGTCTGAGAGCGGGTACACATTGGGCGCTTGCAAACGCGCGTTTCAAGAACCAGGAGTTCTATTGAAGCGTAAACATGCAAGCGCGCGCCAAGCGCGCGCTTCTGGCTCGTTTGCATGTGTACGCTTCAATAGAACTCCTAGTTTTCGAAACGCGCGTTAGCAAAGCGCGCGTTTGCAAGCGCCCAATGTGTACCCGCTCTAAGCATATGAAAAAAATTATCAATGGAGGTATTGCGGGTGCATGCAATTGTAAGGTTTGCTCATTTTTAGTTTAATTTATAGTTTATTTTTCATAATCAATAATAGTTGTGATGCTAAATTCAAAGAAATAAATAAACGTAAGAACAACAAATGATTGGACCTGGCAACACAGGTTGCCAGCGCGTTGGAATGACAGTAGGGCTATCGGAGGATCCTTAGTTAGTCTTTGAGAGCGATGTCCGAGCAAGGCCGAGCCGTTGGTGTTAGAACATCGGACTCGGATGGACTTTGATAAATGAGATGGATTGGAAAAGTATAATAACGGAATTCACTGTAAGTATATGCCCATGTATTTGATGGAATAAGTACTATGGAGTTTCTTCACTGAAAAAAATAAGCAGTATATTTAACCGAAAAAACGTGAAATTTCACTGCTTTGCGCAATACTATGTGAGCCTAACGATCAAAGCGATAAAAATTGTTACTGGTCCAAAAACAGTTAAAGCTTGCGGCAAATTTTTACTGTCTTGACAGTACATTGAAATATTGTGTTGATTTTTATTATTTTAAATTAATTAAATAGTAATGTTCAAACTGTAAACGTGAATGTTTTGTCTTTTACTGTTTTTCAAGCAGTTGGTGATACTTTTCGTGATCAGTTATTCTAATTGTTTTTTGCTTTACTGTGTATAGTAGGAAATTATTTTTTTCAGTGTTTTAAAATGCATCCAAATATCATGACACATGATAGGTAAAGACTCTTATTATTATTTTTATTGGTAGCAAGTAGCGCTATTTTACCTTCTCGCTCAGCCGTCACTGTCGTCAAAATCCATTTAGAGAGAGAGGGACAGACTAGTCACGGAAAAGTAATTTACTGTTAATTATAAAGACTTCAGTTCGAGCCCCATTGTTCGGATATTTTGATTACCTTTCTCTTACAGTAATTACGTAAAGAAATTCCTGTTAAATTTATTGTAAATTACCTTTCAACAGGACTTCAAGAGCAGATGAAGGTTATGACGTAGGCGGGGGAAACTGTTGATAGAACTTAGATAAATATGTATGGTTTCCAAAATAGGAAAGATTGCGTGAAATGAAGTCTGAATTTAAAAAAAAAACAAATATTTTTTCAAATTTTTATTTCAAATCTACAGGTGGTGTCCTTGGTGGATCAAACGAAGCAGATCGATACGGGGTGTCAAGGCCTATTGATTTGACCTTCATGTACGTTCAGCGATTTTTTTTCTAAATACTACCTAGAAAACTAAAATTGTTGCTGAAGACTTAGAAGAAAATCCCAGGACGTACAGGTATACCAGTTTTTAGTTAAGAAAAGAAATCATGAACAATCTTCGTATATAACTTTTGTTATACGCTGTAAATTCTGAAATTAAGTAGTGTGTATGTACTTTCTCATAACATAACTGTACCTGGGAGACCGAGCTCGTCGCTCGGGTCGAAACCTATTTTTCATTGATTTTCTATACAAAAAAAAAAGAAAAAAAATGTCCATAGCTGGGGTTCGAACCCACGGTTTTGGCGTAGTAGGCCAACGCTTTAACCATTACGCTAGTCAGACAGCAGCCGCCACAGCAAAATTACGAAGCATATTGCGCGGGATACCGTTTGCGTGAAAATACGGGGAAAACGAATTTTCCCAGATATAAGACCTAGCTAGATCGATATAGTAAAAATTATGTTAAACATCAGGGCTTGTCAGGCATTATGAAAACCACTTACTAAGAAAATCACCAAATTACAAAATCATATTTTTTCTAAACATATCCAGGCAAAGGCAGGTAACAAAACTTGACGGTACGTCCATATTTCTTTGTGAAGAATATCAATTGTGTTTACCGCTTTCATTCAAAACAGTAATTCATTTGAAATTCTAAAAGGATGGTAATATTTTCATCGCGTCCAATATGTTTGCAAATCGACTCACAATGGACGCATTGCGTGAATACCGTTTTCTTGTTTACTTTCGTATCTCACCCGCTGTAAGGGAGCTCACTGTTTTATGGGAAACCTACTATATTTGAAAATGGACGCGTATTTGGTGAAGGTCAAATGTTTCTTAGAGCTTAGTTTGGGACTAGGTCAATTTGTGTGAAATTGTCCCCTGATATTTATTTATTTATTTATTTATTTAAAGCCAAAAGGCAAATTAGGAACGTCGATCCTGTTTCAATGAATGGTGGTAAGTGCCCATTTTGAAACTAGAAAATCAATCTTAAAATGATTCGCCCCTCCACCAATCGACCAATAAAACATGCATACAAATGTACCGTAAACCCATTAGATGCGGTCATTTAAAGATTGGTTTAACTCCTGTGTGTAACTCTAAAATATTTTACAAGTGTTTCTTAGGAGCTCCTAACCATGTCTTGGTAATTTCAAAATGTGTTGCCCTGAAGGATACAAATCAGTCCGGAATTCAGTAACCCTTTAGCCCGTTTAACCAATTTGTCCAGCGCCGAACAGGGTTACAAGCAGATCCCGGGTCGTTACGGATCCCTTTTATATCCAGACATCGCAATATCACAGTGTATACAATGCGTATACAATATTTTACGTCTTTGTATATTTTTGAAATTGAAAAATAAAACTTTATTTGTAAGTTACAGAGGAAAAAGTGGGGTGCTATATACCACCAAGGCTGTATATAGATTCAAGGCTTCTGCCTCGTAACTAGAAAGTGCTTCAGCACTAAGGGTCACAGTATGTTAAAATTAAAAGTAAAATCAAGCTACCTCAGCTTCCCGACGAAGGCCACCAAACCTTTAATGTCGATGGTTACCAGGATCACCTCAAAAGACACCTCAGCGAGGTGTTAAGCCGTGTACTGCGCCACCTCGCTGCAGTACAGTACGACGTGGCCAGCTGTTTCTTCTGTCTCCATGCACGCACAGGCAGGTGCGTGCATGGAGGCAGAAGAAATAAATTAAAGAGATGTTTGTTAAATGGTCCATTACCAGTTAAGCCACACAATTTACCGCCCTGAAACGAGGTTTGCTAATTCGGAGGAGTGCCTTGGAGAGTCGACTTGTTGGTAGTTGGCAGAGCCTCTTTCGTATGTCTACACTTATCATGTCTCACAGTATGACCACAGAATAAATATAGCTAAAGCAGTAAAGAATCTACGAAACGATCAAACGTTCGAAACGTTGCACTCACACAGACGCACGTCAACGAGACCTCTAAGCGAACATGGCAGTGCTGTCAGGTGGCGGGGGTGGCTGTCGCGTCGAGACGAATGGTTGAGATGTGCGTCCGTGTGATGCGACGTTGCGAACGTTTGTTCGTAGTTTCTTTACTGCTTTAGCTATATTTATACTGTGTTATGACGGACTGTTCTTAATATAGTACTGTGGCGGCAAAAACTGATTGTGTAGTCAAAAATCCCCGGCCGTTTTATTTGCAAATTGTTCGGATATTATTCGATGCTCCGTTATTAGAATTTGTTGAGTTTTTTTTTTGGTTATTGGAAATATTAAATTCCCGTAGGGGACTTTTGATTTGCAAGAGTTGGCTACATTTCGGAGCAATTATAAAACGCCTCCGTATTGATTCAACAATATTTATTTTCCATTGGGGGTTTGTTTCTGTATTTTGACGTAACTCAAGTACCTCATTAGAGAGTAGAAAGTTTGAATTTTGTTTTCATTAAATAAATCGGATCCATATTATATACATAAACATCAGAGGGACACAATCTCACACAAATTGACCTAGTCCCAAACTAAGCTCTAGGTTTGTACTATGGGTAAATGATAAACATACTTATATAGAGAAATACATACTTAAATATATAGAAAACATCTATGACTCAGGAACAAATACTCGCGCTCATCACACAAATATTTGCCCAAACCGGGATTAGAACCCGGGACCGCTAGCTTCGTAGGCAGGGTCACCACCAATTAGGCTAACCGCGTCGTCAGTATATATATATATACTGGTATATTATATATACATACCTACCAGGTTTACTCGTACATTTCCCTAAAGGCTAATCTTTTAAGAGTGATCGTAGACAAGCGGCGTTTCCTACTGCAAATAAAATTATCTGACAGTTAAAGTTATCGCTTTCCTTTCTTTTATCATATGCAAGAAAAGGACAGAGCTATAATTTATTTTACTGAAAGCACCTGATAGTATCATGTTATTAATGGTTGTTACTTATTACACTTTGTAAGCTTTACTTATAGTTTGGATCATAAAGCGGCAATTACACTGAGTCGTTCGCCGCATGCGGCCAACGCATTTGGTTCAAATCTGAACTTAAAATGAAGGCAGATTGAGCCAAATGCGTTGCCGAATGCGGCGAACGACTCAGTGTAATTGCCGCTTTATGATCCAAACTATAAGTAAAGTTAACAAAGTGTTATAAAACTAAGAAATCGAGTTAAAAACTTCTCATCTGTCCCAGCAAACATTAATTCGCAGAGCTCTAGATTGGGAATGAAAGTATTTGCTTATTACTCAAGAATTGAAAACCGTGTTTTCGCGAGCGTCGGCAAATTAAAATAGCCCACTTGAACAAGAAGAATGCGACTCAAAAGGACGCTTTCAACCTTCTCTGTGCTCAGGGTACGGTTAGCAAGACGTGATGTTACGTGACGTCTTGCTACGTGATGTTTTTTTATAGCCATAAAGAAGACGGGCAACCTAATGTTAAGTGGTCACCGTCACCCATAGACGATAGGAATGCCAGCTTACCAGCTTACCATGCATGCATGAGCTAAAATTTGACGGGTGCTAGGAATATGAATACATCTATTCAATATTCTAACGTAACACTTAACGCTGAAGGTTTAAAATAAAAGTGTCTCAAACCTAACCTAGCACCTTTCAAATTTTATCTCGTGTTTGCATGCTAGAGGGCAGGGGCAGAGCCAAGTCGGTGGCTTTCAGTGACGACTCCTTTTAATCTTAATGGTTTAGGAGGACATGAATGTCGTGTGTATTTTGTATAAATGCTAGACCTGAAGGAAGTAATCACCGCGTCTCATGAACCCCCACTAAATGAGGAATTGCGGATACGTTGCCGGCCTTTGAATAAAGCACGCTCTTCAGGTTTGATGGCTGTTAAAATATATCCCTTTTATGAACTACAGTACAGCAATATCCATAATATAAAACATATTATTATCTCATAAGTCTAATAATACTTATTATTGTTTGCTACTCGTTGAGTGTTCATAGGCTGCGGAAACTGCTTACCATCAGGCAAGCGGCATGAACGGCATGATGTTTATCACGCACATGGTTCAGAAAAAGCCGGCAGAGTGCGAGTCGGACTTCGCACGTTTAGGGTTCCGTACCGAATTATCAATATATATATATATATATATATAATATATATATATTATATTGGTATTTGTTAGTAAAATATACGTAATAATAAATATTATCGCCAAATTTCAAGTTCATTGGTCAATGGGAAGTTAAAAAATTCTTCGAAACAAAATTTTGTAAAAAAAGCTGACTTTGGTGGCTTCTCATTCCTTTGTTTTCCAATATTTTTTAAAACAAAAAAATACAGTATTTAACTAATCAATGAGTTCTAAACAACGATACCCCACTCGATGGGGTACGGCTTAAAACATTTAAAAATATTTTTTTAACAACTTGTATGGCTTTGGGTCAACAAGATGGTTATTGTGAAAATTTAAAGACTAGCTCCAACCGTTTGGCTGTAAAACCTGCGTGACAGACGACGGACAGACGGACACATGAGTGACAGCAATTGGGGTCAGTTTGGACCCTTCGGGTACGGAACCCTAAAAATCCAAGCCCATTTAATAAAATAATTATCTTCATCTTTTCCTTATCACCATGAGATCTTAGTTTTTACAGGTATGCGTTATTGATACAAACCGACGTTTCGCATTTCTACGACGTGGTTAGCCATCTTGGTAGTCCTGCCTGTAACTCTGCCTTAGAGCTAAAAGGCGATATCTCAAATTCAATAGCCAAAGCAGATTCAGTCCTCTCCTGTCATGAGGTAAATAGCAATTGCTACAGCAGTTTTGTCTGAGATATCGCATTTTAGCTTAGCAGGGCAGTGTTACTTTTTGACCAGTATGTTAGTGCTAGTTCTAATGCTTTATCCACATTTATCAAGCCCGTTAAAGGTGACCATATTATGAGAGCTGCTTCGAAGCTAGCGGTCCCGTGTTGGACTCCCGTAGGCCCCCTAGTATGCAAGAGATAAAATTTGACAGGTGCTGGGGAAATGAATACATCTCTTCCACATTCTAACGTAACGCTTAAGGTTTAAAATAAAAGTGTCCCGTCTTGATAAAATCGCTATAAAAATCGCAATAGTCCCTAAGTAATAAAAGGTAATAAAATCCAGGACGAGACACTTTTTTTAGCGTTACGTTTTCTATGTATTAAGTATTTAATTGTCTCTTTAGGTATGTTTATCTTTGTCCCATAGTACCTACACGAGTAGAGGTTAGTTTAGGACTAAGTCAATTTGTGTAAGATTGTTCCCAGAGATTGCTATACCTTATTATATTGCTTTTACTTACCTATTTCTCTATTACCCTGGCACCTTAGCTCTTTGCATCCTCTTTACAAACTATAGCCTCCCGCTATTTCCGCATTCCTTTTCACGCCATCCTACCCACCTCTTCTGCAGACCGTACCGCTGAATAGAAGCCATTAATGTCTCGGCGCTTTTGTTTACAGAACCGTGTCAGCCGGGGCTTTTTGAGCTTAAACACGCGAATACGGGATTTGTTTTTATCATTAAGATGTGGGTTAAAATGTCACTGGATTCTTTGTCGTAAGTATTAAAGGTTTCAGCGGCTATAGGGAGATAACAGCTAAATTAAATTATAAAGTAACTAATACTATTTGAGCTTGATTCAGGATACATCAGGTTATTTATAAATAAATAAATAAATATCAGGGGACAATCTCACACAAATTGACCTAGTCCCAAACTAAGCTCTAGCCTTGTGCTATGGGTACCAGGTAACGATATACATACTTATATAAAGCATAACATACTTAAATACATATATAGAAATCATCCATGACTCAGGAACAAATACTCGCGCTCATCAGAAAAATATTTGCCCATACCGGGATTCGAACCCGGGACCGCTAGCTTCGTAGGCAGGGTCCTACCAACTAAGCCAACTGCGTCGTCGTCGCCGTCGTTTATTGCTCAATGGTACAACGTAAATTGAACAGAGCCCTTAGCCAAGATGCCCATCGCTAACTAGCGTTTCTATTCGTTTCGTTTTAAAACCAATCGCGTCACTGGTAGATCACGTGACTCTCCGTATGACGTGATCTACCAATGACGCGATTGGTTTAAAAACTAAACGAATAGAAACGCTAGTTAGCGATGGGCATCTTGGCTAAGGGCTCAGCATGTCAAATTATCATACCTACATTACATTGGTGTCGTCAGAATTAGAAATCCTATACTATTACATGACAAACATCTCTCTAGCTCTAACAATTTCGATGAGAATTGCGACATGGGGGTTTACGGGGGCAAAAATTCGATATAGCTGGGTCACATAAAAAAGATTTCCCGCGCAATATGGTTTCGTAACTTCGGGGCGACTGCCCCCGTCTGAATAGACTGATGGTTAGAGCGTTGGCCAACTACGCCAAGACTGCGGGTTCGTACCCCAGCTTTGGACCGGTTTTTATTTTGTTTTGTTTACGTTTTTTTTTTGTTTTTGTACAGAAATTTGATGAAAATTCGGCTTCGACCCGAGCAAAAAGATAAAACAATAAAATGAAAACTTTAAATGAAAATTTACAAAAACCGAAAAACTTTATATGACCTCAGGCACATTAGTGTAGTGTGCACAAACAGCCAATTGCGTTAAACTTCTTGAGTTTTGTCCTATTGTAACCTTAAGCCATTATCCATTATCTATTGAAACGAGTAAATAACACATACCCGTGAAAGTTGTTTTCAAAGTTATTGAGGTGAAAGTAAATGTGATGGCAAACCGTCTCCCACAGGACTCGGGTTGCAGAGATAAAAGGTATTTCGAATTGAGTCCATTAAAATGTAGAACTTTCGTTACATCTGTTACTTTAAATTTAATAGTGCTACAAATTTGGAGATGGGCATAATCTTTTCTCTAAGGCCGGCAATGCATCTGCTATCCCTATAAAGCTGTCGCAGGACCCGCTAGCTCATTTGCCTCCACTTTAAAAAAAAAAAACAAACTAGCAATTGCTCGCGACTCCGTCCGCGTAAGTCGTTTATCGCTGCTCCCTAGGGAACTGTCGGTTTTTTTCGGGATAAAAAGTAGCCTATGTTCTAATCCAGACTATAATCTATCTCTATGCCAAATTTCATCCAGATCCGTTCAGCCGTTCTGGCGTGATTGAATAACAAACATCCATCCATTCAAACTTTATTAATATTAGTAGGATAAACACCTGCAAATATTATGAACTGTATCCAACTACCTTTGTATTATATATTTTTTGAGTTTCAGTATTTTCTAAGACATCAAATATTAAAGTGAAGAGGAGCAATAATTATGAGCTTAAAATAATATTCATCTAAATATTTATAAATTATAAACTTACTTATGAGCTAACAACAGTTAACCAAAGATATATCAATATTTATAACCTCTATACACCACACTCATACATTGTACTGAAACATTGCGACTGTTTACTAATACATACGTATCAGCCTGAGGATAGCGATCGAATTCAAGAGCCGAGTCGAATTATTGATGCCGCCCGATCCGACGTAACCGCCCGGGCCGACGACTTAGGTAGTCAGACGGCTGAATTCATTATCCACAACCGACGCTATATAGCTCTGTGTAGCTCACATTGTGCCACATTTATTGACGCATGTCATATAATGTATCATTAGCTATGTCTACACCTGTGCGCTTTCATGTTCAACTTGCGCTTACCTCTGACGCATGCCTCTGCAACCGCAGCACACGCTATAACGCATGCGCTCAAACTGGTTTGATATCAGCGCATACCCGTAGCGCCCGCTGATCCATCACCGTTGGGTCGACGTGCAACATTTTGCAAATAAAATGGCGGAAGATAAAGTCAAAACATTGAATTTTATTGAAGATTCAGTGTCACCCTCGTATTGCATTCGCTTGACGCAGGACGAACTGAAATCTTGAAAGCGCAATTTGAACATGAAAGCGCACAGGTGTGGACATAGCTATTGAAAGCGAGAGTATGAGCGAACGATGAAGCGGGGTATTAGTTAACGATAGTCGTGTGTATACTGTGTGTGTGTGTGTGTATATAGTAGTGTGTGTGTGTCGTGTGTGTGTGTGTGTGTGTGATAGATACTTACCGCATGTCTCACAATCGTCATAAATGTCACATAAATGAAGCCCTTTCCCTTTCGTACACTTGAAAATAGACAAGGAGAGACATTAAGTGGCAGATAAATGTATTAGGGTAAACTCATCGAATTCCGTGACTCGCTCAGTTCCGTAGTAGCAGTTCTATAATCCGCCATAGAACCCTGCTAAATAGGAACTGAAATACGACCTTAGACAAGGAAAATAAATAAAGGGTGTATTTTAGGTCCCACATTCGACCTGCAGGGTTCTAAAGCGGATTATAGAACTGCTACCACGGAATTGAGCGAGTCACGGAATTCGATGAGTTTACTATACTTGTAGTCGATTAAGAGACAGGCTCTAAAATTCGGTTTTTTATAGTTGAAATTAAATTATACATTATTTTGGGTGAGAATCTCCTGAACTCTATTATGTTACGGTTTGTGTGTTAACAGTTTATTGTTCAAGAAAACAATCGTTAAATAAGTTTCCTCCTGCGTCTAACAGTAAGAGTTTTAATTGCAATACTTTCTTCGTGGCTACGTTAAGTTCACGTTGTATTCGAACAGACAAGTATTCCATGTTGCATGCGTCATCCTCCAGGCTAACGTGGCACGATGCCGCAAGCATTCAATAACCACAGAACAGTTGTTACAGAATGCTCTGTCAGGATGGGACACGATTTGTATTATTAACTGCTTGATCTAATGGCATTGGGTAGAGATTTGAATAATGGAAATTACTTGGGATTTACCGTTAAAGTATATTAACTTCTGTTGATGATTCGTCGGGGTAAACTTTTGGCGTTATCGTCCTCAAATCCTTTAGAATTCTGGATTCTGGTGTTTTATACAGGGTTTTGATAACTAAGTAGTTACGATGAATACAGCAAGGAATTTTGACTATGTACATTAAAATACCGTAATGTACAAAGTAAACTGTCTCCAGACTGTACAGTCGCCCAATAATTTTGTTACTTTGTCATTTTACCGGCGCCAGCGGTCGTGATGTCAATCAAATAGGGGCCACTGAAAACCAGCGCCTGTTTACTCATTTTTTTGGCATTTTGTTTGTTGTCTCTTTCAATCCTTTATTTTATTGACGAAACATGTTCCGTAATGTGTGTCAAACTTAATTTCTTTCGTTCTTTCTTCTTTCTTTCAATAAGAGTGACCTATAACCTTTTCATTGTGATCCTTGTCACCGTCATGCTTGTTGTTCTATTTTCAGATTGAAAAACAACACAAGGTAGTAAAGTGGTCAACATTTTCGTTGGCTTATCGTACGCTGGTAAATTGAATCAAAAACTACTTTTAAACTTGTCAGTTGAAAGGTTGTAAGATATGCTTCTCTGTCTGTCTCTATCTAAGTAAAGAAAAACCAGGAGTTTCATACAAGTTGACCTAGTCCCAAACTATGCTCTTGCCTTGTATTATGGGTACTAGCTAATACTTTATGCATTGAAAAACAGCAACCCTTTTGGACAAATACTCGCGCTCATTGCACAAAAATATATACCCTTACTTGGATTCGAACCTGAAACAGAAAACAACTAAGTAGCTAAATTTGTCTACTTTGTAACCTCCATAGAAAATTACATCCGTTGAAAAGCACATTTAGTGCTCCGTGAAATTTCCGCAAAGTTCTTTGCTTTTATAGGAGCACTAAAACGAACCGTGACGTCCTGTAATACACCTTTATGTTCTCTAACTAGAGTTCTGGAATACACCGTTATTAAAACTGTTTACTTACATACTTTGAGGAAATATTTTTGGGTGATCTTAGGTTCAAAAACGTTGAAAAGTTTAAACGGTGCGCACAAACACACAGACAAACAGACAAACCGACAAAATTCTAAAAGTAATTATTTTGGGTGCTCTTGCGTTAATAAAGACCTCCAATAATAGTTTTTCTCAAATACCTTCCATGTACATGACAGCGATCAGTTACACTTTTTTACATATTAAGTATGGATAGGTACATATATTAAATAATATTAATATGTGACGTTCTCAATATAAAGGGACCTTATGGACGCAGGCGGTTACGCCGTTATTAGAGCTGTTACCACAGTATTCGTATAGTTACAAGAATCAGAAGAGCGTAACTGCCTTCCTCCATAAGGTCCCTTTATATTGAGAACCTCACATATATTCTTCCAAAGGTTTGATTCACCCTGAGTTTACCATGAAATTCGAAATCCCGTAGTTCATATTTATGTGAATAATAAAGTTTCCATTGTGTGTACAAAGTTCGCTATCAGTCGGTAGCCAGCGGGTTGGAATGAATGCCGATAGTCAGAAGCAGGTTGAAGTGGATGATCCGTCACTGCGATCTGCCCCGGAAATTGTTGTCGATGGCTCCCGGATTATTTGTAAAGGGATACACGGACGGGCCAATATACACAAAGAAGAATTTGTAATAATAAATTGTGGGTTGGCTTTAAAATGCGAATTTCATTTCTTTTACAGTTCGTGTAGACTCAAAATATATTTTATTTAGATATCGTATATTAACGTAACAATTCGCACTGTTTGTAAGGTTTTTGCTAATATTTGTTTATTAAATAAATAAACGAATAAAAATGGGTTATTTTACTTATGACGACGTTTATACCAAATTAAGCATGTCGTAAGCGCCACATAATTACAAATTGTCACAGGCTCATAGCGAATAAAGGGACAAGGTAGTAACCGTGTACACATATTTATATACTCAACTGTACCTAGTTATTGTTTCCATCGAGGCACTGTCTCCGTAGTTTTTAATCCTTATAGCTATCTTATAACTTATAACTCTTCTAGGTACTAGAGCGCTGAGCACACAAGACAACATCGCAGGAACTCTAACAAGGGCGTAACGGCGCCGGCGAGTTGAAACTTCGCTGCTACATAATCACACCAAGTTATTAGCGGATAGCGCGTTATCCAAGACATTAAATCAGCTACTATACAGCTAGTACGGTAGTACTAGCGTTTGCTAGTAACTCAGAGGGCGATTTTTTACTTTCGAGTGGTCGAAATCAATTGTGTTTGTTTGTCAACAACGGAGGATGTCAAAAAAAATTCTAATGAATGATATTATGATAGCAATGAAAAAAATTGTGTGGACCATACGTTTTAAAATTTTTTTCGCTTGTATTTTTAAAAAATAGGGTTTCACCATTTTTGTTCACTTTCGAGCGCTCGAATGTCAAAAATCGCCCCCCTGGGGCCTAGCCAAGATGCACTACACTAGCGATTTTCGAAATTAAAGAAAATGTAAAGGACTAACGGAAGCTGACGATCTGTCGCGTCAGTCGCTTATGTCAATACTATACATATCAGGTATCAGATTTAGAAATTCATTAGGTTAGCGTCGCGTAATTTGATTCTTGACTAGGCCCACTGTATAACTTGGACCTTTTCAAATCGAGATTGAATAGGCACTATCTAGGTAAGTATGCTACATCTTCGGCTTCATCATAACTTTGCATCACGAGAGATCGAGGTCAAATGTGCCTATAATACATTAAAAAAATCTGTCCACGTCGATATCGCTTCAATTGTAACTATGTAACAACATCTTGCAAGTTGATTTTAAAAACCTACCTTAAAAAGCCGGTCAAGTGCGAGTTGGACTCGCGCACCGAGGGTTCCGCACAAACTTGTAGGCATGTAAATAGTTCGTAAATCACGGGAATACAATATAAACAATGTCCAGGATAAACTGACCCGCAATAAGTATGCACTTTCGTATTTAGTGTCAGTTTATACTAGACTTTATTTTTATGTGATGTCACTACAAATAAATGGTTTTTGGATTTTTTCCTTTACTTGTGCTTTAAGACATTGCTTCTTGCCAAATTTCATGATTCTAAGTCAACGGGAAGTACCCTATAGGTTTTGATTCCCATGAGATTCCTTTCAATATGCGACATAAACGGCCGTATCTTTTGATTGCATTGACTTAGATATTTGATTTTTTCACTGATCTAAGGGATTGCAGACCTTAGTATTTGATATGAATTTCAATTTGATACCTTTACGCGTTCCTGAGAAAAAGGGTCTTGACAGACACACAGACAGACAGACAGACAGACGGACAACAAAGTGATCCTATAAGGGTTTCGTTTTATTCATTTGAGGTACGGAACCCTAAAAATATGGTATCCTCAAGCTGGTATGATGATGGTAACTGAAGGTGGGCCTAGGAACTTGATGGCTAATAATAGATCCATAGAGTTGCTCGTGTGACTCGTCTTTTATAGCGAGCTTGTAGTCAGTGTGTTAAGTGTAAAGTGTTTTTAAAAACAGACAGACAGACGGACAACAAAGTGATCCTATAAGGGTTCCGTTTTTTTCTTTGAGGTACGGAATCCTAAAAAGGAATTATTGAACAACTTATTCGCTCTGGAATTCTGTATCAACTTTTCTGAAATAGAAAGTATTCACATAAGTAAAAATAAGTATGCCCATGCGCAATTTCATCCAAATGCGTACCGTATGCGTGATAAAAGCATAAACAATTCAAGTATCTAAACATTCGCGGTCTCAGTAAATATGTGATACCTATTAGACGATCTATTTTCGATATAGACCTCGTTAGTGAGTTCAAATAAAGCCATCGAAGTGTTGTTTCCGATACTCTAGTAACTTAAGCCGAAAACCGAGCTCCGCGAACTAGCCAACTCGGCTCAAAGACTAGTTGATTAGGTTTCTGCAACTCGAGCCGTATTAAACGCCAGTTCCGAAGTGTTTCCGAAGTGTTAAGACGCGCATACACGTCAGTGAGCCGAGAGATGGCGCTAGCGCGGCTGATTTGCATAATTGCCTTTGTCATAATTTCGAGGCGATGAAGTAAAAAATGTTTGCAAATAGATGCGCTTTAGATGGTGCTTACAGGTACTTACATGATTTTCTTTAATGACATGGGGACTAATAACGCTTCTATAAGTACAACTATGATTAATAAGTCATTCCACAGCAAGCTAAGGGTTCAACAGCAAGCTCTCCAAAGAGATTCTACAACTCAAAAGAGAAAAAACTTGCGCAGTGACCAGGATCCTAACTGGCCACTGCAAACTAAACAAATATCTGTTTCAGATGGGTATGAAACAAGACGCGACATGCAGGTTCTGTCAGGAGACAGAGGAGACAGCTATGCACATCCTCTGCTCATGCGGACCCCTGATGCGCAATAGAAGTATCTACCTAGAATCTTGAATCACCGACACTCATTTCATAGAATGTTTTACTTCGCCGAATTATCATTTCATCGACAGCCATTTCCACGTGCAGCGGGCCTAATATGGTCGCGTTTATCGCGTGACAAAACGTGGATAAAGCATCCGTCACTTTCTGACACGTATATAAGCGCGAGAGTGACGGATGCTTTATCCACGCTTTGTCACGCGATAAACACGGCCATATTAGGCCCGCAGGAGTTATAATTTTTTGGTGGTCACAGGTCTAATCTAACCTAAGTAACTCATGCTTAAGATAACCAGAAAACAATAAAGTTTCAGCAGAAATTCACTTTCGATGAAATGAAATTCGGTGAAACGACACATTCGATGAAATGAGTGTCTGCAAAACAAGGGGACGCCGAATTCTCGATACCAACGATATTCCCAAGAAATAATGCTTAAAATAGTAACATTGTAATAAATATGTGGCTTCTCCGAGCGAGGAATATAGGGTTATATGTATAAGAACCATTTACAACATAAGGCGCTAGACTAAATTATGTAGTATTTATCTAGCTTCGATAATGTATCTCCAATATTACCTATTCCTAGGCATATTGTTACATATAAGGTTTAGTTTCAAATTGGCCATGTATCCAATACACTGTTTCGCTCGAGTACTGAGAAATTAGTGTAGTGTAGGAATTCGTTGAACGTATAGTTATTATGTTACAATTTTGGTTGGTACATCACTAAACGCGAACAATTTATTTTTGTTTATTTATTTATTATAAATTACCAATAGTTTAACGCTAATAAATACATACGGTTTTTACATTAGATTAAACAGGGTGTCTCATAAGTTGTATGTCACATATATGTGTAATGTGGTTATAACCACTGGACGTAGACCAGCCTATTTTTTGACGGGTGGAAATTAAATGCATTACGCATCATTCCCACACCGAATTAGCCTAATATGACTTCAGTAAAAGTCACACGGTTTTCAAGATATTTCCAGTTTAAACTTTAAACTGGCATATCTTGAAAACCATGTGACTTTTACTGAGGTCATGTTAGGCTGGTTCGGTCCGTCTTAGGCTTATTAAAAAACCTTCACGTCTATGATACAGACATGTACGTATAGGTATATAAAGGCCGAAGAAACCCTGTTATGTAAAACCATTTAGCGAACAACAAACACCACAAAAACGAGAAACTAAACTGTTTAGCCACTTTACTTCCCGACTGGACTATCATTTAACTACTCGACCGTATCCCTTGTCAAAGCCCCTCTTATGAGAGTCTCCAATTTTCCTTTTTTATAACCTGAAACTTTCTACGAACTGACATCAGCAAAGACAAATTAAAAGGACGTTTTATAGAGCGAAGGTATTTTTGGGGAATGTCGAGCCTGTCAATTTAGGATGAATTCAATAATGGGGGCCTTTAGAATACGACAGTGTCGGTTACCAGTGTTACCACTTAAGTAAAATTAAAAGGTAGGAAAACGTTTTTTTATTACTCTTGAATTGTCGTTTAATTGAAAATAAGAAATAGAGCTTATTTAATACATTTTTATCGCCAGAAAGTTTAATTTTTTTTTTTTTACTTGATACATGCATAAATTGGAAAATAACAATAACTAAAAACATATCTTGACTGAGGACTAAATTGATTGAAGTCATGGTGTTAACAATTGTTTACATCACAATTGTAACACCATGACTGCGGCATCGGCTCTTAAGACACCTAGATTTATTAAGCTTAATATTGCTTTATTCGGGTTTGTAAACTTATTGCAAATTTCAGCCAAGAAATGTACAATTTGATTTACTAACAATTTTAAAAAGTTATAGTATTATTTTGATGTACAAAATTTATTACAAGCTTGTAACAATAGACCAATGATATTTTATTACTTTAAGTCGAACGAGCTTGGCGCTTACTAGGTACCTACTTCGATGATCTCGCGTAAATCGCGTAATCCCTGCCCGTAAAGATTCGCATCATCCTGTCAATCTATAGCCGCGTGACTAATCGACTCTTGCGACTGTCCTGGCTTAACGTCGATGAAGATACGAGTAGATAAAGGCGATATTTAAACTTTTTAGGGTAAATTTCCAGGCGTTTCAACCGCCGTCTTTAGTGTCTTCAATTTATTGACGAAATAAATGACACTACAGCAACTTCTGATGCTACTAGAAACTACACCCCGGTTCTGCTTCTGTTTACATCAGAAGTTGCTGGTGTAAACCATGCGACTTTTACTGAGGTCATGTTAGGCTAGTTCGGTCCATCGTAGGCTGGTCTACCTTCGGTGTCAATGCGGCCTACCGATATTGGGGCACCCTGTATTTTTGTCTATTAGCCAGTTGTCAAAATAATCAAAGCGACAAGTAGCACAAGATAAGTTAAATTCTAAGGAACCTAACTACAGGTGAAAAAATCGAGTAAATTATAGAATTGATATAGGCTAGTGGCCAAGGTTAGGTTATAAAATCTTTTTTTCACTTATTCTATTCGAAAAAAGGCTTTTCTACACCGTTATATTGAGAGGCAGCAAAAACGAGTTTTGCTGCCTCTCAATATATACTTTTTAATTTTTCATTTCTGCCCTGCTGACAGGGAGCAGAATCGATTTTGCTCCCTAATGTCAAGTTCCTCATTTAGTAAAACCACAGATATAAGAAAACTTAAAATATGACATAGTAAGCGTTCTACACACCAGAGACACCACAGAACACTATTAATTTTGAACTTTTTGTTTATTTTATGTAATTATTTTGTTTTCCTTAATTAAATGTATGATTACTATTACTTATTGGATGAATAGTTTTTCTCATAGGAGAAGTGAAACGAAGAGTGTATTAAGTAAACGGTAGCAAAATTATTTCTATCTCGGGCGTAGCGGTTTGAATCCCTCACTACGCTTAGGATTCCATATTCTCTATAGGATCTCTTCGTTCGGGCTTCAACACGCTAACCCTCAATGAAATATTGCATTTTGCTCCCTTGTAATACAATCTACTATTTTTCAACGTTTTCGGACCCGGAATAAAGGCTTTTCTACATGGATATCGTAACGTTCAAAATATTGTTTCATGTCGTTATATGTTTCAGCGAAACAATGTTAATGTTCACGTCATTTCCATTTTCACGTACTCACGTTTGTCAGGCGTTTTCAGTGAGTGCAGTGGCGTGCTAACTGCATAAACTGCATAGCGCTAATGTCATTACGTGCGCTTTGAGCTGATGAAATAAAGGCCCGTATACAATACACGGCAAAATAAGAATAATAAACTCATCTCGATTGTGATGCCCGTCTCAAAATACGTCAACGTAAACGTCAATCAATAACTAAAATTTTTGACGTATCTTAAGACAGGCTCACCCAAGATCAGTTTATTAATACGGCCCTTAGTTTACAGGTTGTAGTGCATAAACAAATGTGACGTTCTCAATATAAAGGGACCTTATGGAGGAAGGCGGTTACGCTTTTCTTGTTCTTGTAACTATACGAATACTATGGTAACAGTTCTAAAAACGGCGTAACGGCGTAAGTGGGCCGGCCATTTGTGCCGCAGAACCGATAATCGCTGGAGCTATCGTGTTCTAGAGTGGAGACCACGAACCGGCAAACGTAGTGTAGGACGCCCTCAGGCTAGGTGGAGCGACGATCTTCGCAAGGTGGCTGGCAAGGGCTGGATGAGAGTGGCCACGAATCGTGCGCGTTGGCGTGCAATGGGAGAGGCCTATGTCCAGCAGTGGACTGATATAGGCCGATGATGATGATGATGATGATAATGATATTGAGAACGTCACAAATTAACAAACTTTTGATACATATTGGTCAGAAATTGACATGTTTTATCCACTTATCCACATGATAACAATGACCATAATACCCCTGCGGGCTTAGCATGCATGCACGAGATAAAATTTGACAGGTGCTAGGGAAATGAATACATCTATTCCATACATCTATTTTGACGACGCGGTTAGCCTAGTTGGTAGTGACCCTGCCTACGAAGCTAGCGGTCCCGGGTTCGAATCCCGGTATGGGCAAATATTTGTGTGATGAGTGCGAGTATATTTGTTCCTGAGTCATGGATGTTTTTTTATATATTTAAGTATGTATTTATTTATATATGTAAGTATATCGTTGCCTGGTACCCATAGTACAAGCCTAGAGCTTAGTTTGGGACTAGGTCAATTTGTGTGAGATTGTCCCTGATATTTATTTATTTATTTATTTATCTATTCCATATTCTAACGTAAGACAACGCTTAAGGTCTAAAATGAAAGTGTCATATCTCGATAAAATCACTATAAAAAAGTGAAAATCGCTATAGTCGCTTAAAAGTCGTAATAAAAGTCAGGACGAGACACTTTTATTTTAAACCTTAAGCGTTAAGTCTTATGTTAGAATATGGAATATTAATTTCCCTAGCACCTGTCAAATTTTATCTCGTCCATGCATTCTAAACCCGCTGTTACATGCGACTTAGTCAACGTTTTGTTATAGAATATCATATAAGGTAGTTTTCCACTATGTTATTTCTAAGCCGTTGTGAACTACGTTTCGTTGTAATGAGACTTTTAGTGAGTGCGGTGGCATGAGCTGCGACGTTAATGTCGTTTCGTACGCTTTGTACCGACTTAAGCCGAGCTGCGGGTTAAGGGACGTGCAGAACAGAGGGAGAAAAGTACTTATTCTTTCTCATGTATACCACAGACTAAGTGTACCTAGTATGTTAAAAAACCTTTTTTCACAAGCTTTATAATACTTCCGACTGCATTGTCAGATCAGCTCCATGGTACCATATTATTGCATTATCACCGAAGTTACGAAGGAATACCAAATATCATCTTAATCGGACTCGGGAAGTGGTTCAGCTTACAAGATTTGATCTAAACAAAAACACAAACGTCGCAAGTGTAGTATTTTATAAATAAAGCTTGTAAAAATAGAATTTTACCGTCATCATCTTCTTCATCAGCATCATCAGCCTATTCTAAACCTGGTAATTTACCAGCATTCTGGAAAGCCGAATCCATATACGAATATAACACTAGCATCTCTTTACTGGTCAAAAATATCAAACGATCCAAATGTGTAATAATTGACGTTGTAAAAATGGCTTCTAATAAATACTCGCTGAAATACTTGTTAAAAATACGTGTGAAAAATACTTGGTATGTGTGTAAAGGGCTTAAGGTTCAGACAGGAATTAATCAGACGTTCTGGGTATAGCGTTAATGTAGCAAAGCCTTGCCTTTGGTACCAAAGGCAAGCGTGGGAAGTGCGGAATTTTCTAGTCATAATGGATTACGTAGACGTGGAAAAAGAGATTTTCTACACATTTCGTTGTTTGTCAAAAATTATATGTGACGTTCTCAGTATAAAGGGACCTTATGGAGGAAGGCAGTTACGCTCTTCTTGTTCATGTAACTATACGAATACTATGGTAACAGTTCTAAAAACGGCGTAACCGCCTGCCTCCATAAGGTCCCTTTATATTGAGAACGTCACATTTAATTTGTAACCTGGGGGGCGATTTTTGACTTTCGAGTTCTCGAAATCAAAGTCGAGTGATAGAAAATAATAGCACACGAAAATATGTCACGATTATTTAAGCATGAACCCATTATCCGTATTTTTTAAAGCTCCCACTCGGGAGCTAGTGATTGACTTAATATATTCACGTGTTTCGTTGTACGCAGAAAGTCGATGATTACCAGTTTTGTTTCAATCATATTTTAAATATAAATAAACATACGTCATAACTAATTAGAAGTTGTAATTGTGGCGAGAATATTATTATTTAAATGCACTTTCAGCGTTTTTACTACTGTTTACCAAAAACTTTACTATGAAAACTAATAAATTAAACGTTTAGACGGTTCTTTGTCCTTGATATTTGAGGTTTGTTCCATCAACATCCGTCCAAAGAGAATACATTAAAGTTCCGATTAGTTTGAGAAACAAATATCATAAGCAAATTTCTAATGATAGAAATGAAAACGACTGGTGTGGAATGGTTTTTGCTCACTTTCGAGTGAAACTTTCGAGCTCCATTCCCACGAGCTTCCTTACTCCTGATCGATAACGACGAGCAACTTGTCAAAACAAGCCAAGAAGGCTATTAGCCGCGTATACAATCATTAGACGCGTTTGAAAGCTTCGAAAAAGGCCTGATAAAGGCTCCTTTCAACCCGTGTGCCGCTCGCATTCATTATTGCCCTCCTCTTGAGCGAAAACGGATTATACGGAGGTGTTTTGTGGACGGAAACGGAGCGTGTTGTAACGAAGTTTTTGTTGGATAATTTGAAAGTTTTCGTAATTTGTTCTCCTGTTTTAAATTTTCTTAATTCGACCTGCATGTAATATCTGAGATCTGATTTGATCTAATTAAATGAATGTTTGTTGCAAATCTTATGAATTTAGAATGTCTCACGCGGAAAACAAACTCCTTTTATTTTTACCTTGTACAGTACATCAAAAATAGATAAACACTTTTGTACCTTGTCGCTGTACAGCCACGTTAGTAATGTCAAACAAGATTGTCATATATGCGATAAAGTAGGTACAAAAGTGAGTATCTACTTTTGATGTTGACTATACTACTTATAAAATAGAAGATACGCGACGGCTTCTTCCCGGTTAGCTTTTTTTTTCTGGCTTCTGGCAAGAAGATAAACAAGAAACATTAACTAATTAAAAATGTAATTTTTTTTTTAAATATGATAATATTTAGCCAGGTTCCTTGATTTCATTTCGTATGTAAGTAAAATAGACCCAATAACACATGCCAGAAAACAAAGTCAAATTACTTTTCTTGAAGACTTGACACTTACCTACTTAATTAATAAATTTTATTTTATTTTATTTATTCCAAAAAAATAGCGTGGTACATTTCATAAGCTATTTATTAAATTTTAATATTATTAGCACACATATTCGAATTCCCCATCGGCACATAAACCTTGTAATTATAGGTATCGTTTCTTTTTAGTAAATAAATAAAAAAAACGGTTTAAAAAACGCAGCGTTTTTTCTCGATCCGTAAATGGAATATACTAATATGTCGCGAGAATTCGCGTCGTTAGGCTTGATTTATTTAGCGCCGGTGGCGCCACACGCGGATTAATCTTGCAACTGTACTAATGCTCATTTCCTGTTCTTTCTCTTGTGTTCTTATTACGACAGTTAATTTTAAATGAGCGCGAATTAGGCTGGTTACACACGTATACAGTAAAATGCTTGTTATATTCCGAATAGATAAGCGTCATTCTAACTATACATACATTTAGTAGGAGTAAGACCGCTTAAGGTTCAAAATAAAAGTGTCCCGTCTTAATAAATCTCTTTAAAAATGTGAAATTCGCAAAAGTCGCTTATTAATAAAAGGTAACAAAATTCAGGACGAGACACTTTTAATTTAAACCTTAAGCGTTAAGTCTTACGTTAGAATATGGAATAGATGTATTCATTTCCCTAGCCCCTGTTAAATTTTATCTCGTGCATGCATTAAGCCGCAGGTATTGACCAATAGGCATCGGGCTCAAGGCTGAATTATATAATCTGTGGGCTGTGTTGTACGCAAAGTAATAATCCGGTACGCTACATATTCTATTCGATCTACGAGTAGCTAGGTCTCATATCTGGGAAGATTAGTTTTCCCCGTATTTTCACGCAAAAAGTTTTCCCGCGCAATATGGTTCCTAATTTCGGGGCGGGTGCCGCTGTCTGATTAGATTGATGGTTAGAGCGTTGGTCTACTACGCAAAGACTGCGGGTTCGAACCCTAGCTATGGGTCAGTTTTTTTAGTTTTTTTTTTTTTATATAGGAAAATGATGAAAATTCGGTTTCGACCCGAGTGACGACATTCTGTCTCCCAGGTACTTAGAATTATGGGGCAAGTAAAATAGATATCAAAAATTTGAAAGTTCCCGAAGGAGCAGCGATAAACAACTTCTACGTGGACGGAGTCGCGGGCAGAAGCTAGTTTATAATATGTCTGATGATATGGTTACGCAGTGAGCTTCTTAGGTGTAATTGCAGGCTTGTACAGTCAGCAAGTCAAATAGAAGCAGCCAAAGTGGCCAAATACGAGTATATCGCACCACATCTTTATTACTATACTAGCTTTCCGCCCGCGACTTCGTCTGCGGAGAGTCAGTAATTTCGTTGAAAAGTAGGAAGGTACAAATAAGTTTTCATTACGTATCATAAAGGCATAGACTTTCCAAAAAAAATAGTATTGTTTCGTAACATTAGTTCGCTTTTTAGTGTTTGTTTAATTATTATGTGATTATGTATTACATGCAGCTGATGCAGCACATATACACTACATTAATATAATTAATGCTTATTGCCAATTCTTCATCACTCTTGACAAAATGGGGCTATCTAATATGCAGGGAAATTAATCGTTGAAGAGTTCTCCTGGTACTTGACGAAACTTCCATTTCACCACATTCATTATGATGGGTAAAATTTGCGTGTCGTGAAATACTTATTATTAAGGAGTTCCGATGGTCATGTCTGGTCATTAATTTCACTTTCCCAAATGTTGCTTTTGGAATGTAAATGTTCTTAAAGAAGTTTGAATATCGCTGTTTGAGTCCCTTAAATTTTTGAAGGGTTCCGTCAATTTCCCTGAGATTCTGCATTTGGAGATCCGATCAGATCAAATCAGATCATCAGATCCTCAAAGATTTTCCAAAAATGCCGAAACTCGTATTTTATATTTAGTAGTCTAGAAACCAATTTTCATATAGGTATCTAACTTCAAAAATAACCAAACTCTCTTAAAAATTGCCATCCTCAATTTCACCCCCTTAGGGGTAGTGCTTCCAAAATCACCGAAAGTAGTACTCTTGGTTTGTAAACAGTAGCCTAAACCTCAATTCCCTTTACTTCAAAACTGACTTCACTCCCATACAAACTTTCACCTCCCGTTTCACCCACTTAGGGATAGTTTTTCGGAAATCACCAAACGTATTATTTTTTATTTGTTTTATACCTACCAATTTCCACGTTTCTAACTTCAAGAATGACCAAACCCCCAAATAAATTTTAACCCCATTTCAGCCCCTTAGGGATAGTTTATTCAAAATCGCCGATAGTAGTTAATTTTTATTTTAAACAGTAGCCTTTATACCAGATCCACGTTTCTATCTTCAAAAATGGACGACTTTCATCGTCGATTTTTATGAAATAAACCCACTTAAGGGTATTTGTTTCCAAAATCGCCAAAAGTTGTTTTTTTATTTGTTAACAGTAGTCTATATACCAATTTCCACATTTCAAACTTCAAAAATGACCAAACTCCTTTATAAACTTTAACCCCCAATCTCATTCCCTTAGGGGTAGTTTATCCAACATCACCAAATGCAGTACTTTTATTTGCTGACATAGTATAGTCCATATACCAATATCCACGTTTTTTTTTTTTTTTTTAATCTTTGTTTAAAGAGCTTTGTCACTTAAGTGACCATGTCGCTCTGTTTTTAATACATAAGAATCTATCTTCTACTTAATCCTATTGCAGCTAATTTATACATTGCTTTGGCGCCATCAGACAATGGATGAGCCAAAATATAATTACAACCCCCTATTAACCATAGATTCTCATCGATCATTTGTCTTCTCTCTGACTCGTTCCGGACACACTCCATTAGAATGTGGTACACGTCTTCTACTCTATTGCATTCCGAACACTTTGCCGACGGAACCTTGCGCATGACAAACGCAAACTTGTTCAATGGCATATGTCCGGAGCGTAGTCTCATGGCTAACACTATATCTCGGCGATCCACGTTTCTAACTTGAAAACCGACCAAACTCCCAAACAAACTTTAACCCTCCATTTCCACCCCTTAGGGGTAGTTTATCCAAAATCGCCAAAAGTTATATTTTTTATTTGTTAACATTTATACCAATTACTACGTTTCTGACTTCAAAATTGACCAAACTCCCATACAAATTACCACCCCCTCATTTCATCCCCTTAGGGGTGGTTTATCCAAAATCGCCGAAAGTTACTTTTTTCCATTTCCAGTAGGTATCTTATAAGTATATCAACTTCCATGTTTCTAACTTGAAAAACGACCAAACTCCTATACAAACTTTAACGCCCCATTTCATCCCCTTAGGGGTAGTATATCCAAAATCACTGAAAATAGTATTTTTTATTTGCTAACAGTATTCTATATACTAATTTCCACGTTTCTAACTTGAAAAACGACCAAACTCCCATACAAACTAACCCCCCATTTCCACCCTTTAGGGGTAATTTATCCCAAATCGCCGAAAGTAGTTTTTTTTAATTGATATTTTAATGATATGTAGGAAGTTTCAAAGGTCAAACTTCATTGGTTTTTTTTTATAGTTGTATGAAATCCATTAATTTTAAACACAAAACCCTCTTCTCTGCATCTTTGGATGAGATTTAAAAAAAAAATCTTTATTTTTATTGATAAGTATTCTAGAACGATCACAATTCTTTTTTCATACAAGCTTTACCCCCTCTTTTTACTCCCTTCTTCTAAAATTATTCAAAAGTTCTATAGCTTAGATTTGATTCTGATTTTATTTAAATAGATTTATGAAAATTCCATTAATATCCGTTCCGTAGTTTTTACGTGATGCGCGGTCAAACAAACAAACAATCAAAAATTTAAAAAATGGTTTTAGTATGTTCAGTTACTTATTATAAGTCACCCTGGTCGGTTTTTTTTGTAATCTTCAATGCACAGAGTTTTTGGTCTTAACGATTTTATTATATGTATTGATGAATAAGAATGTGTTGCAATATATTTGGCAATTTTGGCTGCTCCTATCTATTTGATGCTGACTGTACAAACGCGATTTCTGTTTAATCATTGCTTTCATTTGTGTTTCAGGAACACCTTGGGTGCTCCAGCTAAATTCGGTGAGTGCAATAATATATTAGTTTGTTATTAAAACTTTGCTTTTGACACGACGAAGAGTTAAATGAGGAGCTATAACTTTGAATAAATACATTTTTTATTTATTTATATTGTTCATTTTCAGCTGTTTGTCAAAACGTTATGGTGAACCCTAATATTATTATTATTCTACTTTATTATAGCTCATCATAATATTATGCTTCTATATCAGTATCATGTCATTTTACCAAACGTTTCACAAACTGATTCATTTCACAAACACGTAATCCATCCATCCATCCATTCCATTCCATTCCATTCCATTTTACCACACTTACTACTATGTACCTAACTATTTCTTACAACGTACTTTTTGTAATGTGTTACCTAATGTAAGTACCTAATGTTTTGTGTTGGTAAATAAAAACTCATTCATTCATTCATCATTTGGCAAACCGCTTCTTTTCCGAAACTGTAAATATTTCAGGATTTATTTCAGGACCATCGTGTAGCTTATAGGTTAGGTTAGGTTAGGTTATTTGTATAAACAGTTTCAGAAAAAAAGCGGTTTACCAAATGATATTATGTTTATGAAATTTTTGGTAAAACATTAGTGAACCTTCGGTATCATAATCATGTCCATATCATATCGTTGGCGTAATGGAAATAGAGATCTTTTTCACTTGACTGTAAGGCCCCCACAGATACCCACTGCGGACAATTTAGTCGGCCGATTGTCTTTTATCTCCACAAACTTCGTAAAAATGAATAACCTAACCGCATAATCGGCCGAAAGTAAGTCGGCAGTCTTGCTTTGTAGATGCTTAATTTATATAATCCTTCTACCTGTCCTATCTCGTTTATAAAGGCAATGTTATTCATAACATCTACTCCTATATAGGTGCGTAGAGGCAATACCTCATAGCTGACCACACCACGCTTGGACGCCTTCCAAAGCCGTGTTATGGAGATCAGTTATTTGCATACGGAGATCATATCAAGACCCAAGAAAGTGGCGACACTGTTGGGTCACATTTTGTATGCGCTTCAGTATATTGTAGTATTGTACAGAAATGTATTGTGCAGTTTAACAATGCGTTCAGGGTGCTGACGGGGCTGCCTCGGTTCTGCAGCGCGTCAGGTATGTTCGCGGATGCAAGAATGGACTGTTTTTACGCCATCATGCGAAAGCGCTGCGCATCCTTGGTGCGCAGGGTGCGGGCCAGCCCCAACAGCATCCTGATGACATTTGCACAGAGGTTCGATTGTCAGTATGTGAACCATTGTTGCATGGTACATGTACTGACGAACGGATCCCAGTAATTTATAATCATGACCACATTACTAACAGTAGGTTTAAGTGTTAATGTATTTTACTAATATCATATGACCCATAGATGGTTGAAATAAATGAATAAATAAATAAATAAAATAAATAAATTGTGTTGACAGCTTTACATAATAACAACGTAATTAACGTACCACTACCACCATGCTACTGTTACTCAATAATTCAGAAGTTAAACTTAAACTCAACTGGCGATTAGTATAACGCACCCTTAAAAATTGTATATGTATGTGACGTTCTCAGTTTAAAGGGACCTTATGGAGGGAGGCAGTTACGCTTTTCTTGTTCTTGTAACTATACGAATACTATGGTAACAGTTCTAAAAACGGCGAAACCGCCTGCCTCCATAAGGTCCCTTTATATTGAGAACGTCACATATTGTCAACTGTTCCTGGATTTTACTAAAATAAAGAAAAACAAATCACAGAACATTACCAACGAAAACGCAGAACACTAACATTATATTATCATTTTAGGTACAGCCACAGCACGGGACTGTGGAGCCACTTGCTAACATTCTTAATTCGGTTGGGTTGTCAAATCGTCAAATTTCAATACATACCGTGTACGATTTGACAACCCGACCGAATTAAGGATGTTGGCAAGTGGCTCAACAATACCGTGGTGGCTGGTCTATAAAATCGAATGACGCGTATGATGCGTTTTGAAAACGTAAACCATTTTAAATACACACCATTTTTCCTCCAAATCTTTGACATAACTGGCCATTAAGGGGTAGCTCGACTGGCTCGAATATGTCATACTACCCTCAATTGCCGCACCCCTAATGGATGAAGGTATTAGGGCCTTTTTAACCCTCTTTATAGTCTTTTGTATCAAAAAGTTAAGGATGTACATTTTGTTTAATGGTTACAACTGATTTTGAAGGCTAAAGAATGATGTACTTAATTTGTTTTGGATGGTTAACTAGTCAACTAGTCGCGCCTAATTCTAAAATGTTTAGATTTTGAATTAGGTCTCTATAATCATAAAGTTATGACTCGAAGTAGAAAACTTAACATTTTGTATTAGGTCACTTTTATTCTAAAGGTGCGTAGTGTTGATTGACCGTGTTAAAAAGCCAATCAAAACCATTTTTGCCATTTTTTGAGGCTCAAGATTTGACTTGGCGAGTTTTCACATACAAGTTATCTTATATTTGGTTAATCAACTTAGTTAATCTAAGTAATTTAATAAAAAAAAAACAAATTTCATGTGTTTTTGTTAAATAGATTTTGAGTTCCTATTTCTTGACTTGAACTTGGCTTTACACGCTGCCGCGTGTCTAGATTTGTTTGTGGTCGAAGTCAAAAATATGTTTACACTTTAGTACCTTGTCACTTTAATCGCTATGACAATTTCATATGACAGTTTAAACACGACGTTGAATAGACAAGGTACTAAAGTGTAAACATATTTATGACTTCGACTGCACGCTTTTTTGCACTTCGCTAAAATGATTGTTTTTTCTACGGTTTTTCACAAAACCTGTTACATCTCACCCTGTTTTATTTTCCGCTAACAGTATGATCTCTTCTTTTCTTCCGACGTTTTTCAATTCGGCGGGGCTTATTCCATGAACTGAATAACGGGGAAACCTCATGTTTATTTATTGCTGGTTAAATGTTGTGGTGGTTTGGAAACTGCGATTGTTACGAAAGGTTTTTAATATTAAGTTTAGAAAAAATATTTTTTAACCCCTGACGCAAAGTTTGACGTCTGTGGCGTCGTAGCTCCTAAACGGATAGACCGATATTGATTTAGTTTTTTTAATTAGAAAGACTTAATCGATAGTGTTCTTAGTTTGATTTGATGAAATTCCGTTAATCCGTTTAAAGAGCTCTGATCCCGATTTTGTCGGGGGTTTTTAATACTCGAAATCTAGTAACGAAGTCCCTCCAGTGAAAATGTACGTGCTCGGAGCCCGTTGAAGTTTTTGCTCAGAGGTTTTTTTAGGCGCTGATGTCGGGGGTTTTTAACTTTAGGTTAGGTTATTTAATAGGTTGTCACTAAATAAACAAGTTCTTAATTTTAATTAAGATGACCTTAAAGTTTCAGACGTCACTAAATACCTAAAATACCTTGAGTTTTTACTTGTATCAACTTATCTACACAAATAATCTTACGTAGAAGCGAATCCTCCCAATCACATCAATATTATAAATGCGAAAGTTTGTGTGAGTTCGTATGTTATCACGTTAAAACGGCTGAATGGATTCGGACAAAATTTGGAGTAGAGATAGCTATACCCTTAATTAACATATATACCCCGAAAAAAATACTGTTCCCGAGGGATAGTCAACGCGGACGAAGTCGCGGGCAGAAGCTACTAAAACTACGACTAATATTATTGCTACTTAATTATAAATGTGAAAATGTTGTTTGGTTGTTCAGATGTCTGTTTCTGTCACGCCTAACCCTGGACGGGTTTGAGTTAAAATTGGCACACGGATATCTAATGTATACCTTAGATTGACACATAGGATATTTTTTAGTAAAACTGATAGTTCCTGAGTAGAGGTGTGCCGTTCTCAAAATATTTCGGAAACTTTCCTCATTTTTTATGGAGAACATTCTCGACCGGGAATATTTCCCAAACAAAATGAGGAAAGTTTCCGACATCTCTATTCCTGAGGGAACTGCGATAAACGACTTTTACGCAGACGGAGTCGCAGGCAAATGTTAGTATAAATATAAACATAATAATATAAAAATAAGCAGTAACGAGTAAATGCGATGCCGTCACAAACATTAAAGCATAAATGCCATTGCTAATTAAATTTTATGTCCGTATCCTCTGGCTCCAGGCCAAATATGTTTTCATTAAAAACATACATTTATGAGCGTGTCGATGGTTAATAATATATGTAACGCGTTTGTTAATAAAATATGTAATGTATAATTATAATTCAGCCTATGTACGTCCCACTGCTGGGCACAGGCCTCTCATAATGAGAGGGTTCAGGCTATAGTTCCTGCGCGGGCCCAGTGCGGATTGGGAACTTCGCACACACCGTCAAATGGCTTTTCAGGTGTGTGTAAGGTTTCCTCACGATGTTTTCCTTCCCCGTAAAGTAAATAAGTAAATTTACAAATTGTACTTCGCACATAAATTCCGAAAAACTTAGAGGTGCGAGCCTGGGTTCGAACCCACGACCCTAATGTATACCGGTATTTTATATCGGTAGCACACCTTCATATTTCAACCGGCATAGTTCTATACCTTTATAACGAAACGGTATCGATATCCAATACCGGTACCATACCGTTTATACCGTGACTAAAACGATCCCTGGTTACCTGTAACTGTAACTCAAGAACAAATTAAGGTACTTACTGATAGTTCGTGATAGTTTTTGTTTTAAATTTATTATGTGTATAAATGCTTTCTTTCTTTCTTTCTTTATATTGTCCCCGATATATTTTTTAACCCTTTTCCAGGCAGAGGCTTTATATTGACCACATAGGTTTAGTTACAATTTCAACCTTAGTACCTTAATTTAAGTTTCAAATCTGATTGAATATCCTCCTGAGGCCCAACGTCCTACATACAGGACAATTGTCAAAATGACTTTTAACTTTTGTTGACCGACATAAGGTTCTGTTTCGAACTAGCGAAATTTTGACGTAGGCCTCAGGAGGAACGCGAAAAGTTATTTGCTCTGAAATGAATTCCTAATATGTAAATAACTTGGATATGTATTGCATTCTTTGTTAAACCATCTAGATGGGGCGGCCTGGAAAAGGGTTTAAATGTTTTCCAGTTTTCCATCTTGTAGTATTGGCTGTAGCGACACGAAACTCTATTAGCGGTCTCTTTTAGAGTTAAACTTTTCCTAAACTGTCCTCCAAATCTACAAATGTATAATAACAAACACATAATGGTTTTTTAACGGGTACACATAGTATGTACTCCGAAGAGTCATAAAACCGAATTGATTGAAATCCCGAATTTTCATAATTCCGAATACAATTTTTTTGGAGGCTTTATTTTTTGATATAGCACATAAATCAAACCTAACCTAAACAACGTATAGCAATTCAAATATTTTTTTAATTTTAAATAGCTCCATCATCACATAGATATCGTAAAAAATTTAAATCGGACGAATGAATATTCGAAAAAAAATATTTCGGAATATTTGGGTGTTCCCTTTTTTAAGAGCTATTCAATGATACCTCACTCAATGTTATAAGGTAAAATACTATTATAAGGGTTCCTAGATTGACTATATAGAACCCTTCTCTTAGTATTATCATACCTCTCAATACTAATAATATTAAAATAAGTCCGGATCAAATTTCGATAAGCTTCCGTAATTAACTCCTTCAAACTTAATCATTTAACATATGAAAACAACTGACAGTCAATTTAATTGAGTTTGCTTGTGAAAATGATTAATGTGCCTATGCTATTAAAGACGATAAGGCTTATAATAATATAGACGTTATTGGCGTGATGCGTGTCGATAATAGAGACAGGTTTGACATTTGGCGTTGGATTTGTGACTCTGTGAGTTTGATTATTACTGTCGATGTGAATTATATGTTTGTCAAAGCTATTAATTAGTATAATTATGGCTTATGCGATGAATAAGGATCTATTATCGCCCTATTGCGGCGTTCGGTGTTGTCAAGATAATGCACGTCCTTGAGTAAATAATAGGTTTTGATACAGTTACCTATTACGGTAATGGTTTGTCATTAAGTGTTAATTAATTATAATGGAGGGCACTATGTTGTTTTGATAATAAACTTTTAGTTATATTTGTATGTTTATTTTTTAGTAAAACTCGAACATGATGATTTAGCAAAGGCCAGACTTTTGCTTGTGAGCATTTCAATGGATGGATTAGCTGTTGTGGCGACTTATTGGCTAAGATTCCAATAATCTATTGAAAAGAGTAGCTTTTGTCAGGTTTTGTTGGTGTAGAGGTCACTTATTTTTATTCCCTCGCGAAATGTTAGTTTCGGGATAAAAAGTGTCTATGTCCTTACCGGGGCTCAAACTATCTCCATACCAAATTTCATCGAAATCTGTTCAGCGGTTTAGCCGTGAAAGCGTATTAAACAAACTGACTTTCGCATTTATAATATTATGGATATTGGTAAGAGCAAGAATACTAAAATATTTAATTTCAGCTGCATTTAACGGGTCTACGAGTATATTGACACTCGTAAAATTAAGGCCTTCGGCCTTGACGCAGTACTAACCTAAACTAACCTCTTTACCTAGTTTTACCTACCCATGGCCACTCTTTTTGTATTGGCGGCCCCCTATTACAGGTTCTTCGCCACCCGCCAACCTTTCTTGCCTCCTACTAAACACCCTTAAATCACTTAGATTTTAAATCATTAAATAATGCCATAATATTTTTTAGGCAATAAAATTGTATGAATAAAAATTATTGATACTATAAACATATCTCCTAAAATATGTCTGAGTAATTATCAATATGCCTGTGAATGTAACAGGTTTGGATATATGACATTTCAAAAATTACTACCTTTAACATTATGGATCATCAACTTCCGGATTATTCAGCGTTATACTCTAAAATGTCTGACTGTCAACAATTGAAACAAAAAAAATATGGGATCTCCCATATTTTTTTTGTTTCAATTGTTGACATTGTTTGTTTCAATTGTTGACATGTTGTTTCAAAATCCCGCATTTAAACTATACAAATCAGCAGGCGTAAAACAATAAAATACCCACGTCGAGCCTACTTTCAAACTTTATTTTGCTGCCAGATCATCCCCCAACCGACTCCCAAACCCCGATGAACTTCGTTTACGCGGAATATTTATATTTATTTGAAAAGTTTATTATTGCTTTGCAAAGCTTCCGTGATAATGCCCTTTGTCTGTTGAGCTTTTTCCTTAAACGTGTTTATGATACCTACTTTAAGTAAAGAAAGCTTCTTGAAGTGCTATTTTCAGTAGGTTATTAAATACATTGGTTTAATAAATTGACTCATACTTTAATTGTGAATAAAGAAGAAAGGTATAAATATTATATTTGAGATTTTGATTGAGACAAAGTCACCGTAATATTACCCAAAGATGTCCATTTTTTTCAGAGGCTACTTTATTTTTTGCTCATTCCTAAAACACCAGACAACACTACCATCGGATTCAAAATAATTATGTAGTACCTAGAAACAATTCCTTAACTTGAATAAATATTGATTTTTGGGACGGCAGTTTATTATGCATCTGGTATTTAAAATTTCTGGTATTTTGGGAATGAATTTTTTAACATAAGTATATTGTACTAGCTTTCCGCACGCGACTTCGTTTGCGGAGAGTCAGTACTTTCGTAAGTTAAAATATAGCCTTTGTCTACCTTGAAGTCCATTCTAAATGTAGGTGAAAGAATTTTTGAAATCGGAAGACCCCTTACACCCAACCAAAAAATAAATTCTACACATTTTACCTCTTTATAATATTAGTATAGATTGTACCTATTGTAAGTAACCAGGGTAACCATCTCGATCTCGAAAAAATAGTACCATTGCACGTGTGGCTTAGGTACCTACTTAATGTTTGAAGAGGGTAATTGCACAAAAGATCCTACGCCAAATTGGCTTAATTGTATAAAGTACGAGTAATATAAAAGGGTAAATTTCCGGGCGTTTCAACCGCCGTTATTAGTGTCTTATATTAATGTATATTGACGAAATCAATGACACCTACGAGTACCAGCAACTCCTGATATAAACAAACGCAGATCCGGGGGTGTAGTTTCTATCAGCATCAGAAGTTGCTGTAGTGTCATTGATTTCATCAATATAATGAAGACACTAATGTCGGTGGTTGAAACGCCTGGACATTTACCATAAAAGAATAAACCTTAACATCCTAAAGTGAATGCTAATCGTAAAATTCTTGAATGAATCCATCCGACTACAACCGTTCGGTTCAGTTAGGTCAAAAGGCGTGCTATTGCCCTTTGAGCGGTGGCGTGCAGACAATATCGATCTCGTTTAATCATTCATACGGGCTTCCCGTTGAGTCAGACCGGCATTAAACATGCAGCGTCAGGTGTTCCAGCGTGATGTGTTTGACACCTGGATGTGTTCATTTTGCCTAAGTAAAACGTTATTGTTGACGATGTTAAACTGGAAGTTAAACGTTTGGATGGCTAAATTCCAATATAATAAGCGTATATTGTAATAAAAACATATATTGCTTTCAGAATAGTTTAGGTCTGCTAACATGAGAACATTGTCTATATGTTTTAATGCTGTAATTCTGTATGCAAATGCTTTTATTCAATACGGAAAGCTGAATTTATTGAAGTTTAAATAAAAGTCACTGTTATTAAAACTGAAAAGAAAATCACATTACAAACTATGCGTTACTCAGGGGATCGTACTGGGACACTTATTGTTAATACCCTATTTATACTATAGTTTCTCTTAATAAAATGAACAGGTGCTAAACGCCATTATTAATATCAACAAAAGCAATTTTCATTTCATATTGAAATCCATCCAAACCAAAGAAATCTCAATTTGATATTCCCATCCACATAATATCTTTTACGTCGCAATTATGCCTGGGAACATTTGATCCGAGGGCAAAGGTATGTTCCCTTTTGTTATTGTTGATTTAGGAAGTCCTTTGTCTTCTTGAACCTTCGGGAATATACCCTTTAGTGATTTTTCAAGAGTAAATAAGAAGTGTTTTCAATTTGTTGCAAATGTGCGGAAGGTGCTTGATTTGGATGTTTTCAATGAGTTTGGTTTGGGACGGTTTCTGTGAGCAGTTTGTTTGGAATGGATTTGTAAATGGTGTGTTTATTGACGACGTTATATTATATAACTTTTATGAGTTGTTTCAGATTATGTAAATGATGATAAGTGGTTACTGAAATTATTAACAATTTGATCCATTTGTTGGCCAGTGAATTAAGAAAAAAGGTTAAAAAAAATATTTAAACATATTAGAGTTACTGAAAGGAAATTAGAAAGAAAGCCTGGAATTGAAGGATGCTTCGCTTTTGATCTCTAAAAAACAAATGGAACTCTTTCATCTTTCATGTGTAGGACTTGTTAGTCAGGATAAAGAGTTTTATATTTTTAAGTTGGCTGTAAAAATCACATTAATTCTGGACACAACTAAGTGTTTAAGCTGCCTTTCATACATTTTTAATTTTTAAAGCCTACAACATCATTTTACTTACTAGACTGACCCGAGAATGATCGCAGAGCATTTTGGATGGTTGAACTAAGATAGAGCGTGCATGTAGGTTATAGGTTATAGCGGGCTAGTTTTCCGCAACTCGACGACTAAGCGCCTATTTAGGTAGCGTGGTAGAGCGTGCATACAAGATTTGTTAGAGAAAGAAAGAAAACAATTCGCAACAAATGTTAGACATTACGGCAGTCACAAACTTGTTTTTGTTACCAAAATGTCTACTAAACATTACGTAGGTAACGTTATTTAGAGTGGCAGTAGACAATAAATACAACTTTCTATGCAACATGCAACTCATCAACTTCTAAAAAAAGGTTCTATCAAATATTAGGTAATTACAACGTGGAAAAAGTTTGACGTGGTGATCTGATCCTCTTACCAATTTAAATATAGTTTTTGGGTAAATTTTGAACATCGCTTTTTTTATTTCCCGAACTCTTTTCGGCCGAGCTATATGCAAACATTTTTTGGGACGCTCCAATCCAAATACTTTTTCGTACTACTTTCCTTTTCTATTACAACCCCAATGACCTCTTTACGGAAAACTTTGGTGTTTCTTATTCTTGAATAAATATTGCATTATAGTAAGATAACAAAACGTAAACATGTCGCTTTGATAGCTCCCTAGGGCAGGTAGAGACAATAGGGAGTTCGAAGACCTGCGATGCAGCAAAGCGTGGATTCGGTGCTTGAATTTAGCAAAGGACCATTTTATTAAGACCGCATCACCTGTAAAGTGTTTTTAATGTTCGATTTGATTCAAATTCAAATTGAGTTCTCTTCAGAACAATCACCATTTAGGTATCTATTTTTTATTAGCATCCACTTTGTGATATTGTTTCACTTCTACACACAGCCACTTATTATAGTTTTACTTAAATTGAATGTTAGGCAAATCTCTGGGAGATCTATAGTACGAGTAACTTTGGCTGGCGACTCTATTCGAAAATGTACAATAATCCAAAATAAGTTATGTCGTTCTTTGTAGTGTTAATTGGTCTGCATAGGTGACCAATTTCATGAACCCGTATAACTACTCGTATCAATGATTATTTTCATATATCTTCACATTAAAAAAGTTATTCAAATACAATTCTGCCGGTTCTAATTTCAAAAACTGTGACTGTTTAGGGGACAATCTGCAACCCAGTACAAATAATCGCGATGTAAACAACCAAGCTGCAAAGCGAACTTAAGAAGATTATGCTTTTATAAATTCGGCGATAAATTAAATTTTACTTGGAAAATCTGTTGGCAAAGATTTTAAAAATAACACGAAAAAACATTTTCTGTCAAGGTCCCTTGGCGAAAACAATTTTGTACGCAAAAAACTAGGTTCCCTTGGGATCGGTGCCAAAGTGAAAGTTTTCAGCAAAATCTAGGCGTCCTTCAGTGTATCTGAGGCGAATTTTAGGCAGTGAAACGGACCTACCGCTACCCTTTCTTTCATCATTGACATGGATTTGGTGGATTTCATTGGTTTAAGGTTTTCATTCTTGTAATTCGTTCTTGTGATGCTCAGATTCATAACGACGATGCGTTAACAGAATAACATAGCTGCTCAATCGCAATGATAACTTGATCCCTTGAATATTTTTGCCAAGTTACATGTTCTATGTTGTATTAAATAAAGTACCCGAGCGTCAGCTCTCGGGTCGAAACCAAATTTTCATCGATTTTCTATATATATAAAAAAAAAAAAAACAATCTATTAGTTCGAACCCGCAGTCTTTGCATAGTTGGCCAACGCTCTAACCATTAGTCTATTCAGACGGCGGCAGCCGCCCCGAAATTACGAACCATATTGCGCGGGAAATCTTTGTGTGGGAAAATACGAGGAAAACGAATTTTCCTAGATATGTGACCTAGCTAGATCGCATTTTCGCCCCCGTAGAGCCCCATGTCGCAATTTCCATCGAAATCGTTAGAGCCGTTTTCGAGAACGTGAGTACAGATATATGTATACTTCTATACATATATAGTAGGTACCTGGGAGACCGAGCATCGACTGAATATCATCGTATACAAAAAAAAAAAACAATAACAAAAGATTTATCCAAAAAAAGAACAAAAAGAAAACAAAAAACAAACCGGTCCATAGCTGGGGTCCGACCCGCATTCTTGGCGTAGTAGGCTGACGCTCTAACCATTAGTCTAATCAGACGGCGGCCGCATCGAAATTACAAACCATATTGCGCGGGCCAATCTTTTTGCGTGAAAATACGGGGAAAACGAATTTTCCCAGATATGAGAGCTAGCTAGATCTAATTTTTGCCCCCGTAAACCTGCATGTCGCAATTTACATCGAAATAGTTAGAGACGTTTTCGAGAACGTGAATACAAATATTTCTCATTTAATAAGTAAGATAATTACTAACTATTAGTGCCGCTATTAATAATAGTTAATTAAGTTGCGTGTTAATTTGTCACAACCAGAAAGGCTACATTACTTTGCATCCGGTTACATAATTAATGAAAACATTAACGTTTACCTAAAATAGATAACACTGCTAAGTTTAATTCATAATTATGTTTGTTCATAAATAACTCTTTACTCGTAGTTCAGTGGTTGAATAATTTACATAATAATATCGACGGGTCTCTGACTCAACCTCGTATATGAAAATTTATGAAATCGGAATATCTACTTTAGGACTTGTACCTAAAGTGGTCGACGGATATTTCCGTCGTTGGCATTGAACCAGTAATGCGGATATATCCGTCCATGGCGTTGAAAAGGCTAATTCGGACTAAAGTTTTCCCCTCCTATCGAATCTGTAAATTTGTTTTCTAAAAAAGACAAGTGCAAAATTGCATAGCGGGTCGGAGGGTAGTTACTTTTTTTATCGGGCTCGGGTGTTTCCGCCGTTTGTCGGGCACGATTCCAATCAGGGAACGAAATTAAGCAGATGCGAATATACCTACTAAACAAACGTGTATCGCTTGCAAATTAGGAGGCGAGCTTAATGGTTTTCCAGGAATAGAGTAAGCGAGTTAAAAAAAGGATATGAAACTTAAAAAAACCGGGCAAGTGCGAGTCGGACTCCCGCACTGAGGGTTCCATATATATTTAGCTGGTTTTTAGTATTTATTGTTATTCTATAGGGTTTGTTCTAATAATCATACCAAATTTGACGCTTGTATGTTTTACCCTTTTTACGATACAACAAAAATAAAAATATGTTGAAAAAAAAAACGTTTCTTGTATGGGGACCCCCTTTATTATTTTACTTTTTTTTATTTGTTAGTAAATCCGCCGTAATAACACATATTCTAAAAGAACAACCCGCTATCTATTACGGTTAAAAAGATGCAGCTCTTTATAGTTAAGACAGACAGACGGACGGACGGACAGCGTAGGCACATTAATAGGGTCCCGTTGGGCACCCTTCGGGTACGGAACCCTAAAAACGTAAACGTAAAAATGCCGTTTATGTGAGTGCAGTAATGCAGAAATTGTGCAGTTGATAAAATTGTTGGAACCGCCATAGATCGCGTCAAACTGCAACTATTTCTTGCGATTGATAATTTAATTTAAATTAATTATAATTTATTATGCAACCAGTTTACCAACCGCACGAAAAAATGCAAATACGAGTTTGGGACAATGTAACCCGACGATTTTTTCATTATTGGTTTTCTGCGACAGGATATGGCTCTACAATTAAAGTCGTTAGCTGTGTGTGATGTTGACGTTACCTTTTTTTACCGCAACAGTAAGACGAGGATGTATTTTCGGAACTGTTTAGGATTATCTTTTAGTTTTGTGTCGAAATTTTGGAAAAAAAAAGTATCTTCAACTTTCATTTTAAGTTTTTTAACAAATTCTTAATACATTTACGAATGGAAGTAGTAACGATAAGGGTTTAGGGGAGGGGGAGGGGGTTAATAATTCATAAGCGGTCGGGAAAGGTCGACGAACTTTATCGTGGTTCAAGTTAACCCTCAAATATCGGGTTTCGTCCGAGTAAGTTTGTGCTGGCGTTTGTTTATTATATAGTCCAGTTAACAGGTTCACTGCCGGGAGCTCACTAGGCTGGTTGATTTAAAATATTGAACAAGTAACGCATTTATTAAATTATAATTAAAATTAACCGTCGTTTTTAAAAAAAATACTTCAAAGCGGACATAGATTTAAAGAATTGGGTTTAAATATTAGGACATTATCAATGCCATAGATCAAATGAACTTTTAAAACAACTCTTTAGGTTAGGTAATAAAATATTTTAAAAGGTTTTATTATACCTACTGGGTGTTTTTTTATTCGTCTTAAACATTTTGGGGGTTAAATCAGTAAGTCATACTGACCAACTTTCACTATGGGAGCAACCCCGAAATCGCGAAAAAAAAAATTGACCAACCCATACATTTTGGCTAGTCAGCTGAAGATGTTTTGTATGGGAGGGTCAAATTTTTTTTCGCGATTTCGGGGTTGGTCCCATAGTGAAAGTTGGTCAGTATGACTTACTGATTTCAAAATGTTCAAGACGAATAAAAAAACATCCTGTATAAGTTATGCCTGAATAATGCCAACATATGAGCGAGAGAGGTACGCGTACGTATGTTTGCTGTCAAAACGTAATGGTGTCTAAAAATGAGGAAGCAACCACGCATGCGTGCCCTTTTCTCCCATATTAACTAGCTTAAAAAAAAATCACAATGAAGTACAGCTCGTACTATTTCCAAATTTAATTTCTATTTGTATGTTTGTTAGTCTATATTACTACGTACGTATCTATGTTTATTATCTAAGTAAGTCTATAACATTTGTTTATATTTTTTTCAGGTTAAGCTTTATGTCACACAGGTCTGCTCCAGATTCTAACGTTAACAACCCCATTTTTTAAAATCGGTCCAATAATTTAGAAGCTAGAGTGGAAGATCAGCACGATCAGGAAGATTACGACCAGTTTCATGGGATCCCTTTGAAACACATAAACATGTCGCGTCGAATGATCGCTTAGTCTAAAATATTTTTGCTTAACACCCTTTTAGGCTGAATTGAAACATCTATGGTGTAGATAAGTAGATTAGATAAGGTGAGTTTTATAATAATTCTGAAAAAAAAACCCTGAAAAAAAAACGTTTTCGATCAAACTATTTTCGACCAAACAACACATTAGGACAAACAGTAATTATGCTATCCGACATAGACCCTTACAAAAACCTAATCAATAAAAAACCAATTGAGTTTAAAAACTTTTATTCAGCTTTCAGTCATTCATCAGACATAATAAGCTTGTAGGAGTAGAGGAAAGGCATGGTGAGGCCGCGCGCGGAGGCAATCGGCGCGCGCTCGTGCGTCATCATTGCCATCAGATGCGGCTCGGATTCCACCAGCCGGCCGCTCTTCTCCAAAGGCACCTTGCCCACCACCGGCTCAGCGTCCAGCAGCCGGAAGCGGCCGCTATCAGTCCAGTGCACGTCGCCCATCACCGCCGGCTTAATGTCCACCAGCCTGTCCTGGCGGCTCTCTTCCTTCTGCTCGTGCGCCTCGCCCGCCGCCGGCTTAGTGTCCACCAGCCTGTCCTGGCGGATCTCCTCCTTCTGCTCTTGCACCTCGCCCGCCGCCGGCTTAATGTCCACCAGCCTGAACTGGGCGCTCTTGTCCAAGGGCACCATACTCGCCAACGGCACAGTGTCGACCAGCCGGCCGCTCTTGTCCAAGGGCACCACGCCCGCCAACGGCGCAGTGCTCACCAGCCGGTACTGGCCGCTCTCGTCCCAGTGCACCTCGCCCGCCACCGGCACAATGTCCACCAGCCTGTCCTGGCGGCTCTCTTCCTTCTGCTCGTGCACATCGCCCGCCGCCGGCTTAGTGTCCACCAGCCTGTCCTGGCGGCTCTCGTCCTTGTGCTTGTCCTCATCGCTGGACTCGGATTTCACCAGCCGGTACTCGCCGCCCTCGTCCCAGTGCTCGTGCAGCTCGATCGACTCCGGCTCAGTGTCCAGCATCCGGTACTGGCCGCTCTCATCCCAGTGCACCTCGCCCGCCGCCAGCGCAGCGCATGCCATCAAGAAGATGGCAACCAGTTTCATCTGTAATATAAAAAATAAATAACACATTTGTTGCTCACTGTACTATTACTAAAGAATTGGGGATTATTTAGATAGCTACTCGTAAAGTTCTCGCGTTAACACAAGTAAGGCTTAGTTAATGTAGCGGAGGCTTTTTTAGCCGACTGCGAGAAGCAAAAAGAAGGGTAATGCGGTTAACAGTCTATGTATCGCTCTCTAATTTCTTCTGTAACGTTTGTTAAAGGGCTTGATTTAACGTTAAAAATTTGCTAACGTTACCCGCTGATCGACAGTTAACGTTAGCAAAATATATCGTTAAAATTTTGTTAATATATTATAGCGTTATTTTTACCGGTAAATTGGGGTAATGTTAAAAGGAAAGTATTGTTAATATTAACGTTATTTTATTAACGTTATCCGCATCAATCATCAGCTTGAATTAACATTATTTTTAACTGTATTAAGTAACGTTATTTATTATGTTATCTAGTCATGTTAACAAGCCCTGGTTTGTATAATCTTTTGTCCTAAAGATCGACTGGTGGCTCTGTGAGCTGTAGATCTCGCGACAAACTTTGCCGTTGGAAAACTGTCATCACCCTACATCGACATAATAATGTAATAGTACATTATTGCCTAGGCGCGGAAAGTAACGGATTGCCTGACGAGGTGGTTAGCAGGCCGAGCAATAGCGAGGCCTGCTAAAATACGAGTCAGGCAATCCCGCCGTTTCCGCCGAGGCATATATAATGCTTTTCTCAAACATGTGAGGAAATGATACAAATATATTTGTAAAAAGTAGACAATTTTCCCGTGAAGTGAAGTGCCGAGGACTTGATGTTTGTAGTTTTTGCACAACAACAATAAGTTCTACGTTTAAATTTCAATAAGTTTTTGTTTTAATTTTTTTTTTCTAACCATAGACAATTTTAAAGAAAATTAAAAAGAAGAAAACACGCACTGTGCTACGAGAACGAGCAGTTACCTGGGCTGTATGAGATTTATTTCTTGGTCCTTTCTATTCTGTATGCATTAGACAGCACTTTAAAAAAAATATCGGAGCGGACAGGAATGGGTTTTCATACGTTTGTTTTACTCCTAGGAAGAAAATGAGGCCCTTCGCGTCTTTGTTTATCAAAAGAAGTGCCATCCTTTCTAAGCATGTTTGAGAAAATCAATTCTATTGAACTAAGACTAGTATACATCCAAAAATATTTGAAATTAGAGTTCAGATCAAGATATATCGAACTTTATTTACGGATCTTTTTAAAACGTATAATTTGTGAGGGTAAGATGAAAAATATTAAGAATCGAAGTTAATTGATTGCTTTAATGCTGCAACGGAAATATTTCTACTACTGGGAAATGTACCTAACAAATAACAAAATGACAGAAAGCAAGTTGTTTAATGAATGCGGTGATTAAAAGAACATTTATGAGCTAAAGCATGTTTATTATAACTTTAAGCCATCTTAATGTTTATTCGAATAACCACATTTCATAATATTATTAAGTCTAGTACTCTCTCACAGTCTCTTGGCTTGCGTACGTATTCCCTCGGTTGATATAACAACTTTTTGTCTAATTTATCTTTGCCTAACAACGTTACGTATAATTTAACCATTTGTCGAATATCACTTTTCATAATTTTTATTTAGTATAAATAATAATCATTTGATCTGAATACTTGGTCTTATTGACGTTTTATATAATTTTTTTTTTTTTTTTTAATTTTTGTTTATTATTAATGTTTACTTGATATACAATGTAGTAAATACATAAGTTTATCAAAATATTTTTTATACTGTAGTATGAATAAACGGAAACTAAAAGTTAGGTCCGTCGACGAGCGTAGCGAGGAGGAGAGTAAGGTTCAATTGTGACCACCACAAGAGCCGAAAAAGTGCCTACCTACTGAGTAAAACGAATTTAGTGTAATAAATATTATTATCTTAGATTTAGTTTTATTTTTGATTTTTAGTTCAAGTAGTTTGTATTGTTGTTTACAGTTCAAATTAATTACATGCTTGGTCAATCTCACTTATAACATTGGAAGGAATAAATAAAAACTAACTTAACGCATTAATTCACGTAATCGTTTTCCCTTAACACGAAAACTTTTCCATATCCATTACACGGCTGAAAGAAAAACGTGGGAGCACCACCGCCATCTTGCGACGGGTAAGTAATTTATCATCGGATTGTCCCGCGTCAAATTCCCGCCAAAATGAGCGGTTAAGCCGCCATTTTGATTTACCAATTGCTTATTTAGTGTGTGATTGGGTGAGGAATGTTGGAGGAGTTTCTTTGTAAGATATTGTTTTTATAGGAGATTGATATGTATTTTTTATTGACTTTACCTACCTATTTACTGAGTTTAAAAACCTAGTAGTACCTAGGGACTCTGAAATTAATTTTAGGTTCGGTATTATATATTACTGTAAAGCCAGTAATACGTGTTAATGTAAGCAAATTGTTAACACGTACGGCGTAAGAGTAAACATTGCAACCAATAAAAAAAGTAAAAAATTAAGGAGGTACAACATACGAGACAACTCGATTTATGTGTTGTATTTTCAAAATAGTAGTTTATTTTAATGGAGACCCGTGATGGCACCGTTTTGGTACAGTCAAAGTCAAAAATATGTTTACACTTTAGTACCTTGTCTATTCAACGCCGTGTTTAAACTGTCATATGAAATTGTCACAGCGATTAAAGTGACAAGGTACTAAAGTGTAAACATATTTATGACTTCGACTGTACGGAAAAATTAAGAACATAGAAGTGCAACCTAATTTTAATTTGAATGCGATTGAGTACTTTAAAGAATTGAATACAGAAGGCGCAGATTAGAGATAATCAATAGTAATCAATACATAGTATAAAATGAAGTCGCCCTCCGCGTCTATCTGTCCCTATGTATGCTTAGATCTTTAAAACTACGCAACAGATTTTGATGCGGTTTTCACCATCAGTTAGATAATTCTTCACGAGAGGTTTATGTATATAACAGAACCCGAGGCGAAGCGAGGGCGGGTCGCTATAGGCTATATTTTTAACTTATGTAACCGATGCGAAGCGAGGGTGGGTCGCTATTAATTAATAAAAATATAATTATTCTTACCTCGAGGTTATTATCGGCAAGTAGACACTTTTAGAAATCAAATGATGTACTGATGTCCGTTGCAATATAACAAATTGTATTTATAGTTGTCATGTGTAATTACATTAGCTGTTAGTCTCTTCAATTCTTTTTTTAGATGATTTAACCGACCATTAGATTCACATTATTGATTTTCTTAATTGATATTTAAGTGTTGCATGACACTTTTCTCTAATACTAATGGTATCACTGATGGTCCCAGTGGAAGACCAGCGCTGGCTTCTTTGCCAGCATTATGCTGAACTGGAATCATTTCGTAACGTAAGTCCTTTTCTATTTTTTGTTTCATGTCTTCTTTTTTGTATTGTTTTTATATGTCACGAATAAATGTTTTTCTTCTTCTTCTTCTAATAGAGAAGGATGAGGATGGCTTCTGAGTGGTGTTAGAGAAAGGTAGAGAGTTTCAGCCGGAAGGACGTGGCGTAATCTCCAGCCTTCGCCTTTATCACGGTGGATAAAAGTGGATAAATCATCCGTCAGTGCGAGGGGCACTTACTGGTCTGAATGTGGCAGATGTTTTATCCACATGTATAACCTCCTAAGGCTCACCATACAACTAAATTTGCAAATGGAGTATGAACCTATTCTGATTAGAATAGAGTCTATTTTCTAATTTAATTGTCAGTCATAAAAACAAAAGAGATTCCACTCTATCTCCTTTGAAGTGGATCTTTATTCCAATGGCAGTTTAATGTACATTCTATTGTACAATAGGCCATAAGCCCACAGGGTAAGAAAGGCCTGTTACAGTGGCGCAGTGCTCATAGGTTACAAAAACTGAGAAAAGAAGAGAAGTGAATATTGCACTTTTGGCTTTCTAGTCGTGGCTAGTTGACCACGCAGATATTTTATAGTTTTATATAATGCTAGAATAAGTAGTACTATTGTATCAAGTTTCATTTAAAAAATGACTAACTGTAGAGTTTCTTGCGGCGCTTCTTCTCAGCAGTGCTTGGGAAGCGTTGGTAGATTTTGACGTGTAAAGGTGCCCTGCGGCCTACTTACTGAATAAATAATTTTTATCTTTTTTTAACCCCTGACGCAAAATAGAGGAGTGTTATAAGTTTGACGTGTGTATATCTTATATCAGTTTGGTGAAAATCCGTTGAGCCATTTCAGAATTAAAGCTTTGAAAGAAGCGGTGTCATTGGAGACGATTCTGCCCTGCTAAGGTAAAATGCAGTATTTTGCACAAAACTACTGTAGCAATTGCAACCTTATTACCCAGTAATGAGGTTGCAATTATTACAGTAGTTTTGTGTAAAATACTGCCTTTTACCTTAGCAGGGCAGATTTTTTGGGCCCACTAGAAACGGTTACGGTTATTGATTCATATTTGTATTGAGAATTGAGATTCATATTTCAAATGTCGTATTTTTCAGCATTCCGGTTAGACATGGTTAATATCACTGTAATTTAGAGGTTAAGAGGAACAGATCGACATATGTTTCATTAGGTGTCCTTTCATTTGGGCGAAAAATTTTCGCAAACTGTTTCATTTCTCAACCGTTTCATTAGGTTAGGTTAGGTTAGTTTTATTAAAATCCTGAAATATTTAGTTTCAGAGAAAGAAGCGGTTGGGAAATGAAACGGTTTGGGATACGTGCGGTTGCGAAACATTAGCGAACCGTTTCATTAATATTCGTTGCAATATGTATGGGGGCCTACCTCCCCATACAAAAAGAAATTGCTCCTTTGTAAGGAGTTTTTGGGCGTTTTCCAATAAAAATTACGCATAGTTAAGGACTAAAATTGACAACGGTAATTGCTTCCATTACATCACGAAAATTAACAAACACAAAACACGACAAATGGTTGTATCTCAGACAAAACTCCTATAGCAAGTGCAACCATATTACTAACGGTTGAGGATTGAACCTGCTTCGGTTATTGTATTTGAGATACCGCCTATTGTCATATGACGGCGGTAAATAAATGTATGACTAATTTATATTGTGTTAATTTATATAATATCGTGGATTTGTAGCTTGCAGTCTTGAAATCGTAAATTTCTAAGGGCCTACTATCAGGCAGACTTTCTTGTTAGCCAATTTTATGCCATAAAAAATAAAAAATAACTCCTATTTGAATAAAAATAATGGAAAACCTCACACACATTTACCTAGTCCCAAACTAAGCTCAAGGCTTGTACTATGGGTACTAGGCAACGATAAAAATACTTATATAGAGAAATACATACTTAAATACATAGAAAACAATCATGACTCAGAAACAAAATTTTCGCGCTCATCACACAAATATTTGCCCATATTTGAATTCGAACCCGGGACCGCTAGCTTCGTAGGCAGGGTCACTACCAATAGGCTAATCACGTCGTTAAATCCATCTTATTACCTATAATCTATCCAAAACTTACTCCATACGGAGTCTTTGGAGCCTTGGTTCAGAAAAGCTACTATTCGATAGATGAATATGTAAATGACAATGATAATACTTAATATGTATAGTACCTAATTGTAATGTTATGTATAAATTAAGTTTACCCTACAAATTAAGTTGACCTAGTCATTAATAGGTATTTAGTAGATATTAAGAATTATCTTAGTATTGCATTGCATGCTAGACACTAGCAGATTGTGACAGATCAATACAATTTATATAACACCTTTTGTACTCACTTTCTTGCAATAAACGATTGATTGATTGATTGATCTTTGGTACTTACTGACATATTCATCAAATTCACAGCTGCCTACCATAATGCGGGAAACACACGGACAGTTAAACTGATCAGTTAACTGACGTACACCCAAAAGCTGACCGTGAGTGTGAAATCGTAAGTTGAAATAATACGAACTCAAGGTCAGATATTGGATGTACGTCAGTTAACTGATCAGTTTAACTGACCGTGTGTGTCCAGCCTAAACCACATTAATCGTTAACACCCTTTTGTTTTGAAACCATTCTCATTATCGTTCTACATTACATAGCAACTACAGGCATTATTATTCTAAACAACAAATGGGTGTATTCCCCACGGCCGCTGCTTCAGTTATTATACAAATCCTTACTTATTCAAGGCTGCGCAATAATTAATTAGCTTTATAACGAAGCCGCGAATAGCGAGCGGTCCCCCGGCGCCGGCGCAAGGCAACGGACACTGGCGGCTGGGAATCACTATTATAGCCGTTACTATACACCCGGGGCAAATCCATGCATCCAGAATGAGATAGTAATATTTACGTCTCGTTCCTACCGATAGCTGCGTTCCTCTCGGTTGGCCCAACCACCCGATAGTATAGAAGGGGTATTACGAGTATTTAACTTAATTGCATAACACACAAACTAAGCGCAAATAGCGGCACTTAATGCCTAAAGGCATTCTCTACCAGTCATCCAACGGGCCTAACAGAAGCATTGCAATTTGAAGTTAGTGCTAAGAAAGATATGATACAATTTTAAATTGGATTGAAATATTAGAGTTTTTATAGATTCCAAGGGGCAATAAATGACTTCTACGCGGACAGAGTCTCAGGCAAAAGTATGTTCATATTTTAAAATCGTGCAACGTCTCTCTCGCTAAACTCTTTAAAATTGCACCATTTTAAGCGATCACGTACAAAATTCCGCGCAAAAATGATGAATGAAGTAACTTTGCTATGTAAATAACTAATAACTATAGCGCCCCCGCGTTGGAAAAACGGTAACTACTAAAGGTAACGGCTATGGAAGTATTAATTTAGGTAAAGGACCCAAGCAGCACGCAAGCTGTATAAGAGCTTATACAGCCCTTATGCAGCTAAAACTAGAGTTATAATGGCTGTATAAGCTCTTATACAGTTTGCGTGCTGCTTGGGGGATATTACTGTCCCCGTCCTTTACATTAATTGATACTTCCACTGTCGGTAAAACTAGCGTTTTGTAGACATAAACGGTGTCATTGCAAAAAAATTAGACGCGGCTTAGACGAGTCGAAAATGACAGTTTTCTATCGATTGCCATTTACTAAACAAGTGTTCAACGGTTGTTTAAGTTTTTATAATAACACTGCGGGCTTAACATGCATAGACGAGATACAATTTGACAGGTGCTAGGAAATTATTACATCCTTTCCATATTGTAACGTAAGACCTAACGCTTAAGGTTTAAAATACGAGTGTCCTGACATTTATTACCGTTTATTACTGAGCAACTATAGCGATTTTCACATATTTATAGTGATTTTATCAAGATGGGACACTTTTATTTTAAACCTTAGGCGTTAATTCTTACGTTTGAATATGGAAAAGATGTATTCATATCCCTAGCACCTGTAAATTTTTATCTCGTGCATGCAAGCTAAGCCCGCAGAATTACCTTTGCAACAACTTCTGTCTCAATCTACAAAATTAGAGTAGCTCCTAAAAATGTCGTCATTATTTTGTGTTGACAACAATTCAGCCGTCGCTCCCCAATTTCCTGATAATCCAGTCGGCTCGGTCGATGTCGCAGAATAGTGTGGATCAGACAGACGCTGTTCCGGGTTGTCTGTTAAGACTTATCACTTAAGGTTTAAAATAAAAGTCTCGTTTAGACTTTTTTTACTAAGCGATTTCATCCGGTATTGCTAGAGTAATTAAATAAAAAGTTTTTGACCGAGTGTCTAAGGGCTAAAAACGCTAGTGTGCACAAGCTCTAAGCTAAGCATGATATTTAATTACTCTAGCAACTTTCTATTCGTGCTGTCACTTTATTCTTGTGATGCATGTTAGGCTATGGAATATGTTATTCGGTGGTTATCAGTGATCCCGCTGCTATTAAACCTCTGTTGTCTATTTCCAACCATTCGTGCGACTTTTGTCACTACAGGAGCGGGGGAAATTGGCAAAGATTGAGGGTTCTGCGAAATGTTTGCTTAGGGGAGCTCAGGCTAATGGAATGCGCTCCGAATTTATACGTCACGAGAGTTTATTGTTAAAAATTATATTTTCTGTTTTCGCAGCGCTGTGGTTTTGATACTTTTCTAATGGATTGCTTTGTACTAGCTTTTAACAAATAGCTTTGTATTAAATATATGAGATGGCGTCGCGCCAACAAGATGGATACGTTTGGAACACATTAAAACATTATTTGAGTTTAAAGGCTTTTGTTTGTTGTTTTTTGAAAAGTACGTTTTGCAAATGTTTCATTTTCCAAACTTTCATTTCGCAACGTATTTATGCTTAAACCGCTACATATAAAATAGGTTACATTGGCTTATTAACTACAGTACCTGGGAGACAGAGCGTCGTCGCTCCGAAGCGAAACCGAATTTTCATCGATTTTCTATACAAAAACAAAAAAAAAAAACGATCTGTATCTGGGGTTCGAACCCGCAGTCTCCGCGTAGTACACCAATGCTCTAACCATCAGTACCTATTTTCAGACGGCGACGATCGCATCGAAATGCGAACCATATTGTGAGGGAAATGGTTTTGCGTGAAAATACGGAGAAAACGAATTTTCCCAGATATGAGACACAGCTAGATCGATTTCTCGCGCCCATAAACCCCCATGCTGCAAACTTCATCGAAATCGTTAGAGCCGTTTTCGAGAACGTGAGTACAAATATATATATATATATATATATATATATATATATATATATATATATATATATATATACACAAATAAGAAGGATAGGTAAAGTTAGACTTCTGACCACTTAAATAAATAAAATTCTGCAGTTGGAAGTATTTGCGAAATGCCGAAATGATAATTTGTGAACCCAATTATAATATGTATATACAAATATTTCTCGTTTAAAAGTATAGGAGAGATGACATTTTCCGTGGTTCACGTACAGATAACTCTTTCTATGTACATATAATTTTCCAGACATTGTTTTATTATGTCTAACGAAAATAAAATTTCCGATACTGAACGAAACCTAACAGTATTAAAATTAACACGCTAATTAAAAACATATTATTACCTCACTTTGCGACTATTTATAATTAACTTGTTTTAATAGACGCCAGTTTATAAATTCTTTCACTGTCTATTAAAGGTAAAATAAACACAAATAAAATTGACATGCCCAATTTTATTAAAAATCAATGTCAAATTCCATCAAATCAATCGTGTGAAGTCTGCTTGTACGAATAGACAAACGGCGTGTAATCTCTCAGCACCATCATCGGTAGTGCGCTCCGGAAATGCACTGGCGCCGCGTACGAGTACATCAGCGGCGCCGGCGCAGTGTCCACCAGCCGGTATTCGCCGTTCTCGTCCCAGTGCAACTCGCCCGCCGCCAGCGCAGCAAATGCGATGCATAAGATGGCGAGGAGTTTCATCTGTAACAAAATGGCGGTCGAATTAATTTCACACTGAGAAGAAACAAATGAATATGAATGTAAGATATAAGGTCGCAGAATGTTTTATATTTCTAAATACGTAAAGGAATACAATTTTAGGCTGGCAAAGTTGCCAACAAGCCGCAATTGCCGAAGAGTGAGTACAAATAATTCTACGATTTTTTTTATAATAGAAGAAAGGGTAAAATTGCCACAAGATGGTAAATTTGCCACCCTAGATGTTAACATGAACAAACGGCTCTATGTTCGGCTTAACTTTGACACGGGACGTCTCCACGGTGACAAGACGTTTGGATAAATTGCCCCTTGAAAGGTGCCCACGTTCCCACGTTTTTTTCACGAAAGAGTTGTATTTTTATAGTTTTACCTGAACATTACCTATTTTTGTAATAATCATGTGATTTTCATGGTAAATTATTGAATATAATTATTGCAATGATATTTCGTTTCTTTCTCCTCAATTTTCTGCTATTCGTCCCTATTGTAGTACATATCACGCTCTCGCAATTCTTCGAAAAGCGTTATTAATATTATGTAATAAAAAAAAATAGAGAATATACATGAATTTTTATTTTTGCTTTAATAAAACGTCATTCATGAAACAAACAGTAGAGAACAAATATTTTTCGAATAACTATAAAAATAAACAAGATATAAGCCATTAGAGATTTGTTTCAATCTCTTTCTAATGCTGGGGCCACACTAACGGGAAACGCCGTTGAAAATCAACGTCAATCGCCCTAAACGTAGTGTGCATAAGGCGATAGACGTTGATTTTTATCGGCGTTTCCCGTTTGTGTGGCCCTAGCATAACAAAACAGAATTTAACATGGAGTTTATATGGCCGTAGCACACGCATCAGTCAAGTTAAAGTTTGGATCACTCTGTCTTTTAAATTTTAATTTCACTTTTTGCCATATGTTTTACGGTATTTACATATTTTGTTAAGAAATGCGATAAAAAAAATCATGCATATTCCTAGTAAGTAGGTAATAGGACACGGTAGAGTTAATTTTTCATAATCATTTAGTTCAGAAATGTATATGATATGTTTATAATATTAAAGTGATTTTCAAGGTAGGTATAGGTCAAAATATGGTTAAATAAGTAAGTATATTATTTATAATTGTAAAAAAATTGTCGAAAAGTTAACTTTACCACGCCAAAAGCAAAGGTAAAATAACTAGGTACTTGAAATGCAAAAGTAGGTAATTTTAATGTTTTTTTAAGCAAAAAAAAACCGTACCTTTGAAGGTTTCTTGGGAAGGTGTGACAGTTGAAAGCAGAACTACTGAATGATGGTCACGGTACGGTCAAAACGGTATTTATGTTTTTTGAACAATCGATTTAGTCATTAGCTAGCGGTTTAATAATTTTTATCCTATACGGACGTATTGTACAAAATTCTATCTACTTCAATTTTAAACCATAAGTATGAGCTTGATTTATGAAATTTCTATGTAAAGTTATACATTACTACCATTTCCCACGACTCCGTCCGCGTAGAAGTCGTTTATCGCTTCTCCCTCGGGACTGTCCATTTTTTCGGGAGAAAAAGGTGCTATTCCAGACTATAATCTATCTCTGTGCCAAATTTCATCCAAATCCGTTCAGCCTTTCTGGCGTGATTGAGAAACAAACATCCATCCAAACTTTCACATTTATAATTAGCTAGGTTAGCTGGAAGAGATCCCTTATAGGGATAAGCTCGCCTTTGTTAATTTTATTTTATTAATATTAATTGTAAATCTATTATTTGTGCAATAAAGAGTTTACATACATACATACATACATACATAATATTAGTAGGATTATGGTGCTAGTGCTTAGAAACTTTGCCAATTATCTATGTAAATCATCTACGATGATTGATGATGATACGGAGTCTTAGATGATTTTCAGTAGGTATAAAAAATTTGTCCCAGACGCCCAGAGGGACATGTGGGAATTGTAAGCGATTATAGTTTGACTACGGAACCTTCAAGAGCTTTTTTGGTACCTAATTGTGCTTCTCACGTACCTAGTGCTAATTCTTTTTTTTTGTAACGAAAGGAACCATAGGTACTTGTTATAAATTAATTAATAATTAATATAATAATCGTCTTGTTTATAGCCCTTAATGATCTGTCATTATGATTAGTATTAATTGATCGATTACTATCTTAAGTTGTTATTGATTAATAGAGAAGATTGTATCCGGGAGGATCAAGGAAAATATATCGAGATTAATAACTCTTTCCGATCAACAATATCTTGGATACTTAACATACTTTCGTCTCATTCCAAACCTGGTTTCCTTTTGCTATGAATGGGTACATTAACACAGTATAGTAGTTATGATTCTGGTGTAGGATAAAATATTTCAGCTATGGTTAACAGATTTTTTTTATAACACCAAGTCATATTTTTGTTAATTCTAGAATATTCTGGTTAGAATATTCTAGAACACGAAAACTCTGATATCGTTGGTAACCATCTAATACTTAGTTACAGAGTAAAATAAGCGTTTAGCAAACAACAGGTTTTTACTACACAAAATTTGCTTCCTACGATACCTAGGTAAGTGGGTGGAATTAGGATGTTGTAAAGAAGTAGAATTTGTCACATATAATACAATAAAATCAAGTCGAATTTACAATATTATGTTAAAGGAAACTAGATATTTTTCTCCGTGTACAGCAATAATATCTATGTTGACATTTGGCTTAAAAATATCTGAGACGTCTCTATTACCACAGGCAGTGTGTTACATAATTTTGGACCCAACGCTGATTCAGATATTATTGCCTATTATACTGGGTGTTTTTTTATTCGTCTAAAAAATTTTGGGGGTTAAATCAGTTAGTCATACTGACCAACTTTCACAATGGGACCAATCCAGAAATCGCGAAAAAAAAATTTACCATCCCATACATTTTGGCTAGTCAGCTGACGATGTTTTATATGGGAGGGTTTTTTTTCGCGATTTAGGAGTTGGTCCCATAGTAAAAGTTGGTCAGTATGACTTACTGATTTTACCCCCAAAATTTTTTAGACGAATAAAATAACACCCAGTATATCTAAATATATAAAAGAAGAAACTGACTGACTGACTGACATATCAACGCACAGCCCAAACCGCTGGGTCTAGAGATTCCAAATTTGGCACGTAGGTTCCTTATGAGGTCTAGGGGTGCACTAAGAAAGGATTTTTCAAAATTCATCCCCTAAGGGGGTAAAAATGGGGTTGGAAGTTTGTATGAAAGTCATCCATTTTTGAAGATAGAAACGTGGAAATTGGTATAAAGGCTACTATTTACAAATAAAAAATACTACCTTCAGCGATTTTGGCTAAACTACCCCTAAGGGGTTAAAATGGGGGGTTAAAGTTTGTATAGGGGTTTGGATATTTTTGAAGTTAGAAACGTGAAAATTGGTTTATGGGCTACTGTTTACAAATAAAAAAAGTACTACTGGCAATTTTGGAAAAACTACCCCTAAGGGAATGAAATGCGGGGGTGGTAGTTCCTTTTGGAGTGGTGGTTGGTCCTTTTTGAAGTACGAAACTTGAAAATTGCTATAAAGAATACTGTAAACAAATAAAAAATACTACTTTAGGCGATTTTGAAAAACTACCCCTATGGGGATGAAAAGGGGAGGTGAAAGTGTGTATAGGAGTTTGGTCAATTTTGAAGTAAGAAACGTGAAAACTGTTAAAAAGACTACTTTTAACAGATTAAAACAAATCCGGTGATTTTGGATAACTACCCCTAAGGGAATGAAATAGGGGGTGGTAGTTTGCAAGGGAGTTTGGTAATTTTTGAAGTAAGAAACATGGAAATTTGTATACAGGATACTGTAAACAAATAAAAAAGTCAATTTTAGGCGATTTTGGAAAAACTACCCCTATGGGAATGAAACGGGGGGGGGGGGAGATAATGTGTGTATGGAAGTGTGGTCAATTTTGAAGTTAGAAACGTGAAAATTGTTATAAAGAGTACTCTTAACAGATTAAAACAACTTCCAGTGATTTTGGATAACTACCCCTAAGGAAATGAAATGGGGGATGGTAGTTTGCATGGGAGTCTGTTCATTTTTGAAGTTAGAAACATGGAAATTTGTGTACAGGCTACTATTAACAAATAAAAAAGACTACTTTGGCGATTTTGGAAAAACTACTCCTATGGGGATGAAACGGGGGGGGGAGGTGAAATGTGTGTATGGGAGTTTGGTCAATTTTGAAGTTAGAAACGTGAAAATTGTTATAAATACTACTGTTAATAAAAAATAAACAACTTACGGTGATTTTGCATAACTACCCCTAAGGAAATGAAATTGGGGGTGGTAGTTTGTATGGGAGTTTAGTCATTTTTGAAGTTAAAAACATGGAAATTTGTGTACAGGCTACTGTTAACAAATAAAAAATACTACTTTAGGCGATTTTGAAAAAACTACCCGTATGGGGATAAAAAGGGGAGATGAAAGTGTGTATAGGAGTTTGTGTATAGGAGTTTGGTCAATTTTGAAGTTTTAAAACAACAAGGAAACTAAATGGGGGGTGGTAGTTTGCATGGCAGTTTGGTCATTTTTAAGTTAGAAACGTGGAAATATGTATATAGGCTACTGTTAATAAATAAAAATACTATTTTCGGTGATTTTGAATAACTACCCCTAAGAAGATGAAATGGGGGGTTAAAGTTTGTATGGGAAGGAGGTGGGTCCTTTTTGAAGTTAGAAACATGGAAATTTGTGTATAGGCTAAATGAACAAATAAAAAATACCACTTTAGGTGATTTTGGAAAAACTACCCCTATGGGGATGAAAAGGGGAGGTGAAAGTGTGTATAGGAGTTTGGTCAATTTTGAAGTAAGAAACGTGAAAACTGTTAAAAAGACTACTTTTAACAGATTAAAACAAATCCGGTGATTTTGGATAACTACCCCTAAGGGAATGAAATAGGGGGTGGTAGTTTGCAAGGGAGTTTGGTAATTTTTGAAGTAAGAAACATGGAAATTTGTATACAGGATACTGTAAACAAATAAAAAAGTCAATTTTAGGCGATTTTGGAAAAACTACCCCTATGGGAATGAAACGGGGGGGGGGGGAGATAATGTGTGTATGGAAGTGTGGTCAATTTTGAAGTTAGAAACGTGAAAATTGTTATAAAGAGTACTCTTAACAGATTAAAACAACTTCCAGTGATTTTGGATAACTACCCCTAAGGAAATGAAATGGGGGATGGTAGTTTGCATGGGAGTCTGTTCATTTTTGAAGTTAGAAACATGGAAATTTGTGTACAGGCTACTATTAACAAATAAAAAAGACTACTTTGGCGATTTTGGAAAAACTACTCCTATGGGGATGAAACGGGGGGGGGAGGTGAAATGTGTGTATGGGAGTTTGGTCAATTTTGAAGTTAGAAACGTGAAAATTGTTATAAATACTACTGTTAATAAAAAATAAACAACTTACGGTGATTTTGCATAACTACCCCTAAGGAAATGAAATTGGGGGTGGTAGTTTGTATGGGAGTTTAGTCATTTTTGAAGTTAAAAACATGGAAATTTGTGTACAGGCTACTGTTAACAAATAAAAAATACTACTTTAGGCGATTTTGAAAAAACTACCCGTATGGGGATGAAAAGGGGAGATGAAAGTGTGTATAGGAGTTTGTGTATAGGAGTTTGGTCAATTTTGAAGTTTTAAAACAACAAGGAAACTAAATGGGGGGTGGTAGTTTGCATGGCAGTTTGGTCATTTTTAAGTTAGAAACGTGGAAATATGTATATAGGCTACTGTTAATAAATAAAAATACTATTTTCGGTGATTTTGAATAACTACCCCTAAGAAGATGAAATGGGGGGTTAAAGTTTGTATGGGAAGGAGGTGGGTCCTTTTTGAAGTTAGAAACATGGAAATTTGTGTATAGGCTAAATGAACAAATAAAAAATACCACTTTAGGTGATTTTGGAAAAACTACCCCTATGGGGATGAAAAGGGGAGGTGAAAGTGTGTATAGGAGTTTGGTCAATTTTGAAGTAAGAAACGTGAAAACTGTTAAAAAGACTACTTTTAACAGATTAAAACAAATCCGGTGATTTTGGATAACTACCCCTAAGGGAATGAAATAGGGGGTGGTAGTTTGCAAGGGAGTTTGGTAATTTTTGAAGTAAGAAACATGGAAATTTGTATACAGGATACTGTAAACAAATAAAAAAGTCAATTTTAGGCGATTTTGGAAAAACTACCCCTATGGGAATGAAACGGGGGGGGGGGGAGATAATGTGTGTATGGAAGTGTGGTCAATTTTGAAGTTAGAAACGTGAAAATTGTTATAAAGAGTACTCTTAACAGATTAAAACAACTTCCAGTGATTTTGGATAACTACCCCTAAGGAAATGAAATGGGGGATGGTAGTTTGCATGGGAGTCTGTTCATTTTTGAAGTTAGAAACATGGAAATTTGTGTACAGGCTACTATTAACAAATAAAAAAGACTACTTTGGCGATTTTGGAAAAACTACTCCTATGGGGATGAAACGGGGGGGGGAGGTGAAATGTGTGTATGGGAGTTTGGTCAATTTTGAAGTTAGAAACGTGAAAATTGTTATAAATACTACTGTTAATAAAAAATAAACAACTTACGGTGATTTTGCATAACTACCCCTAAGGAAATGAAATTGGGGGTGGTAGTTTGTATGGGAGTTTAGTCATTTTTGAAGTTAAAAACATGGAAATTTGTGTACAGGCTACTGTTAACAAATAAAAAATACTACTTTAGGCGATTTTGAAAAAACTACCCGTATGGGGATGAAAAGGGGAGATGAAAGTGTGTATAGGAGTTTGTGTATAGGAGTTTGGTCAATTTTGAAGTTTTAAAACAACAAGGAAACTAAATGGGGGGTGGTAGTTTGCATGGCAGTTTGGTCATTTTTAAGTTAGAAACGTGGAAATATGTATATAGGCTACTGTTAATAAATAAAAATACTATTTTCGGTGATTTTGAATAACTACCCCTAAGAAGATGAAATGGGGGGTTAAAGTTTGTATGGGAAGGAGGTGGGTCCTTTTTGAAGTTAGAAACATGGAAATTTGTGTATAGGCTAAATGAACAAATAAAAAATACCACTTTAGGTGATTTTGGAAAAACTACACCTAAGGGGGAGAAACGGGAAGGGTGAAAGTTTGTATGGGCGTTTGGTCATTTTTGAATTTAGAAACGTGGAAATAGGTATATAGGCTACTTACTGTTAATAAATAAAAAACACTATTTTCGTTTTGAAGTTAGAAACGTGGAAATAGGTATATAGGCTACTGTTAACAAATAAAGTAATACAATTTTCGGTGATTTTGGATAACTACCCCTAAGGGGATGAAATAGAAGTAATATTTGGTCAATTTTGAAGTTAGGAACGTGAAAATTTATTTTGGCTACTGCTTACAAACTAAAAGTATTGCGTTCGATGATGTTGGAAATACTACCGTAAGGGGGTAAAATTGAGGGAGTAGATTTCTTAGAGTTTGGTTATTTTGGAAATACGTTTCTAGACTACTTATTATATAAAATATGAGTTTTCGCGTTTTTGGAAATTCTGGCAGAGCATATACCTTTAATAACACCTGTGTATGTTCTCGCAAAATAAATAATTTCAATTTCAATTTATACCCCTAGGCAAGGTGAAAAGGGTTAAAAAAATTGTATGGTTTAAATTTGTTTCTATCCCATCATGCATGATACGTACGATAATGAAAACTTTATCTGTACTTTTTAACAAAGGTACTGGACTCTCCGCAAACAAAGTTGCGGGTGGAAGGATTGCGTATATATATATATATATATATATATATATATATATATATATATATATTTGTACTCAGTTCACGTTCTCGAAAACGGCTCCAACGAGTTTGATAAGGATTGCGACATGAGGGTTTACGGGGGCGAAAATTCGATCTAGCTAGGTCTCATGTCTGGGAAAATTCGTTTTCCCCGTGTTTTCACGCAAAAAGAATTCTCGCGCAATGGTTCGTAATTACGGGGCGGCTGCTTCCGTCTGAATAGGCTAATGGTTAGAGCGTTGGCCTACTACGCAAAGACTGCGGGTTCGAACCCCAGCTATAGACCGTTTTTTTTGTTTTTGTATAGAAATTCGATGAAAAATCGGTTCCGACCCCAGCGACGACGCTAAATAAAGTTTGTATGGATGTTGGGATGTTTGTTCAGTTACGCCTAAATAGTTGAACGGATTCGGATGAAATTGTCACACAGGTAGTTGTTATCCTGGGTTGGCCCCTTTTTTTATCCCAGACAATTTGATAGTGTCCAGGGTAAAAACGATAAACGACTTACTTAAGAAGAGGAGAAAGAGGTACTTAATAAGTTTGGATGTAGGGGGTAATCTCCGAAACTACCCATCCGATTTCTAAAATTCTTTCAGTGATATTCAGAATGAGGTTTCAGGGTCGACATAGGCTATATTTTAACTTATAACTGAAGCTAAGCGAGGGCGGGTTGCTATACTTGATATTATATAAACACGAAAGTAGACATACTTTTGCGTCTGTCTGTCTGTAAAGCTTTCCCTGCTAATTCGCTGAACCGATTTCGATGAAATTTGGTATGGATATAGCCTGAGTTTTGAGGAAGGACATAGGCTACATTTTATCTCAGAAAATTGAACAGTTCCCGAGAGAGCAGTGATAAACGACTTCTACGCGGACGAAGTCGCGGGCAAAAGCTAGTCTTGTATAAATACTTCTGCTTTATTGTAATTAAATTAGATTGTAACTGACTGACAAAGTGGTTCCTTTCTCACTCACCAATATGGCAATCTCCTCCGGTAAAGTGGTGACCCAGACTGAAAAAGCAGCGCCGTTGCCCTGCTCGACAGGGAGCACTATCATTGTTATCATTGTTATAATATAGAGTCTATTTTCTAATTTAATTATCAGTCATAAAAACAAAAGAAATTCCACTCTATCTCCTTTGAAGTGGATCTTTATTCCAATGGCAGTATAATGTACATTCTATTGTACAATGGGCCTAAGGAGGATAAACACGACCATAAGACCACAGGCTAAGAAAGGCCTGTTACAGTGGTGCTGTGCTCATAGGTTAAAAAAACTGAGAAAAGAAGAGAAGTGAATATTGCCCTTTTGGCTTTCTTAGTATTAGTAGACCACGCAGATATGTTATAGTTTTATATAATGCTAGAATAAATAGTATTATTGTCTCAAGTTTCATTTAAAAAATGACTAACTGTTGAGTTTCTTGCGGCGCTTCTTCTCAGCAGTGGTCTCTTGGGAAGCGCTGGTAGATTTTGACGTGTAAAAGTGCCCGTGCGGCCTACTTACTGAATAAATATTTTCTATCTTTCTTTTTTAACCCCTGACGCAAAATAGAGGAGTGTTATATGTTTGACGTGTGTATCTTATATCTTAGCTTAGTTTGGTGAAAATCCGTTGAGTTATTTCAGAGTTAAAGCTTTGAAAGAAGCGGTGTCATTGGAGACGATTTCTGCCCTGCTAAGGTAAAATGCAGTATTTTGCACAAAACTACTGTAGCAATTGCAACCTTATTGTAGTATAGTAATGAGGTTGCAATTATTACAGTAGTTTGGTGTAAAATACTGCCTTTTACCTTAGCAGGGCAGACTTTTTTTGGGCCCACTAGAAACGGTTACGTTTATTGATTCATATTTGTATTGAGATTCATGTTTCAAATGTCGTATTTTTCAGCATTCCGGTTAGACACGGTTAAGAGGAACAAATCGATATATGTTACATTAATATTCGTTGCAATATGTGTGGGGGCCTACTCCCCATACAAAAAGAAATTGCTCCTAAGATAATAAGTACGCATAGTTAAGGACTAAAATTAACAACGGTAATTGCTTCCATTACGTCACGAAAATTAAACAAATTGTTGTATCTCAGACAAAATCCCTGTAGCAAGTGCAACCATATTACTAACAAATGAGGATTGAATCTGTTTCAGTTATTGAATTTGAGATACCACCTATTGTCATATGAGGGCGGTATATAAATGTGTGACTAATTTTCGTGACAAAATTTTCGGAAACAACTACCGTTGCAGTTGTTAATTTTAGTACTTTACTATGCGTACGTTTCTTGAACAACGCCCTTTCATTTATTTAATATTGTGGATTTGTAACTTGCAGTCTTGAAATTGTGAAATCGTAAATTTCTATGGGCCACTATCAGGCAGACTTTCTTGTTAGCCTATTTTATGCCATAAAAAAACAATAATACCTATTTAATAAGAAAATAATGGAAAAACCTCACACACATTTACCTAGTCCCAAACTTAGCTCTAGGCTTGTACTATGGGTACTAGGCAACGATAAACATACATTACTTAAATACATACCCCCTTACTAATAAACGTTGAGTAACGGCTGAGTAGTTATACAATGCTTTGTCCTTATCTGTCATTGTGACATTTGAATTCGACAGATAAGGACAAAGCATTGTATAACTACTCAGCCGTTACTCAACGTTTATTAGTAAGGGGGATAGAAAACAATAATGACTCAGAAACAAAATGTTCGCGCTCATTACACAAATATTTGCCCGGGATTCGAACCCGAGACCGCTAACTTCGTAGGCAGGGTCACTAGCAATAGGCTAATCACGACGTTAAATCCATCTTATTACCTATAATCTATCCAAAACTTACTCCATACCGAGTCTTTGGTACTTACTGACATTCATCAAATTCACAGCTGCCTACTACTTACACATATAATGCTGGACACACACGGCCAGTTAAACTGATCAGTTAACTGACGTACACCCAAAAGCTGACCGTGAGTGTAAAATCGTAAGATGAAACTATAGGAACCCAAGGTCAGATATTTGATGTACGTCAGTTAACTGATCAGTTTAACTGACCGTGTGTGTCCAGCCTAAACCACATTAATCGTTAATCCTTTTGTTTTGAAACCATTCTCATTATCGTTCTACATTACATAGCAACTACAGGCATTATTATATTATTCTAAACAACAAATGGGTGTTTTCCCCACGGCCGCTGCAGTTATTAAACAAATCCTTACTTATTCAAGGCTGCGCAATAATTAATTAGCTTTATAACGAAGCCGCGAATAGCGAGCGGTCCCCCGGCGCCGGCGCAAGGCAACGGACACCGGCGGCCGGTAGTCACTATTAGCCCGGTAGCACACCTCCGCCGCGAAACCGCGAAACTGTGGCGGAATCGTGATATTTAATACGAAATTGAACTTTATTTCGTTGCCAGAGTTTCGCTACTACAGTTTCGCGGCGGAGATGTGCTACCGGCGCTATAAGCGTTACTATTCACACGGGGCAAAGAGGCTCGGCAATGCCCTTATTTAACTTCATTGCATAACACACGAACTAAGCGCAAATGGCGGCACTTAATGCCTTAAGGCATTCTCTACCAGTCAGCCAATGGGCCAAACAGAAGCAATTTGAAGTTAGTGCTAAGAAAGAAATGATACTTTTTGAAATTTGATTGAAATATAGGATGCTTCTAGCTTACAAATCTTATATATTCCCAGGGAAAAACAAGGGAATTTTACGCAAATAGAGCCGCGGCCAAAAGTAAGTTCATATTTGAAAATCATGACCGTCTCTCTCGCTAAACTCTTTAAAATTGCACCATTTTAAGCGATCACGTACAAAATTCCGCGCAAAAATGATGAATGAAGTAACTGCTATGTAAATAACTATAGCGCCCCTGCGTGGGAGAAACGGTAAACTACTTAAGGTAAAACTAGCTTTTTGTAGACATAAACGGTCTATCTATCTTTGTTATGTGGCTACATTCTAATGTAGCCACAAAACAAGGATAGATAGATAGAGTTGCAAATATGATTTCGCCAGTGTCAAGTTTAAGGAAGGCACACGTTTACGAAGAAAGTGATCAGTTTTGAAAAAGGGGGGATACAAATAAAGATAAAAAAGATAAAAGATAAAAGATATTTATTCAGTAAGTAGGCCGCACGGGCACTTTTACACGTCAAAATCTACCAGCGCTTCCCAAGAGGAGACCACTGCTGAGAAGAAGCGCCGCAAGAAACTCAACAGTTAGTCATTCATGTGTGTCAAAGTATGTTTAGGTTATATTATACATATACAATACAAAACAAAAATTAGATTTTTACAACTTAATTCTATTTTTATGAATGAAAGTAACTAAATGTTAAAGGAGATGGACTATTATTAAGGATTAAAAAGGTTTTCATCATGAAGCGTTAAGTCTTACGTTTGAATATGGAAAAGATGGGTCATACACAGATTTGGGTTCAACATTGTCCCTTTCTGTTCCTAAAAGTTAACGACGTGGGTGTTTTTAACTCATATAATTTCGATACAGGCCAAAACTACACCAGACTCCCATTGCACGGATATATCCTAACCCCAAAAAATTGGTTTCAAAGTCAACTTTCTGGAACAGGAGAAACAACTTTTGTTTATGTGACTGTGTATGACTCAGATGTATTCATATCCCTAGCACCTGTCAAATTTTATCTCGTGCATGCAAGCTAAGCCCGTAGAATTAGGATTACGTACTGTCTTTGTATCAACTTCTGTCTCAATCTACAAAATTAGAGTCGCTCCTAAAAATGTTGTCATTATTTTGTGTTGACAACAATTCAGCCGTCGCTCCCCAATTTCCTGATAATGCAGTCGGCTCGGTCGATGTCGCAGAATACTGTGGATCAGACAGACGTTATTCGGCGTTGTCTGTTAAACGCATCCCAGATACCTATAGGTATAATTAAATATTAATATAAACCATAAATAAATATCAACGGACAATCTCACACAATGTGACCCACTATAATAAGTTATCATTTATTTTATCGTTAAAAAATATATTATACTAGGGTAAATCAAAGAGTAAACAGGCAAGGCCGATTGTATGGAGAAGAGGCCATCCGCATACTTTCCTTTTAATTTGCTTGAAAACCTGTTACCAGCGGACATAGCATGCATGCACGAGATAAAATTTGACAGGTGCTAGGGAAATTATTACATCTATTCCATATTCTAACGTAAGACTTTGTGCTTAAGGTTTAACATAAAAGAATCTCGTTTAGACTTTTATTACTAAGCGATTTTATTCGGTATTGCTAGAGTAATGAAATTAAAAGTTTTCGACCGGGGGGTCTAAGGGCTAAAAACGCTAGTGCGCACAGGCTCTAAGCTAAGGATGATATTCAATTACTCTAGCAACTTTTTATTCGTGCTGTCACTTTATTCTTGTGATGCATGTTAGGCTATGGAATATGTTTTTCGGTGGTTATCAGTGATCCCGCTGCGATTAAACCTCTGTTGTCCTTCCTTACGACCTTCCTTACAATAGGTAGGTTAGAATAGGTAAGTTTTTATAATAGTAGTACGTAATCCAGATTGTACCAGTACTTCATTATACCCACTGAAACACACTGATACAGTCTGGGTCTGCTTTTTCCGAAAATATGGCAAATGAAGTGTTATGGCATATAATATTAGGGCTTATGAACATTATAGAAAATAAATATTATGGAAAGTGTTATTATGGTATCTGAAATTAGGGAGGTTGAACATTATGACACTAGAGTATTATGGCATTCAAAAATTATGGTATGTGATATTAGAGAAAATGAAGGTTATAGCCAGTGACCATTATGGCAAATTAAATTAGTGCAAATGAAATTATGAAAAATGAAGGGATACCGTACAGTTTACCACCGAAACATTATATTGCGACTCTCCATAGTACCGTTTCATAATATAGTGACCTCCATTTTTTGCCTCTCTATGGTGTCTCAATAACAAAGTATTCAGCAATACATTTAATAATGAGAGAACTCAGAGAAACGCATTTCTGCACAGACAACGCTTGACTGACTGACATTGGACTGACACATGTTTGACAGTGGACGTTTTGTATTTTCATCAACACTCCAGAGGTCGCTGCCGTCAATGAAAATGGGAACCATGCTAAGTGTGTGCCCCCCCCCCCCCCCCCCCCGCCTTGACTTGACAATAACAGGTATAGAAGTGACAGTTTTTTTTTCTTTTTCATTACGTACGAAGGCAACAAGCTTGTCGGTCATTAAAGTTTACAAATGTCAACTTAATAACTAAAAAAAATATTTCTAAAATATTAGAGGAAATAAAAATAAAAGAGCCGCAGTTCCTTAATGTTTAGGATGACGACTATCGAAAAAAAATATAATTTACACCTCTTCCAAAAACGCTATCGTCTTGGGTCGTCCCATTCGTTTTTTGTCAATTTCTTAATTCGTCTCATTCTGCTTTCGTCATCCATTCTTCATTCGTCACTTTCGCTGTTAGTCATTGTCGTCTTTGGTCATATTTGTTGATTGTCTTGTTCTTATTCAGGTTCATTCGATGTTCGTCACTTCTTCTTTTGACATGTTCGGTGTTAGTCTCTTTATGTTTTAGTCTCATTCGTTACTCGTCACTTTATTTTCGACACGTTCGTTGTTGGTCCCATTAGCAATAAGTCACTTTCATTTTTAGGCCCATTCATAATTCGTCTTGTTCGGTTTTCGTCTCAATGCCCGATAAAAAGGAGGCTAGACATCAAGAAATACGGGCAGCCCAAATGACAGTCGGGATCCAAAGAAAAAGGAACAAGAGATATGTCCACGCTGATGACGCAATTGCAAAAATAATAGAAGATTTGGAGATGGGTAACATAGTGGTTGATGAAAGTTTAGAAAGGTTGAGTAGGGTTTATTACGTTAATAACGAAGGTCATTAAGGTGCGACGTTCATTTTTTTTATGAGGAGCTGTTAATTATATTTTTTTACAGATGAATGAATATTTTAAGTTTAATTAGCAAAATAAACCTTTTTTAACTACTAATTTCTTTTTCTGTTGTTTATGCTGTAACACTGCACTATTTATAGCGAAAGAAGGATTTATGAGGATTTGTCACTTTCATACATTTTGTCGATAACAAAATTCGACAGCGGAATTCGAAGCGTTTTGTCTAGAACCCCAGATCACTATTTACTAGGAGCCGAATTTGCTCGTACAAAACAGTGGAACGACCTGACTAAGTACCTATAGTAGACATTTTTATACTTCATAATTTTCATAATTTCTCTTTTCGCGATTTTCGTGATTCTAGTGGCCTGAAAGAAAACAAGTAAAATAACGAATATCAAACGGGGCAAATAGTGAATGTGTCCAATAAAGAATGAGATCAATGTCTAAAGAGGCCAAATAAGAAAAATGCGCACTTAGAATGAGACCAATGACGATAGGACGAATAACGAATGAGCCTATAAAAGAGATAGACTAACACCTAACATGCCCAAAAAAGATGGAGACTAACAGCGAAATGACCCGGAATAAGAGAAAGACAAACCTCAAATATGACCAAAGACGACAAAGACTACCAGCTAAAGTGACGAATGAAGAATGGGTGACGAAAGCAGAATGAGACTTATTAAGAACTTGACAAAAAACGAATGAGACGACCCAAGACGATACCCCAAAAACTTTACCTACCCAATTGATATGCCGCCATAGAACCCTGTCATAATGACAGCGATAAGTCACAAGAAGGAAATTTGACGTAATTTCTTTCTTGTGATTTATCGCTGTCATCATGACAGGGTTCTATGGCGGCATATCAATTAAAGTCCGTAATGGTACATATAATTTTCCAGACATTGTTTTATTATGTCTAACGAAAATAAAATTTCCAATACTGAACGAAACCTAACAGTATTAAAATTAATATGCTAATTAAAAGCAAAATTTTACCTCACTTTGCGACTATTTATAATTAACTTGTTTTAATAGACGCCAGTTTAAAAATTCTTTCACTGTCTATTAAAACATAAAAGTAAAATAAACACAAATAAAATTGCCATGCCCAATTTTATTAATAATCAATGTCAAATTCCATCAAATCAATCGTGTGAAGTCTGCTTGTACGAATATAAAAACGGCGTGTAATCTCTCAGCACCATCATCGGTAGTGCGCTCCGGGAATGCGCTGGCGCCGCGTACGAGTACATCAGCGGCGCCGCGTACGAGTACATCTGCGGCGCCGGCGCAGTGTCCACAAGCCGGTACTCGCCGTTCTCGTCCCAGTGCAACTCGCCCGCCGCCAGCGCAGCAAATGCGATGCATAAGATGGCGAGAAGTTTCATCTGAAACAAAATGGCGGTCGAATTAATTTCACACTGAGAAGACACAAATGAATATGAATGTAAGATATAAGGTCGCTGAATGTTTTATATTTCTAAATAGGTAAAGGAATACAATTTTAGGCTGGCAAAGTTGCCAACAAGCCGCAATTGCCGAAGGGTGAGTACAAATAATTCTGCGATTTTTTTTATAATAGGGGAAAGGGTAAAATTGCCACAAGATGGTAAATTTGCCACCCTAGATGTTAACATGAACAAACGGCTCTATGTTCGGCTTAACTTTGACACGGGACGTTTCCTCGGTGACAAGACATTTGGATAAATTGCCCCTTGTAAGGTGCCCACGTTCCCACGTTTTTCTTGGCCGAACGTTACACGAAATAGTTGTTTCTTTAGTTTTACCTGAACATTACCTATTTTTGTAATAATTATGTGATTTTCATGTTCAATTATTGAATATAATTATTGCAATGATATTTCGTTTCTTTCTGCCCAATTTTCTGCCATTCTTCGCTATTGTAGTACCTACATATCACCATTCACAATTCGCTTCGGAAAGCGTTATTAATATATGTAATTAAAAAAAATAGGGAATTTTTGTTTTTGCCTTAATAAAACGTCATTCATGTAACAAACAGTAGAGAACAAATATTTTTCGAATAACTATAAAAATAAACAAAGAACAAGCCTTTAGATATTTGTTTCTATCTCTTTCTAGCAAAACAGAATTTAACATGGAGTTTTTAGAGCCGTAGCACACGCATCAGTAAAGTTCAAGTTTGGATCTCTGTGTCTAATTAGTAGTTTTTAAATGCGTATATTATATTATAATTGTAAAAAAAACTTATCGAAAAGGTAACTTTACTACGCCAAAAGCAAAGGTAAAATTACTAGGTACTTGAAATGCAAAAGTATTCTTAATGTTTTTTTTTAAGTAAAAATACCGTACATTTAAAGATTTCTTAGGATGGTGTGACAGTTGAAAGCAGAACTACTGAATGATGGTCACGGTACGGTCAAAACGGTATTTATGTTATGTTAACAATCGATTTAGTCATTAGTTAGCGGTTTAATAATTTTTATCCTATACTATTAAACGAGAACCATGTATAATTATAATATTTGTATTCACATTCTTGAAAACGGCTCTAACGATTTGGATGAAAATTGCGATCCGAAGGTTTACGAGGGTGTAAATTCGATATAGCCGGGTCTCATATCTGGGAAAATTCGTTTTCTCCGTATTTTCAGGCAATAAAAATTCCCGCGCAATATAGTTTGTAATTTCTGAATAGACTGATGGTTAGAGCGCTGGCTACTACGCTAAGACTGCGAGTTCGAACCCCAGCTAAGCATCTTTTTTCTTGTTTTTTTTTTTGTTTTTTTTTATTATTTTATTTTATTTCATTTCATTCGTTGTATTCTTTTTATTACGATGAACGTCAGGCCTAGGTCGGCCGGCCATCTGTTAGTCTGTGTTGCTCTTTAGAACCCTGACGCAATGTTTGGACACATTACTTATTAACAAAAAAAAAGTGATGAGCTTAGGTGATGGTGGTATGTTATTTCAATGCGATAGGGTTTTACGGTGGTATACGAAACCCTTGATTGTATATCCAATATGTATTACTAAAATTAACATCGCATTTTAATTTTAACGGGATAGGAAACTATTATGGCGTCTCGTTTCAAGTTGTGGCATTTTTTAACGATTACAGGTAAATGTCAAGCAATTAAAAAATCTTTGTTTACGCAGAAAGAATACGAGAACACAATGAAACTCGTGGTGGACAATAAAGGGCTTCACAAACCAGCGGTCTGGGGGCTATTTTTGACATTCGAGCGCTCAAGTTTCACTCGAAAATGAGCCAAAACGGTGAAACCGTATTTTTTAAATCCGAGCGATAGAAAATTTACAAACGAGTGGTCTACACATTCCCACATTTGTCTTGACATTTGTCTGTCAAATCAATCAAAACGTCTTTATCAAGTATATTCTCTTTGGACGCAAGTTGACGGAACAAACGTCAAATATCATAGACATTTTCATAGTAAAAGTTTTTGGTAAACAGTATTAAAAACACTGAAAGTTCATATAAATAATAATATTCTCGCCACAATTACAACTTCTAATTATGTCCATTTATATTTAAAATATGATAAAAAAAAACGGAAATCATCGAATTTCTGCGTACAACGAAACATAAATAGTCAATAACTAGCTCCCGAGTGAGAGTTTTCATAAATACGGATAATGGGTTCATGCGAAAATAATCGTGACATATTTTCGTGTGCTATTATTTTCTATCACTCGACTTTGATTACGAGCACTTGAAATTCAAAAATCACCCCCTTCGTCGGACTGCCAAAATCTATGAAGAAAATGTATGAAGTCGTACAGTCAAGGTCATAAATATGTATACACTTTAGTACATTGTCTATTTAATGTCATGTTTAATATGAATTTCAAAGCGATTAAAGTGACAAGGTACTAAAGTGTATACATATTTATGACCTTGACTGTACGAGAAAAGTAGGTACTTGTCCTAAAACAATGATCTGACAAGCTGAGATCGTCCGGCGGATTGCTAGTCTGTTACAAATAAAGCTCATGGATATAAGCCATTACAAAATTTGCAAAGGATTTGTTGTCCCTGAGGACCAAAATAAAATAATAAATATCAGGGACAATCTCACACAAATTGACCTAGTCCCAAACTAAGCTCTAGGCTTGTACTATGGGTACCATAGGCAACGATGTACGTACTTATATAGAGAAATGCATACTTAAATATATAGAACAAAATACACGCGCTCATCACACTAATATTTGCCCACCCCGGAACACAACAATCCGAACAGTACTAATAGAACCTATTTACTTCTATTTTATCTCTTATCTCTTATCTCTAAAACCTAAAGTATGAGCTTGATTTATGAAATTTCTATGTCAAGTTATACATTAGTAGCATTTGCGCGCGAGTCCATCCGCGTAGAAGTCGTTTATCGCAGCTCCCTCGGAAACGAAACATTTTTTCGAGACAAAAAGTATGTGCTGTTCCAAATTTCATCCCAATCCGTTCAGCCTTTCTTGTGTGACTGAGTAACAAACATCCATCCATCCAAACTTTCACATGTACTTCTCACCCTACATGCACGTAGTAGTACTAATTCTTTTTTTTTGTTACGGAAGAATCCATAGGTACTTGTTAGGCTAAATTAATTAGTTACAATCGTCTTGTTTATAGCCCTTAATGATCTGTCATTAGTATTAATTGATCGATTACTATCTTAAGTTGTTATTGATTATTAGAGAAGATTGTATCCGGGAGGATCAAGGAAAATATATCGAGATTAATAACTCTTTCCGATCAACAATATCTTGGATACTTAACATACTTTCATCTCATTCCAAACCTGGTTTCCTTTAGCTTTGAATGGGTACATTAACACAGTATATTAGTTATGATTCTGGTGTAGGATAAAAGATTTCAGCTATGGTTAACAGATTTTTTTTTATAACAACAAGTCATATTTTTGCTAATACTAGGATATTCTGGTCAGAATATTCTGGAACACGAAAACTCTGATATCGTTTTGGTAACCATCTATATAGTTACAGAGTAAAATATGCATTTAGCTTACAAACATGTTTTGTATACTACACAAAATTTGTTTCCTACGATACTAGGTAAGCGGATAATAGGAACTAGAAATGATTTTGTAAAGAAGTAGAATTATCTATTAATGTGTAAAAAAAAATATAGTTGTCACATAATACAATAAAATCAAGTAAATTTTACAATATTCTGTTAAAGGAAACTAGATATTTTTCTCCGTATACAGCAATAAAATAATATCTATGTTGACATTTGGCTTAAAAATATCTGAGACGTCTCTATTACCACATGCATTAGAGTGTGTTACATAATTTTGGGTCCAACGTTGATTCATAAATATTGTTGCCGATAATATAAGACAAAAATAATTATTAATATGGCATTGCGTCCAGCGTTCAACATTGGCAAAGCGGATAGTTTAAGCGTTTCCCTTCTACATTTTTTTTCTTTAGCCTACATACGTGTCCCACTGCTGGGCAAAGCGGACAAAGGCCTCTCCTCTTGATCTCCACGAGTCAGTTCTTCCGGCCAGTTGCTAAGGAATGCGTCCAAGTCGACCCGCCATCTCGGTTTCTTCATTCAAAAATAAATATTTGTAAATAACGCTATAAAGATAGGTGACAACATACAGGTTGAAATTAAATTCAGTGTCCAAATTTTGGGGGTTAAATCAGTAAGTCATACTGACCAACTTTCACTATGGGACCAACCCCGAAATAGCGAAAAAAAATCGACCCTCCCATACTAACCATCGTCAGCAGACTAGCCAAAATGTATGTATGTATGTCCAAGGGGAACTGGGAGGAATGACCGTGAAGACGGTCGATCGCCCGCCTGCTCCGGCCGGGCGTCCCCGTCCATCATCATCATCATCATCAGCCAAAATGTATGGGAGGGTCGATTTTTTTCGGTGTTGGTCCCATAGTGAAAGTTGGTCAGTATTAGAGCCCCAAAATTTGGACACTGAATTTAATTTCAACCTGTATATCAAAAGTCATTTTCAGTATACCAAAAAGTTTTCAAATGTCACGCAATATTTGCATATATCGACGATCGTAAACCTATATGCTACCGTTCTTAGAAAAAGTCATATGTTAATTTAAGTTCTTTATTTGAAACCCTATTGATATAAATATAAGGTTGAATCTGGTCTACATATAAATTGCTTTTAAGCTTGACTTGGAAAGGCTGAATGTTAGATTTATTCGACGGGAAAGATTTAGCATAACCGCATTTGTCATGGTCGACATTTTATATCTCAAAGGAAGGAATCGATTCAATTTTAAATCTAGTTTTACCTATATCATTGAAGTTTAAAATTCAACTTCCGAACGGTTGTATTTATGGCGTATGAATTGCATTTTGTTTTGAATACGGTGAAGTATGACGGATGACCAATGTGGCAAAAGAGTTCTCAAAAGAGGGTCGCGTAAATCGTAGTGAGAGTATGTCGGTAGGTATAATACATAATTCCGAGTAGTCATTATGCCGAATTGATCGAATTCCCGAATTATCATCACTCCGAATGTAACTTTTCGATTGAAAAAACTTATTAATACAGTTGCTCAAAAAGTGGTACTTTTTGTAGCTGTCAATCGTGCGGAAAGTTGGATTTTTCGCACTAGTGATTTTAACTTTTCGATTTTTTTTTAATTTGGCTGAATGAATATTTCGAATGCTCGGTTATATGAGTATTATGCGTGACCGCTGGCTCAAAGAGTAGTATGAGTGACGCCTGGCTGATTGAGTATTATGAATGACCATTGGCTTTCGTAAACTTCCTGTTTTATTTTTGTTTCATTGACATTTTTTCGCGAATGTATTAAAAACCATCGTTTGATACACGCGCGGACCTGTCATTGTCCCTCGTCCCGTAAAATATTTGAAACTTGATTGAAAATAATAAAAAACCGGTCAAGTGCGAGTCAGACTCGCGCACCCAGGGTTCCGTATTTAAAACCGTACTTCATCATTATACCTTTTTATGTACTTTAATTCGTATGCAATAAGGTCCATTTTGACTTGCCTAAATGTTAGTCCAGATCTTTAAAGTTTTTTGTCAATTTCTCGAAAACTTTATATGTTATCTACAAGTTCGGAATTTTTCACATTTTTCGGTTCATAAACTTCGGAGATAATTAACGGGGAGAAAGGTCATTTTTTAAAATTTTTGGTTATAAATCAAAAAGTGCGTTACGGCAAATTAAAAAAAAAATAATGAAATGTGCAGATTGAGCCCTTTCATATGACACCCCATTTGCTATAATCAAATCACTTTGATTTTTCAACCCCTCATTCTAGACCCCTTTTCAATTATTTATAAAATTAATTTCATATTTATATTACTAAAAACAGATGCGGGCAAGCAAGTTATAAAACTATGCCAAATCTCAAGTTGATAGCTTGGGTAGTTGCTAAGAAAAACGGCTGTGGCATACAGACAGACTGACAACGAAGTCTCACCATAAGGGTTCCTTTTTTACCATTTTGGTACGGAACCGTTATGTCATAAACCATTAGATATAAAAAAAACTTGTTCACTAATCTTTAAAGAACAGCCGTAAATATTTTTGCACCTCACTAGTTCGGAAAGCCCTTTTTTATTCTTTAAAAACAGATAGCAAAACTGCATTTTATCCACAAGAGTGCAAAGAATATTTGAATTCCGAACGTGTTATTAGTTACTTTTTTATACATAATAACATGTAAAGGCCAGATCACATAGGACAATTTTCACCCATCTGATTAAATCGTCTGCTCAAATCGGGTGGTGTGGACGCAAAAATAAGTTTATATTGAATTGTATTCAATTAAAAATATATAGATAGAGAAAATAATGGTATTACATGATTTTTCCTTAAAACGCTTAAAATCTTTATTTTTAAATTACACACTTGCGGTTAAAATACAACTTTGCACCCTCTTATAACAAATAACTATTATCATTACCGATACCTAAAACTCTTTAACATCGAATAATGATAATTGCTGTTAAATTGCTATAATAATTATTATTTAGCTATTTGGAATATGGAAGTATCGATTAAGGTAAAGGGCGGGGACGGTAGTCTTTTACCTTAATTGATACTTCCATAGTTAATTTGTTAGATAAATTGGTGTAAATCAAAACCATATAAATAGGCGCTAGTAGAAAAATCAATCATAAGTTTCAACGAACTTGCAAAGACAACAAGGTAAATATACAATAATTCAGTTTAAAATGTTAACACCGAAAGCTAGTTCAGTTGTGTTGTTATACGGTTAAAATGTTTTTGATTACACATTAACTTTAACAGACATTGTTATTTGGTCCTAGTATTGTACAATCATCAAAGATCATAGATATAGATTCAGCATCTGTTCCTATTTGTTTTCATAACTTTACATATCCTTTCTCTCAATGTATGATGTAATACAAGCAAGACTTTCTTCGCACTAAACTTAAACGTAAATATTTTAAACAACAGTATTTCAAACATTTTAAATAATAATAATAATAATAATAATAATAATAATAATAATAATAATAATAATAATAATAATAATAATAATAATAATAATAATAATAATAATAATAATAATAATAATAATAATAATAATAATAATAATAATAATAATAATAATAATAATAATAATAATAATAATAATAATAATAATAATAATAATAATAATAATAATAATAATAATAATAATAATAATAATAATAATAATAATAATAATAATAATAATAATAATAATAATAATAATAATAATAATAATAATAATAATAATAATAATAATAATAATAATAATAATAATAATAATAATAATAATAATAATAATAATAATAATAATAATAATAATAATAATAATAATAATAATAATAATAATAATAATAATAATAATAATAATAATAATAATAATAATAATAATAATAATAATAATAATAATAATAATAATAATAATAATAATAATAATAATAATAATAATAATAATAATAATAATAATAATAATAATAATAATAATAATAATAATAATAATAATAATAATAATAATAATAATAATAATAATAATAATAATAATAATAATAATAATAATAATAATAATAATAATAATAATAATAATAATAATAATAATAATAATAATAATAATAATAATAATAATAATAATAATAATAATAATAATAATAATAATAATAATAATAATAATAATAATAATAATAATAATAATAATAATAATAATAATAATAATAATAATAATAATAATAATAATAATAATAATAATAATAATAATAATAATAATAATAATAATAATAATAATAATAATAATAATAATAATAATAATAATAATAATAATAATAATAATAATAATAATAATAATAATAATAATAATAATAATAATAATAATAATAATAATAATAATAATAATAATAATAATAATAATAATAATAATAATAATAATAATAATAATAATAATAATAATAATAATAATAATAATAATAATAATAATAATAATAATAATAATAATAATAATAATAATAATAATAATAATAATAATAATAATAATAATAATAATAAATAAAGTTTATTTTCCATTAAGATTACACAAAGTTGAAGGGTACATCATCTACATTATATTACCTGTGACACTAGGCTGGCCCTGTCTCGCGGGGCCGTTTACATACATTTACAAACCGTTACCCATTTCGCGCTTTACCTCCTTGTAATGCTGATCTTTACAGTGTTGGCATGCTACATAAAATTCTAATTTCTAAGATCGTTTTGAAAGGTTTTAATACTTACGGTATTTTTATATAATTATTTAGTTAGCGACAATTATGCATGTGTTCTTTTACAACTACAGTCCCAAATTTCCACCAATTTACAGATGAAATTCCTCGCCGTCTTCATCCTGGCTATCGCCTGTGTCTTCGCCGCCCCTGACCCCCGCATTATCGAGTGGAGGGCTGAGTACGGCGCCATCCCCACCGACCACATGGCACTGAGGTTTGCGGCGCCCATGTTCATACACACTAATCCCGAAATGTACACCATCCCCAAAGTGTTGTTGGTGTCTGAGAAGAAGTAAATTGTTTTTTTGATTTGGCCACGGACTGAATTTGAAATAAACGATGGATTATTATGTTTTGTTATTTTTTTATTGTTATACCTGATCGTTGTAAATTTTAACAGTTCAGGAAGAAAAGGAATGATTTTGGTTAAAGTGTATAAAAGGTTTGGTTTGTTCATACTTTAAACAAATATAAAACAATACATATGAATAGGTATCATCACCATTTCAGCCGAAAGACGTCCACTGCTGGACTTACCCGTAGGCTCCCCAACATATTACTACTCGCATCTACCGTTTTCCTGCTATTTTCACCAGATCGTTGGTCCACTTTGTAGAAGGCCTACCAACACTTACAATTTTGATACATGGTCCCCTCATTACACCCTTATTACCATCCCATCCCACATGCCATCAGTTCTACAAGAAGTGTCCACTTCCTCTTGAGTTTTGCAATTCACTGAATTATCTATGTCTATTACTTTTCTGCGAATCTTCTCATTTCCGATTCGATCTCATAGAGAAAAGTATGTATACTTATATAGAAGAAATATCTAAAACTTGTAAGTATATTTCTCGACTATAATACTGATCACTATCCAAATACCCGAAGCCAAACTTAAAGTATTATTTTGAGTCATTTTAAACGACGTTCAAAGCGTACGAGGTATCAAATGAAAATGTAAAACATGAAAATAACTGTAAAAGTGGAAGAGAGCTCCGTTTTGAGGAAACCGAGTTAGCGAAACAAAGAACATTTACTCGGTTCACTGAATCGTTGCGTTTGCAGCCGTGGCATTAATCGAATAGGAACTTTTAGAGGATGCAAGTCACCTGTTAAACTGAAATATATATATATATATATATAGGATTTCAATTAATCTCTTTGAGATTCACATGTAGGTTAAAATTACTTATCTTCAGATAAATAAATATAATATTAATTGAAAGTGACGGATTGTTATTATTAAAACCAAAAAACTGAACCAAACCCCTATTGAACACGGAAGAAACATGCGTTGTCACTCAACTACAGGAAATAAACATGCAAAGTCAAAAGCATAAAAGTATATTTTTATTGGAATCTGGTAACTTTGAATATTGATTAGGTATATTTTGATGACATTGGATGACATAAAATTTATTTCAATGTAAGTCAATATATATATATATATATATATTGACTTACATTGAAATAAATTTTATTAATAAATACAATAGTGAATCCATGGTATTTCGAACCAAACAATGTCATCAAAATATACCTAATCAATATTCAAAGTTACCAGATTCCAATAAAAATATACTTTTATGCTTTTGACTTTGCATGTTTATTTCCTGTAGTTAAGTGACAACGCATGTTTCTTCCGTGTTCAATAGGGGTTTGGTTCAGTTTTTTGGTTTTAATAATAACAATCCGTCACTTTCAATTAATATTATATTTATTTATCTGAAGATAAGTAATTTTAACCTACATGTGAATCTCAAAGAGATTAATTGAAATCCTACTTCCCTAATTAATAAGTAATTAAATAACCGACCTCGCTCTGTAGAAACCTTCCCGCAAAGGCTGTCCGGCTGCAGATTGGATCATGACAGTGTGAGTCGAAACGCGAAGGTCCGGGCGTTGGCTCTATGCAAGCTCCAATCCCAAGCCACACAGGAAGCACGTGAAGGGTATGTTCAGGCGGCGCAAGCACAATGATGTATTGAAAATTGTTGAGCTTTAAGAAGTTTGAAGCAGAAGGCTAATGGTCATGGACTTGCTACACAAAATGGAGGCTAGTAAAAGGTACCTAGCCCGCAATACTAAATTACACAAAAATCTCTGGTGCAAAAAATGAGATATACTAAACATGTGCTTATTTCTTTCAGAGCTCAGAAGAAAGGAAGCTAAACATGAGAGCCCTAAAGATTACTAAACTTGCAAAGTCCACAAGGTGTGCAGCTCAAGTTGATTCATTTATTGCATTACGAATCTCTTAAAATTGGTTTATTAATTCATTCATTGAATTGAATTTACTTTAACTGAATTTATTTAGATTTTATAGAAATCAACTTAATTTTTCAGAAAATTGAAATCAAAACCAAAATCGAAAATAAAAATCGAAATAGTAATCAAAATATATATCCCATTCAGCTGGAAAGAAACAAATAACTTTGATTAGAATATGCAAATGACAGAAATTAAGCGGAGAGCAGAGCAAAGATGATTAAAGGATCCTTACCGGAGACCAAGCAATAGAGATTATCTCAAACGCTGTCTTTCCCTCCGTCCCGGCATGTAAAACCTCTTGAAGAGCTGAAATTTAACCACGAGGTTAAGAAACTAAACTGAGATGATGCACTTGCATTTCCCGAGGAAATATTTACTTACGATTTTGTTACTGCCACAAAATATAACTTAAATCGGCTGCTCCTCAACCAAATCAGCCACTGAAGATGTCCATCCAGACATGGACCTCCGTCCTGCACAAGATAATTCAAGCTTCTTCATGCACTCATCACGGAGCCCTAGATATAAGCTTTTTGGCTGCTATCGTGGCCGGAAGCTACGTCAGGAGCACCCTCGGATGAAGAAATTTACCCTAATATTTACCCTAAAATTTACCCTGAAACGACTTAATTTCCAAATGTAATTTTTGATCGATACCTAATAATAATTCAATGCAATTATCGCCAAAACCCTTTACTTGTTATTCCTGAAACCGAAATTCATTCAAAACTATTTCAGCATATACCTACTTCTCAATATCTATTTAAATAAGTTTTATCCAATGGAACTCAAGTTAATTTTATTACCTTAACGTCAAGCAGAACTTCTTAGGCTGACAACCCTAAAGCAAACCCAGAACGAAACGTCATTCAGTTACCAGCCCTTAAAAATACTACAAATTATTGCCATGTCTCAAAGATTGGGTTTGTTTGAGTAAATGATAAAAACACAACGTGACAATATAGCTAGAATTTAATTTATTATTATTATTATTATAAATAACTTCACCTCACTAGCTCGGAAAGTCCTTTTTTATTCTTTAAAAACAGATAGCAAAACTTCATTTTATCCACAAGATTGCAAATAATATTTGAAATCCGAACGTGTTATAAGTTACTTTTTTAAACATAATAACATGTACATAAAGGCCAGTCCAGACAGGACAACTTTCGCCCTTCTGATTAAATTGTCTGATCAAATAAGGCGGTGTGGACGCAAAAATAATTTTATATTACATATAGTGCAAACAATTGTATTACCTACACGATTTTACCTTAAAACACTTAAAATCTTACAAGAAATTTTATTTTGATCCATCCATTTTAATTATTCTAAACGCACCACAAGTAACAGTGCAAACTCAAAACTCATGAAAACTCATGAAGGCTGATTTTACATATTTCAGTTGTTTTTATTATATAGTATTTTCCCCGCTTTAGCGAGGTGAAAAGATTTGTGTTACACTCGGCTGCAAAGTTAGTTTACGTCTCGTGTATTGCAACACTCGCTACACTCAGGATTCTATTTTTGAACCGCCGCTTCGCTTGTAGTTCAACCCTAGAATTCATTCGCTAGCTCGTGTTTCAATTCCGCTTTCGCGGTTAAAATACAACTTTGCACCCTCTTATAACAAATAACTTTTATCATTACCGTTACCTAAAACTCTTTAACATCGAATAATGATAATTGCTGTTAAATTGCTATAATAATTATTATTTAGCTATTTGGAATATGGAAGTATCGATTATGGTAAAGGGCAGGGACGGTAGTCTTTTACCTTAATTGATACTTTCATAGTTAATTTGTTAGATAAATTGGTGTAAATCAAAACCATATAAATAGACGCTAGTAGAAAAATTAATCATAAGTTTCAACGAACTTGCAAAGACAACAAGGTAAATATACAATAATTCAGTTTAAAATGTTAACACCAAAAGCTAGTACAGTTGTGTTGTTATACGGTTAAAATGTTGTTGATTACACATTAACATAAACAAAAAACTTTAACAGACATTGTTATTTGGTCCTAATATTGTACAATCATCAAAGATCATAGATATATATTCAGAAGGAGTGCATCTGTTCCTATTTGTTTTCATAACTTGACATATACTTTCTCTCAATGTTTGATGTAATACAAGCAAGACTTTCTTAACACTAAACGTTAACGTAAATATTTTAAACAACAGTGTTCCAAAAATTTTTTCACTACAGTCTCAAATTTCCACCAATTTACAGATGAAATTCCTCGCCGTCTTCATCCTGGCTATCGCCTGTGTCTTCGCCGCCCCTGATCCCCGGTTGATCGAGTGGAGGGCTGAGTACGGCGCCATCCCCACCTACCACCATATGGCACTGAGGATCGCGGCGCCCACGTCTATACATGCTAAACCCGAAATGTACACCATCCCCAAAGTGTACAGCGTGTCATACGACCCGGAGCATTTCAGCGAGCTCTTCGGATACTACCCTGAGAAGAAGTAAATTGTTTTTTTGATTTGGCCACTGACTGAATTTGAAATAAACGATGGATTATTATGTTTTGTTATTTTTTTATTGTTATACCTGATCGTTGTAAATTTTAACAGTTCAGGAAGAAAAGGAATGATTTTGGTTAAAGTGTATAAAAGGTTTGGTTTGTTCATACTTTAAACAAATATAAAACAATACATATGAATAGGTATCATCACCATTTCAGCCGAAAGACGTCCACTGCTGGACTTACCCGTAGGCTCCCCAACATATTACTACTCGCATCTACCGTTTTCCTGCTATTTTCACCAGATCGTTGGTCCACTTTGTAGAAGGCCTACCAACACTTACAATTTTGATACATGGTCCCCTCATTACACCCTTATTACCATCCCATCCCACATGCCATCAGTTCTACAAGAAGTGTCCACTTCCTCTTGAGTTTTGCAATTCACTGAATTATCTATGTCTATTACTTTTCTGCGAATCTTCTCATTTCCGATTCGATCTCATAGAGAAAAGTATGTATACTTATATAGAAGAAATATCTAAAACTTGTAAGTATATTTCTCGACTATAATACTGATCACTATCCAAATACCCGAAGCCAAACTTAAAGTATTATTTTGAGTCATTTTAAACGACGTTCAAAGCGTACGAGGTATCAAATGAAAATGTAAATCATGAAAATAACTGTAAAAGTGAAAAAGAGCTCCGTTTTGAGGAAACCGAGTTAGCGAAACAAAGAACATTTACTCGGTTCACTGAATCGTTGCGTTTGCAGCCGTGGCATTAATCGAATAGGAACTTTTAGAGGATGCAAGTCACCTGTTAAACTGAAATATATATATATATATATATATATATATATATTGACTTACATTGAAATAAATTTTATTAATAAATACAATAGTGAATCCATGGTATTTCGAACCAAACAATGTCATCAAAATATACCTAATCAATATTCAAAGTTACCAGATTCCAATAAAAATATACTTTTATGCTTTTGACTTTGCATGTTTATTTCCTGTAGTTAAGTGACAACGCATGTTTCTTCCGTGTTCAATAGGGGTTTGGTTCAGTTTTTTGGTTTTAATAATAACAATCCGTCACTTTCAATTAATATTATATTTATTTATCTGAAGATAAGTAATTTTAACATACAATTGATTTATAGACAAGTGCATAAATATATTTGTTGGATAATTACATCGTTCCAAACTTTAAAAACGCGATAAGTCAAAATGTCACTAAAGTGACTAGACATATTCTTTCCGTGGACCCTTCATATAACAAGTAAGTAAATATTTACTTACACTGAATTGTCAGTGTTCAAACATTTGAACACTGAAAATAAATAAGAGAGTTGTATGAAAGATGAAGCCGTAGATCCTCAAGCAGTTTCATTTAGTCGCTTAAAACCGGCGACTAAATGAAAGTGTAGGCAGTTAAATGTAATTTACGCATAAATGCCGGACGACGTAAATTTGCCGGTTATTCTTCGACTCAATAGAAGTGAAGAACGATGCGTTAACAGAATAACATACCAGACATAGGCGGTAGCTGCATAGTAGTAGCCTAGTGGTTAGTGACCCTGTCTACGAAGTTGTATAATTTCTTTGGATTCCGAAAAGACGGCTCGTGAAGATAAATAATATACTTCAAAAAGTTGTTAGTCTAAATAATGAAATATTTACCAAAAAAATATATACTTAGTAAGTACTTTGAGTTAAGTTTCTAACTCTAGAGACCGAAGGTTTTATTTATTTCCAACAGTCGAGGATAGAAGGTGTTTACACTTTTCCACCTTATTCCATTGTAATAAGGTTCAAAAGAGTATACATCTTTCTGTCCTCGACTGTACAAATTATGCATGCAATGGAATGTGTTTAAAATTTAGAATAGGTACATAACCCCGATAGTCTAATATATTTATTTATTTTACTTTGGAAACCCAACAGTTATAACATCAACAAAAAAAGAATATGAAACATAAAACCAACAATAGGATTTCACGTATAGCAACTAAATAACAATATCAAGTTAAACTCTTAAGTGCCACACACACACACTTGCAAAACAAAATAAAATTATACTAAAATAACAATACGCAACCGCAACACGCAAATAAAGACTCAACTAAAATATTTTGACGTCAGACTTCGCCTCACAGAAGGGATTTTACAATTAAATATATCTACATCCATATCATTACCCAAATTATTCAAGTCCTTACCATGGTGATTAAGAACTGACCTGATGATGGAGTCTGAAAGAGACTACAGAATCTTCGTAGTTATTAACGTAAACCCAGCTTTGGACTAGTTCTTTTCGTTTTGATTAGCTGGTAATTATGCAAAAAAAAAGCAGAGGTAGCGACAAAATCTTGCTTCGATAATGTTTTTATTAGTAAAAAAATACATTTTACTTTCAACCTAAAACTTCAAAACCACATTCCAGATGAAATTCCTCCCTATCTTCTTTCTGGTGCTCGCCTGTGTGTTCGCCAAACCTGCCCTCATGGAGTGGAAGGCCGAATATGGTCTCAAAACCCTGGAATTACACACTCTTTGGGCCTCCAGTCGGTCCTCCAAGGTCTTCTAACGTGCCCTACCAGCCGCGCGTCTTCCGCATCTCCTACTACAACCCTGAGAAATTCTACGAATTCTCTGAAAATTGAATAAATTTATGTCGGCAATAAAGCATTTTTTTTTTAATTTGCCTTTGAATTTGGCTCTTTATTCGTTCCTTTTATTATGAGTAGTTTCCTTTATAACAATATTTGAAGGGTCCACGGAAAGAACATGTCTAGTCACTTTAGTGACATTTTGACTTAACGCGTTTTTAAAGTTTGGAACGATGTAATTAATCAACAAATATATTTATGCACTTGTCTATAAATCAACTGTGTGTTAAAATTACTTATCTTCAGATAAATAAATAGAATATTAGTTAAAAGTGACGGATTGTTATTATTAATACCAAAAAACCGAACCAAACCCCTATCGAACGCGGAAGAAACATGCGTTGTCACTTAACTACAGGAAATAAACATGCAAAGTCAAAAGCATAAAAGTATATTTTATTGGAATCTGGTATCTTTGAATAATAATTAGGTATATTTTGATTACATATTTCTTGGTTCGAAATACCATGGATTCACTATTGAATTTATTAATAATATTTATTTAAATGTAAGTCAATCTGTCATCTATAGGAAGATAATAGTGATTTTAGTATTATAACGATGTCCAATAATTAATAAAACGACCCTTTGGAGTGATTTAAGACTTCACTGAAAACAGCGGCCCGGCACACTTTGAATTGTCATGTCAATTCTAATATTAATTAAAATAAATGAATTAATATTATGCCATACTTACTCGTTATTATCTGCTCTGCGTGTAAAAGGAGGTGTTATAACATGCATATTATATTACTAAATATTAAGTCGATAAGGTCAGTATTACGAATAAAGTTAGTTTAAATTTGCTAATAACTCCATTAATTTATATACCTACCTGTATGAAATAATGCAAAGTCTCCCATCCGAAGTCACATAAGTTGAGCTTGGAATTAATACCTACCATTTATTCGTTCCCATTTTGTAACGTGATATACTAAAAGAAAAGTTTCTTTAATGTATTCTTTGGTTTTGTGTGACATAACATGTTTCTTCCATGTACCTAATACACAACGCACGTTATTTCCGTGCATAGGTTTTTAAAAGTGAAAAAAAAAGTCAGGTTAATATAATATCTTAGTTGTAACAGAAGATGTTTATTACATGCTCTACATTTTGGCATCAAAATCTCATTTTCAAAAAAAAGTGACTAGACATGTTCTTTCCGTGGACCCTTCATTTTATTGTTTTTATTCTATAGTATAAACGGTTATACATACCAGCTTCAAATTAAGTGTAATTATAGTGCAATCCCTGAAGAAAAACAACAGATATAGCTAGAATTTAATTTATTATTATTATTATAAATAACTTCACCTCACTAGCTCGAAAAGTCCTTTTTTATTCTTTAAAAACATATAGCAAAACTTCATTTTATCCACAAGATTGCAAATAATATTTGAAATCCGAACGTGTTATTAGTTACTTTTTTAATCATAATAACATGTACTTAAAGGCCAGTCCAGACAGGGCAACTTTCGCCTTTCTGATTAAATTGTCTGATCAAATAAGGCGGTGTGGACGCAAAAATAATTTTATATTACATATACATAGTGCAAACAATTGTATTACCTACACGATTTTACCTTAAAACACTTAAAATCTTACAAGAAATTTCATTTTGATCCATTCATTTTAATTATTCTGAACGCACCACAAGTAACAGTGTAAACTCAAAACTCACTAAAACTCATGAAGGCTGATTTTACATATTTCAGTTGTTTTTATTATATAGTAATTTCCCCGCTTTAGTGAGGTGAAAAGATGTGTGTTACACACGGCTGCAAAGTTATTTTACGTCTCGTGTATTGCAACACTCGCTACACTCAGGATTCTATTTTTGAACCGCCGCTTCGCTCGTGGTTCAACCATAGTCTTTTCGCTAGCTCGTAGTTCAACCCTAGAATCCATTCGCTAGCTCGTGTTTCAATTCCGCACTCGCGGTTAAAATACAACATTGCACTCTTGTATAACAAATAACTATTATACCTAACTGCAATAAGTAATTTTGAATTTGAAAAAAATAATAATATATTAACAACCTATAAACACGGCCAAATAAGTCAGCTGAGGGTTTAAGCTAGCTGGTAAATAATTTGTTGACGAATTGAGACGCCAGTTGTTGAGGTTGTTACTGAACTGTTAATTAAAACTATTTTTGTTATCATGTCATATTAATTAACTCTGTCATATTCTTAATCTCTATATTTGGTTCGGTAACTGTAGCACGTATGCAGGATGATAATTGTGATATGATTATTAAAGTCATCAAAAATCAATCACATACACAAGAATGTAATTTTCCCAATACGTATAAAAATGATTGACTCTCTACCAAGATCATCATTTCATTGCTGTCTCCGTTTGAAAATACAACTACAACCATCTACAAGGTAAGAATTTTTAATTATACTCTAATAAACTATATTTTTTTGTTTCGCCTTCGCTTTATGTATTTTGAAGTTATTGATGTTATATTATTTTTTTTTATTTGAAAATTATGTATGAAGGACGTTATTACGAAGTTAGTACGAAGGAGATTATTAAAAACGTTCCAACCCACAACTTGGCCAAAAATGAGTTATCAACACCAATGAGATCAGTTAACATGGTATTTTCAAATAGCGAAAACGTTCCTAGCTACCTTGTGAGTGTGACTAGATACGAGTGGTCTAACACACACATATGGCAGGTGTGAAAAAAAAAACACTAACGTAACTAAGTGGCCTGGAACATTTTCGTCAAATCAATTTAGAAATGCGTCCGTTAGGCGAAGTTCACAAAAACTTTCAAAGTAAGCTCTGTCTGATTCTCCGCTTACTTCTTCTAAACTGCACAACTTATTTTAACACGGTTTATGTTTATCGTAAGAGTAATAAACAAGGGTGGTTTTAGTAAGTATATGTGACGTTCTCAATATAAAGGGACCTTATGTAGGCAGGCGGTTACGCCGTTTTTAGAATTGTTACCATAGTATCCCTTTATATCGAGAACGTCACATATCATTTCTAGAAATTGCATCGGTGCGAAGCCGGAGCGGGTCGATAGTTTTCACTACTAATTTGGTACGTTTTTGAGAAAGAGATACAGGAATTGCGTTAAAGAAATCATAATTAATTATAAACGTTCCACGCACTTTTTCCTTATTATATTATCTAATAATAAAATATAATTAAATAGATTCTAATTTATGTAAAAAAAAGAAAAAATATCTTGCTTACGATTATCACCAACTTAAAGTAAACATTAACTTAAAAAAAAAGAATTCTCAAAACTAAGGTACACAACCTTCGAACGTTTTTAATAATCTACGTCCAGATAACTTACGAAAAAAAAAAATAGTTGTGATGACATTTCTCTCAGACTTAAAGTTCAACATTTGTGATATGACAAAATAATAGTTAATTAGGTACCTTGAACATCCAAACTGAGAAGTATATAAGTAGTAATTGTATGGACATTTTAATTTTAATTTGCAAGAAAATAATTTAAAAGAATACCTAATTTCTTAAGGGTTTTACAAAGATTTTTGTAAAGTTATTTGGTCCCATACGACAAATTAAAAAATAATTGGGTTCAAACGCTTGAGTCCTCTTTATTCTGATCAATAAAATTAATGAGGAACCTTATTATTCCTTCGATTTTATCTATAATTAAGACGTTTTTATTTCCTTTCAATTTGACGACGCGGTTAGCCTAGTTGGTAGTGAACCTGCCTACGAAGCTAGCGGTCCCGGGTTCGAATCCCGGTATGGACAAATATTTGTGTGATGAGCGCGAGTATTTGTTCCTGAGTCATGGATGTTTTCTATGTATTTAAGTATGTATTTCTCTATATAAGTATGTTTATCGTTGTCTAGTACCCATAGTACAAGCCTAGAGCTTAGTTTGGGACTAGGTCAATTTGTGTGAGATTGTCCCCTGATATTTATTTATTTAAAGTATCAACCTTACTTAAATTGTCAAACTTTTTCGAACAAGAGAAATACTACTTTGTTCAAATTATAAAATTTTCCGCTTAATTATTTTCACTTTCTCGTTTATTCTCCACTCGGTCCAGGTAAATTCATCTGAAAAAATATGTGACGTTCTCAATATAAAGGGACCTTATGGAGGCAGGCGGTTACGCCGTTTTTAGAACTGTTACCATAGTATTCGTATAGTTACAAGAATAAGAGCGTAACTGCCTTCCTCCATAAGATCCCTTTATATTGAGAACGACACATATATATTCATACACTTTCCACCTTTCAGATGAACAAGTTCTTCGTCCTCGCTCTCTTCGCGCTGGTGGCCGCCTGCGCAGCCGCTCCTGCAGAACTGCCCGAGAAGACCGACATCGACGAAGCGGAGAAACAAGAACCCCACACTCAGGACAAGCGGGCCATCCTGTTAACTTCTTCCCCCTCATTCAGGTATTTCCCTGAGTATGAGTACACCTACACAGACTACCCATCCGTGCGTTACGCGTCTTCTATAGCGTACGGGTACCCATCAATTGCTGGCGTCCCTTCCATGTCCGTACCCATACTGCTGTAGATGCGTCGTGGATTGATTGTTTAATGAAGCTAATAAAGTAATATTGAATAAAATTATTGCATTGTGATTGTCTTTTTCTTTTATGAACCTTTGTACGTATTTTATTTGTTACAGTACAATAAGTGCTATATACTATGTAAGTATAGCGATGTTTTTGTGACTTAATTATATATAGGTACTTACAGGTGAAATTATTGCCGGAGTTATGAAAAGTAACGTTGTACTCCAATTAAAAAACATCATGTATAGCAATTTATTCAGTGCTGAAAACCCAAAATAATAATAAAAAAAAAAAATTGAAAAAACCCCCGAGACAAAAATAAAAGTCTAAAAAGTAAATAAATAATAATATGGCCCTTAAAGCTTTATGAAAGTAAGTAGTGATATTTGGATCCAAGTGTTAAATAAAACAGGTTAATCTAATCGTATCTTATTATAATTCTATAAATATTTCAGCCACTGCCATAAAAAAACAACCCGTAGGTACAGTCAAGGGCATTAATATCTATACAGCCATCGCGTCAAATATATGTATACATGGACCTTATTGCCAGTGGCATAAAGGTGTATAGATATTTTTGAGATCTTGGGAACGTATATATATTTATGCCCTTGACTGTACAACACCCGTCTTTTCTTACGCTCCTACTGACGCCGTCTCAATGCCTAAAGTCGCCGTCAATAGAACATGTGAACGATGTAAACAAAACCAAACGAACCAATTCACCATGATTACTCGATAATCACGTACTTTTAAAGATCGAGTGAGGTCTTTGCAATGATTTATACACTAGATCATTATTTTCATATTAAGTTTAAGATGAAATAACTATTCAATATACGTTATTTTTAATAAACCTCTGAGCAAAAAATTCAACGGGCTCCGAGCACGTAGAATTTGTCACTGGAGGGACTTCGTCACTACCTGTAGAATATTTGAAGCATTAAAAAACTCTCGACAAAATCGGGACCTCTATTTTCATAACTAAATATCCTAAGCGACTTAACAGATTTACATCAAACTAAGCTAAGAACACTCTCGATTAAGTCACATTTTTAACAAAAAAAAACGAAATCAAAATCGGTCCATCCGTTTAGGAGCTACGATGCCACAGACAGATACACAAATACACACGACAAACTTATAACACGGATATTAAAAATAGGGTCATATTCGTATAGAAATCAGAGGGCGTGGCATCAAACGTGTTTAAGGAAAACTTGAGAATTTCCAGTTTTATTCGCAACGTAAAATTTGTAAGCGCCGTCGAGTCAATGATGATAAGAAAACGAAAAGGAATTGAAGAGGGCTGTTACAAAATCCGGGCAACGTTGCATTTACCTTTATTTATTAAAAAAATATAAAGGTAGGTAAATTCACTTAAGACTGCGGTCTTGAGTTCTGTCGAGTGTAGTGATCAAACCAACTGAATGGGGAACTAGTCTAACATGCAAGCTCTAAAACCCGTCTGCTGGTTTTGGTATTTTTGTCTTGCTATATCTAACCCGCAAATGCCATTATCCTAAATTATTTTTTTTTTGTTTTTTTTTTAATCATAAATGGGTTTGCGTTTGACCTCAGTCTCACCTGATGTTAAGTGACGACGTCGAAGATGGGTCACGCTTACCCATCGGATATCGGAGATCTCTACAAGAGAAGAACGAATACATACTTATACATATATAACTACATAAATATTAAAAACATTACCCTCCTTCTTGGGTAGTCAGGTAAATACACACGTAAATAGACAAGTAAAATCATAACCCTTCGTTTTGGCTTTACCTTAGTCGGATAAAAAGGGTGCCACTTAGCATAATGCTGTAGCCAGCCTACTGGTCCCACAATAATAAACGTCATAATAGTTGGCGTTGTTATAAAAAAAAACTTACAATATAATAGCAATAAAAAAAAATCAGAATTGGGTGGAGTTCATAAAAGTTGAGCACGCTTATTCACGCAATAAAATTTTCTATGAAACTTTAAATGAAAAAATTAGCCATACAATTTGTAAGGATACTTTTCGTCGCACAACGGAACTTTTTCGCCTTCGTTAAAAGATAAAGATAAAAGATAAAAGATATTTATTCAGTAAGTAGGCCGCACGGGCACTTTTACACGTCAAAATCTACCAGCGCTTCCCAAGAGGAGACCACTGCTGAGAAGAAGCGCCGCAAGAAACTCAACAGTAAGTTTGAATAGTTAACGCTTAACTATTTGCTAATAGGGAATATGCATTTTTATCGCATTTCTGAACAAAACATGAAAATACCGTAAAAGAGATGGCAAAAAGTGAAATTATAATTAAAATCGGCAAAAAATACGGATAATATAAGCATTTAAAAATTACTAATTAGACAGAGATCCGACATGAACTGTGACGTCAGCGTACACTACGGCCATATAAACTCCATGTTACATTCTGTTTTGCTAGAAAGAGATAGAAACAAATCTTTAATAGCTTATTTATATCCTGGTTATTTTAATAGTTATTCGAAAAATATTTTTTCTCTACTGTTTGTTACATGAATGACTTTTTATTAAAGCAAAAAAAAATCATGCATATTCGCTATTATGCCCAATTTTTGAACTCGACCCAATTTGATTTTTCTATCTAAAGACAAATTAAACGGAAAATAATAAAGCAGATATATCCAGACTCCTTAAGTACCTTTCCAATAGCCAGGTGCTTCCAATGCTTTCCGACGCTACCCGAAACTTCGCTTATAATTCCATTTCAAGCACTAATAATACTTCTGCCACAGTTCCAATTTCAGCCATTTTAGTCTCCACTGCAATCCTACGATGCTGTATTGAGGTTGCGACATCTGTGATGAAAGTTTGATGGTGAATAATTTAAAAATAATAACAATGAAACCGGGTTGCGGTTCGGTTCACAAATGTTTTACCAAAAAACGTTTCCTGAACGGATTTTTCACAAACATATCATTTGGCAAACCGCTTTTTTTCCGAAACTGTAAATATTTCACGGTAGATATATGTATATACCTACTAAATATTTAAAAATATTTAACCATACTAGTTCGGTAATTCAGAAATAACCATAATTTGATAAGGCGTTATTAAAGTTTTGTTGATTTAACAAACAGTTTGTCTGTAAGGAATAAAACAGTAGATGTTATTTAACTCGACTGATTTGGTTAGGTTTTGCCTTAAGTTTTGTAGTCCCTTGTTTTAGCCACACGTAGACGAAGTTTGGTTTCATTTAACAAACTTTTCATCAATCCTTTTTTTCAGTGTAATAGGCGATTTAAAATACAATTAACCTCGTAGTAGTCCTACATCTACACTAATCTACACTTATATTATAAAGAGGAAATATTTGTAGGTATTTTTATATGTTTCTAACGAATAAACTCAACAACTGGACCGATTTCAAAATTTCTTTCACCAACATTTAGAATGGACTTTCAGGGTGGACATAGGCTGTATTTTATACGATAGTACTGACTCTCCGCAGACGAAGTCGCGGGCGGAAAGCTAGTTAATATTATAAATGTAAATCTTTGTATTGATGTTTGAATGTTTGTGTTACAACCACGCCTAGACGGCTAACCAGATTTCAATGAAATTTGGCGTACAATTAGTCCTTATCTTGGATTGACATGGGATACTTTTTATCCCGGAAAATTTGATAGTTAAATAAATATATATCAGGGAAAATCTCACACAGATTTACCTAGTCCCAAACTAAGCTCTAGGCTTGTATTACGGGTACTAGACAACGAAAAACATAATTTATATAGAGAAATACATACTTAAATACTCGTACATAGAACATCCATGACTTTGGAACAAATACTCATCACACTAATAATATATTAATATTTGTATTTATGTTTGGACTAAGTCGCGGGAAAAAGCTAGTTTCAAATAAGTTTGGAATCATCCCACCACAAAAACATTTTCAAAATACAAAATGGAGTAACTATCGAAACCCTGAGAAGTATTTACCGAAATATTTTATTGTGACTAAGAATTTAAAAATAATATAGTTTACAATTTTTTATGACATGGAGAAGGCACATGAGCAAATAAATAAATAAATAAAAATACAAATAGAAATGCTTCATTTGAATGTGTAGGTACCCACACCATGACAGAGATCTATTATTTGGTATCCTATCCTATTGTACCTACCTATGGCAAGATCTGGTGATCCTATAAGGTTTTGGTAGGGTATGTCCTTTTCCTTTGTTGGACTTGTGCCTTTAGTTAATTTCAGTCCTGTATCCATGGGAGTAGATGCAGGTTTGCAATCTTTGCATCCAAATTTTTCTAATACAGTTTCAATATACTGTCTTTGTTTCAGTATCATTTGATTTTCATTTCTTTCGAAAGTTATTCCGAGACAGTAATTAATTTTACCCAAGTCTCTCATTTCAAATCTCTGTATAAGCAATTTCTTAATATTGTCTATTTTTTCTTGAGATTTGCATGCAATTATAATATCGTCCACATATATGCTAATAGATCTTGAGCTATCAAATACCTAAGCGTTGCCAACCCACACTAAAAATAGAACACCTCTACGAACGTTGCCAATTTTATATTGACACTGTTAAAATAATACATTACTTAAGTACAACAAATTAAGGGCGCAAACAATCTTTACGCATTAGCTCAATAAGTATGATCAAAACCCGTTTAACTTCATAATCCCCGAATATTGACAATTTAGTTTAGGATTTCAGCTAAATTAGAACTTTCGGATAGTCAGTAACGTGATGAATATTTATGATGAATATTTATAAGCTGTTACCCAAATTTAACCGATTCGAAGGGATCCTCACTTAGGAGGATATAAAATTAATTACAAAAGTATTAGAGAGTTTTAAATTGTGGTAATTGGTTTTGGAATCTCGTTTGTAGTGAAATAGGCCGCGGTATATCCTTCGACGAGTTTAGCATATTCTTTACCAGATTTCTATAATTCATATAGAAGTGACTCGATATTAAGCCCATAGGTGCTGATAGACTTGAGTATTTACGCGAGCATTCGCTAGAATGATTGGTTATTCAGTTCGAAGAACCAATCAGATCGTGCATTTCGACGATCATTCTAGCGAATGGTCGCGTAAATGCTCAAGTCTATCAGCACCTATAAGCACAGAACGTGTTTCGACATCCGTACCTCTACCATGAGTTGCTATCGAAAACTCGTGTTACGTTCTACAGTCGATAGCGAGTAAACGTCCTTCGAATAGTTTTTGATTAAACTCGTACCATGAGTCACATAAACGTTTACTATTCTCGCTAACGTTAACTCGATAGTTCGTGTAGTTATCGTTACGTGTGCCTAATTTCACACCAAACGAAGTTGTCTCTTTCTAACTACAATAAAAAGACAGAGTAAGGATGATATTGGGCTAAAAGATAAGTATCCATGTCATCCATTTAAAAATATAGAAATAACCCTGCTAATTTAAAAAAGTGCCCTAGAGCAGTGTCACTATGTAAGTGTAAGTGATTCTTGAATTTGTTTTGTTTTTTTTGTCAATGTGACAGTTCATTCATACGTCTGTGTATAGTCAAATTAGACAAAAACTTATTTATTTATGTGCCGAAAGTTATAATATACTTACATATAAGTCATTAATTTCATATCTCATGGCATTCTTTTAAAAAAATGCTTTACAGGAAGAAGTTACTGAAGTGGCACTAGAAACAAATGACAGCCTATCAGTTTTCCTGCTAAATGAACAACTTGCTCAACAAACTTGTTCCAGTAAGTTTCCCTATCATTGTTACTATTGAAATAAAATAAACAATTTATTATATATATTTAAGATAAAAATTCATTTAATTCATGTCCTAGGAAAGATTATTTCAATGTGTTTTTTTTCACTGCAGGCGTTGGAGACTGGAATCTACTTGTACCACTTGTACCAGGGACATCAGCTCAGCCCTCCTTTTTTCCACCATTGCTTGTGGCTAACAGCACTTGCAGTGAACAAGACTTGGTGGACAGAGAGTATCCCGAAACAGTTAACAGCCCAGGTATAGTGACTGCAATGACAGTCAATTTCCATCAGCTCTTCAAGAAATAGGTTCCAATAAATTTTGCTGTTATTATCACATTTTAGAGTAAAATGTACCTACCTATCTAGTTTCATTAGTTAATTAAGAATTCAAAATAGTACTGTAAACGTTTTTTTATCCATTACAGCCCTGCCCGAGGTGAACGGGAATGAGACCGGAGTAACGCACGGTGGTGAGCCTGCGGTCACAAGAACAGCATTAACAGCTGCTAATGCCAGGTGGCAGAGCCCCAAGCTCTTACCGCCCACACCGCGTCAGTGGCGAAGACGTCAGGTGCAAAACCACTAATCTCCTGTCTACAGAAGGACTCGCACCCAGACAGTCAGATTTGGCAAGGCAAGCCTTTGTCAGAGCTGACAGTGAATGGCGAGCTTTTAAACAGGAAGTGGAGCGGGAGAGGAATAGGTTAAGGGAATCAGAGTTTAGAATGCAAGAACGGTGGTTAGATTTATTTGGTAAATTTTTAGCATTAGGAAATATAATTGTAGATACTTTAGCAAATAAATAAAGATTTTGTGTAATAAATAAAGATTTTGTGTAATAAATAAAGATTTTGTGTAATAAATAAAGATTATGTGTGATGTATGAGTACTTTTTATTTTTATATTAAACAAAAAACAGAAAACATGGTACAAGTATTTGGAAATAATGCATTGATGCAAGTCTTCTAACTAATTGATCCCGCGGTGCTCTCTCCATTAATAAATCACTGGTGCCTTCATTTTCCAACACTAACTCCTGGCCCTCAAATAGTTCTGATAATAATAGGTACCTACAACAAACATAATAAAGATAAGGACATATTTAGTATTAAAGTTAATATATAATCATTATCTTTCACTATAAATACCTTGACTTTCTTCAGACATATCCTTGTCATCAGGATCGGGAACATTATATTTGTGAGTGGATTTCAAATCCGTGTAGTACGTTAACGAATCGCACAAATTCTCAAAAGCTTCCTTACTGAGCCTATATCCTTTAATAAAATTTATTCTCAGTTAAATTTTGAAGTGGATTTCTTAACGTAATATTTCTCATATCAGCTTGAAATCCTCCTTGTTTTCGTCGTTCGTCTTCATAAGCCTACATATTCCGCGCTAAATAATGTCTTGCCGATATTATTTGGATAGATAAATAATTGGAGTAACGTATTAAACAATAATTCTAAGTTTTCACGCACCAATTTGCTAGTGAAATAGTTAACTACAGTCGATACGGTATTTTTCGATGACATCTGTCAAATTTACGACTCATGGTACCGATGTTCTACGGCAACGGTTACAAAACGTTAGTCGCTAACGAATAGATTTCGATAGGTTATTTACCGTTGTACTCATACTAGCGATCTTTAGTTCTTTAAGTGACCGCTAGAGGAGCTGTACAATTCTCCATACAAATCGTTTACGCCGTCGCTAGCGAGTGCGGTCACTGTAAACTCATGGTAATGGTACTGGTGCCAGTATTTGATGTCTTGATACAAAAGTGAGTCGGTGACGAGTATTTGATGCAGAATTTGTGAAACGGTAGATATAGAATACTCTTGTTGTTTTAATAAGATTTGAGACAAAATAATTTTTTACCTTGAAGTTTAGTCGGAAATTGATTGAATGAAATCGTGTAAAATAAAAAAAACAATCTAGGTAGGTAGTTTTATTTGCTTGTAAGTATATAAAATATCTATTCACAACGGCTACAGCTTGAAATAAAAATTGCTTCTAAACTTTATACAGGAAAAAGTAAATATACGGAGGTTCCGTTACCAAATCTCACCAGGAACGGTTAATCCGTGAAGGCGTAATGATTCAAATTCTCCGCCACAAAGCGCTGTTTTCCCCGTTTCAAATAGTTTATTAAAATAAAATAGGTAAATGATTTTTTGTTCAACAAACGTTTACACAAACAAAGCGGCCTGAAAGATAACCAAATTATATATTTATAAATCTTTACTACACAAATAACCCGAAAGATGTAAACGGCATACATTGAAGACGTTCGAGTGTGGTATAATGTCCTACCCTTGCTAGGGTTAAGGGCTCTGGAGGGCTATTTTAGCCCGAGAGGTAGGAAACGACCCTTCTAATGTGTTTACATGGTAAGGCACGCGTCCAGTACAGCTATAGAAACGCTAGTACCTGCTGTTGGTTGAATAGGTTGCTTCTGGCGTATAAAAATAAGTAGGCGTGTGAGCGTGTACCTTTATATTTTAGATTGTGTCCCATAAAATGTTCAATTTCGTAACGAAGAAGGAGAAATAAAAAATATACTTACATGTCTGGATGTTGGTCTTCCACACATATACTGCTAAGCTAATTTGGATGAAATTTGACACAACCCAAGCAGCACACAAGATGTAAAAGGGTTTATACAGCCCTTAAAATGCTAAAGAGTTATAATGGCTATGTAAGCTCTTATACAGCTTTTATGCTACTTGGGAGCTGAGTTAGTAGGTATAGGACACTTTTTATCCCAGAAAAATATAGTTTCTGTGGAAATATATCGCAAAACAACCACAACACGTAGCGGAGTAATATTGTAGCTTTAACCAACTCAGTGGTTGCAGACCTTACTGACCTTAGCATACAAATGTTTGCTAATAGGTTTAAGAGCAGATGTTTGAATTTCAGATTCCGCACATTTGAATAGGCTGATGGCCCGCGGAGGGCCTTGTTTGCTGCTAACCTATTCAGGCTTTATGCGTGTGTGGGTAAAAACGCGGCATAATATTCTGAATTGTTAACGTTTTAGGTATTATACAGCTATGTTATTCTGTTGACACGTCGTCGTTCAGTTCTACTCAGTCGATGAATAGACGGCGAATTTACGTCGTCCGTCGTCAAGGTGGGTAAATGACATTCAACTACCTGCACATTCATTTACCCACCTTGACGGACGACGTAAATTCGCCGGCTATTCATCTACTGAGTAGAACTGTACGACGATGTGTCAACAGAATAACATAGCTGGTATATAAAATATCTGTGTGTTTTTTCTCGCGTAATAATTCTGACAGGTTTTCCTGCAGAGCTACGCAGATTTTTTATATTATTTTTACAGTTTTATATCATGCTAGAATAAGTAGTATCATAGTCATACGTTTTTTTTAATAAATTACTAACTGTTGAGTTTCTTGCGGCGCTTAGCTTCTTCTCAACAGTGCCCGTGCGGCCTACTAACTGAATAAATATCTTATATGTATTACCTTTTACATTTTGACAGCTGTTAACACTCTAATCGTCTGTTAAGTGGTTGGTGATATCCGACATTAAAGTTTCAGTTTCTTTCTATTCATGGATGTTGTAAGCACCTTGCCTTTCTTACCGACTGATCACAAATCCACTTAAATGTGACGTTCTCAATATAAAGGGGCCTTATGGAGGCAGGCAATTACGCTGTTTTTAGAACTGTTACCATAGTATTCGTATAGTTACAAGAACAAGAAGAGCGTAACTACCTTCCTCCATAAGGTCTCTTTATATTGAGAACGTCACAAATGACGTCGAATATGCGACGCTGACGTTCGTGATCGCGACGTGCTTAAGAAATGTGCTCAAACAAAGTTATTATATCCCAGCTTTTAATAATTAGAAAGTCAGACTAAAATATAGCTTGTTTGCAAGTTAACTTGTTTTAAATTAATAATTACATTTTAAAGATGTGACTAACACTGATTTTTTATTGTCATATTCCTTTGAGAGAAAAGCAATCCTACAAGGATTCCTTTGTTACATTATCTTTTAAAATCAGTGTTCCATTTCAGACCCTCTTTACTTTATTTATCTCAATTTGGTTCTATTTGCTCGTTACTTTACGAGTTTCCACTCGCAACCAGTAAAAGTGAATACGTATGTATATAGTGTTGTATGTTGTTGTATGTTGCGTTGTAGGTTCTAGTGAGTATTGTGATTTAGTGTAAATATAAATATACAGCAATGATCTTGGGTCTTTTAACACTTAACAATGACGAAATTACGATATTAATGCATTCCATTTTAGTCCTCATGGAAAATTATCAGAGCCCACTTTATTCGTACGATCAGATGGATCATTAATGGGCTTGGGTGGCTTTTCCCTGTCATTTAACAAAATGTTTAACAAACATCGATGACAATTTCTCAACAACCATACAATATGCGTAATAATTAATTTACAAAATTTTCGAAAACACTCACTACTTCCAATTATAAATGCCAGAAAATAATTGCCACAATCGGCAAGTATTTTTGAGACCCAATGGTCTCAAAAATACTTTATCAGAACTTACTATTTTATTCCTACATTCTTTTGTTTTAGTAACAAAGCAGGAAATTTACAAAAATGTGCTGAATATTAAATTAATTAGAAAAAAAAGAGAACTGCTCTAATGTACAATAATTCACGTTTTCTAACATTATACAGAAGCTAATAGCTATGTAAAAATACTGCACATTTGCACGTACTCCAAGTATGTATTTACCTACTTAATGTACGAGTGCCAGGAGACAGATGGGTGTCTTAAGCACTAGTGTGGTCGTGCAGGACATAAATTAGGATTTAGCGAATGCCCTAGTTTTGTAGCAGCTTCATTGTTTATTATAGAACACGTATTTATCTGTTTGTCGTAGAATGAATACTAGTTAAAAGAAACTGTCCCGTTCAGGGTAATTCTTCGAGCGTTTGAGCCGCCCTCATTCCCCTGGTCGCAGTAATGTAAAATTTCATTTGTAGGATAGCACTTTCAGATATTTTGTAGAAGTCAGGGCACTCTACTTACAATATAACCGGAAATAGCATCCAAAGCTACATGAATTTCGACATTAATGCGACCAAGCGAATGAGGGCGGTCAAAACGCTCGAAGAATTACCCATAGTAACACTTTAAAAGTAATAATATGCCAAGCCAATATTAATAACGCTAATTTTATCGGTTTAAAACTGACAAATGAATAGGATTGACGTAATCTAACGATCAGTCGCGTCAGCCGCTTATGTCAATTCCATACATTTCGTCGATTTTCGAAAATCGTTATGTTGCGTATTGCATCTAGACTAGACCTGGGCCCTTAGCCAAGATGCCCATCGCTAACTAGCGTTTCTATCCGTTTCGTTTTTAAACCAATCGCGTCACTGGTAGATCACGACATACGAAGAGTCACGTGATCTACCAGTGACGCGATTGGTTTAAAGATGAAACGGATAGAAACGCTAGTTAGCGATGGGCATCTTGGCTAAGGGCTCTGTTCGATTATTCAAATAAATAACTGTCATAAAATTATTGTAGTAACTAAATAAGACGTAAATCGCTTAAATAATATTATAATGGTGTATACACACCGGGGGCGTTATTTTGATAACATTTTGCTGGATAATGTAACAAAACCTCGACTTAATACCAAGAACCGGCAGTTGATATAACTTTGCTCACTAAATTAAATACATAATGTGACTTAGTATGATTCAACCGTAAGCTTCTAGTTTAAACAGTTTATGTTCTGAAACTTTGTAACAGACATTTGACAATATTAAACACATGTGTTGTGTGTGTGATGTGTCAGTGGGGTAAGAACATAGAGGGCAACACAGGCTATTATTAACTTGTATGTGTCTAACCCCATGCATTGTCCTTACTCATCTACTTCAGGGTTAGCTGGAAGAGATCCCATTTAGGGATAAGTTCGCCTCTGTACTTTAAATTTACGATGTCAATGTATTATTTACTTATACTTTTTGTGCAATAAAGAGTTTACATACATAAATACATTATTTAAAGTCTTCCGGCAGTCTAAAAGTCGTGTTCATGCCTGTCGGCAATATTCGTGCGGCCGGCTTAAAACTGTCACTTACCACACGTTATCAGATTTACGACGACTTGGTTTTTGTTCCGACTGACCACATATCAACAATGGGTCGAAATCGGTTAACATTTGGGGGGTGGAAAACGCTATCGCCGTTTGTATGGGAAGCCTCACAATCCTCTTAAGTTGGTTTAATAATAAAGTTAATGTTGTTATTCGTTTAAACTGTTTTTTGTCTTATCTGGGTAAACATAGGTACGTCGCCTTATGTAGCGTGATGTCACTTTCTATCTTGGCGAATTAGAGAGTGACAGGAGCTCGGCACTATTTATTTATTTTTGGATAATATTTAAACGTGCAGCAAACAATAACCAGAACCTACATAAAACTAAAATACACTGCAATAAACTTCGCTTTTGGTGTATATTTTTGTGCTGCGGTTATTTTTTTTTTGTTTTGCACATAAATATTCATCCCTATTTTTCCGCAGAGTATAAATAGGCGTAAAGTGATAAAAAAAACAAGGTCCCATTTTGTTGTGCTGGCTTTTTTTAAAACGATGGCTTATAAATATGCCATGACTGCGGTTATGTGGTTTAATTTCACTTATTGGACTATTTTAATGAGCCGCCTGGTGGCTATTATATTCTTTACCTTTAAATTGGTCATTTAATGATGGTACGAAACCCTCGGTGCGCGAGTCTGACTCGAACTTGACCGGTTTCTTTTTATGATCGAGCTATACTTATACATATTTAAGTTTCAAACTTCATAAAAGTGATTTTGTGAGAGTATAGTTCGTCTTTTTGCGGAGTCGAGGAGTTGGCTCTCAAACTTCGACATTACGGTTTATCGCGGTAAGTTTTCTAAGGAAAAGTCCCTGTAGCCGGAAGAGTTGACCGATTGCTCGGGCAACTAGTTGCAATTTTTTTTCCAAGTTTTAGGTTGCAGGAGGAGAGAGGAGGATTTGTAAATAAAATGCAACATATGTACTGTCGAACTAGCTAAAAAGTAGCTGTACATTTAGTACCTCGTCGCAGTATTGACATATTAAATTCAAACTATTGACACTTATAACTTATAATACGTAACTGCGACATGGTACTTTTGTGTAGTCAACAAAAAGTCAGTTTATTATGGGGTTAAGTAAAATTCTTGATATTGGTAATTGTTATAAAACTTGGGGCTCTGAATACATCGATTCTTCCATGGTCTTCATGGTTAGTATTAGGGTATCTTTTTTGAAACGGATAAGGTAACCTTCAATTAAATTTACATCCAATTTTAGTATCAATTAAACTAAATTTTATTATAAAATTAGTTTTTAACAAAATTTGTTTTTCGAGATAAGATTTTGTGGACAACTCCACTTTTCAGAGCCATTATTATGCTGCATACCAAACTTAAAATTCCATCCTTAGTGGGTCTACGTTAAGTAAAACGGAGATCCTTGCCGCTTTCTAAGTACATCATCATATCGAATCTTAGCCGCCACCATAAGCAGTGGTATTTATCTCAACAGAAGGTTTCGTGTGTCTGGATGCCCGTGAGACCTCTTAAGAGATGAACCATTTGTTTGCCAGTAAATAATTTCAGTAAAATATTATATAAGGTACAATATTTATTTTTTGATATGTAGTTATTTTAACCTTTATATACGCCAACTTTAGATTAATAAGAAACGAAAAGCTTTTGCGGCAAAATTGATAAGCTCACTCTCTCTGCGTCATCAATCGTGGTCTGCTTTGGGGATACTTCTGCTGTTTCTCTTCCGTCGAGGCAGCGACCTACCTCTGTCGTTAGTTTGAGGTTAGTTTTAATACCTGGTGGGAGACTGAAAACCAGCAGTGTTGCTGTCTCACTTCCATTTTACCACACTAACTACTATGTACCTAACTATTTCTTACAACGAACTTTTTGTAATGTGTTACCTAATGTAAGTACCTAATGTTTTGTGTTGGTAAATAAAAACTCATTCATTCATTCATTCATTCATAATATTGCATTGTCATTTTACAACACATTCCAATAACAGAAACTACCTAGTTCCATATTTATTAAAATATTTAAACTTAACATTGAGTATTTGTTCAATCGGTGGTGAACAAAGTCAAAAACAAAGTGAAGTTACACGAAACAATGTCAATGTGAAAACAATGTCTCCAAAATGGCCGCGAATAATAAAATAAATAAATAAATAAATATCAGGGACAATCTCACACAAATTGACCTAGTCCCAAACTAAGCTCTAGGCTTGTATTATGGGTACTATGGGTAAAATACACAAATTGCACCTTTCTCTGTTCTTTGGTTAATGAGGTCCCGACGCCGATTGCGCCGTGATAACAAATGGTACCTAATTATTTGTAACAAACGGAATTGGCTTCCCTTCCCGTAAATTTGGATAAACTTAGCCAATATCCTGAGGAGCAATATTTACGCACGGGCGCTGGCGCAAGTGAAAAGATCGAATGACGTGCGGAGTCCAACACGCACTTGGCCGGTTTTTAAGATAGAACAAATACAAAAACGTTTCTTGTATGGGGACCCCCTTTTATTATACTTTTTGACTTTTCTATTATTTGTTCCGCCGTTAAATCACATATTCCGCAAAAAAATCAACGGGCTATCTTTTACGGTTCAAAAGATACAGCTTTTTAAAGTTAGGACGGATGGACGGACGGACAGCGTAGGCTTAGTAATGGGGTCCCGTTGGATAACATACACACAAATAAAAACTTTTTTTAGTCGGTTGAAAATATCAAAACATGCAAAAAAAAACAAATTCGCTTCATCTTGCGTCTCACGCCATTCGCTGACCTTCTCTATGAGAAATAGCGTCCACAAATCAGTATCCCCCCCACTGCGGTCCAACTTCACTCATTACTCAATACATCAACCCCCCATCAATAACAACGTTTAAACGGAAACTAATGGGGTGAAAAAGACCCCGTGAGACTACCAATTTGGTCTTTATTACCAAGTAACTGTATAAAGCATCCGTCACTTTAGCACTTGCATAATGATCCGGTTTTTTTTTAATCATATGAGTGGATGTTCTAGCGGTGGGGGGGGGTTGTCCCAGTGGGACACTGGGACACTTACTTAGGCTACAAAAAAGACTCAGGTATTAAACGTATAACGTCTCGTTATAAATGACGGAAAAAAGGCTCTCAATTCGTCACGTGTGTATTTTTCTTTTTACAAATGGACAACGTAATTTACTCCAAAAGGTGGCAGGTCCATTTAAACTCACGCTTCAGCGCATTCGGTTCCAAAAATTTGTAACGTTGTATAGACTGTGCGTGTGCTGTCACGCCATGACGCCAGCGTGACGCGTGACACGGGTCCTGTCGTGACGCGCTAAATACGTTGTTTTACTTTTACTCACCTGACGGTTAACACATCTTGCATTTTCTCGCGCAGTGACACAGAATAAGTACTTGCATAGAAACCGGACTAAAAGAAACAGCAAAAGACTATGTTTGATCTTTTTCTATTTATGGCATTTATAACGAGTTAGAAAGAGATGTCGTTATATGTATTCTTTCGTTATCCTTCATGTTGTCACAAGGTTTTAAGACGTCAAATGGTAGCGATATGTCAATGTCAGCGAAGGTCCGTCACACGAACCTCCAGTATTATAAAATCATACGTCTTTTGCTGTTTCTTATAGTTTGGTTTCTTTGCAAGTACTTATTCTGAGTTCTGTATGTACAGACTAGTTAGAAAAGGATATCCGAGGCGCGGGCTTGTGCTAGCCGTGACGGTTTTATTGTGGGATGATGAATGATCAGTTTGAAAGGGGTGGGATGAAATAATTTAACGTAAATTTAATATTTCGTCGGTGAAACTGCAATACCGCGTAACTGACCAACTTAATAGGTTGTAAAATGCATCTTACAGACTTACTTTGAAAGGTGCATTTTGCACTTTCTTTAATTTGTTAGTTACGCGGTCGGTATTGCAGTTTCACCGACGATTTGATTGTCTGCTGTGGTGTAATTATGTCAGTGAGTGCTGGAATTCATATCTAACTTGACCTGTACAAAAGCGTGTTGAGGCTGTTCGAATCTCGACCTTGAATTGAGCGAAGCTCGCATGGCCCAACGAAAAGAAAAATCTGTAAATGACGGTATAAGGGCTGCACACACCTTTATGCGCATGTTTAGAGGCATTCGCGAATCCGGTACAACATTTTGAGCCTGTAAAAACAGTTGCGTATCGTAGCTACAGAATATGACCCTCGAAACGCAGGGTTCCCTCCATGACGAGACTAGTTACGGGCCTCATATACCCTTTCCAGTGGATCTCCTGCTACAAGGACTTGAGGGTTTTCAGTTTCAATTTTTTTTGTGAACCTACCTATGGTACCTACATTTGAATTTATTTGAATTTAACTTTGTTGTCGCACCAGTCCCTTACTATTTTACTACCATACTATTTAATTCAATGTTAAGTTTTCTGACAGCTGCATCAATAGAATTAGGCTTAAATGATATATATATATCATTGTATGTCGTCAGCGTAAATGTGATAATTGCAATTAGTGATGCACTCTGATATCTGCACAATACACAAAAAAAAATTGGCCCAGAATGGAACCCTGTGGGACTCCTCTTGCCACAGGCAAAGAAGAAGATTCTGATTGTGATCCGTCTTCATTACATACTTTTACATATTGCAAGCGTCCGGTGAGGTAGTTACTAATAAGTGTTAATTCGTCATTTTGTTTTTAAGTACAACTGCAGTTACAATGAAAATAATATATTCTCAAACATTAGCCAGTTTTTCAAACATTTTTAAGTTTAAACCTCCTAACACCTCGAGCGTAAGTGCACTCGACTCACAAATACTAAAGCGTTAATTCCACTTGCCACTTGCTACTTGTCACTAAATTATTCAAGGCCCCAGTGCCTCATTACTTGCGTCAGCATGGCAGTAAACACACGACGTGACGACTCTTACCTTTAACTTAAAAGAGCTTATCTGTAAAGTAACCCGAAACGAATTCGCACCATCCTAGCGACGAATAAAGTTGTATTTACCATACAAATGTTACAGTATTTTACGTTTTTTTCAGGCTTGATGTGACTCTAGAGGACTCGCACGGACTGAACGTTGAAGTTCATTTGCTTGGAGTTATTTACATTAACTTCATTATTACGTTAAGAACAGAGCTAAGGAACGCTTGAGACGTTACTGAAAACAATGCAAGAAACTAATTGTTTTAAATTTAATTAAAATAAAATAAATCAAAATAAAAAATATTGGCCGATTGCTACATAATCCAACATTGGGGCCAACAATATGTGACACGTCTCTATGTATATTAGTAGTGACATATAAGTGTGTCAGATATACATAAACTAGTGGGAAACATTTTAATTTCCAAACCATTCACCATAGCGTGTATTCATGTTCTATCCTCCTAAGGCCCATCATACAACGAAATTTGCCAATGGAATATGAACCTATTGTACATAAAATAGAGTCAATTTTCTTATTTGATTGTCAGTCATAAAAACAAAGGAAATTCCACCTTATCTCCTAAGCAATGGATCTTTATTCCATTGGCCGTATAATGTTAAATTTTTTAGGAGGTTAAAGCAATTTGTAATTTTACCTGTCAATTTTAGGTTAATCAAAGTTACGAAAAGTTAGAAATGTGCGTGTTAGCTTTGTTATTTCGAAATGTTTTTAACATCACTAAACGTCAAATAAATTTATTTATACCTACAGTAGGTGATCGAATTCGAGATAAAACATGTAAACGTACAGTTGTCAATGTCAAAGTGACATTCCAGGGGTATACAAACTTGTTTTTCAAATGTAATTTTTTAAATGTATGAATGAAAATGCCAAGAACATCGGCAGATTTATTGACATAACCACCTAAAGACCAATATTCTCCCTGAGGCCATAGCCCTGCGTGGTCTTTTCTTCGGCGGCGAGACATCGTCCTTTTTATTTGAAGGGCCCGGCTGAGGTTCCATAGTTCTTGATTTCCAAAGGAACACACACGAACAAATAGAAACTGTACACCAAAACTTAACAAGAATCAAGAACTTAACAACAGAAAGCAACGATACGAAAGGATAAACAAAAAGAAGCACATTCATTCGACAGATGTCAGAAAACGAATGCCGTATGTCCGTATTGCATCTTAGAAATATTAAAAAAAAACTATCAATGACTTTGAATATTAGACAATAACATTACAATTGTTATAATTATGAACCAAATGTTTAAAACTTCTTACCATTGCCAGTAGCATAAATTAAAACTCCATTATATATACGGAATAAAAAAAAGTATATTTACTGTTTACCTAAGTGTAATATTTTTAACTCTTCACACAATATTATATAACTCTGCTTATTATCATTTTTATTTTTATTTCAATGACTTTAAACTAACCATCACTTGGATTTGTTTTTTGATCTCGAATTCGATCTCCGACTTTAGCTTTTGCCCGTGACTCCATCCGGGTAGAAGTCGTCGGTTTTCCTTTGGGAACTACCAAATTTTCCGGGATAAAAAGTATTCTAAATGTTAATCCAGGGTATAAGCTATCTCCATTCCAAATTTCATTCAAATCCGTCCAGCCGTTGCTGCGTGAAAGAGTAACAAACTAACACACACACACACTTTCGCATTTATAATATTAGTAGGATTTAGATATTTTTTTTTCCAAAATGTCAAATGCGTAACAAATACGAAAATCATCATCAAATGCCGATTTCACACAACTGCCGCACCTGGTCCTGCGTCAGTCAATTCAATCAGTCATGACTGATGGTGATTGATGCAAAAATCAAAGCAACTGGATAATGATCATGCAAACATCAGCCACCGCATTAGACGGTAGGTTATCCGTCAGTCACAGCGGACTGTGGCAAAACTGACAGCAAAACCTACCGTGTAATGGGCGCCTTACCCTGACCGAGTCTGGCTACGACGCAATTATCCTGGAATGGCGGGTATTACCTTAAGCGCATCCTATTTCAGTCTAAGTAGTCGACTGCAATTAGTGTCGGCGCATGCGGGCTGAGAGATGGTTATTACTTACGGTATGGTCTTTAACAGCCGCACTCAGAGACGTCAATTAACTTTTAAGTTTGGCTAAAGTTTCTACCGTCAATTTCTTTGTTTACGCAGCAACTTTAATCAAACTTAAAAATTAATAGTGCGGCAGTAAGACTTAAAAGTCTTTTAGTCAGAACGTGAATTGACACTTCGTTAAGTATTTTTTTCCAGGTGACGTTAAAATAGTGAAGTATTTACTTAAGTTGCCATTCAGATGTGTTTTAATAATGCAAATAATTTTGCGATGAGCGCGAGTTTGTTACTGAATTTTGGATGTTTTCTTTGTATAAATACAAAGTACGATGGTATGGGATGACTTTAAAACAACGGGGCCTTTAAAATTTTTTTTAATCATTGATTGTGTGGTGTCAGTTATTAATGAGATTTCACAACTCACTTTTATTTGTTTCTTATGCGAGCGTAAACTATATGTAGTTTAAATATTTTCATTAAAGTAGGACATAAAACTTCAAATCAAAAAACCACTCACTTTTGACATGCTTGGAGTGACATTGGTATTGTTTTATACACAGGGATAACCAAACTAAACCCAATTTAAGAATCGAGATTTTAAGCTACGTAAAGTTTTTTTTTCTCCCGAGCCTCTGTCGTAGTTCACCCCAAATTTGCTTTAAATGACTCCTAACCCAATCAGTAGTTGCCAATACAATATTTTATATATTTTATTACGCGAGTAAATACAGGAGATATAGGAGATTCATTTTTGAAATTGATCAAAGTAACCACATTTTAAGTATGTGTTTCTCTAGACTTCTAGGGACGAAGCAAAACGTAATAGCGTTATCTATAAGGGTGATTCCATGAGCCTTTCAACCGCCGTCAGTCCCTTAATCACATTAAAGTCGAAATTTGTGTAGCTTTGGATGCCATTTTCGGTTATTTTATAGAAGTCTCTAAAATTCTATAAAATAACCGAAAATGGCATCGAAAGCTACACAATCTTCGACTTTAATGCGATCAAGGGACTGACGGCGGTTGAAACGCTCGTGGAATCACCCATAAATTGAATAACCTAACGAGTTAAAAACCCCGATAAAATCGGGAGTTCTACTTTCAGCGCTCATAATATATAACTCTTAAATGGCTAAACGGATTTTCATCATACCAAGCTAAGAACACTGTCGATTAACGTCCGGTCCATATGTTCAAACCGCGGGTAAGTAAGGTCTAAATTTAAATATGACACATGTTGGCACATGTCAAATTTTAACTCGAAGTCTCCTTATCTAACCGCGGTTTGAATATAGAGCGGCACAAGACACCTTTCTAACAAGAAAAAAAAGCTAAATCAAAATCGGTCCATCCGTTCAGGAGCTATGATGCCATAGACGTATACACAGATACACAAACACACAGATACAAACTCATAACACCCCTCTTTTAGCGTCGGTGGTAAAAATTAGGGTGGTGGTCCACAGTCAAATCGTGGAAGACCTTGTCTATATTTCCTTCAAGGGACGATTTTCATCTCCAGATAACACTGTCAGATAAATTTTAGGTCTGTCCAATCATAGTCCAGTCAAGGAATATGATAATTTTAACCGTCTGATAATTTTATCTGGGAAATTAAAAAAAAACACCCCTTAATAACTCAAGACACTTGTCAACTTGACCTTAGATCGTGACACTTTTATTAATAAAATATGTCGCCCGTCGCAGACTCGAACATTACCTCCCATTCGTCATTTTGACACCTGTCATCTTCAATTACCTGCGAAAATAAAGAAAGAGACCTCAGTTGATTGATCTAAGCAATAATTTACTGGTTGTTTGTGGCTTTATAAATTCATGATGTATTTTCTTTCAGAATAGTTTTTCTAGCTAAATGTTAGGGATTATTTTTATTTCCACCGTTTTGTTTATTTAGAACTAGCGACCCGCCCTCGCTTCGTTTCGGTTAATATGTGACGTTCTCAATATAAGGGACCTTATGGAGGAAGGCAGTTACGCTCTTCTTATTCTTGTAACTATACGAATATTATGGTAACAGTTCTAAAAACGGCGTAACCGCCTGCCTCCATAAGCTCCCTTTATATTGAGAACGTCACATATAAGTTAAGACTTTCATACAATGGTCCCCCTCCCATACCCCCCTTAAAGTTTAAATTTACAAAAATCCTTTCTTAGCGGATTACAAAATTCCGACTAATAATTTCTTATGTTATAATGATAACTGAATTTAACGTGTCCAATAATAACGTGATACAATCCACTTATAAGCTGGTCAAAGGATAGATTTGACAAAGTCCCAAGACCTCTCCAAAACGGACGTGCTCCCGGAATGCTCATAACTTTTTAAATTAAATGACAAAGCCCAACCGTATTTTTCGGGGAAAACTTCCCTTTGTACGAATCGATGATTTTCGTTCGTCAAACATCATAGAATGATTGTCGAGTAATCAAAGGCTGTATCCCTTTGTGCGTGACGTGCATTACAGAAAGGAATGAGTTTTGTGATAAAAAGGTTTTTATTTGAAGTATGACTTTGGGGGAATTGAAATTAAGCTTTTGTTTTTCGTGATTGTTTTGAGGAAGTTTTGTTCTTTTCTGAAATGTATTGATATGTTTAGTCTTTTTTTATGGCTTGGAGAAAACAAACGATAGTGAAAAAGGGTCTGAGACCCATAACTTAGGGCCGTATTAATAAACTAATCTTAGCTGGGATGTCCGTCACAAGAGTAATTTGCAAAAATATTGTACATAGTTAAGCGACGTTACGAGCTCAATTAAGCAAACGAACGAATTTCATTTTCGTGTAACGAAAATAAATATAATAAGTATGAATGAATGACTAATTTTCGTTACACAAAAATAAAATCCGTTTGTTCCTTAATTGAGCTCGCTTGCTTCAGGAGTTTTTTTAAATGCGTCTGGCAACAATGCTCCAAATAGGGTATTTCATCATTTTATCGAATTTCATTTCATCGAACGTATCATTTCATCGAAAGCTAATTTCTGCTGAAACCTTATTGTTTTCAGGTTATCTTAAGCATGGGTTACATAGGTTATGTTAGGTTAGACCTGTGACCACCAAAAAATTATAACTCCTGCACGTGGAAATTCAATGAAATGAAAATTCTGCGAAATGATACGTTCGATGAAAGGCGTTTCGATAAAGTAATAGCTACCCTCCAAATAGTATTTCATGTAAATTATAAAATTAAAAAAGTTTCTTTGAAATGGATTGAACGGAACGTCTTAGCAGACTTTAACTTACAGCAGAGAAAATAAGACCACAGCTGACGGCGCGGAAATTGAATCTCAAGCGTATAAAGCACAGAATTTTATTCGCAGCTTACTTAACGGCTCGACAAAAAAATTCACTAAGAAAACAGCGTTTCAGGGAAATCGCGTCGCGTCAGAGTCTCTACGAAACGTCGAGGAATGGCACTGACGGGTACGCTGTAGAAATGTTTACATAAAATTGATTGAAAAGCAATTTAATATCAGATTTTGTTGAAATTGGCAACTATAGCAGATATTTTTGAATTTTTACACCGGTATCGCGGGATTTCGATAGTTTTAGCTGTTTCTTGGTTTAAAAGATATATACCTACTCTAGTACTCTTAATTACTTATTCGAAATAATGAAAAAGCAAAAATAAACAAAAAATAAAGCAGAGATAGAAAAACTAGAGATAATCAAAGCAAAAGCATACTACAAAGTCATACACACTCCCGTCTTTTTCACGATCTACAAAATTCGAATTGATTTCGAAGATTGAAAATGCTGGAAAATATACGTCACATACAATAACAGACGTAGCGCAGAATGCACGACATTTCACAAATGGTCAAAAATAGAACAGCAGACAGAAAATAGAACAATTTGATTTGAGCGCGGCGACACTTCTCACGCGAGAATTTTAACCCCCCGTGCAAATGGAGGGGGTGCAAAAATGAAGTTTGAGTTTGTTCTTGCGAGACTAGCATTTGTCTTTGTCTTATATTCGTGTTTTTTTACTTTGTCTCCGATGATTTTTAACCCCGACGTAAAAAAGAGGGATGTCTTATCACATCCCTCACACACGACAAACTTATGTTTGTCGTGTGTATCTGTGTATCTGTCTGTGCCATTGTAGCTCCTAAACGGATGGATTCAATACTGGCTCTCACGCCAAATAACAACTTTGCAGCCTTGCGTAACAACTATTTCTATAACAAAGCGTTTTGCAAGTTTTATACCGCCCGCGGACGCAGAGCGCTTTCTTCATGGTACAAAAAGACAAAATGTGACGTTCTCAATATAAAGGGACCTTATGGAGGAAGGCAGTTACGCTCTTCTTATTCTTGTAACTATACGAATACTGTGGTGACAGTTCTAAAAACGGCGTAACCGCCTACCTCAATAAGGTCCCTTTATATTGAGAATGTCACAAATATTCTTGAGCTGTGTTGAATGGACTCGTACGAGGAAAACATTGTCTTTATTTATCTTGTAATACCTTCATTTTTATGGCGTGGGGAAAGCTAACGACCACGCAGTTCATCTGATGCCAGGGCTCTGAGCCCAAACGCATTTGCAATAAGCATTATTTTGTTATGACATAGTGAAATTTTCAGTTTATGATGAACTGGATACGTTTAATTTACGATATTGTATACAACTATAGTTTACTGGAGTTATCTAGTACTTGTTATTTTCATGCAATTGCTGGAAGAGAAAAGAAAGGTATATTTCTGTTTGGTTAGGTTCTGTTAGGCTACCCTAACGAAGGGTAATGAGATTTTACTTTGTTCAACACTATAGCTGCCTTTCCATAGAAGCGGAGACGAGCGGTGCGAAGAGGAGCTGGTGTAGGAATCGACCAATCACATTGGTTGTAATCCACATCTCGTCTCCGCTTGACTATTTCCATTGAAGCGGAGTTTCTCCGCTCCGCTCGTCTCCGCTTCTATGGAAAGGCAGCCTATCAGTACCATTTAACCCTTGATAACTGATTTTCTCACGTTAACCCCTTACCGCATAGGAATCCAAATGTGGTGTGGTGATATGTTTATGATTTTTTTTTACCTATGAAAATTAATCATATTTGAAATAAATATATTTTAATATAATGCTTAAAGTGTCTGTAAAACAAAAAGTATTTTTATTTGTATGTTGTGGGGTACTTTGCAATTTTACTGGCACTCGATTCTGTCGGGATACAAAAAACAGTGCTTGACAAAAATCTGAATGTTTTTGAAGTGAATTCAGCGTAATCAAGATGATTAATACGTTAAAAACATATTTTACTGCTACCTTTAAGCCTAATTAAGTGTATGATTACGATTGTTATACATAATATTATCATACATACTTAATTTTAGCGCTTTTTTGCACGAACCTTATATGGCTTCGTATGCATCAGATATATTAAAATAATAGTCACATTTGGCTTCGTATGCATTGTGAATTTTAAATCATTGCTTGTGAGGTTGATGAGAGATATGAGATTTTTCATTAAATGCCAAAGTAATAACTTAAGGAAACATTATCAATGACACGCTTTGCGACAGATTGTACTTCTTCTATCACTCTTTTAACTTCCAACTCCTATCAAGTCATGTTAATGTATGTTAAATTCGACGTTTTAGATTTTTTTTAAATACATATCAAGCCATTTATGGTTTGTTATTATTTAGTTCTGAAATGCATACGAAGCCATATATGGATTTTGAAAAATTCGTGTTGAAATTTTTTTTCCCTCTTTTGAAATTTACTCATAAAATAAATATTGTCTGTTAAGAAGAATATTTTTTTTACTTAATTTTACCTATTCCATGCGGTAAGGGGTTAAAAGATGTATCATATTGTAGTTTAATCCAAAATGTCAATATTATTTTCGTATTTATATCAACCGTCTATTGCTGGACGTAGGTACCTAACTTAATTTAACTTAATTAATGGCAGCAATTAGTGGTCCCTTGCCGCTCGCATCCAACAGATTCCTGGGTCACCCATCTACTGTGTTATTAGCACAGAAGCATTCTTAGTCCATATGGATCAGCAGTCGCAGTTTTTATATCGCAAATGTCCATGGGCCGACTTATACCATACAAGCACGAGATAAAATTTGACAGGTGCTAGGGAAATTAATACATCTATTCCATATTCCAACGTAAGACTAAACGCTTAAGGTTTAAAATAAAAGTGTCTCGTACTGACTTTTATTACCTTTTATTACTAAGTGACTATAGCGATTTTGACTTTTTTATAGCGTTGTCTTACTTTCGAATATGGAATAGATGTATTAAAATAGCACCTGCCAAATTTTATTGCATTTTTAATATTGCATTACCTGCAAAATGCATGCTAAGCCCGCAGGTGGCTAGTGTGCTTGTTACAAGCATACTTAGGGCCTGCGCAAACCGGTGGAGCGCAGCGCAGATCACTTTAACTTTATCAATGTATATTCATCCCTATTTTAATTACAATAAGGTATAAATTTAGAGCCGCAGCCGCAGAGTAGAAATCCCCCGTGGTGCTCCGAGGTCGGTCTCAGAGCATTCAAATTTATACCTTATTGTAATTAAAATAGGGAAGAATATACATTGATAAATTTAAAGTGATCTGCGCTGCGCTCCGCCGGCTGGTTTGCGCAGGCCCTTAGAAACATTTGTGAGTATATTATGGCGTCTGGATGTAATGGATGTTTCCATTGTCGCAGATGATCCGATGGCGCGGTGACGCATGATGCTCGCAGCGCCGGTCGCCGCTCTTCTGCGGCTGCTCATCATTGCCGGTGAGTCCTTTTTAACCCCCGAAGGAAAAGAGGGGGGTTTACAAGTTTGTCTGCTGTGTATCTGTCTGTGGCATCGTAGCTTCCGAAGGGATGAATCGATTTTGATTTAGTTTTTTTGGCTGAATGGTGAATTAATCAAGAGTGCTTTGAGCTAAGTTTCGTGAAAATCCGTCGGGGCATTTAAAAGTTACGAGCAAGGGCTCCTTTAAGGAAATGGGACCCAATTTTATCGGTGTATTATCTTATAAAACATGGAGGATGCACTTTTGCCGATCAAAGCTAAAAGCTATGGCTCTAACGGCCGTTTTCAGAGACGTCAATTAAGTTTTAAGTTTCATTAAAGTAGCTGCTGTCACTTTCGTTGCTATAGCAACCAATATTGTAAATACCATGGATGCAATGAATGAATAAATAAATAAATAAATACTTTAATTAAACTTGAAAATTAATTGACGTCTCTGAGTGCGGCAGTAAGGGCCGTATTAATAAACTGATATTTACTGAAAAGTCTCAAGATACGTCAAAATGATAGTTTTGTATGCCTTGACGTGTCTTGAGACGAGGATCACAGCCAAAACAGTTTATTCTTGTCATTTTATTAATCGACTTCAAAAAAGGAGGTTCTGTGTTTGACCCTTATGTTATGTATGTTTGTATGTACGTTTGATTATTTCAAAAACTACTGCACCGACTTGCAAAATTCTTTCGGAAATATAGGTAATCTTCGTACTTCTGTCCGAGATGGTTCTTTTCTTAGATATTATTTTCACCCGGCATTTGACGTCGCAAACTTAAAACTTCCTAGACTCCGCGTAATAAAATTCTGCTTATAATCGCGATTATCTCAATAAGTATTGTACCGATTTAAATCATTCTTCTGACAATACGTTACTACTACGTATACGTTACTACGTTACTTGCGGCAAACTTAAAACATCCGAGATTCCGCGTGATTTTGCTTATCTTTGCTATTATGATCACTAAAACGTATGATATAAAAATTTTATTCACATTTACAAATCATCCCAGTTGCAGTATCATGACTTACCAAATACTACTTCTTGGCGGAAGATTAAATAGTCCATTTGTTCGTTTTGCATTTAATTATATTGTGCAAAATTGTTTAAATAAATAAATAAGATGGTGGTAGCGAACTGGACATACCTTGCACAAAAAGAGAAAGACAATCTATTCACCACACAGGTAGATACAAAAGTGACAACAATACGAAAATAAACGTAATAGCACGGAAGTTGCAGCACCGAACGGACGCTGGCTCAGCTAATGCTGAGGTGTCACCTATGCTGAGGTACCTACTTATCACAACTCCCTATCATAGATATTTACTTCTCCTAGATATTTACTTCTTAAACTGACCAGTAATTAACAATTTACGATCAATAAGCATGCGCAATAAACCTGTTTTAACCGGTTTAATGTCAATTTAAATTATCTTTATTGCAATGGCAATTAAGAAACTAAAATATGATTGAATGACTTACTAATTACTGTAATAATTAGGTGTATTAGTAGAGACACTCGTGCTCAATAAATATAGGATACTTTTGAAGAAGATATGAGGATTTTTTTCAATAGATTATAATTAGTAACAAAAAAAATTCAGAATAACGTATGAGAAACGATGACAGAGCTTTTAAAGTGTTTCAACTTTATAATACACTTGCTTTTGCCCGCGCCTCCGTCCGCGTAGAAGTCGATTATCGCTGCTCCTTCGGGTACTTTTAAATTTTACGTAATTAAAAGTAGCCTGTATGTTAATCCAGGATATAAGCTATCTCCATTCCAAATTTCATCCAAACCCGTCCAGCCGTTGCAGTGTGAAAGAACTACTAGAAACTAGCACACACGCACACACACAAACTTTCGCATTTATATTATTTATTATGTCGGTGACTGCTATCTCAAAAACTTCATTATTTACCACATTCAAAATAATTGTCGCTGAAAGTATTAGTACAGTTTGCCATCAAATATATCTGTACATATCAGAGTGGTCAAAAATATATGAACATGCACTCTAACGCCTTGATAATAGAGTCGTGTTCAGATATTTGTGACCACCTTGTTTGCTGCAATATATATGATGGCGACTGAACAAGTAAAGTGCTACTACAGCTCGATGTTATTTAGATTTTTAAGCTTACTTTGGGAGGTCAGACAGGGGGATCAATTTTATTGAATTTCGTTGTTCACATCTCGCCACATATTGATGTAACAAACTCAAAATTAAACTTCCATTTTATTTTTAATACCTACCAATGGATAATATTTTTATACGCAAAAAAAATTAAATGCATCTAAAACTAGCCTATACAACGCGAGCCTTGCTACAGTCGACGCAAAGAAATGTTGTAGCTATCGGCACTGCGCGCACACGACAGCTGATGTCGCGCTCATGGAATTGTTTTCCTAGTGTTTTCCTCACTACGGTGAGGTGAAAAATTGTGTGTTTCACACGGCAGCAAAGTTATTTGGGTCTCAATGGCTTGAATCCCTCGTTACGCTCAGGATTTAATTTTAGAATAACCACTTTGTAACAAATAACTATTACATATTTCTTATTCATCATCATCATCATCAGCCGCGAGACGTCCACTGCTGGACAAAGGCCTTCCCCAAGGTTTTCCACAACGATCAGTCCTCTGCTGCTGCTGTCATCCAGCGGTTTCCCGCGACCTTTATCAGATCGTAGGTCCACGTTCGGTATTTGCATGATCGAATCAGGAATGAGGAGATTCACAGGAGAACTAAAGTAACTGATATAGCTCACCAAATAGCAAACTTTAAGTGGCAGTGGGCGGGGCACATTGCTCGTAGAACCGATGGCCGTTGGAGCGGAAAGGTTCTAGAGTGGCAACCGAGAACCGGGAGACGAAGTGTCGACAGGCCCTCCACAAGGTGGACCGACGATTTCTTATTACACCTTTCTAATTTAGTCATTGTGATTCAGTCCTTACTAAATCAGTCAGATTCAAACCATCCTTGCTTCTGAATATGATGCTAGCTTGCTGAATGCGATTACTTGACTAAATTCATTAACGACTGAATTAAGAGTACTAAATTTAGAAAGGTGTAATAAGCCTTTAAGGAGTTCCGATGGTCATCTCTGGCCTCCATCATCAGTTCTACTGTAAGAGATGGAGCCTTAGTAATGCAAAGGCTTACCTATGCTCTTACAGAAAATACCTAAATCGCTGTACGTGTGTGCCTCTAATTTTTCTGCGCTGCTAGGTAAAAGGCAGTATTTTACACAAAACTACTGTAGCAATTGCAACCTTATTACCCAGTAATGAGGTTGCAATTATTACAGTAGTTTTGTGTAAAATACAGTTTAGGGAAGTAACGTCGATTTAAAACCTATTACTTAATACTCGTAACTTATGTCTAAAAACCGTTACAGCACCATAAATTAAGTTATCAAAATAACTTAATGGGCTTTAAATGATGATATCGGAAATACCAACTTATATCTAGATAGCGCTGATTATATGCCGTGACTGGAACCACACGAGCGTAATTTTGTAAGTTGTGAGTCGCGTAAATATCGAAATTCAGTATACCGTCGTGTTGATACTGTTGATTGAGCCGGACTTTTGTATGGAATTTCGATATTTACGTGTGGCTTCACCCTTATCAAAATGTTTGCCGATACGTCATATTTGGTATCTGTGTATTTATCCCATAAAGGGCTTTGTGCGTGCAACCAGGCGGTTAGCACATCTTGTACGTACCTATTTTATACGGAGTGTAGAAATAGTAAGTAGTTTAGGGGTATATCTAGTTATAGTCACTGAACATTCGGACTTCTAGCTTTATCCACAACGAAGTTACAGGTCGGAAGTGCCCTGAATGGCTTCGAGAAAAGGATGGTACGACTGTGCTTGGTTTGCTTGACTAGGTACCCCCAGATAATAGCTGAAGCCATAGATACGCCAGACGAGGCGGGCCGTAGACGCATTAATTGTGAGGGCATCGGACACTGTCGAGATAGAGGTGCGGTTGAAATTATTAGGTATTTTCACCCTTGTCTCATTAATAAACGTAATTAATCTAAAAACGTGGAGCCATGTAAATGATGACCGGGACATAATTCCACTTTTTCATAATTCACGAAGTATCATTAGTTATAATTTGAATTCACAGCGGCACCGATATTGCTGAATTGCCTTTCTACAATCGTAGGTAAACAACCATTTTAAGCAAATAACTCGCGGAATACGTATGCATACTCTGTTCACCATATTAACCCACTAACCGACAGGTCTGAAAGTTAAGATACATGTACTCATGACAGTAAATATGAAAGGTATAATGATGGAGATTGAAAGTTGCTACAAAAACTCTTCATGGCTAATAGTAATTATAATGAGTTAAGAATTGTTTATTTGCCTTTACTGTATACGAGTGCTGTAAGTATAGGCGCTCGGTAATCCGGCGCACGCCAATCCTAAGATGCTGTAAAATTTTTATATATCAGTATACTATGGGCAGAGGAAAACAATGCTTTAAACGACACTTTACTGACTTTGAGCAAGTTAAGAGAAAATATTATTAACAAAATATACAGCAAGCTACAGCAAGCAGCAAGTTAAAAAATAAATTTATTTACGTTAAGCATCATCTTCCGCTTCCGCAACTGAAAAAATAAATAAATTAATAACTATAGTATTTTATGGTGGAAATTGATGATGTTATGTAGAATAAAACCTAAACAGACGATTCTCCACATAATCTCCCTATTACCAAGTCGTAGGTACAGTGGAGGACCGAAAGGTATATACACTTTTGGACCTTATTACAATGGAATAAGGAGAAAAAGTGTAAACATCTTTCTGTCCTCGACTGTACAAAAATACTTCTCAACCGAGAACTGCAAACTTCATTACGTAAACGGCTCAGCACAATGAGAGTCAAACCAGCACAACCTGAGCCCTAATCTACAGCCTTGCAGTTTAAATTTTTAAACAGCCTTCCAGTTTCGATACGGCTTCAGAGTTCAAGTAAAGTGGTTCTTGTACAGACGTATCAATTATGAAAGCTTGCATAAAATTGCGTTGTGCCTGGGATAAGATTCCTTAATCTCTTGCTAGGGTAGTTAAGCAAATATGAGGATTTAAGCAGGCTTGTTTGATGGGTGAACGTGAGATGAATATTTGCCCACATTATCGCCCGTATTTACGTACATTTTAACGATGAAAGCGGAATTTCCGTGTTGATTTTGTTGCATAGGGATCGGATCCTGTTATGCGCCGGGAGAGTAATTTTGAATATTAACTTGGTTCAGAGTTTACAGAAATCTGTCTGTTCATTCGTTAATTCAGATAAATTTACATGAAAATGGATTATGAACATAGCAATTTCTGTTGGGATAGTTTTTAATTTAGAATATAAATTGTTGATTTTATTTCATGGGACAGCTAGCAAAAAAAATTATTGTTCTTACTAACGGGTTCATTTAGTAATATAAAACGTGGTTCTTTTAAAATACTTATAAGTAGTCCTTTAGTCCTTAGTTCTGCAAATTCTAATGCTAGAAAAAGAGGCAAAACCACTTATCGACGTCACCTATTTTTCAAAAATGCTCGATCATATCAAAACTTAGCGCAGAAAAACTTTTCCCTCTGTCGACCCATTCCAGAATCTAGTCATGAATTTTTCCCCATAACTCTTGACAAAGGCGTTTTACAGATGACAAATCAGCGGGAACGGGAACGGAGCGCTTCTGGCCCGTGGGGAAATGTCGGGATGAATAATGCGCTTAACTCGGAAAATTGTCTTTGGGCAAATTCAGTAGGCTGGAGTCAACACGTGATAAAGTTGTGAACGTGGCCAGGGCAAGTTGTGATGGCTGAGGAATTTCGTGTAGGGAAGGTGCTAAGATTGAGTTATGTTATATATAATAATAATAATATAATAATCCAGCCTATATAACGTCCCACTGCTGGGCACAGGCCTCCACTCACAATGAGAGGGGTTTGGGCTATATAGTTCCCACGCGGGCCCAGTGCGGATTGGGAACTTCGCACACACCGTCAAATTGCTTTGCAGGTGTGTGCAGGTTTCCTCACGATGTTTTCCTTCACCGAAAAGCTCATGGTAAATTTACAAATTATATTTCGCACATAAATTCCGAAAAACTTAGAGGTGCGAAGTCCGGGTTCGAACCCACGACCCTCTGCTTAAGAGTCGGCAGGTCAAACCATTAGGCTACCACGGCTTTTTTTTATATATATAAATTACTATATGTACTTACAGTGACTATAAGGGCGCTGACACAAAAACCGACATCAAAAAAGGAGGAGCTCTATGTTCGGCTGTATTTATGTTCTTTTTTTTATATATTATGTTCACCGATTTCTCCGTCAGTTGTAAATCGATTTTGAAAATTAGTTTTTTTGTTTGAAAGGGTATAACTTCCGAAATAGTCCCATTGTCACCAAGTCAGAACCTGATGATGGAAACCATGAGGAATCGAGGGAACACTTCAAAAGTTATAGGCACACATACAGCGATTTTGGTATTTCCTGTTAACATCTTAAGAATTTGCATACTAAAAGCACCTCTTGGTGAAGAGGAACTGAAGATGATGACTGCCGGAACTCCTTAGTCGTAAGTGATTGACGTCAACAATTAGATTTCTTTATTAAGAATATATTATGAAGTTACTTCTTACTCATTATAATGCATGCATGTGGTGAAGTACCGGGAGAACTCCTCAATGATTAACGACCCTGCATCTTGGACAGCGACATTTTGTTAAGGATGATGAGAAATTGGTATTAGGCTATTGCTTCTTAATGTGATATTTATGTGTTTTTTAGTTAATCACAATAAAATTAGGTCCATCACTAAAAAGCGAAAAAAAATGTACAAAAAAATAAATCCGTCTTCAAAAACCCACTGAAAAGCGTTAAATAATCACCGGCCTCTTAGGAGTCCTAGGAATTGCCTAGTTAGCGCCTAATAGGTACATGAAATAGTTATATCGAAGTCGGTAGCAAGAATCATGTGTCATTGCTATTGTGTAACTATACCTACTTGACACTGGCTTGGATATATTTCATGTACCTATTATTATATGATATATTCCTTTTCAATTAAATACAAATATTTATTTTTTACTTAAAACAGATGCAAGCAAGCAAATTATACAACTACCTATGCCAAATTTCAAGTTGATGGCATCCGTTGCTGAGAAAAACTGCTGTGACATACAGACAGACGGACGGATAGACAGACAACGAAGTCTCACCATAAGGGTTCCTTTTTTACCATTTTTATACAGAACCCTAAAAACGAAAGGGTATATACAAGCTGTTAACACATTCGCTGCCACCTAACCTTCAATTGTATGTATTTTTGACACACCAAGTGTGCCACCGGTGCGACTATAGAGTGTTAAACACGGAGCTAATCCAAGGAAAATTTTACGCTATTTTACGCTAGTGTTGCTGGAATAATGGCTTCTAGCATAATCAAAGCAATAATAGAATTACCATCAGGACGGCTAGCACAAGTGGTCCACGACTTGGTTGCCGCTCGGATCTCCCATTCTAACTAATATATAACGATAGAGACGCACTGAGCGCCAAGTGAGAAATTACAAGTTGTGCTAGCCACTCAGCAATGGCGTTTAATCAGTGTCCTGCGAACGCTGTCTGATCCTCGATTGCGCAACTAGGTATTTACTGAAGGTATAGGAACGTATACAAGTTTCGTGTCTAACGCTACGATGCATTGACAATAGTTATTAAACTGATGCACAAAGCGGTGTTTGTGCTGAAGCATCCAGAATTATCCACAATTATAAAATTAGTTTGTTGGTATTCCCTGGCCTTAATAATTGTAAAGACAATCCAAAAATTTGAAAACTTATGACAAGAATAAATAAAACCGTTACAATATTTTGTCCCTGAATTGAATTGAATTTGTTAGAATTTCCCTAATAAATTATCATATCATTGCCGACATACTAGGTACAGTCAAGGTCATAAATATGTATACACTTTAGTACCTTGTCACTTTAATGGCTGTGACCTAGCCTAGCCTAGTTGGTAGTGACCCTGCCTAAGAAGCTAGCGGTCCCGGGTTTGAATCCCAGTATGGGCATATATTTGTGTGATGAGCGCGAGTATTTGTTCCTGAGTCATGGATGTTTTCTATATATTTAATTATGTATTTCTGTATATAAGTATGTACATCTTTGCCTGGTACCCATAGTAGGTACAAGCCCACTGTTTTTTTTTTTTAGTTCCATTATTCTGCAGAATTGTCTAACTTAGTATCTTTACAAATTGTCAATTATAAGGTCGCGTTTCCAGCAGAGCAGCTATGCTAAGCGGTGTGTGAGTTAATTTCCGTGTTGCCGAGAAGCAGTGTTAAGCACTTTGCATTTGTGGAGGGTAAAGCGGTGGTGAAAGACAAGCAACCACGCATTACGTCTTTGTCCTCAGAGTTGGCAAATCATATTTTGCGCTCACGAGATTGCAAGTGTCCAACACTTGTTATGTAACCTGCTCTTGCCTAAACACTTTTATGTAATCTGCACAAAATGTAACCTGCTCTAGCTTCACTCGATGGCCCCAGCGCTGGCTTTTATGCCAGCATTATGCTGAACTGGAACCATTTCGTGACATAAGGCCTTTTTGTTTGAAGTCTTCTTTTTTGTATTGTCTTTATATGTCACGAATAAACGTTTTTTCTTTCTTCTTGCTTTCATAGTCCTCGAAGACTAACTACCAAGTGAGCTGTGAGCTGAAAATGGAAAGGCAAAAACCTCCCACCACAATTGACATCAACCGCAAATTGTAATCAATTTTGTTGTCAACAGGTGGCGCCTCCTTCGTCAACCCGTACACCAACGACGAGGTGCTCAGCCAAGTATGGGTGGAGATCCCCTCGTCCCCCACCGCCCTGGGGGGCGACGTCCACATCCACGTCCACGGCGTGGCCGGCAGCCTGCGCGTGCGCCTCGCTCGCGACGACGACGATGGCCGCGTCCTCTTAGCCGTCATGCCTCTCACCCTCGACTCTGAAAGCCGTATGACTCTCCCTTGCGGCTATTTCTCACGAGGAGGGACATACTTCGTTGAACTACTTGCAGAATCAGACTATATAAACGAAGACTACGAAAACAACACCAGCGTTACCAAAAGAGACGTAGTTGAAATTATAGACGTTGATAGTGATCAAAGTGAAAAACGTGAAGTGAAAAGGGATTTAAGTGACAGTAAAGGTCGTTTAGTAGAAACTGGTGAAGGAATAGTAAAGTCTTGGAAGTTTGATGTGCTCTGGCCTAGTGCTAAGTTAGATGTGACGCCGGAACAGATCCAGACGTATCCTGAGAGGCAGGTGACGGCAATCCTGGAGTTTCCGAAGGTTGTCTGTGCTCCGCTGCTGCAGAGCGCAGATTTCTGGTTGGAGTTGCTTTATTGTGGACACTCCAGCGGAGGAGCGGTGTTGTGTGATGGAAAGAACACTAGTTCACATGCTCATGTCTTGTATTCTGAAGCGGTAAGAAATAATACAACTTGATTACAAAATATCGTATTAATCAGGGAACCTAAATAACTACGTTGCGATCTACATAAGCTAGGAACTGTGGTTCACCCTTGAATCACCGACACTCATTTCATAGAATGTTTAACTTCGCCGAATTTTCATTTCATTAACAGGCATTTCCACGTATATTTTTTTGGTGGTCACAGTGTAACCTAGCCTAATCTACGTAACGAATGCTTAAGATAACCTGAAAACAATGAGGTACCAGCAGAAATTAGCTTTCGATAAAATGAAATTCGGTGAAACGATACACTCGATGAAATGTTAGTCGATGAAACAAGGAGCACTGTATATATTTCTAAATGTATGGATTGACATGCAAGCACATGATAGCCTACGTCACTCTAACAAAATTCTTAGATTCTTATTTCACGTTCACATCGCAACTATGATATTACGGTCATTCTCCGAGCGTTTCAACCGCCCGTCGTACTTCTAATTAACGCGTCACCTAATAATTGGCTATATAGACAACTAACGTCAATTTTAAAGCTTATTCCCAGCACAGGCCTGTATTATCTATGGTTTAGCATTTGGTTCTATATTAAATTTTGTGATATAATTAACAATTTCGGTGACTCGTTAATTAGAAGGACGACGGGCGGTTGAAACGTTCGGAGAATGACCGATTATTGGGAATTGGAAACACTTTTCATGGGTCTTATTTTAAGTATCCAACGAATTATTTATTTCATTAATTAATTATTAGAAAATCCTTTGAGCCGCTTTTTTTAACCGTCATGGTTATTATTCATAATACTAGTAATAATAAACAGGTTCTTACCGCAGTTTGAATTAATTTGTTAATTTCGACGTGTTGTATCATGATCACGTGAAAACGGGAGTGCTTATTGTTGAGGTGACTTTCGAGTGAGTTCCGGTAGGAGCGATAGTAAACGAACGACGAAGGTAGACGCACTCGGGCGCTCGGGCAATTATAACTTAATAAAAATTGCCCGTGTAAGTGCACCCTAAGAGCGTTTGCGCACTGCGTCCCATCCGAATCCGAATCCGCGAAATGTTCGGAGCAGTGGTACCATTTGTATGAGAAATCGGATGACGGATTTCAGATCTAGTGCGCAACCAGAATAGAATAGAATAGAAATAATTTTATTGACAAACATTTGATACAATGCATAGGTATAACACAAAAAACAAACAACAAAATACTTAAAGGTTTACATTTAGCAAAGTATCAAATAGTGTCAAATATCAGTCGCAGTCATCCCAACCCAACTTTTAATTTTAACCAAATATTATTAGGGTGATGGTACCAGTTTTGGACACTAAGCTAACAGGCACCAATAATGGACACTTAAACCTTAATTCAAAGATCATACGGTTATAAACTTATTGTTGCAAAACAAATGAATAACCCTTATCTTCTTCAAAATAAGAATCATGTGTCCATCATTGGTCCATTGGTCCTTTACTGGTGCCCTCACCCTATACTGTCTTCCATTTTCCGAAGAACCTTTACCATTTAATCTACAATGTGACCTGTTACCCAGATGCACGGTTTCCCTGGTCGACGCACCATGACCCTGCGCTGCGAGCTGTTCGGGCAGGCCGGGGACTACGCGCTGACGCTGAGGCCGGCGGCCGCCGGGCCCCAGGACCTGGCCACTGCCTTCATCAAGGTCTGTGATCAAAACACTTCTACAGGAAAATTGTTTCAATTATTGACGACGCGGTTAGCCTAGTTGGTATTGACCCTGCCTACGAAAACGGTCCTGGGTTCAAATCCCGGTATGGGCAAATATTTGTGACGCGAGTATTTGTTCCTGAGTCATGGATGTTTAATGTATATTTACTCGTAAGTATGTACCTATATTTATGTATTTCGTTGCCTAGTACCCATAGTACAAGCCTAGAGCTTAGGTTATTTTATTTATTATTTAGTTATTACCGAGCCGCAGTGTTTCACTGGAGTACCACCCGTTGACAGTTCTTCTGGAGAATTAAATAAATAAATAAATAAATAATCGTTTATTTAACAAAAACAGTTTGTTACATAAATATACGGTTTGTCCATCAGACTCCAAACTAGGCTGAGCCTGTATCTTGGCAGTCTGCGAGTGCGATTAACATGATTAACGACAATACAAGATAGGATACTATTTAATTATTAACAATTATTAACAGTGCTTAAATCTATATGTGCGTGCGTGTGTGTGTGTGTGTGTGTGTGTGTGTGTGTGTGTGTGCGTGTGTGTGTGTGTGTGTGCGTGTGTGTGTGTGAGCGTACAGCAACAACATTCAGGCAAAAGTTAGCATTACGTTTTAAATTAAATTAAGTTTTAAACAAAACAAACAATTACTAAAAGAGTGGAATGCGTTTCCGACGTCTGTATTTCCGAGTGCATATAATCTGAACCTATTTAAAGCTAGGGTAATAGGCATCTTCTGGGTGAGCTCGCTTCATCGTAGACTGAATCTTCGTCCTCCAAGGGCAAGAGTTAGTCAAGACCAAACCCATTATCAATAATAAAAAAAATGGCCACAGAGTTTCACTAGCGGATTTTCGATTTCATAGAAAATGTATCTCACCTTAAGCGTGTGTGTGCTTACACGGTATTAAACTACAGTTTCGAGCGAAGCGAAGCGAGCTGCTACATGGTTTCAAACAAGCCCATTTGTTTGACGAGCACGCCTATCTGCGTTAAAAGGTCATACGAAATTTGGTTTAAAACCACTGTCCACGTTTTTAAACCGTCGTTTAAAAACGCATTGTGTCAATCCCGAAAATTTTGTTGTAAAAAAAATATTAAGTAAGTGTAATGCAAAAGCCGTGGTAGCCTAATGGTTTGACCTGCCGACTCTTAAGCAGAGGGTCGTGGGTTCGAACCCGGGCTCGCACCTCTAAGTTTATCGGAATTTATGTGCGAAATATAATTTGTAAATTTACCATGAGCTTTTCGGTGAAGGAAAACATCGTGAGGAAACCTGCACACACCTGCAAAGCAATTTGACGGTGTGTGCGAAGTTCCCAATCCGCACCTGGGCCCGCGTGGGAACTATAGCCCAAACCCTCTCATCGTGAGTGGAGGCCTGTGCCCAGCAGTGGGACGTATATAGGCTGGATTATTATTATTATTATAAGCGTAATGCATCTTAGCTAGGCGTTCTTAGATAAAAATAGTGCTTACTTGTACAAAAAAACAGCGAACTAATTAAATTTAAATATGTTTTTATAATGCAATAACATCGCATCATACCCCAACACTTTTCCTTCCCGCCTTCCTAAAAACCCTCTTCAAAAAACGTAAACGAGTGCCCAAAGAGGGCACCCTCATAAACATCCCAGCAGGAGCGCCGATAAATATTTAGGCAGCCACAGGTTGCCCTGTGAGCCCAATTCACGGGAAAATATATGGCGAATGTGTTTAATTCGCTCAACAAAAACCCATCGGCTTGGATGAAAGTGTAGACACGTGGGGAAATTGGAAATTGCCTAGTCACAAGAACGCTAAAGATTATTTTTAAAGCCAAAACGATATTAATAACTGCAATGATTCTTAGGCGTCATCTCCACGGGCGAAAGAGTCGCAGCGAGTCCATCCTACTAGTATAGAAAAGTTATTTGTTATGCAAGGCTGCAAAGTTGTAATTTGGCGCCAGACCCAGTATTACGAGCCTAGAAAGTGGTTCAAAAATAGAATCCTGATCGTAACGAAGGATTCAAGGCCTCGATACCCAAATAACTTTGCTGGCGTGCGATACAATTTTTCACCTTAATGCAGCGAGGAAAACACTTGGTGTTGGAATAACAATTGCACCAGCGCCACATCAGTTGTGGCCGTCCTCGCGGAGCACCCCCTCCGCGCACAGCACCAACATTACTTACCACGCTAGCGGTTAATGGACTTTTGCGCGCAGATTTTAACCGACAAAGAAAGCCTTTCCAAGCTGGTGAGGTGAAAAAGTATTTCCGCGATAATATCGCTCGTGGAGACAGGCCCATAGAGTTTGTATTGAATTTGATGGCACGGCGAGACTATCACCGAGTTTCTTTCTTCCGTGAAGATGACGCCTTATATATAAGGCGCCATCTTCACGGAAGAAACACTTATTACGTTATTTGCGTGTCATACGCTCACAATTTACATCTGTTCACCGTTTTGGAGTAGACAGGTATCTTGTATGTACTTTTACATTTTCATTTATCTCTATTTAACCCCCAACGCAAAAAAGAGGGGTGTTATGAGTTTGACGTGTGTATCTGTGGGTGTATCTCTATATAAGAATAAGAATAAGAATGATTTATATCTGTCTGTGGCATCGTAGCTCCTAACCGGATAGACCGATTTTGATATCGTTTTTTTTTTTATTAGAAAGGGGACTTAATCGAGAGTGTTCTTAGCTTGATTTGATGAAAATCCGTTAAGCCGTTTAAATGTTATGTGCTCTGATCACGATTTGTATTGTATTTAGTAATAATAATATGAGTTTTTATTTGCAACAGAATACAAACGTATAGTTTTATAGTAATTAGTTGTCCCTTTTTAGCGCGCTCTGTAGAAGTCAGAGTAAAGAGTAATCCTCTTGTATAATCGCACAATAACTATATATGCTTGAAGTATTTTGACGAAGAGACCTCGTCGTGTTGTTCTCCTAGTCATTACATTTATTGTAACGTATTTGACCTTACATTTGTAATGTTTTCATTTGTGCTAGTTCTAATAATTAATATTTGTTACTTTATTACCTTGTAATGTAACTTACTTTTAAGTATTATTGTATTTTATATTGGAAAAAATGACCTTCTGCTGGAGTTTCTTGCGGCGCTTCTTCTCCGCAATGATGGTCTTGTCCGAAGCGCTGGTAGATTCACTCTATATTACTGACGTGTAAAAGAGCCCGTATGTGGCCAATTTACTGAATAAATATTTGAATTTGAAAAATTTGAATTATTGTGGCCTTATCTTTCATTGTGACATTCGAATCTGACAGAAAGTGACAAAACATACTTTTACTAAAATAGGTTTGTGCTTTTATGAACCAGACAGATCTCAGCTAAAACTAATATATTCACGGCTAGTTTTTATCCCTGAAAATCTACGTAAACAAAATAACGAGAAATATCTGTTTTTTTTAACCAAAAGAACTATTCCAGAGCTTTTTTCCAGCCCTAACCAATAGTTAAAAGAAATATATTGGTTTGTTCATTCACCTAGTTACTTTCCACGGAAAAAGTGAACCCGGCCGTTATTGAGATTCATGGCCCGAAGCAACTGCCTCCCGGCATACATATGTAGATTACTCGTACTGACCCGTGTTTTCCTTGCCGCTCAGTAAATTGATCTAATTTTAAGGGTTGAAGGCGATATTGGGCGTTGAGAGGCAGTGGCGAGCGAAATCTCTCTTCATTATAGTCGGTTTGCTCAAATAGTTTGCATGCTTTGATGTGCCGCTACAAAGAAGCCGCCGGCGCATGCACAAAGCGGTGTCGGCGACTTCAAAGGTCTGTACACCCGCAGTATGCGCTGGTAAGTCGCGGCAAGTAGTTGTGTTTAAGATTAATATTAATAAAATGTTGACATCATAAGTATGTGTTTTTTATTTTCTCCTTTTTGATTATTTGTCACTATTTAAAAAATAATATATATTAAATTATTCACAAATGGGTTAATTGTTATTCAGATATAGTAATATATGGTTTCCATAGCAGTGTGTGGGTGTACTGCTATGTTATTCTGCTGACACATCGTCGTTCAGTTCTACTCATTCGATGAATAGCCGGCGAATTTACGTCGTCGTCGTTACGTAAATTCGCCGGCTATTCATCGACTGAGTAAAACTGAACGACGATGCGTTAACAGAATAACATAGCTGCACACTTAACTATTTGAACGAACGAACACATTGTCGACACTCACCGCACAGCCGCCACAGTATAAATAAAGCAGTAAAGAAACCTATGGACAAACGTTAGAAACCCGCCACAGACAGCACTGCCATGTCACTGCCATGACAGGGGTATTAAATAAAACTCAGAAATTAAAATCACACAATAATCAGACGGTTTTTATTTAATAATCACTCGTTTTTACATATATTTGAAAGTGTACTAAAATATTATTCGTGGTATTTATTGGAAGAAAATAAAGAATAATCAATTTATTATTCGAAGAAGTGGTTGAATAATTTATTCGTGAAAACATTATTCGAGAATAATTTTATCGCGAATGATTGTTTATTCGAATGATTATTTAGACAAAAATTTATTCGAATAATGCCCAACTCTGCCCTGACCCACCATAGAACTGTGTCACAATTACATTTAAAACAATTTATTTGACACCTCAAATTTCATTTATAACGTCGTCACTGTGACACCGTTGTATGGTTCCATTTTGTCGATAATAACATATATATATAAAGATAGAGCAATATCGCCATACAAAATCTTGAAAAATGGCATCATTTTTAAAATGATAAAAACAAAACATCAAAAAAGGTTAATATTTGGTCACGTTCCTAGTTTTTTTAGAGCGTTTGCTTCATAATGAAATTCATTTCTAGCTGCTTTTAAAGGTTTTTATAATGTTCAAGATTTAATTAAATACTTTTACTAGCATTTATAACGTTGAAGCTGTGACCTCGTTTCTGCTTATCCGTAGCATGGCGTATAAAAATTGGAAGTTCTTGATGAACATTTTCAAATTAAATTAAATAAAAGTACTTAAATTAACGTGTCATGTGGGTTTCGTATATTAAAATATACACATATACCTGTACCATATTTATTGAAAACACGTTTCCGTAACAACAGTCAACATTAATTATCAACATCGGACGCCGCAAACTACATTAAACAGAAATGAACGCAAATATTTATATTAATCATGCCTTTAATTATTTTTTGAAGTAAAACTTTTCATTCGCAATCATACTAATATGCTAAGTAATAAAATGCTGTAAAATCATTCGGGTAGCATAGGGATCAGCCCAAGCAGCACGCAAGCTGTATAAGAGCTTATGTATACAGTCCTTAAAATGCTGAAACTAGAGTTATAATGGTTGTATAAGCTCTTATACAAATTTTGTGCTACTTGGAAGGGGACTATCTCACACAAACATTTTCTCATACCGGGAATAGAACCCAAATTATTTCTTTCTCATTTATACATTATAATATTAGTGCAATAGTGTGATTATTATGAACAGCGACCCGAACATAACAAAAGTTATTTTCTGATTTCAAAGAACCTCTTTCAAATCATCAGCAGATCCCGGATATAATTATCAATTTCAAAGCCTGAATTCCAGTTATTCCCTCCAATAATTTCCTTGAACGTTTGTCGACGTGATTCTGCCTAATAGTGCACTAGTCCAGAATCAGTGCTAAATATGCGGTGGATAACGGGCTATTTTGATTATTATTATACATATAATGATATTAATACAATACAATACAATACAAATCGTTTATTTCGGACTACGTACATCCATAGGGTTAGTAAGTACAGTGTTCTTAGTAATAGGGTTAGTGATATACATTATTATTAATAATAATAATAATTGATTGATGTGTCTTTAATTGATGTTATATTAAATTGATTATCGATTTTACTAATAGGCAGTAGATTTTCAGAAATAGCCCTTCCATTCTTGTTATTTCCGCAGCGATTCTTCAGTAAAGCGAATAATTGCGTCTGTTTAATTAATTATTGTTTGCGATTTGACTCTATTTGATGAATATTATTTATTGGTAATTTAACATAATATTAATATGCACACAATTTTTTAAATTACATTAATTGCAGTTCTTTTCACGTTATTTTTGAAGACTTCGGTCTGCTATTATGACATGTACGATACGGAGTTTTAAAGAAAAGTAGGTTAAAGAAATCAGTCAAGTGTTACCTTCAACACAAAATGAAAATGAACGAATTAAAATTAAAAATCAGAACTCAGCCCGTCATTTTGAAATTGTAATGCACCTTGAAATGAACCTTGATGCTTATTCTGCCTTGCTCTACCTGAGAGATTTGGTTTAAAGGTACTCCCTCGCTGGGAGCATTGCTTGTAATGTAACAATTAAAGATTAGATTTTGAGCCCCATTCTGATGTACTAATGCTCGAATCTGGGGGGCGATTTTTGACTTTCGAGTGTTCGAAATCAAAGTAGAATGATAGAATATAATAGCACACGAAAATATATCACGATTATTTTAGCATGAACCCGTTATCCGTATTTTTGAAAGCCCTCGCTCGAAAGCTAGTGATTGACTTATTATATTCACGTGTTTCGTTGTACGCAGAAAGTCGATGATTATCAGTTTTGTTTCAATCATATTTTAAATATAAATAAACACGACATAATTAAAAGTTGTAATTGTGGCGAGAATATTATTATTTATATGCACTTTCAGCGTTTTTAATACTGTTTACCAAAAACTTTACTATGAAAATTAATAAATGAAACTTTTACATGGTTCTATGTCTACGATATTTGAGGTTTCCGTCAACTTCCGTCCAAAGAGAATATAATAAATAAATGGTGGGGACCACTCGTTTTTAAATTTTCTATCGCTCGTATTAGAAACCCTTCAATTCCCTCACTTTCAAATGAAACTTTGGAGCGATCGAAAGTCCAAAATAAGCGCCGAACCGATCATTCCAACACCCTTTAGCAAAGTTCGATCCCTGCTGCTCAACCGTACCAAGAGATTACACACTGAATACTGGGTGAGTCACGATAAATGCAGGCAGGCGAGGGAAGCACTGCCTACCATTAACAGTCGACTCTCCAAGGCACTCCTCCGTCTTAGCAAATCTCGACTAAGGACGGTAACCAGTGTCTTAACAGGTCACGGACCTTTTAACAAACATATCTTTAATTTAGGAGTCACAGACAGTCCTGTGTGCCGTGCGTGCATGGAGACAGAAGAAACAGCCGCCCACGTCGTACTACACTGCACCGAGGTGGCGCAATACAGGGCGTAACACCTCGGTCCGATGAGGTGTCCCCCGAGGTAACCATTGACATCAAAGGTCTGGTGGGCTTCCTCAAGGAGCTGGGATGGCTAGATTAGTATAGAAATCCCACCCACATGCAAAATAGGCGCTAGACGTCGAGTTGCGAAAACCAGCCCGCCTTTAAAATACAAAATACAATACAACCCCCTAAATTGTTACATTGCAATCGAATGCTCCCGGTGAAGCACCATAATGTCAATAAAACTTTTCAAACGCGGATGTTTTATTGAACACATGATACCTAACCTAGGTCTTGAATACACATTACACGTCTTAAGTGAATTAGAGCCGCTCGGCTTATAAAAGAAATATGAGCTTTTAGCCCGCCCTACAACATAAAACATTTATTTTCTTTGTTTTGTGTTCAGATATAATTCAGTTCGCGTGGGTTCAGTCTATTACGTGGTTTAATTTCTTAACGGCAAATTCTTCCATTATACCAATTAAAACACACTAAAAGAATCATTTAGTAATATTAATGGGGTGACAAAGGAATATTGATTACTTAGCGTCTCATTTTTGTATTACCACGGGTGTATTTTTCGTATTTACGTAGGTATGGTTTGCACACAACGATTCGGTTCGGAGGGTTTTCATTTCACCGATTTGTTGTTTCACCACACGAGCATTGTGTGCTAATTAGTCTATATTAACTATAAATATATCCTCAATCGTAACTATACGTATTATACGAGCAATATCTATCTGTATAAATCAAAATCAAGTGCCGCATACATGACAGATCACCAGTTGAAAACGGCTCGATTGCTCCGGTAGATTTTTATAAAAATGAAAGAGTAGATCTGTCAAGGTATCTTCGGGAATATTCGGGTTCGAAACGAACAACGCTCGTGTATGTTAAAAAAAAACATAAAATAATAAAAAAATGACAACAACACTACTCCATAAGAAAAAGCGTTTGATAAAATTTCATCATCATTTAAGAGCTATGCTCTTGTCGGTGGAGTAATTTCCATTCTGTTCTATTCCAAGCCTTATCTTTAACACTGATACAGCAAAATTAAGCGAAATGTATAATATTTTCCGTAAACTTATATAACAGTATCGGTGTTTAACGACTTATTTTCCCAAGACAGTCACTATCAAGCGGCAATAGTGATATATTTTTTCCTTTATCCATCCTTCCAATTAGTCCACAATCACTGCAGGGAATAGGCTTTTTTGTCATGTGTCAATCTGCCCGCCCTGTCCCGCACTTTCCTAATCCAGCTCTTCCTTAATTACCAGGTCATCTGACCATCGGGCAAGAAGCCTAATGACCGCTTAAGTTTCTGAAGTGTGTTAAAATGTTTGTATGTCATTACTCATTACCAAACACGAGACTGTGTGAGTCCTGGACCTTCGGAAGGCGTACGGAAGCCGTTCGGAAGCCGAAGCCAAAACGCGGAGGCCCTTTTTACAAATTTGTAACACACTATGTAAGTATACTCCTACGGACAACCCCCGGTTAGTATAGATAGAAACAAAAATAACAAATGGGCTATGCGGATGAAATAATATGGATTAGTAAACTGGACTATGGATGCCAATGTTTAATAACTTTGGTTAAAATGACAGACGGCGACCACCACCTCAATGGAATGGGCTTCCGTGTGGTGTCACGGGCAGCTCGCCACCACTTGCCCCAATATTTGTTATTATTCCTCTCGGTTTACCCTGGCGTCACCGACACTTATTTCGTAGAATGTTTTACTTCGCCGGATTTTCATTTCATCGGCAGAAATTTTTACGTGCTGGAGTTATAATTTTTTTGGTGGTCACAAGTCTGACCTAACCTAACCTAGGTAACCCAGTATGATAACCTGAAAATTTTAAGGTTTCAACAGAAATTAGCTGTCGATGAAACGAAATTCGTTAAAACGACACATTCGATGAAATTAGTGTCTGCAAAACAAGGGGACACCATTATTAACATTAAGCACATCGTCATCATCATCTTGAGCATTTATCCGTACAGTATTGGTCTAATGCCTTCCCAAATTGTCTCCATAGATTCCAAGATTGAGTCTGTCTTCTCCTCATACCAAAAAATATCACATCATTTTTATCGCATGTTATTCCTGAAGGATCTCCATAAATTCAAATTCCACGTAGCGTAAATACAGAGCATTAAAAATCATTATTTTTAGGAGCCATTGTATAAAAGCTGATTTTACGAAGCTCGGGGAACTTTACGAGTTTTAGCCGAAAGCGCGAATTGAAAAGTTGTTGCGACATTTTCATTTGACTGCCTCTTTTTTTGTTCGGGTTACCGACTTTGTAATTATCTTGCGAATTATTAAATTACTGTGAAATTACGGACGTTGCTTTTAATTTAATAGGTACAGTTAATCTAAAATCACGGTGTTGAAGATTTTTATCTGGAGCCGTTAAATATAACAATATTAAGTATTTCAAATTAAACATGAACTGAGTTTAAAATAAAATAAACATTGATACGGTTTACTCACGTGTTAGTCAGAAAACGGCCCAACATGTTTTGGATTCGTTAGGGATACTTTATGTGTCTTTGAGATTAAGATATTTTTACCTATGTATCCGTATTTGTTTGTATTGTGTTGGGACACAGGAGTGTTATTGCGGGCGCTACTCCCGTACAGTCAGCATCAAATATATCGTAACAACCAAAGTGACCAAATAATTCGTAACACCATATATTTTATATGGTGTCACGAACTGTTTGGCCACTTTGGATGATACGATATATATGATGTATGACTGTACACTGGGGACTAGTTAACCGTAGTTTTGAAGAAAACGACCAAAGCAAATTTGTTTTATGATAGATTTGATACTCTATGAAGTTCACAATATAGTATAAAAATTATTGTAGAGGACATTGCCTGTGGTCGTTTTCTGCGTAACTACAGTCAGTTGACATTGTGTGAATTAATTAAGATGCAATGTACAGTCGCCATCATATATATTGCAGCAAACAAGGTGCTCACAAATATCTGAACACGACTCTATTGTCAAGGCGATAGAGTGCATGTTCAGATATTTTTGACCACTCTGATATGTACAGATATATTTGATGCCGAACTGTACCGTTGTCAATTTGAACTCATTACGTACAGTTAAAAATTTTTATCTACACACATATCATAAATCCTCTATAATGCGTTCAGAATCCGTTGGCAATCAACAATCAATTTTACTATGATAATTTTCTTATCTGTAGCAGTAACATAATGTTCTTATAACGATATAAGATTTGATAAAGTTATGAGTTTCAAATTTCGAACATCTTTGAAAAACAAAACAATTTTATTTGACCTCAATTCTAATATCACTCGAGATGCCATTTAATTCGAAATGAAATGTCAATTGCATACAATTTTGACAAATCTCGTATGTTACTTGATAATTTGTTATCGAACGATATGATAGTAGAGGCCGACTCTAGATTGTCTCTGAATTAAAAAAAAAACTACGGTTGCCGCCATTTTTGACGTTCTAATAATTGATCAATGCCGGCTATGCCGGTCGTAACATGCGGTTCCTGAACACATTATAGAGAGCTTTTAATATGTATGTAGATAAAATAGTATATGTAACTGTACATAATTAGGCATTATGCACCAGTCACGTAAACTACTAAGTATTATCCACACCACTACACCCATATCGTAAAACGTCTATAACGCGTTCAAAAACTAGGTTATAACTAGCTTTACATCAGTCAGTGGTGTTGCTATCGTCATGTCAAATCGTATCTAGTGGTTGTAATGTAAAGTTCACTTTACATGTTCGCGTTGCTAATGGTTTTCGAATTTCGAATTTATTCGAATCACGATACAATTTGATTCGGCGACAATTTCTCATTTAACTCTAGATTAAGAATCAATCAAGATGAAATGTCAACGACATAACCTATAAATGTATTTTTTTATCATAGAGGATTTATAAAGTGTAGATAAAGTATTGTACGCGACTCTGCGTAATTGGCATTACGCAACCGTCACGTAAACTACTATTTACGGTTCGTGTAGTCTGTTAAGGACGCACTGTATATATTTTTAGTATAAAATGACCTCACTTTTAGTTTACAGTCACCGATAAAACGCAATTCTACGATTTATCACCAATCGCGTTATGAATCCAGCACAAAGCTGTAAAATGGGGCAATAAGCTGAAATGAAGATTTATGGATTACACGTGTTTCTGAAGATGTTCAGTACGTTTCCAGTTTACTTGGTAGCTGAATGGAGAACTACCATTAATATATTTAGTTCTTTATCGGATGGGTAGTCTCTTAATGTGTATTGGACTGCTAAATAATATGGTTGGGCAATTGCAATTATCACTTAAGTAGGTAATTAGTTACATGAGTAAATAGAAGTGTTTATATATATCTTAAGTATTCTCATGTGAATAAATTAACAAATTAGATGGAATCTTTTAAACCTAACGTTATTATGTAAGTTTTGACGGACCACAAATCGGACTAGACCCTCCTCATAGAGACTTATTGTATATCATTATTTGAGAGAAGCATGCCAGAGCTGTGCCTAAGGCGTGTCGCTCACTGGAAAGTCGAAGCGGCGTCAAGGAGGCGTCGTGGCGGCGGCGCGGCGCCTTCGCCTCGTCTCTTGTATATGAGCGCACTTCCATGTACCTAATGCCACAGAAAACGTAGAAGCGGCGCGCCGCTTAGCCGCCGCGCTGCCGCCTCGACGCCGCCACGACTTTCCAGTGAGTGACACGCCTTAATGTAATGCGTTTATTTATGAATGCGTAATAGCCCAGGAAAAAATGTGAATTTCCCACGCGCTTTCTCTAGAACTATAGAATTTCTAGACGGTAAAGCGCCATCTATTGATCAACTTGAGAATAAAATTATGAGCAATATTATACTAATATACGAGCAATAACCGAATTTTACCGAAGATTACTCAAAAAGACTATTCCGCGGTTTTCATAAAAATCGTAAGAGCCGTTTCTGGTAATGCGGTGACAAATATATATCAAAAAATCAATGTGTCGAGGTGTCATCTTCGGTCCCGATCGGATTCCCGGGTGCTTTCACTGATGGCACGCAGGACGGTTTTTGCAATAAGCATGTACAATGATTTAATTAAACCATATTACCCCACAGGCTGACTGGTCGGAGCAGTTCGTGCTGAACGTCCACGGGGGCTCGGTGTTCCCGTGCGGCGAGGGCGTGCGCGTGCTCTTTCAGTACCCTGAGTGCGTGCTGGAGGGCTCCGACCGCGTGAGGGTCTTCGGCCGGGACGCGGAGAGGCTGCGCTACGTGGCTGAGCGACGGGTGAAGAGGTAAGTTACCCAGAGTAGTAGACATAGATACACAATAGACGTACGTAGTGTACAGTCGAGGACAGAAAGATTTTTACACTTTTGGACCTTATTACAATGGAATAAGGTGAAAAAGTGTAATCATCTTTCTGTCCTCGGCTGTACAACTTTAACGGGCCGGTAGAAAAAGAGTAGACCAACTGAAGGCTTAACGTTCATGGCCGCCGAAAGACCGATTAAGATGGACGTTTAAGAAAGGGTTTATTTTCACTTGAGTGTAAGTACATTAAAATAAGTCATTTCGTTTTAGCACTGCACTTTTTAGGGTTCCGTAGTAAACAAGAAACCCTTTTGCTTTTCCGTCCGTATTTCCGTCTGTCTGTACGCGGCTTCAGCTGTCTGTCAGCATCAAATACATAGGAGCAGCGAAAGTGGCCAAATATATCGCAACACATCTTTATTACTATAGGAATAAGGAGGTGTTGCGATATATTTGGCCATTCGTCTTTTTTATACTGAGTTTATCATCAGTGTTAAAAGTACAGTCGGCAGCAAAGTTACTACTTACTTATTCATAAATAATCCTTCCTTCCCGCCAGGGGCCAACACACCACATCGTTCGACTGCCGGTTGTTCAGCGAGCGCTACCCGGAGTACTGCTTCGTGTACGTCTCGCAGGCCGTCACGGGCGCCGTGGCCGACGTCAGGATGGACTGCCTGCCCACTCTGCCGCTGTCTGGTGAGCCTTTATTGTTGAACACTGGAGTACTGCTTCGTGTACGTCTCGCAGGCCGTCACGGGCGCCGTGGCCGACGTCAAGATGGACTGCCTGCCCACTCTGCCGCTGTCTGGTGAGCCTTTATTGTTGAACACCGGAGTACTGCTTCGTGTACGTCTCGCAGGCCGTCACGGGCGCCATGGCCGACGTCAGGATGGACTGCCTGCCCAATCTGCCGCTGTCTGGTGAGCCTTTATTGTTGAACACCGGAGTACTGCTTCGTGTACGTCTCGCTGGCCGTCACGGGCGCCGTGGCTGACGTCAGGATGGACTGCCTGCCCACTCTGCCGCTGTTTGTTGAGTCTTTTTTGTTGGACATCGACCCTAAATGGTTGACACAAGGTTCAGTAGGGTTTTGTCTAACTTCTGTCATAAGAACGGTTTTCTCTAAATACTTACAGACTTGTTGCAAAAAGCCGTCAGATGGTATTGGCTGATCGTAATCATTTATTTCTCTATATTACAGTAGGTATTTACTGTTAATTCTGATTATTATATTACAATTTCCTATTATAAATTCAACGTGCCACATGAAATCAAATCCGTTGTTAATAAATTATATCAATTTATTATACCAATGTGGAAATTAGAATGTCGAATTCGTCGCCTGTTCAGGTTGCGATCAGCCGTGAAGTCATCGTTGATTGGTCAATATTTGACGCGTATAACTCGCTAGGGACTGTTAATGTCGTCATTAAGTATTCATTTGTTCAATGATTGCCAATAATTGGTATTCGAATGATTGATCACGTAATTAAGAGCAATGAATATGCCAATAAGTAGATGTTTTTCGGCTGACATCTAGGCTGTTTTCTGTCGATTATAACAATTGCATTTTTTTAATAAAGCCCTATTTAATATCCTACTACACAACGTTAAATAATGACCGGTCTCCTTGAAACTGCCTGTTTGGTACAGTCAAGGTCATAAATATGTATACACTTTAGTAGGTACCTTGTCTATTTAATGTCATGTTTAAACTGCCATATATGAATGTCACAGCGATTAAATTGACAAGGTACTAAAGTGAATAGGTACATATTTATGACCTTGACTGTACCTGGATCTAATATATTTGTTATATTGAAGTACATAAAATAATATATCAGGCAGAAATCTTAGCCAAAAACGATCAACAGTAAAACCAGAGTATTATATTATAGTACTCAGCTGTATAACGCTGCCACACTCTCTTTGGCATTATACATTATGTATATACTGTCAGCGATAGACAGTCGAGTACCCTTTAATAGAAGTTGTAACTGTTCCCCGTTAGATGGCGGCGCGGGCGGCTGGGGCGAGTGGTCGGCGTGGTCGGCGTGTCCCGCGCCGGCGCACTGCTCCACGCGCACGCGCAGCCGGCACCGCTTCTGCGACTCGCCGCCGCCCGCCTATGGAGCCAAGTATTGCGAGGTAAGTGTAATCGAACCAGGACCACTGCTAGCTTCGCAGGCAGGGCAGCCAACTAGGCTATTTCACTAACCAGTTAACAGACGATTAGAGTGTTAACAGCTGTCAAAATGTATGAACTAACAGTCGATTAACATTTAACATGGTATGGTGAAATTGGTTACTTAACATGCATGCATGAGATGAAATTTGACAGGTGCTAGGGAAATGAATACATCTATTCCATTCTAACGTAAGACTTACCTAACGCTTGAGGTTTAAAATAAGTGTCTATACTAAGCGACTTTTGCGATTTTCACATTTTTATAGCGATTTTATCAAGACGGGACACTTTTATTTTAAACCTTAAGTGTTACGGCTTACGTTAGAATATGGAATAGATGTATTAATTTCCCTATAGCACCTGTTAAATTTTATCTCATGCATGCATGCTAGGGGGCCTTGATAATGTAGCTTTCTCATGTTTAATCGATTACAAACAAACATTTCCTCTTTATAATATTAGTATAGAATATAAGTATAGAGTCCTCTAACTAGTATTTCTTTGATATACTACAAATATTATTCCGTATGAATTAGCAAAACCGATAGCAAAGATCAGGAGAAGTCAGTTTCCAAAATATGATTATGATGACGTGATATAACAATGGCATAAACGAATCGAGTTGATGTTTATTGAACCGTCCGCGTGATAATGGCTCCCATTTCGGGCTCGTTTTATACTTATCTCCTGTGCAGCCCCATAAACACGTAAGAGACAGTTGAATAAAACATCCTTATAGGGGTAATTTGCCGACGAAATTCTAATTCATAAGCTCCGACACCGATAACCACACACTGTAGAATATTCATCGATAATTGTCAAAATGTAGCGACTGATCATGAAGAAAGAAAGAATGAAAGAAACGTTTAATTACATACATCTAACAAAAGTACAGAACATAAATAACACAAATGGACAAAAATAATAAAAACTGCACTAATGCCAGATGACGCAAAACGGTTTTGAGGCCAGAGCTGGTCTTACGCCGGAACCACTTGGTGACACCACGACGCCATACGGCTAACAAACACAAAAAAAAAGAACAGAAAACCCAAAATTATCACACAAGAACTTACACAGCATTTAAAACATACAAACGGCGAACAAAAAGCGACTGAGAAAGCCTGTGGCGCGGCATGGTGTAGCGATTTATTTATTCTGTGGTCGTAGACTAATAACCTATCTGCGCTATCTAGCTATTATTATTTATTTATTTATTTATTAAACCAATCAACAAGATTATAAATAAGCAAAAGCCCTGCAAAACTGTTTTATGACAGTTTGTCTGCAGGAAGACTTTAAGAGTACAGTATATATTTTACATGGTTTTGTTCGACACTATATACGCAATAGGTACCATTATACTATAATATAAATCTATGGCAGTGTATCTAAAAAATGTTTCTTCAGTTTTCTTTTAAATATCCGTTTATTTTGCTCGAGACGGATGTCTTCGGGTAAGCTGTTGAGAATATATGGCACGCGTTTTTTTAACGTTCTGTCTCCATAATAGTTTATAACTCTAGGCACATCGAACTTACCCGCGGACACCGATCTCGTGCCGTGGGCGTGAGTAGTTCTGTGCAAGTCATGCTCCCAATTGTCATGAACAGACAGAACCAAACATTAGACGTCAATTCTAATCTTTGAATTATTCGAAAATCGATAAGTTAGCGTAATGCATCTCGGCTAGGCTCCCTTTACGATATGGTTGTTGCATATTTCTTTATTCTTAGCCGTATATTCAAGACAAATTTAATTTATAAGGTAGTTAATAAAATTATGACGAAAACAAACAAAATAACAAAATCTAGTCTATTTTGATATCTTATATAAAAAAATCCACACCAAAATCCAAGGTGCAAGGGGCACAAGGTGGACCGACGATCTGATGAAGATCGCGGGAAACCGCTGGATGACAGCAGCGAGGACCGATCGTTGTGGAAAACCTTGGGGAAAGCCTTTGTCCAGCAGTGGACGTCTTGCGGCTGATAATGATGATGATATAAAAAAAATCTCTTAGGTACTCTTAAGTACATGAATGTCTCCAGGGTCAAGCGGTGGAGCTGGCTGCGTGCGAGTGCTCCGCGCGGCCCTGGGCGGGGGACTCGTCGCTGGTGGTGTCGGAGGTGGGCCCTCGGTGCCGCTGCGGCTGCGTGCTGCACCTGGCACCCTCGGCGCGCCTGCTGGCCGGCTCGGCGAGGGCCTGCCCGGCGAGGAGCTTCTGGTTGCTTCAGGTACGAAACTTACTGAAGGTGAGGGTGGGGCCAGATCGCTACTACCATGTTACATGCAAACTAAGGTCAAGCAGCAAAATTAGACCTTGCTACCGGCATGGAGAAGGCATGGTAGGCGGTCTCTGAGGTCCGTACACTGCACCTGTCAAATTAGCTATGTGTTTATTTTCACATAAAGGATTTTGATCAATAATTCACCTGGCTTAAGGTTTAAAATGGTCCTTATGTAAAACAACACATGGTGACTTTTGCACGCGCAGCAAATGCGTATTCAAGACTGCATATCTGTATCATGAACTGCTAGTTATGTGCGTTACACACGGAGCATATATATTTTGGTAATATTCATTGAATATATATTATAGCAAGATATATTTTCGTATATTTTCCGTACTAGTTGACAGCGTCAACACACGCAGCTAATAATTATATATTTAATATATACTATAGCTCCGTCTGTGACGCGCCTTAACATAATAGCTTCCGGAAGGCTTGGTGTAAGCCGAGAGTGATTTATGTCCTTTTCCAACATGCAAACGACGGGCAGGTTATGTTATGTACCTATGTGGATGTGTTTAACTTCAGGTTAAAATTTGACACATTTTGCATGTCACAAATGTCAAATTTTAAAGTAACCGGTTTGAATATTGAAAACTAGCTTTCTGCCCTCGACTTCGTCTGCGGAAAGCCAGTACTTTCGTAACTCAAAATATACCTAGCCTATGTCCACCCTGGATGTCAAAATGAATGTCATTCTAAATGTTGGTGAAAGAATTTTTGAAATCGGTCCCGTAGTTTTTGCGTTTATTCGTTATAAACATACAAATATACAAATCTTTCCTTTTATAATATTAGTGTAGATAGTGTAGATTAGTGTAGATATACTTAGTGGACTAGTTAAAAAGGATTTTTAACAGTTTTTTTCCGCGTTTAATTCGCTTTCAAACGGAAACTGCATTTTTCCAGTTCAAAAAGCAGCACGAGTATTCAAATGCCAACTCGAATACCAAATTCACTGATTTTACTCTCTACACGTTTAATTCCACTTTACTAAGAGCAATATAATATCTTCTAACAACGAGGGTTTGTTGCGACCAAACTCCATTTTTAAACGACTTCAAATAGGAGGAGGTTCTATGTTCAGCTGTACTTATGTTTTTTTTTTATGTTCACCGTTTTCTCCGTCAATTGTGGACCGATTTTGAAAATTATTTTATGTTTGTATCTCTCATTGTTGTCGTCGTATTGTCACTAAGTCAGAATCTGATGATGAGATCCATTAGGAATCAAGAGATCACATATAGCGATATTGGTATTATTACCTGTAGAATTTGCATTTCAAAAGCACTAAATAGGCTATTCCTAGGCCGGTCTTTATTTAACCCTTTTCAGTGCGGGTTTTGGAAGTCGGTTTTATTTATTTGTTAAAAAATTTCGACATTATTTTACCAAGATTATTCATTAGGTACATATTATAAAAACGTTTGGTTGCCAAAATATACAGTAGGTATTTTCTGTCCACATTTTTAATAATCTACTCAAATAGTTCTTTATTACGAGTATGACCGGAATCAATGTTCTAAAACAGCAACATTTATTACCTCTAACTGCGTCGCTGATGTCAATTACACAAATTAATATTCTTTTAACCATCGAGTTGGATTTTATTCGACTTTTTTGCCTGCTCACCATGTTTTCAACGTAATATATTTATTAAATACACCCTTTATCAACTACTTCTTTCACATTTCTTCTTTCATCTTTAGCATTACATTTTCCGATCTACAACGACTGCTTGTTCGAACAGGTTCTACTTTCACGTATCGCAGTCGTCATCCGTATTAATCCACTTCCCATTGCACCCACTTGACTGGCTCACTTACCCGTTCACTCGCCCGTTCAAACGCAGCCTTATAGAATTTGTATCGGCCAGGATCATTAAAAGTAAAACACTTCGCTAGGCAACTTGCTTCACGGCACCACCGTACCAAATCATCGTTGTTATGGAGCTAAGAGAGTTGATAGTTCTTGTGTAAAAACATTTAAGCGTAAATTATATTTATGTCTATATCATTATCATTATTATAATTAAAAATACTTACGCTACGGCCTTTACCCGCTTCTTCAGCCGCGTTGAACTTTTTGATACTATTGTATGCACACCACAGAGAATTATAAATGAAACGAATATAACAATTTAATTTGACATGGTAAACAACAGGAGATCTTATTGCTACATAGCGATCTCTGTCAGATAACTTATATTTACTAACACCATGAAACGTTACTTACCGCCTGTTTCATAATCGTCAAGTAAAGCATATCTGTCAAATAAATTTAGCCCTTACCCATTCTTACTCTTGAAAATAGACAAGGAGAGGGCTATCTTTATTTGACAGATGAAGTTAGATAATTTTTTTTATCCGTCAGATTATTAAAAAATACCTACTGGACACGTATTTTTTCTTTTGTCAATCAAACAAAAAATGACAAAGATAGAACGCGTCAAAGTTCGGGAGAGGAGGCTCGTGACGTCACTTTTTTTTTTGGAGGGACCTACGTAGTTAGTTTCTGACGGCTTTGACTACTTCACCGGAGAGATGACGTCACTTCTGTGTAAAAATTGTACCAAGACGTGTCGTCATGCGACATTTCAACTCAACGTATCTTCGTAATTTATTGATTATGTGAAAAAAGAAAAAATACGTGTCCAATACGTTTTGATTCTACCTGATCTACAAAGAAAAAAAATAGTCATCATCCATATTGTACTTTTACTACGCGATTAAGACCCGTTTCATAATGTTAGTAGGTACGTGTGAAAATCGTGTTAGTTTATAAATTATAACAATGTATAGATTATTGTGAGGTACTTCATCCATATCCGTTCGGGCACTTTGAACGAATAAGTACCAATTTCACCATACGATGTTAAATGTTAATCGACTGTTAGTTCATAATTTTGACAGCTGTTAACACTCTAATCGTCTGTTAAGTGGTTGGTGAAATTCGACATAAAGGTTTGAAAATAAGCACATTAGTCAAAGTAATGTTGTTCTTATAAGGACTAGTATCGCTAGGATAACCCAAGATTCTAATTTCAAAAACTAACCACGCCAAATTGAACAAAAACGTTTTGATATACGCTCTCAAGGCAAAAAGTAACTTTAGGATAATATGGCATCAATATGGCACTCAAATTGATTCAGGGCATTAAAAAACTCGATAACTTCCAGCGGCCACTTTTCACAAAGTGCCAAGAGCGATATAAACTTCTGGGTCGGTCCCTTTACGGGAATCGCTGCTTCTAAGTACGTGACAATTTGGTAGCAGAAATGACCCAAGTGTGTTTGCTTTTGAAATGCCATCAAGTGCTGAAGTTGTTCAAGCATGATGCATTTTAAACATGCGAGATATTTGCATGCCTTTGGGGGAACGTAGTGGTACATAATATTAAAATGTAACATCTGTTTCCCCTGTGTACAACAAATAAATTATTTATATTTAAGTAACAAATAGTGATTATTTTAGACGCATATTTTTTATACGTTTTTGATTTTGTGTATAATTTTTCATTGATACTTATGCTTGAATTTGTACATCTGTTTAGTTTTATCCCTATTCAACCAAGGAGACTTTGTGATTTGCAGATTTTTTTATTATTTCTGTTAACCAATTTGATTAATAAGAACTTTAATATTTTCGTCCTTTGATTGTACCTAACAATGCTATATTTAGTTACAATAATTAAGTAAGTACACTAAAAAAAATACCTCGTACTAGTCGTACTAGGAACCAGAATCTGGTTATCAGTACAGTATTGTCTTGCTGTATGTGTGACGACAAAACTCTTTGTATACATAACCAGACGGTTCTAGTTATAATACACGATAAAACATAATACCCGCAACTAGTTGATGTGTTCACATTACAATGCGCACAATACAAATAACAGACATTTTGTATCAATTACACTTGCATCTTTATTAATACATTGCAATTGTTCGTATTACGATGCATTATCATAAAAATACAAAACATTTTGTATTTATTACACTTGGATCTTTATTAAAGCAATGCAATTGTTAATTACTACAAAACTGCGTTTAACTAGACTCGTGTAGTGGCGTTTACAAACAACATAATACACGATACAACATTTTTGATGAACGCTACCAGATTTTAGTTGAGATAACTACATATTTCACAAGTACACGTTCTTGTAGTATTGTAGAAAAATATTTTTTTCGGTGTAGACGGTGTATCAGTTAAACATCGAAACGTTCGAATCTGCAACATTTATTAGTTAGATAATCCATGAAAACTCTTTTCCGTACGTAATATAAACTTGGATGTTTTTTCGCTGTAAAATATAAAAGGTCTGTGTTACCTCTTAAAATAGGTACGTGAATAATGATAAAACTCTCAGAAAGTTACAAGGCATGTTCAGCTATTAGCATTACTAACATTCTCCAAACATTGGCTCCTGATCGATCCGATGCATCAGAGATAGGACACGGTTGATGTTTCTCACAAAAACACGTAAACTCCTCGAGCGATCATTTTTAGGGTTCCGTACCCGAAGGGTGCCTAACGGGATCCTATTACTTATACTACGCTGTCCGTCCGTCCGTTCGTCTGTCCTAATTTAAAAGAGCTGTATCGTTTGAACCGTGAAAGATTTTTTTGCAGAATACCTGATATAACGACGGATTTTCTAACAAATAATAAAAATGTCAAAAAGTAAAATAATAACGGGAGCCCCCATACAAGAAACGTTTTTTTGTATTTGTTCTATCGTTAAAACATAATACATACAAATTTGATATGATTATAGAACAAATAAAAACAACAAATACTAAAAACCGGCCAAATGTGTACGGGACCCTCAGTGCGCGAGTCCGACTCGCACTTGACCGGTTTTTTCTAATCATAATCTTGAAGGCAACTTTTGGATGTTGCACATAATTTGGCTTTCGCGAGTCCCATTTGAAGTTTCTTTTAGTTTGGAGTAGATTTAGTTTAGTGGAGTTTTATCCATAACACTGTTAAGTGTGTTAGGATATTATGTATAGAAAAGTTCTTAGCAATGTCATACTGAAACAGATTATTGATATATTGAGATTTGGTGATAATGTTTATTATTAGTATTATTACGTATATTTTACGTAATATTTGGTACGGAACCCTAAATGTGCGTACGCACTTGGCCGGTTTTTTATTGATTTCGAAAATCGCTAAGTTAGCGCTGCGTTTCCTATCTTGACTAGGCCCCTGCCCCGAATTATGGTCGCCTTTGTAAATAAATGTGGATAAAACATCCGTCTCTCTCGCACCTACATAGTTGACAGAAACTGACAGTTCATCCACGTACATCCATATCGATAAACACAACCATAATAGGCCCGCAATGATTCACCACAGGCGGAGGAAGGGCTGGTGGTGCGGCTTCGATTTGAAGCGGTGAGGCTGCCGTGCGCCGGGCAAGCGTTGAGAGCCCGCGATGGAGACTCCCTCGGTGCCCCGCTGCTGGCTTCGTGGGACGGACCTGATAGCTCTGCCTTGGTAAGACATCTTCAGTTGGCGCTGTACTAGGTATAGGTCGTTCCACAAGAACTGCCACGAATTGGTGAGTGATAGTAGATAAATACAGGGTCGAAATTCGAACTACGATTAAAAGGATCATCATCATCATATCACTCTAGAACCTTTCCGCCCCAACGGCCATCAGTTCTACGAGCAATGTGCCCCGCCCACTGCCACTTAAAGTTCGCAATTCGCTGGACTATGTCGGTGATTTTGGTTCTCCTGCGGATTTCCTCATTCCTGATTCGATCTCGCAGAGATACGCCGAACATAGCACTTTCCATTGCACTTTGGGTGACCTTGAGCTTTCTTATGAGACCCTTTTTAAAGGACCACGTCTCTGTTCCATATGATGAATATTAAATAGCTTGGCAAACAGAATTAAATATTTTTTTAAGACGCTGTTCGGAGTGTTATTATAGGGATGTAGTTATATGATCCAATATTTATAGGGAGCCCGTTGACAGGCATATCTGTTATGTAGGTAGATTTGTTAGGTTAGATTAAGTTAGTTTTATAATAATTCTGAAAAAAGAACCCTTTCAAATTAAAAAAAAAACTGTCAACTCTTTTTTGCCATGCTATACGTAAATCCTTATAATTTCACTACACTAGTAACAAATAAGACCTATTACAGTGTAAAACCTGTTTCACTTGGAAAGATAAATAGAATGTTGCAAAAGTTATCGACTGCTGTAGAAATAAAACTACCACCAAAGTACAAAGGCGTTCTTTTTTACCGCAGAACACAATTAATATGACGCGTGAATTAAGCAATAATAGACTCGGTCAACGGCGCGCGCTATACTAATTTGGTATGGAAACCTAAAAAGATGTAGAATTATTTATGTTTCTGCTTTCTTCTAACACAACATAACTCTTTCGTTTCGTAACCCTCAGGTATCAGACGTGGAGACCACCACGGACGGGACTGGCGCGATCGAGATCGCAGGCGGCCGGCACATCCTCGTGGAGCTGAGGTCTGGCGACACCAGCGACCGCTGCGCCGGCGGCTTCCTCGCGCATGCGTCGCAGATCGGTGAGATCCGAGAAGTTGTATTCATTTGTACTGGGAGGTCGCGCGCTAACTTGACGGTGTACAAAATGTTACCTTCTTGGACGATATTTAAAATGAAACTATTTTGAGGTAGTTATATCATTGTTTGTGCATTTTAATTACTTGGACTGTTTTCAAATGATTGGTAAACAAGTAAGTAGGTAGGTTCCATAATTCCATGAATTTTTCACAGTAATGAAATGAAAGCCAAGTTCTTTATTTCTCTGACCTCATATCCGCTACACATTCTGAACAGTAACTACACCCTTCACGGGTCCTCGGTCCACGAACAATACATTAAACCGAATCAAACAGGGCTCGTTACCCTTCAATTCGGGGCGGATCGAATCAGAGGTGCAGCCACCGAAGGTAATTCGGGGTTCAGACATTATATGAGGGACAACGGCCAAGTTCAGTGTGAACAACAAGCTAGTTTAGGGCATTGTTTCACGTTACCCTGTCTCATTGGACACTAAAGACTCGACGTGTCCATGTTTAAGTTACTTACCTAAAGACGAAGCGCAATTAGGATGATAATTTGTGAAGTTATAGATTACGCTTACAAAAAAACAGAATCTGTCTTGATAAAATCGCTATAAAAATGTGAAAAGGTAATAAAAGTCAGGACGAGACACTTTTGTTTTAAATCTTAAGCGTTAAGTCTTACGTCAGAGAGTGGAATAGATGTATTCATTTCCCTAGCACCTGTCAAATTTAATCTCGTGCACGCATATTAAGCCCGCTGACAGACAGCGCACAGTCTAAAGTAAACGAAGGAACGTGATATTTTAACACATTTTAGTCCTCTACAGCAGTAACGTCAACAATATACGCATAAATTATATGAATCATGGGTAAGATTAAAATTGACATCTAAAAATTATTTCATAATGGGCTACGACATTTTTAAATCAATTACCAACAGATAGCTCTGTATTGTAATTTCTGTTATGTAATAAATAAACCTAAACCTATGAATTGTGCATACGTCTGAAAAGACAGGGTTTGGTGAAACTTTGTTCAGCAATTGTAACTACAATCATAACCTGAATTTCATACACAATGAATATTTACTTACTTACATGCACCCTGTAGTTCAATCATCATCATGTATCTTTGATAAATAAATAAATAAATAAATAAATGTTCGAAACTCGGTATTTTTTGTCAAAAAAAAAACACCTGAATCGTCTCGTGTAGGCAATACAATATATAATAGTTATAGTTCCAAGGAGATTAGGCATAAATCTTGAAAAACGTATTTTTAATTCAAATCATAAGAGTCGTTTGCGAAAACGCGGATTAGAAAAAAAGCGTCTAGACAAACTTGGCCTACACTCTACCCAGTGAGATAAGATACAGGCGGTCATCTAATGAGCGTGGGGAAATAAAGTAAAGTAATATCGGGACTGTAAGTACGGTAATTGGATTGACCTGTTTCCTTGTTTGCCAAATTCACATGAGAATTACCGTGTTTTCGGTAAAAAAATATTTTATAAAATGGTCGTACCGTACAGCAGAGATGTGCTGTTCTCGGAAACTTTCTCATGTTGTATGGAGAACATTCTCGACCGGGAATATTTCCCCGTTTCTTGTTTCGCAGACACTAATTTCATCGAATGTGTCGTTTCATCGAATTTCATTTCATAGAAAGCTAATTTCTGCTGAATCGCAGCTTACGCGTTATCTTAAGCAGGGGCTACGTAGGTTAGGTTAAGTTAGACCTGTGACCATCAAAAAATTATAACTTTTGCCCGCCTGTCGATGAAATGAAAATTAAACGAAACACAAAACTAAACAAAAAACATTTAAACATTCTATGAATACATAAACAAAACTATAAAACAAACAAGTAAAACGTTCTATGAATAAATAAACTAAACTAAACTGGTTAATAGCCCTATTACACCACCTTTTCCCTAACCTAACGAGAGGGACGCCGCAATACGTTAGATACGTATAGATATATCTCCATCTCATTTCAAAGTATAGCGGCGTCCCTCTCGTTAGGGTTAGGGAAAGGGTGGTATGATCGCTGCATAAACTAAGTGTCGGCGATTCAAGGGTAAACCATATTTCCCATACAAAATGGGGAAAGTTTCCGAGAACGGCACATCTTTAAGCCTGACTAATTGTATCATAAGCCTAAAGGTCAACACAGACGTCCGGCCGATTTCGGCCTGTCAGTTTATCGTATTAAGTAGAACACAGACTAGTTTCTCATACGATTTCATACATTTTTTTACAATTACATTGATTAGTCCGCCTAATGCAGTGGCCGTACCAGTTTCAAAATAATTCGGCCGGCTAAAGTCTAACGGCCGCACTCAGAGACGTCAATAAAGTTTTAAATTGCATTAAAGTAGCTGCTGTCACTTTCTTTGCTATCGCAATAGAAAAAGACGCAGCAACTTTAATGAAACTTGAAAATGAATTGACGTTTCTGAGTGCGGCAGGTACATTCTTTCGTTCACCCAGACGATCGTAGCGTAGCTGTCGCGAACGAATGCGGCCGGGTCAATACTTTTTAGGGCCTATAAAACGTCCCTTACTGCGAACGTCTATTTAAAGTCATAATTTTCAACAAAACTGGATAATCTTAGAAATGCACACAATTTCCAAATTATGATCGACATTCTTAAATAACGTTTTATGGCAGATTATGTGGGGCTGGGTGATAAAAAGGCTATTATGGTAACGCAGTGGTCGTTATTTGTAAGGGGACGTGGGGACTGGTAACGCAGTGGTAATTTGAGCAGTAAGGCCGGCCTTACACAGTCTGAATTTTCATAATCTGAATCCATAATCTGAATCCAGAGTGTGTGTGCTCGTCCGTAGATAATGTATGGAAAGAGGTGCGTTCTGTCAGATCAATCTGAAAAATTCATAATCGGAAAAATCAGATTGTGTGTGGATGATAGTTAAATTGTATGCAATTCCGTGCTTTCTGAATTAATATAATTAATAATATGAATTCAGATTCTTAAAATAAGTGTAAGGCCGGCGTAAATTCGTGTTTTATATTATAACAAAAGCAACAAAAATTGTGGGTAAATTTACAATAAACAGTGAGATCCGGTTGAGAATTAACGTGGCACTGCTTCAAAATGTTCGCAACATATCTATGAATTTTTAAAATGGATCTTGAACTTAATTTCTATTTTACAAATAAGTACCTATAAATTTATTTATTTTCAGGCTCCTAGGCCCATAGATAAATACCTTGCTGACTAAAATACATATATTTATAAACTTAACAATATCTTCAATATCAATATAAATATCTTAATTTTAGGAACTGAAATAAAATGATGGCCCGGCCGACTGATGTCGCCTCTCACTGTTGCGGTCGCCGTATAAGCTGCATGTGGCGGACGCAGCAACGCAATTGCCCCAGTAGACACACAAAATAATTTTATTACCCAATAGCTATGTCCACACCTGTGCGCTTTCATGTTCATCTTGCACTCTCAACTTTCAATTCGTCATGCGTCAAGCCCATGCAATACGAGGGTGACACTGAATCTTCAATAAAATCCAATGTGTTGACTTTATCTTCGGCCATTTTATTTGCAAAATGTTGCACGTCAACCCAACGGTGACGGATCAGCGTTCGCTACGGGCATGCGCTGCTGTCAAACCAGTTTGAGCGCATGTGTTATTGCACGCGCTGTGGTTGCAGAGGCATGCGTCAGAGGAAATCGCAAGATGAACGTGAAAGCGAACTGGTGTAGACATAGCCTATTTCCTACAGAGC